>CAWUFW010009564.1:0-600000 GCA_963921515.1 Calotriton arnoldi
TATCTGCAAACAATGGGGAAACAGACAGACATCAGTCACCTGCACCAAACGCACACACCACTGTGAGCACAGCACATTACAGAGCAAGCCCTGGCATCATTAGTTGTACATTGCTAAAAGTGCCCTAACTGAACAGGAGAAGCCAATTGTCAGTCTGATGCCAAGCATGGCACTCACATCCCACATGGCCTTGCACCCATCTGTCTGGTGTCTGTTGGATTGCAACACCCCAGTGTGGACACATGCACCAAGTACACAGTAGTTGGACAGTGCAGAGGACACGGTGTGGCATGTGGACATGCACACATCACAGCTCTTGCCACTGAGTCAGTACAGGTTTCCGGATGAAAGGGATGCCCAGAGTCAAATAGGAAATGCATGTGATGCATACCAGCGACAGACACCATGATGCACCCATGTCCTGATAGCCAGCGCCACTATGGTGTGCATGTAGCACATGTCACTCTCCTGCAGGACCACCAATAAGTTGACACATGCCATGGCAGAGGCATGACTGCTAAGTCATACATCACTGTCTCAGTGATGTATGACTTGGCAGCCAGACAACAACACTATGCACTGTGTCACAATAGTAGGTCATGGGGAATGCAAGTCCTGGAGCTGCACAAGTGCACATGTACATCCCCCACACAACACATCATCTTAACCCTCATCTGTCCAGGTCACACCTATTGGACATATGGGAGACCTGTGACACTACCCTCGGAACCTGAGCCCCTCACAATTTGCTGTGAATGGGGAACAGCTGCCTGAACTTCACATTCGCATACCCCAGTCTGCACGGGCAGCTGATCAAACACCTATGTGACACACAAGTATCGTCTCCTATGGTCACATCTCCAGGGGCATGCTGAGCCCCTACCAAGAAACACCCCAGCAGTCCTGGCAACTAATCCACAGCACACTGACACAGAGGCAGACACCTGAGGGGTCAAATCACTGTGCACAATGTGTCAGCTGATACACGGGAGTGGGAGTACAGAGTGCATTGCATGGCCTGGAGTAGGCATGACTGTCCTGCTCCACATGAATGAGGGATGTGCCCTGGACAGTGGATAGCTGGCTATGTATGTGTGACACACGTAATCTGCACACTCCTGGGGCCCAAACATTGTTCCCACCCGCTGCATGGGCGTGTGCCACATACCTCAGGCACATGTGGTGGCTCAGCTCAGCAAGTGGACCGCATATCAAAGCAACACGCAGATCACATGTCCAAACCCAGGCGTTGTGTGAACAATGGACCCACCCATGATGCCCACAACAGAGTTAGGGAAACAGATGCTGTCCCCCACCTTTAGTGAAGCAAACTGCAAGGACACAGTCCCAAGTGACACAATTCCCTGAATGTAAGGGCCACACCTGGGTATCAGATGAGCAGTGGGCAGTGCACAATAGAGGGACATGGCTCCTGGACAACATGACTGCTGCACTGTGGCAGTTGAACCAGGCCAGAGGAGGGCACAAAGCATGTAATACAGAGTTCACAGTGCAGTCTTTGACTCACCCCCTCCTTGCTGCTGTCTGGCCTTCAGCTGCCCATCCAGGTCTGGAAACACCACCGCCAGGATCTGGAGCATGTGGGGGGTCAGGGTCCGTGTTCCGCCCCTCCTGCGAGGAGGCGACAGCTTCAGCTGGACCCGTGCAATCCTCCGGGTCCAGCCCCGAAGGTCCTGCCACCTCTTCTGGCAGTTGCAGATCCGGCGCTTGTAGACCCCCACGGACCGGACAGCCCGGACGATGTCCTTCCAGATTTCCTGCTTCCGATGGGCATTAACCTGTCAGGATGACAAAGTGAAAAAGCCATTATCACACATGCAACATATCCGTGCATGACACAGTTGTATATACATGTCTCAATCACAGGGGCACATGATGTACACAGGCAGTGCAAAGCTGACCATGGACAGTTTGCCAGACGTCACTACATGGTATCATTGCATGGGAAGTAAAACCATGTTCAAATGCACTGTCACTGCACCATACCTGTCCAGTGCAAGTCACTACACACTATGGGGGGTGACAACTACTCAGTGAGCCTGCTAGCCAGTGGCGTGCAGACTCTCAGCCTTGCTAGTCACACAAAATGCACATTCAGAAAGGCAGTGCACAGAACACTCACCTGCTCCCCTGGTGTCCCATACAGCTTGCTGTACTGTGGAAGTAGGCTGTCCAGCAGGGCCTGGTTCTCTTCAAGGCTGAAGGCTGGGGCTCTCTCCACAGTACGTGCCATTGCAGGGTCCAGAGGGGCAGAGACAGCAGCAGTGCAGTGGCAGATGTCGTCCTGGAGCATGTAGTGCAGGCAAGTGAGCTCTCAGGGGAACAGCCAGCAATATATATGTGCTGGAGAGGCAGATACTGTCCCTTGTGTCCAAAGTGATAGGTCCAAGTCATTTGCATCTTCTGAATCTGGCCAATCCATGGAATAGCAGCACCAAAACACGCCCACAGCATCCTTCAAATCTTCAACTTCATGACATTCATGATTTTGCAACATTGTTGTGGGTGACCAACTGAATTTACAGCAACCGACTCGTTCGAAATTCGAAAACGCGTCCGTTGCCAGGCAAGCCCATTGTCAATGGGTGCGCACCGATCGGTCCATTGCGGTACAACGCGCACAGGGGTACAACGCGTACCCGCACACATTGAATGCAATGGGCCGGCCGGAGGCACCGATCGGTCCATTGCAGTACAACGCGCACAGGGGTACAACGCGTACCCGCACACATTGAATGCAATGGGCCGGCCGGAGGCACCGATCGGTCCATTGCAGTACAACGCGCACAGGGTACAACGCGTACCCGCACACATTGAATGCAATGGGCCGGCCGGAGGCACCGATCGGTCCATTGCAGTACAACGCGCACAGGGGTACAACGCGTACCCGCACACATTGAATGCAATGGGCCGGCCGGAGGCACCGATCGGTCCATTGCAGTTCAACGCGCACAGGGGTACAACGCGTACCTGCACACATTGAATGCAATGGGCCAGCCGGAGGCACCGATCGGTCCATTGCAGTACAACGCATCACTGTACATGTGACTGGCATATGTCAGCATGCCTGTCTCAGATGGACATATGCCAGCCACAGATAGCTCCCAGGGAGTGATGGGCACACCTACATCACGACAGCCTGTCCAAACTTTATCATAAGGCATGTAAGGCTGCATTTCCTATTGTGTGTATGTTGGTGTACATGTTGTCCTGTGGGTGTCACCTGTGGGCAGCCACCCCCAGGCTGTGCACGTGTTCATGGGGACAGGATCCTGGGTGTTACGTGTACATGACCACTGTGATGTGCAACTGTTCATATCTGTGCATGTGCCATGGTCACATTTCACAGTGGTGTATGTGTATGTCATGTCACATACCCCGTGAGTCCCATGTGGGACGGTATGTTTGAGCCAGGGTGTCCCAGTGGCACAATAGTGATGGTCCTCCACAGTCTGTGTGCATGTAGTGTTTACAATGTCTCTGATTTCATGTGCACAATGGGAGACAGTCTCCACATCCACGTTGTGTGTGCATGGACTCTGATGTTGTGCGTGTGTGTCACAGACGTCCATGTCTGTCCTGCCGTGGCAAGTGGGGCCACTACCTGTGGGGGTCATGGTTGTTTTGCTGTGGTGTATACATGATACTCCATGTAATGCCAGTGTCCATGTGGCATTACAGGGTCCCTGGGAATGTACCTGTCGTTGAGCTGTGGTGCCTGGGGCACATCTGTCCTCACATGTCACTGTGGGGGTTATTGTGACACAGCAGCAGGAGATGGGAACTGTGACACGGCCTCATGATATCCAATGGGCCAACCTGGGACTAATTGATGCCACCTGTTGGACCGTGTTGACAGATGTTGGCCATGTATGTACCATACATGTCCTTCCGGTACTGCACACTTCATGTAGTTGTGCCTCATAATGATGTATGTTGGGATCTTGAGTGTGTTCAATGCCGCATATGTGGGGTGACTGACAATCTTGCTTACTTCTCCTCTGCACTGCAGGGCTCCTGCTGTCCATCGACCATTCCCAGACCTGGCAACGATGGTGGAACGGGACAGCATCCGACGGTACCGCTTCACCAGCCAGCTGATTGAGGATTTGGCAGTGCAGTTGTCCCCACATTTGTAGCCTGGCCGGCCGTATCCTACAGCGCTGACCCCCAAGGTGAAGGTGATGGCAGCCCTACACTTCTTTGCCACTGGTACCTTCCAACATACTGTGGCGACTGCTGGTGGGATGTCACAGACCATGTTCAGCCGTGTGCTCCGCGATGTTTTGGCGGCAATGTTGCTCTTCCTGAACCGGTACATCTATTTCCCTAGACTGCGACGACTCACTGACGTGAAGAGTGACTTTTATGCCCTGGGGAGGATGCTGCATGTAATTGGCTCCATTGATGGGACACATGTAGCATTGGTACCACCACAGGCCCAGGAGCAGGCCTACAGGAACCGCAAGCACTACCACTCGGTCAATGCACTGGTGGTGTGTCTTGCAGACATGACCATCACACACGTGTGTGCCCGTTTCCCTGGTTCAGCACACGATGCCTTTGTGATGAGGAGTAGTCGCATCCCCAGGATGATGGCACAGATGCAGAACCAGCGTGCTTGGCTTGTCGGTGTGTACTGACTTTGTGCCATTGTGTGTGATCTGATCTGTAGTATTCCGCCCACTTTTCCAAGTCAGCTAATGTGCACTTGTCTGTCCGTAGGTGACTCGGGATACCCCAACATGCCGTGGTTGCTGACACCCCTCAGGAACCCTGTGACACCAGCCCAGATGCGCTACAATGAGGCACATGGTCGGACCAGGAGAGTGATTGAGCGGACCTTTGGACTCCTGAAGAGCCGCTTCCGCTGCCTGGACAAGACCGGAGGGTCCCTCCCATATGCCCCTGCGAAAGTGTGCAAGATTATCATCGTCTGCTGCATGCTCCACAACCTGGCAGTGCGGAAGGAGTTGCCTCTCATCCAGGATGACAATGACCAACATCCGCCACCTGTGGAGGATCCTGGCCTGGACCACGATGCCAGTGGACGATGATGATGATGATGGTGATGGTGATGTCCGCACACAGCTCATCACCAACTTCTTTAGCTGAATGTGAGTATCCTGAGGTGTCATGTCAATGATGTGAGTTGGCATGATGTGTGGGTGGTGCTCTGGTGCTGTTGGAGTGTGTCCATGGGCTACTTGACTGGATGTGTGTTGCGATGTGTGGTGACAGGTGGGCTGTACTCCCCAACAGTGTTGACATGCTAACTTGGTTCTGGGTGGGTATCTTGTAACATGTATTGTGCATGAGTTTTGCTGTTCTGTCCTGTACTCCATTGCTTTTGACTGTGTGTCATTTCTGTCCTTCACAGGGTACTTTCAGATTCGGTTGGTCAACTGTGTCCACCGACGACGTGATTGCACATCCAGGCTGGTAGCTGTTGTGTCCCTACAGGTGATGTGCGCCACACCCATGGACTTCCTTCCGTCTACAGTTGTTGACTGTGTGCCCGCTGCCAGGTGGGATTACCTTGCATCTGTAGTGGTTACAGCATGTTGCAACTGTGTAATAAACCTGTGCTTCACTTTGTGATGTGCGTTGTCTGTGGTCACACATTTGACTGCCATTTGCTTACTGCACCTGTGGGCTACTTGACTACAACTGGGAATGGGTGTGGTGTCTGTGCATTGCACCGAATTCCCTGGCAACATCAGTGTAGGCCATGAGTCAGATGGCCTAGGTGTGTATGTGTTGTGTAGCCCTGGTGGTGTGTCTCCCTCATGTGTGTCACGTTGCCTGTACTCACATGCCTGTGTTGTCCTTGCTGTTGCAGTTCGCATACACAGTGTCATTTTGCAGTTCATCATCCCCATAACAGCACCCACGTTGGAATCACGACAGAGGCAAGTATGGTGTATTAGTGTGTTTATTGTGATACATTTGTGTTAATAGTGCATAGGATGGGTAGTGCTGTACATAAATCTTGCAATCCGAAGTTCCTAGGTGAATTGAAAGTCCTGGTAGACAGGATCCCCAGTATCGGGGCCACAGTTGTCTGACACATTGGTCCAACTTGTACTCCCCATGCAATGTGTGGGAGTAGTGTTGCCGTCAACAGGGTGAACAGTCTGTGCACAAAGGTGAACATCCAGAACAGGTTCAGGCTTCCTGGGAGTTGCGCTTGGCCATCGGCCTCTCACTTTTCCCTCCTCGGACGACCCCTCTTCTTGGGGGGGCCCCTCAAGTACAGGCTGCTGCGGTGCAGGGGACTCTCCGCCAGAGTCCTCCTCCCTCCCTGTGGCAGTTGCAGTTTGTTCGGCACCAGATGTTGTTGGCACACAGGGAGGTGTGGACTGGTTGCTGTTCATCTGGCGGAGGCATTGTAAAATGTCCCTGTGCACCGCCGTCATCTCATGCAGTGCATCCCACTTGGACTCCACGCGGGACATGTGTGAGTCCACACGGGACATGTGTGACTCCACGTGGGACATGTGGGAGTCCAAGCGGGCATGATGGGCAGCCTGCTGCTGTTTAATGTCTCTGAGGAGCCCCACTACCTGGCTGAGCTCTCCGGTGCTGGACTGGTACGCATCAGCTATGCGTACCAGTTGTGGGTCATCATGCACACCAGAAACGTCTGCAAGCAGCGACCTCTGTCTCCCACCCCTCCCACCACCCCTGCTGACATGTGCAGTGTGTGCAGTGGCACGCACAGATAACCCTGGTCCACCTTGGGGGTTGGTGGTGGTGGTGGTGTCCAATGCCCCAGGTTGGTCCAGGGTCACTGTGCTGGTGTTGCTCCTTGTTCTGTCCATGTCGGCAGGGATGGTATTCGTGGTGACAGTCGTTGGAGGGGTGGGTGCAGGGGGTGCAGCTGGTGGTCCTGCTGGTGCTGCAGCTGGTGGTCCTGCTGGTGCTGCATGTTGACTTGCACCGGATGTGCCAGGTTGTTCTTCATCGTCCGAGGAGGACAGAGGCTGTACGACGCCAGTGAGCTCGGCATCCTCTTGAGCCTGGGACTGGGACTCCTCAGCGTCTGCTGCTGTGTCCCCATCATCACCTGTTTTTGGGAGACACAAACAATGTATGTTATGTTTCTGCAGGCATCAATGGTTGTCACACAAGACAGTTGTGACTGTGCCTCTGGGTGCGGGCCTGTACATTGCATTGTCCTAAGTTGTCACAGTCAGGGGTTGATATTGGTGTGGCACATTGTCCTGCATTATTTGGGCATATCTATGTATTTTCTGGGGTGTGAACATGGTCTGCATTGGTTGTGTTTGGTTGACAGCCGGCCCTCCTTCCCACCCACCCAGCCAGTCAGTTATCCCACCATGGAACGTGCTTGCGTTGCAGGGAGTGGAAGTTGTCTCTCAGGATGTCAGTCAGTGGTGTCCTGCTGTTTGTTGGTGCACAGTTGCCAGCAGGGCCTTGTGCTCCCCACAGCAGTAGCCAGTGTCAGCCATCTTGTGAGTCCTTCTCCACTTCCTGTGATGTGAGCATGGTTCAGGGTGGTGTTGATGGGACAGTTGTGGGGGTGACCAATATCAGTGACTACGACTCCCTTCATGCTATTGCCTCCACCCCCTTCCCAGCATGCCCATGCTTCCTTCCTTTTGACTCTGCTTCCCTGTGGGGTGGGCTGGCTGTGCTGACAGGATGGCTGGGAGTGTTGTCCTGGCAGTTGTTTGGCTAGAAGTCCCAAGAGTGTCCCTGTGCTTCACACAACATAACCCAGGGTGGTGGTTCTTTGTGGGATCTTGTGTTAGGATGGGGGGCATTGCATTCTACCAGGTGGGTTCTGTGGAGTTTGTGTTGGGGGGTGTGTGAGGGGAGGTGCTTGTGACTATGGTCAGTGCTGCAAGTCCCCCTTCCCACCCAGCTAGCCAGATATCCCACCATGGAACGTGCTTGCATTGCAGGGAGTGTAAGTTGTCTCTCAGAATGTCAGTCAGTGGTGTCCTGCTGTTTGTTGGTGCACAGTTGCCAGCAGGGCCTTGTGCTCCCCACAGCAGTAGCCAGTGTCAGCCATCTTGTGAGTCCTTCTCCACTCCCTGTGATGTGAGCATGGTTCAGGGTGGTGTTGATGGGACAGTTGTGGGGGTGAGCTATGTCTGTGACTACGACTCCCATCATGCCATTGCCTCCACCCCACTTCCCAGCATTCCCATACTTACTTGCTTTTGTGTGGAGTTCAGTGTGTGTGGGTGTGAGAGCAATGGCAAGATGGCTGACAGTGGTGTCCTGCTGTTGGTTGGTGTGCAGTACCCAGCATGCCCTTGTGCTCCCCACGACACAGCAACAGTGTCAGACATCTTTGATGGGCCTTTCCACTCTCTGTGGGATGTGCATGCGTGAGTGTGAGCTTGCTGGGCCATGTGGTGGGGGATGTAGAGCTGTGACTACGACTCCCATCATGCTATTGCCTCCTCCCCCTTCCCAGCATGCCCATGCTTCCTTGCTTTTGACTCTGCTTCCCTGTGGGGTGGGCTGGCTGTGCTGACAGGATGGCTGGGAGTGTTGTCCTGGCAGTTGTTTGGCTAGAAGTCCCAAGAGTGTCCCTGTGCTTCACACAACATAACCCAGGGTGGTGGTTCTTTGTGGGATCTTGTGTTAGGATGGGGGGTATTGCATTCTACCAGGTGGGTTCTGTGGAGTTTGTGTTGGGGGTGTGTGAGGGGAGGTGCTTGTGACTATGGTCAGTGCTGCAAGTCCCCCTTCCCACCCAGCCAGCCAGATATCCCACCATGGAACGTGCTTGCATTGCAGGGAGTGTAAGTTGTCTCTCAGGATGTCAGTCAGTGGTGTCCTGCTGTTTGTTGGTGCACAGTTGCCAGCAGGGCCTTGTGCTCCCCACAGCAGTAGCCAGTGTCAGCCATCTTGTGAGTCCTTCTCCACTTCCTGTGATGTGAGCATGGTTCAGGGTGGTGTTGATGGGACAGTTGTGGGGGTGACCAATATCAGTGACTATGACTCCCATCATGCTATTGCCTCCACCCCCTTCCCAGCATGCCCATGCTTCCTTCCTTTTGATTCTGCTTCCCTGTGGGGTGGGCTGGCTGTGCTGACAGGATGGCTGGGAGTGTTGTCCTGGCAGTTGTTTGGCTAAGAGTCCCAAGAGTGGCCCTGTGCTTCACACAACAGAACCCAGGGTGGTGGTTCTTTGTGGGATCTTGTGTTAGGATGGGGGGCATTGCATTCTACCAGGTGGGTACTGTGGAGTTTGTGTTGGGGTGTGTGTGAGGGGAGGTGCTTGTGACTATGGTTAGTGCTGCAAGTCCTCCTTCCCACCCAGCCAGCCAGCCAGCCAGTTATCCCACCATGGAACGTGCTTGCATTGCAGGGAGTGTAAGTTGTCTCTCAGGATGTCAGTCAGTGGTGTCCTGCTGTTTGTTGGTGCACAGTTGCCAGCAGGGCCTTGTGCTCCCCACAGCAGTTGCCAGTGTCAGCCATCTTGTGAGTCCTTCTCCACTCCCTGTGATGTGCGCATGGTTCATGGTGGTGTTGATGGGACAGTTGTGGGGGGCAATATGTGTGACTGCGACTCCCATGCTGCTATTGGCTACACTGACTTGGCCAGCATACACAGAATTCCTTCCTTTGAGTGGTCTTCACTGTGTGTTGGTGTTGTTGTGGTGGCTACATGTCTGGATGTGTTTGTTAGTTCTATTTGTGCCACTGCCTAGCTGTAGTTGTGTTTGTACATGTGTTGGCACAGTTGGATGTGACTTTTTTGATGGCATGTGTTGTGTTTATCTGACTAACATACACATTTTGGGATGGTTCTGTTCTGGTTGCTGTGTAATTGCTATGAGTGCATGCTTTGACTCTCCCCTTGACAGTGATGTGTGTGTTTTGTGGCAGTATATTGTGTACATTTGTTGTGTACTCACCAGGCTCTGGGATGTCCTCTAGTCCATATACGCTCACTGGCGGAAGGATGGCCCGCACCTTCTCCTCCCAGGGCCTGAGGTATATTGGCTTGGCAGGAGGGCCACTGCCGGTGTGTTGGCTGTTGATGTAGTCTTTCTTCAGCATGTCCCGTACCCTCCTGCGCACGTCATACCACCTGTTCTGGATGTCGGTCTTTGTGCGCCGACATGGTGATTGGGCGTTCACCCTGTTGATGATCCTCTCCCACATCTTGGTTTTCTGCGACATGGGGGTCTGTTGGACCAGTGTGCCAAACAGCTGTGGCTCCACCCTGAGGATCTCGTCTACCATGACTTCCAATTCACTATCTAGGAACTTGGGATTCTTCTTGGGGGGCATGGTGATGGTTGGTGATGGTGGGTGATGTGTGTGTTGGTGTGCAGGTGAGGGTGTGTGAGTGTGTGTTTTGCTGGGTGTATGTGAGGTAGGTATTTGTTGGTGTGCTGATGGTGTGTGGCTTGTGTGAGGGATGAGCTGTGGGTGTGTGGTTGCTTTCTCTTGGGTGCTGGCAGTGGAATGGCATTTGCAAAGGCTCATGGTTGTGATTTGTGTCCTTTATATAGGTGGAGTTGTGGGTGTGTCTTTGTTCTCTGTCCCCACCCCCCAGTATTTATTGGCTTCGTAATTGCTTGTTTGGCCTTTTTTTGGGTGATTTTTCCTTTGTGCTGTTTGTGTATGTTGGAAACGTTCTTGTGACCGAGTCGGACCCTGCATTGGTCTCGTACGGTGTTCTCCGTTTCGTTCACGCTGTGTTTGTGCAGTTTTCTATGCTGCGTACGCGTCGGTCGCGGTGTATTGTGTTGCTTCGGCTCGGTTTTGTATGCGTGTCGGTCGTACGGCTTGTCCTCCGTCCGACTCGCTCGTGGTTTCGCGCCTTGCATCGTACTTTGCGGTTTGGAGTTCGCGTGTACGTTTCGGTCGGATTTGTTCCGGGTGCGTGTCGGTCGGTTGGATTCGCGTGTTTTCCGGCCGGATTGCTGTTTTCCGTGCGGCTCGGTCGGTCGACTTGGTTTCGGTACGTGTCGGTCGGATTTTTCGCGCCTTGCATCGTACTTGGTGTGTCGTGCGCCACGGGTACGTGTCGGTCGGTATTATTTCCGGATCCGAGTCGGTCGGCGCTTTTTCCGGCCCGAATCGGAATCGACCCCCATGTGTTTTAGTATAGATGGCAGCAAAGACTGAGCCCCAAGTGGTACAGTCTTCCAGTTGTGGTGTGATCCCCATCGGTAAACAGATTGTTAGGATTCTGTGTTTCTCATACGGGCTAGTATTTGGAAATACTGCTTCGATTTGAGTAATTTTTTGAGCTATCCAGAATGGAATTTGCTCACGTTTTGTGGGCATTTTTCCCATGACTGCATATAGCGTCTGTGGTGTACTTTTTAGTGTATTCCCCGGTTGAGGAGTTTGATTTGGAAGTGTCAATGGTGGTTGGACTGTGAAAGTCCGCATGACATATTGGACTAATTGTCTGTAGATTTTTATTAACTCTTGTAGTTGAGTAAGTAGTTCCTCGTCTGACATTATATCGAGGTCAGGATGAGGAGTGTAGCCGGCTAGGATCGGCCATGTTGCTCCTGGTCTACCTAGTGGACCGAGCCTGGTAATGTTTCTGTGATGTTTTAGGGCGCCTTTAAACCAGAGCTGATGCTCCTGGTATGTTAGTGGAATTTCAATATCCTCGAAAGGAATATATTCCTCTGGTGGATCATCTTCTTTGTAGAAGTGAAACAGTCTTGTTACTGAATTTGATTCAGGAAATATTACCCATGAATAGAATACCTCTGTCTGAAAGGATTCGTGTGCCTCTATCACTGAAAACTGCTCTACCTCCTCTTGGTGGTAGGCCGTGTTTTATAAGTTTTAGAGTGATGGCTCTTCTTAAGTTTGGATTGATGTCTATGACACCCTCCTCGGTTTCAATAAAACCTGTGATGTTGTAAGCTGTTAAAGCTGGGTGACCCGCAACTTCATCGTTGACGGAGTCAGGCATTTTGTTTTTGAAAAATGTAGAGCAAGTTTCAAGGAAACAAAAGATAAGGTGCACAATATTTTGGAACACTGTATCCTTCAATGTTGAACAAACCAAACAACTAATATATAGGGTGCTTCCCTATTTAGTTATGGCGGATATTTAGCCCTACCCACTCCGGACGTCTTATGGAGTATGTGAGTAGGGGTCTCTGAGAAAAGCACAAATGAGTTACTCAGTATCTAGCGTTAAATTACTGCCTTACCAAACCGTTGGGCGCCATGTAGTGTAATTCCTATTTCCCTAATAGGCTCTGCGCATTGGAATAATATAACATATAGGTTTGACATAGGACTAAGGTCGGTATGTCCCTATCGATTATATTAAACTTAATTACCTGTGCCAGCTAGCTCAGAGGCCACTAGAAACTCCTTGAGAACAAGAAGGGAGTAGTTTCTGGCAACCGAAAGACATGACAACTTTGTTTCCCTTTAGAAGCGGAACACGTCTCAGAATCGTGGAAACAATAGATAACAGTTTCACTCATTCAATCGTGCATGCTTAGTTTCTACAGAAAGGAAAGACGGGCGTTTCAATAAAAAGGTTTTATTGAACAGTCTTGTTTCTCGTGTAAGAGATATGTGCTGTTATGATCACAAGACAGTATGCAAGATAAATAATGTACAGTGTAAGCAGTAGAAATAAATAATACTGCGTTAGCATTATCTTTTAGCATTTATTCACGTACATAAATAACATGAGCTAAGAATGCGAGTACTCATACGATGCGTCTCTAAGCTAGTTCTACCCCAATGTACCTAACCTAGTCTAGGTGTAGGGAAAGATAGAAGTAGGTGGAGGATTCTCTAGTATGGTATACTAAGAGTATGTTAAGTCTAGTATGCCAAGTCTAGTATGCCAAGAGTCCCTCTAGGATCTAGTCAGCTCCATACCTTGAGAATGAGAGAGGTGGGAATCTCCTGCCGGATCTGGAACTCTAACACCCCGCGAAGGGAGTCAGAACACTGGAAGCTGGATTCGTATGCGTGCAGGAATGACAGCGTCTTCTCAGTGCGTCAGGCCGGGATACGGGCTCCTCTGAAGTCGAGGTCTCCTCCTGGTAGGTGTCGTGGAATGTTAGCATTGACGTGAAGTCGGACAGAGGAAGATGTCAGGAATGAACCCTTAAGGTATAACGGTTCATACATAATAGATGAGTTCTTGGAGAAATCAATAGTCCTGTGCTAGGGGAACTCCCGAAGCTTAAGGGTCTGGTTTCTAAGAACTCGTTGAGACGTTAGGGTGGACGGATGTCGGTGACCATGCCTGTATTTGGAGTGCACGGTTAATGCCTAAATAAGGACAGGGATTCTATGCCTATATAAGGGCAAGGCGAATTGTGCCTATATAAGGGCATGATTGAGGAAAACCTATATACGGACCCCTAAAGCGGAATACAACAGTAGTATAATGTTCATAAATCTCTTCACTCCTGGACTTGTCCACTTTTTCTATTTGGCCACTTGACATTAGTGATTCATCTTCTAAGCATATTACTTCTTCATCAACATTTACATTGTTATAAAAAATATTATTCTTTACCAGGTACAATGTAGCCTTGTAAAGTTTAGTAGCATCTACAAACTCTTGACTCTTTGTTGGTACACCATTTACTAGAATAACTACTGGCTCATTTTACTACCTGCCTACACCAACAGTTTCAATGTTTTTCTTAAAATCTAAAGGTAAGTACACAACTTTTCTTTTCAGACCACTTTGTAAATCTGTTGGTGGCAGCTTACCTGTTTTAGGCTCCATACGAACTATGGCCTGAAATGGGTGTACAGATTAAATAAGAATACATTCATATGCATTCAGATATGCCAGTTCCTGAGGAATAGGTACCAACTCTAAGTTGTTATGTACTGCTCTAGCTGGCATTTTGTTCTCTTCTAATTTGTTGTAACAGTATTTACAAATAACTTGATCAGTAGCCAACTCAAACTGACCTTCTACCAACAAATAAGCACCAAATTGCTGCCACTTATCATTGTTTTCCTTTTGACTTTTTATATATAAATCAACATTCCTAGTTTGACTTCTATAGTGAGTACGTCGACAACAAATACAAACATAGTTTGGTTTTTCAGATGAAACTGTCTTAAACTTTGTACTTTCTTCGTCAAACTCATCAATACTAATCTCTTTCCTGTGTTCTTCAACACCTACACTTTTCAAACTCTCCCTTTCTCTACATTCCTCTTGTGAACCAAAAAAACGAAACTGTGTATCATCACAAACTTTTGTACATCTGATACTGAACCGTGCAAAAGAGCTGTGTTCATTTTACTTAAACATGATGCAGGAGTTTTTACATAGTAGAGTCTCCTTACTAACTTCTGCATTTCAGAGTGGTGTACCGCTAACATTCTTAAATAATGAAAAGTACTTTGGCATACTTTTCTTGAAAGGCAAGCCAGGGAATGACCCTGCAAGTTAGTATATTTTCTTATTTTACATGGATCTAGTCCTTGTAGCATCTTAATCTTCTGTTTAACACTTTTTTGGGCATATTCTCGTAACAAAATTCATAATATGTCAATAGATTCCTGTTGAATACTACAAATATTCATACAATCCCACTTATATACAGGAGCTTGTGTACGCCTCCCTTGTACATCTTCAGCTATTACTTCTTCCACATTCCTAACAACCATATTTTCTTTTGGAATGGGACATCCATCTTTCATCTCATAGCATCGACCACTAGTATCAACTGCATGTACTAATGTGTTCTCTTAAAAATAGCTTTTTTCATTAAAGAAAGGCTCAGTACTAGAAGTGTGCTTCCATTCACCAGTAAAAGTTTTACAAAAGTTACTTCTATTAACAAGTCTTTTTCTTTTGCTTTTCTCTTTCATAAACACCATTGTTTTATGCACTGTTCACATTCTCTTCAATATTAATATAAATAATTTTTGTTTCAATTCAAAAGCAGTATCTACTACACTTTCAATGTGTTGCTTCTTCTTATATGCTACTGATCTTCTTTTATACTTTTTACAATCTTTTAATACATTTTGAATTACTCTACTTCTAAACATTCTTATACGTATCGCTTTAAATAGTTTTTGCCTTCTTATAATATGTATTGTTTTTTCGAAAACAAATGTTTTACCATTAAAATTCTTCTTTTCCTTCTGGTTTGTTGTAAAACCTTTCTTTTCCTTTCATTATTATTGACTTTCTTTAATCTCTCTGCAACTGTTTTAAGAAACTGTTTAATTGCTCTTTCCAGAAGCGATTTTATCCTGAGTAACATTTAGCTCTTATTCTAATGCACTCTTTTTACTTTTCTTTAAGTAGTACTGTTTTCTTTGTTCTCTTCTCTTTTCATGTTTTCTTGCCATCTTCAATTTGTGATCCAAATAAAATAAATGTCTAAAAAACAAAGAACAGTTTCAATAGTTTGTTACATCAATTATCAATTTTAAATTAATTACATGTCAATATTCATAATAACCACTAAGCAATTACTTACAATTACATTGCTATTCTCTTCATAACAAATAAAAAAAGAAAAGTGCAGAAACAAGCAAGAGTACTGCAGTAAGAGGAATAAAGGTGCTGAAAGAGAAAAAAGGTGCAGAAAGAAAAAGAAAGGTTTAGAAAGAGCCAAGAGAAATGCACAAATAAGCAAAACAGCTACAGGAAAATGTGAGAAGTGCAGAAAGAGGCAACAGAGGTGCACAAAGAGGCAAGAGGGGTACACAAATAAGCAACAGAGGTGCACAAACATGCAAGAGAAGTGCAGAAAGAGGCAAGAGAGATGCAGAAAGAGGCAAGAGAGGTGCAAAAGAGACAAGATGGGTGCAGAAAAAGGCAAGAGGTACAGAATGAAGCAAAAGAGGTGCAGAAAAAAGAAAGACAAGTGTATAAAGAAGCAACTGAAGTGCAAAAACAAGCAAGAGAAGTTCAGAAAGAGGCAAGAGAACTGCAGAAAGAGGAATAAATATGCAGAAAGAGGCAAGAGAAGTACAGAAAGAGGCAAGAGAGATGCAGAAAGAGGCAACAGAAGGGCAAAAAGAGGGAAGAAGGGAGAAGAAAGTGGCAAGAGGAATGCAGAAGGAAGCAACAGAGGTGCACAAAAAGGCAAGAGAGATGCAGAAAGAGGTACAGAGGTACAGAAAAAAACAAGAGAGGTTCAGAAAAGGACAAGAGACGTGCAAAAAGAAGCAAGAGATGTGCAGAAATTGGCAAGAGAGGTGCAGAAACAGGTGAGCGAGGTGCAGAAAGAGGGAAGAGGGGTGCAGAAAGAGGCAAGAGAGGTGCAGAAACAGGCAACAGAGGTACAGAAACAGGGAAGAAGGGTACAAAAAGAGGCAAGAGGGGTGCACAAAGAAGCAACAGAGGTGCAAAAATGGCAAGAGATATGAAAAAAGGGACAAGAGATGTACAGAAAGAAGCAAGAGAGGTACAGAAAGAGGTAATGGAGGTGTAGAAAGAAGCAAGAGAAGTGCAGAAAGAAGCAAGTGAGCTCCAGAAACAACCAAGTGAGGTGTAGAAAGAACTAAAAGAGGTGCAGAAACAGTCAAAAGAGGTAGAGAAAGAAGCGAGAAGTACATAAAGAAGCAAGAAAAGTACAGAAAGAGGCAAGAGAAGTACAGAAAGAGGCAAGAGAAGTACAGAAAGAGGCAAGAGAGGTGTAGAACGAGGCAAGAGAGGTACAGAAAAAAGCAAGAGAAGTTTAGAAAGAGACAAGAAAAGTGCAGAAAGAGGCAAAAGAAGTACAGAAAGTGGCAAGAGAGGTGCAAAAAGAGGCAAGAAGGGTGCAGAATGAACCAATAGAGGTGCACAATCAGGAAACAGAGGAGCAGAAACAGGCAAGAATAGTGCAGACAGAGGCAAAAGGAGTGTAGAAAGAAGCAACAGAGGTGCAGAAAAAGGCAAGAGAGGTGCAGAAAGAGGAAAAGAGCTGCAGAAAAAGGCAAGAGAGGTTTAGAAAGACAAGACAAATACAAAAAGAAGCAAGAGAGGTGCAGAAATTGGCAAGAGATGTACAGAAAGAGGCGAGGGAGGTGCAGAAAGAGGCACCAGAGGTACAGAAAAAGGGAAGAAGGGTAGGCAAGAAGAGTGTAGAAAGAAGCAATAGAGGCGCAAAAAAGGCAAGAGAGGTGTAAAAAAGGACAAGAGACATGCAGAAAGAAGCAAGAGACGTACAGAAATTGGCAAGGGAGGTACAGAAATAGGTAAGGGAGGCGCAGAAAGAGGCAAAAAACGTGTACAAAGAAGCAAGAGAACTACAGGAAGAGTTAAGTGAACTGCAGAAACAAGCAAATGAGGTGCAGAAAGAACCAAGAGAGGTGCAAAAAGAGGCAAAAGAGGTACAAAAAGAAGCAAGAGAAGTGCAGAAAGAGGCAACAAAAAGGGAATAAAAAGGCAAGAGAAGTGCAGAAAGTGGCAAAAGAGGTGTAGGAAGAGGCAAAAGGGATGCACAAAGAGGCAAGAGAGGTGTACAAACAGGCAACAGAGGTGCAGAAAGAGGGAAGAAGGGTGCAGAAAGAGGCAAGAGGAGTGCAAAAGAAGCAACAGAGGTGCAAAAAAGGGCAAGAGAGGTGCAGATAGAGGCAAAGAGGTACAGAAAAATTTAAGAGAGGTACAGAAAGGAACAAGAGACGTGCAGAAAGAAGCAAGAGAGGTGCAGAAATTGGCATGAGAGGTGCCAAAAGAGGTAAGGGAGTATCCAGAAAGAGACGAGAGAGGTGCAGAAAGAGGCAAAAGGTGTACAGAAAGAGGCAAGAGAGGTGCACAAACAGGCAACAGAGGTGCAGAAAGAGGAAAGAACAGTGCAGAAAGAGGCAAGAGGAGTGCAGAAAAAAGCAACACAAATGCAGAAAGAGCCAACAGAACTGCACAAAAAAGCAACGTAGGTGCACAAAGAGGCAAGACAAGTACAGAAAGAACCAAGAGAACTCCAGAAATTTAAAGCACCAATCCATTCGATGTCACTGTTGAAAGTCTCACCATATTCCTGAAACCATGCATGCATGTGTCTATGCCTTTTGCCAGTGGCATCATACGTAAAAGAAACATACAAATAGTTGCATACCTGTGTTTCAAACGTCTACATCTTTAGATGCATAACACTTGTGAGACTGTTACACTTGACTCAGTGCACCTCCCATATCAAACAGAGATCTATATACCCTACTTCAAGTATACCTTTCCACAATTTCATACAAAGTACCATAGTCACTAATCTCTCTGCTAACGTCTTCTAACCTCACTTTTCTGCTGCACCTTCATTTTTCACTGACTGCTCAGAATGTTAGAGCTACAAAATTTAAAACAGCAATCCTTCCCATGTTACTGTTGTAAGTCTCACCATGTTCCTGAAAGCATGCATTCATGTGTCTGTGCCTTTTGCTAGTGGCATCATACATAAAAGAAACATACAAATAGTTGTATACCTGTGTTTCACACGTCTAGCATTTTCAGATGCATAACACGTGTGAAAATACATGTACTAGTAGAGACATTCCTCAGTCACAAGACCATGCAGACTTTTAAACTTGACAGACTGCACTTCCCATTTCAAGCAGACACCTAAATTCAGTGGCGGCTGGTGGCATTTGAAAGTGGTAGGGCGTAACCATTTAGTGTGAGTGCCCGGTGGCGAGCAAGCCTAGCGAGTGAGTCCGACTGCCAGAAGGAAAGATCGGGGGGGGGTCCGCCTCGCCGTTTTTGTAGTCAGTACCGTATATTATGCAAGTTAAGCAAATGGCGACACCTTGGGGTACAAAGGCACAATAGAAAGGCGCAACATTTCACATGTCGCCAGTGGGTGCCACACCACAACCCTTTCAGTTTCCCCTCTGAAGAATGCTCCCTTGGATTACTTTAAATACCAATGTGTACTGCGGTTTAAAAACGCGTAGCCTCCACCCCCCACGAAATCTGAACAAAAAAGTTGAACACGTTAGGTACTAAAATTCGCCACATGTAGATCTACAAATTATCACATCAGTGACATTCGAAAAGCAAAGCACTACTGCGCAGCAAAAGATGTATCTGGCCCTTGTCTTGAAATATATCAAGTTTATGGTTTTAAGAAACAGCAGTCTATGCAGCACTTTACCCCGCATTCATGTCAGGTGTTAGCCAGGGCTCATTTACCAGGGTTTTGTTTGTGGTTGAGTGGCTGAATGTGGGCTCCGACTTTGTCACCTTGAACTGTTCTCAAAACAGGAGCGGCTTGGATTCAAAAGCACATGGGGGTGCCGGCGCCCTCCACACGTCACTCGAAGAAGGCTGATTCACACTGAGCCCTGTTCGAACGTGGGTCCTTAAGGGCGCTAGGCTGATGGCCAGTGCACGGAGCTATCTGACTGGCTTTATGGAACAGTCAAAGCAGCACAAACAATGGGAAAGGCAAGCCTTCTTTTAGAAAAAAACAAGAGTGCGGATACGCCACAAGCACTACATTGCAAACATAATCTAACCAAGAACATGCAGAACAAGCCCACAGCGGGCCGTAGACTGAAGTGCTCTGCTTCAGGATAAAGTTTGTGTGCCGCAAGAGCCGAGGCAGTTTAAGCTCCAAACATGGTCGCCAGGGGAGTGAAGTATACGTATCAATCATATATACGGATCAGGCCATCACCACTTATCATAGGTGCCCCATTCAAACATTCTTTCCTCGTGATCAGCTGTGGATCACAGAAGACGACGTCACTTCAGCTTTTTTGAGACATTACACAGCGGCCGCCGGCATGCTCGAGGGAGGGGGGGTCGGGGGAGGGTCGCAAGGGGGGGAATAAAACAATTATAAACGTACCTGTGTGCCGGGGTACCTCACCACCTCCACTCCAGGCAGGCCGGTCACGCTGGTGGTGGGTCCGCATGTTCCTGCTGCAGGAAGCAGGCAGCTTCCCTCCCCTACGCAACCAACGCAAGCCAATCACAACGCTGGTAGGCACAGCAGGAGAGCGCCCCAGCCGGGACATTTTCTCTGCATAGAGAAAAAGGAGAGTGGGCGGTCCTGCTCGAGGGCGGGGGAGTGGCTTACCCACTGTTGTGGGTACTGACTGTTTGGTCGGCTCCAGGGCCGACCAAACAGTCAGTACCCACAACAGTGGGCAAGGCACTCCCCTGCCCTTGAGCAGGACCGCCCACATGCCCGCCCCCAACCAGGCACAGAGGCACTGCTGCTTTCTCGCAATGCGAGAAGGCAGAAACATAAATGGTAGTTTTTACCGTTTATGTTTCTGCCTTCTCGCACCGCGAGAAAGCAGTGGGGCAACGCCCCCACGCCCCAATGGGGGAGCCGCCACTGCCTAAATTTATACGGCGTACTTCAAGTATACCTTTCCAGAGACTCATACAAAGTACCCTAATCACTAAAACCTCTGCCAACATGTCTTAAAGCTCACTTATCTGCTGCACCTTCATTTTTCACTGACTGCTCAGATTGTTAAACCTACCAAATCTAAAACAGCAATCCTTCCCATGTTACTGTTGTAAGTCTTACCATGTTCCTGAAAGCATGCATCCATGTGTCTGTGCCCTTTGCTACTAGCATAATACATAAAAGAAACATACAAATAGTTGTATACCTGTGTTTCAGATATCTACCATCTTCAGATGCATAACACGTGTAAGAATACATGTACAAGTAGAGACATACCTGAGTCACAAGACCATGCAGACCTTTAAACTTGACAGATTGCACTTCCCATTTAAAGCAGACACCTAAATTTATATGGCATACTTCAAGTGTACCTTTCCAGAGACTCATACAAAGTACCCTAATCACTAATCCCTCTGCCAGCACGTCTTAACTCAAACCTCAGTTTTCTGCTGCAGCTTCATTTTTCAACGACTGCTCACAATGTTAGACCTACTAAATTTAAATCAACAATTCTTCCCATATCACTGTTATAAGTCTAACCATATCTGCATGCATATGTCTGGGCTTTCCCATGTCACTGTTATAAGTCTCACCATAGTCTTAAAAGCATGCATGCATGTGTCTTTGCCTTTTGCTAGTGTTGTCATACATAAAAAGAAACATACAAATTGGTTTATACCTGTGTTTCAGACGTCTAGCATCTTTAGATGCATAACACGTGTGAGAATACATGTACGTACAAGTAGAGAAATACCTCAGTCACAAGACCACACAGACCTTTAAACTTGACAGACTGCTTTTCCCATTTCAAGCAGACACCAAAATTTATACAGCCTACTTCGAGTGTAGCTTTCCAGAGACTCATACGAAGTAGCCTAATCCCTAATCCCTCTGCCAACATGTCTTAAACCTCACTTTTCTCTGGCAGCTTCACTATTCACCAACTGCTCAGAATGTTGGGCCTTCCCAAATTTAAATCAGCAATCCTTTCCATGTCAGATTTATAAGTCTAACCATATTTCTGAATGTATGCATGTGTATGTCAGTCTTTTCCATTACACTGTTGTAAGTCTCACCATATTCCTGAAAACATGCATGAATGTGTCTGTGCCTATTGCTACTGGCATCATTCATAAAAGAATCATCAAAATAGTTGTATACATGTGTTTCATACATCTAGCATCTTCAGATGCATAACTCATGTGAGAATACATATACAAGTAGAGACATACCTTAGTCACAAGACCACACACACTTTTAAACTTCACAGACTGCTTTTCCCATTTGAAGCAGTCACCACAATTTATACAGCGTACTTCAAGTGTACCTTTCCAGAGACTCATACAAAGTACCCTAATCACTAATCCCTCTGCCAACATGTCTTAAACCTCACTTTTCTTTTGCAGCTTCAGTTTTCACTGACTACTGAGAATGCTGGGCCTACCAAAATTTAAAACAGCAATTCTTCCCATGTTACTGTTGTAAGTCTCACCATATTTCTGAATGTATGCATGCGTATATCTGTGTCTTTTACTAGTGACATGATACATAATAAGAAACATAGAAATACTTGAATATCTGTATTTCAGACCGCATACTCCCTAAACTTATGTAGAAGAAAGTGTATGTATTCCTTTCTGATCATGATACAGGGAACATGGGTATAGAGTTATATAGACTGCGATATAGTTTAATATATCTGTCAATATAAATAAAACAGCAGTTTTCTGTACTAATTTCATTAGAGACTCAGGAAGCATACATATTACTATGCACAATCTATTTCAATCTTCATTTCAGTACAATAAAACAAACTACAATACACTTTCGTACATTTGGTAACATATTTCAAACATCACACTTCTCTAATAATTAGCAAACTTTATAAATAATGCTTTTCAAAGTTAAAGATATCACTACAAAGACTGAAGCACTACTACACAATTCATAACACACCTTAGAAATTTGTAACTCACCTCTCAAATAGTATTGCAGAATATGAAACATCAGAGACTCATAGAAGATTTTTCTTTTCACACAATAAATGTAATGCACCACTCTCAACAAGGTAAAACCAGTAATGGCAAACTTTCCCTCTCTATCTGCACACAAATAAATGTAAGTAACAAATCAAAATGCTTCCTTCATTATTTCAAATTCTGAAACCCATTTCTATTGGTTATACATATTAACCCTTTATTAGTCTCTTCTAAAAGTGCCCAATGTGGTTCTGTAATTTACAGGAGTCGCGACGCCATCGCGGTGCCGCAGTGCAGCATCGTGATGGAGCCGCGATCCCTTATGGGAGTTCAAAAACCTATTTCCAATAATACTAGTAATATTTTTTAACACACTACTTCTAAACATAGTACTGATTTTTGGGAAAACTTACTTTAGTAGCATATCACTTATATATGTTAGCATTTCATATTTTAAAACCACAGTTAAGTTTCAACCCTTCCCCCATTCTGTTTAATCCTAGTTTCCATAGTAACACTTTCTGCAACATTCAACTCTACCAGAAGGTTGCAAGTTCATCATATTTTCAGGTTCAGCACACTAGCTTACAAATGCAAATAGCAGGTGTGGTTGACATTTGCAAAATATTACCTTATCCTATCTACTGTACCTGTCAAACATTTTTCAATAACCAATCAGAAACATGCTTCTTCAGGAAAGTAACATGCATCCAAATGTTTAAGTACACAATGTTTATCAGTTATCTGCTTTTTCTAAAACAGCACCATCTCCACCATTTTAGATACCTCTCATTCCACCAACTTACTTACTCAGCTACATACGTCTTTTGATTCCTTCCACACATCCCTTCAAAATGCTTACAGTATGGATTGTAGGCCACAGCTATGTTTTTTTTGGGGCAAAAGGTATGCTGAACACAGAGGTATTGACAAAGACCTAGGTTTGCAAAATGTGGATATTAAATGGTTTGCACAGAGAGGATTAAAGTGGCCCAATTGATGCCTTTGGTTAAAACCTTTTTGTATCTCCAACCCCCTGACCTCATGATTGTTCACAGTGGTGGCAATGACCTAGGCACATTGACTGGGGTAGGGCTGGGAATCCTAATGAAGTATTACCTTGCACAATTGATGTTGATTTTCCCTCAAACTATCTTTGTATACTCTAATATATGCCAAAGACAGAAATGGAAGTGGTCAAATCAATTCTGTCCACAGATTGAGAAGGCTAGGAAGAATGCCAATAAAGCTGTTTCTGCTTACCTCAGAGACCATAGGATGGGCTCCATCTATAGCAACAATCTACGTTTTGATATGCATGACATCTGCAGAAGTGATGGAGTTCACTTCACAGATGAAGGAAAAAGAGTGTTTCTCAACAACCTTAAGCTGTGCATCCGTACTTTCATGTAGCTCCAACAAAGTCATAATGAAAACAACGGCTCTTGTTAGAGCCAGCCTATAACCCAACAGGAAAACTTATTTATTTTTTAACATACATACTCTTTTTAAATATTTTACGGATTCGCAAACACGTCACGAATTCGCAAAACAAAAGCACGAATTCAAAGTACTACAACACAATACACTTTTCAAGTTTAACATTTAATTTTCATTTTTTTATATTATTTCTAACTCTGTCAAATTTAATGTGATTATTAACTTCAATCTCACTAGCTCTATAAAAAAGTTCACAAATGCAACACTACCTTCTGAATTATATACTATTTAATTATTTATTTAAGGTGGATTCGCAAATCCACCGTGCCGTTACACTGGGGGCCGCGCTGAGAGCCACGATACAGTCGCGACTCCTATCACGAGAGAAAAAAAACAAAATTATTGCCACTAGTTCCATTGCCCCATATCGGCCCTGGGGACCCCATCCCCCGGGGCACAGCCATTTAAAAAAATAAATAAAAAGGGAGGGGGGCCAAGCAGGCCCCCCTCCCTGGCCATTTTCGGCCTCAGGGACCCTGTCCCCCGGGGCCTGGCCTCTTTGCTGGGGACCGCGGGGGAGCCCCAAAGCCCCCACGGTCCCTGCCGGCTCCTCGCCTCCTGCGGGAGCCAGCATTGCTTTTGGAAAAAGGGAGCTATTGACATGCAGCTCCCTTTGCCCAAAAGCAATTCTGCTTTGCTTCATGGAAGCAAGAGCAGTTTTCCTGCTACCGCTTCCATGAAGCGAAGCAGAAGTTTGCTATGGGATGGCGGGAGCAGTGCTGCCGCCATCCCATAGCAAACTGCAATGTCCCGGGGGTCGGCACCCTGGGACATTGTTGGAGCTGGCCCTGGGGGGGGTGGCGGTCCCCAAGGCCTTGGAGGGCTCCTGGAGAGGGGCGGCGTAGCCCCCTCCCATCATCTTGAAAGCCCCGGTGAGGTAGTGGTCCTCGGGCCGGGGATCCGCAACGGAACTCCGCATTTAAATAAAGTATGCCCCGGGGAGGTGGTGATCCCCGGCGCAGTGTGGGGGGCTCAAGCCCCCATACTACATTTTTAAAGAGAGACCCAGGGAGGTGGTGGTCCCCAGAACTGCGTGGGGGAGACAGGAGCCTCCCCCTTGCTTTTTTTATTTACAAAAAAGAAGCCCTGGGAAGGTGGCGGTCCCCAGGGCTGGGGGGGCCCGTGTGGCCCCCACCTACAATGAATATCAACCCAGGGAAGTGGTGGTCCCCGGGGCTGCGGGGGCCCATTTGGGTCCCCGCATCTATTTAAATAATTGCCCCGGGACCTGTCCCACCCGGGGGCCTAATTAAATGGGGCGTGGGAGCCTGTGCTTCATTTTTTTTTTAAAGTTTCAGCGGGTTTCGCGCACCCTGCACAAATCCCATGGAAAATTTAATAAAATAATGCTTTTTTTGGCCCTCGGGGTCCCTGTGGAAACCCCTGAGCAGGCCTAGGGGGTTAGGGTTTTTTTACCCTGCCCCCATTTCTTAATTTTAAATCTTCTTAAACCCTTTTCCTTGTGATTCGGTTCAACCGACTCACAAGATGGCTGCCAAAATTTCCTGGTTGGAACTGTTGGCAGCCAATCAGATTGCAAGGCTCGAAATCGGGAGGGTTCGCGGATCCTTCTCGTCCATATATAGACATCTGTAAATATTTAATTTTCTCAAAAACTACTCAACGGATTTACACCATTTAACAAAAAGAGGGCACTCTGTACCAAGAGCTACCTTTTTGCCAAATTTGGTGTAATTCCGTTCAGCAGTTCGGGCTGTGTCAACAGTTTCCAAGGCAAATTAACATGAAGAAAACGTGTTTTGGGACCCCAATTTTTTCTTGGCCCCTGCTTGACAAATCGCCCCAAAACTTTCAACACAGCAGCTGACCTAAGCGCCACCTTAGTTTTGAAAATTTTGCGAAGATTCGTCAAACGACGCCAAAAATATTGGCAAAAGAAAAAACACTTTTTGAATAGAAACAAGATCCTAACTATAGCTACCTACTGGCAACCACCAGTAGGTAATATACATATATACTTATATATAATTATAAATATATTTATGTAATTGGGTTTCTGCATGTTATGGTATATACATACATATACACACAAACACATGAATACATTTATATGCCCACATTGATATATAAATAAATGATAATTTTTAAATATATACTTATAAATATTTTTGAATTGTAATTCACATATTTATTAATATATTTATTTATATATCAATGTATGCCTATATATGTATTTATGTGTGTATGTATGTAGCTGTATATCATAACATACAAAACATAAATGAATTTCAATTTAAAAGATGTATATACCTCATTGGTATGACCCTAAAAACAAGAACCAGAGACTTTTTTCATTACTCACCAATCTTGAGAGGTCAACCATGGAGTTGTGAATGGATGCCACATTGTTTAGGATAATTTGCTGATATTTATACCAAGGGCACAGCATCAGATGCCCACATTAGTCATATATATATATGTGTTCAATTGGGTGGGCTTTTATCTGTTTAATTATAAACCAATACTGATATTTCCGTTGCCAACTGGGGCTTGATATGCTAAGTCTATTCGTAAGAACACTGATTTGTATGTATGTGTTCAAACGGGTGGGGTTTTTATATGTTTAATTATGAACCACCACTGGTATTTTCGTTGCCCACTGGGGCTTGCTGTCATAGGTCTATTCGTCGCAACATTGATTTGTATTAGGTGTTTGCAAGACATGGTTAACTTCATGGCATTCTTGTATTGGACATTTTTATATGGCTTTATATGTGATGATCATGGTATGGACATTTACCTTCATAATATTTATCAGCAGTAAACACAAATATACTCACTGGAATTGGACAAATCGGCATTCATAAGGCAGGCTGATCATTGCAATATGTTTATTTTAAATTTCAAATTGTGTAAGTAGATATTTATATATCATGGTTTTCTTTCCATTTCATTTATGAGCAGTGTCTATCTGAATAATTAGAACATAAATAATAATTGACAAATGTACATTATACCTTGTCTGCGCACACTCCAACACTAGAATAGAGATGCAGCTGTTTTGCGCTCAAAAGCTCCGTAATCTATGTTGAGCAGGACTCATCCAATATACAATTAAAATATGAGAGACTGGAGAGACTGTATAAAAAGAACTATCCAAGTGGTGGGAAGCAGTTTCTTTGCAAAAATACATTGATTGTGTGAGGGTTCCTCCGGGCCTCGGAATTTTTACCAAACCCATGCATGTGGACCCAGACATGTTAGAGGAGTGGGCAAGTAGCTCAAAAAATTGTTCGATTGTAATGATGCACACCCTGGTTAAATATGCATGGAAGGTCAGAACCAAAAATGGCAGAGGAAGAATTTAAGGTTAAGAAACAACAAAAGTTTTTGAGAGATTATAAGGATTACCAATTAGGAAATGTAACAACATTTATTAAGAAATAAGACCACATGAGCAAAGAAAAACAGCAAAACCTAAAACTAATTAAACAGGATAAATACACCAATAATCAGAGTAATGAGTAACCAATGGAAAGTGACTCAGATAGTAACATCTCTGACACATCAGACTCATCCACAAGCAAAGAGGAGCCCCTGATGAACAGGAGCAACATTTTAAGAAGAATTTAGACTCTTGAGCAGGAGAAGGACAGAATTCTGAACAGAAGAAAGTTATAAAAGAGGAAGAGGCAGAGGAAAAAGAGTTACAAATAAACTAAAGAAAGAAGACAGAAAAGACAACGAAAACCCAGCGACATTGATGACAAGGGGAAAAAACAGGCACAACAAATCTACTCAAGATGAAAGTGGTAAAACCTTTGGACCGTATTTTGAACAAAAATGAAGCTGAACTGTTGACTTTGGGACTTTTCTTTAGCCCTACGTCTAATATGGACTATGCTCAGAGTAGAATTGGTTTGTTTAATTTCACACACAAATTGATACTAAAGAAATGGTGTTATATTAAGCCTGATGCAATGATGACTAATACATTGTCTCAACCACCCATTAGCAATTACTTATTAGTGATATTGACACAGTACACACACTTACAGCAATTGCCAGTGATCATGCTCAAAGCGAGGATCCAATTTTGAACTTTGCCATCACAGGTTTTGCTTTTGACATGTGTTGTCGTAGTGATTTTGCCATCTCTCCCACAGGATGCTATTGATATATTTAAAAAAAGTGTTATGAAAGATCTTAAACACAATATATATCAGACAGCGTATAGTATAAATTGTCACGTGGGTACACTAGGCCCACATTCTTAAGTTGCCTTCTCTCCCTAAGCACGATGACATATGACTCACATTAATTTGCGTGCACATGCAGGATAATATTCTTCGAACTTGGTTTGCTTACACTACCACTTTGTAGGCACTCTATCAAAACACATTGAACATTCTGTACAAGGGCTAAGTTCATCACACAGGATATTGTTATTTGTTATAGCCGCTCGGCGACAGGGCTATTACAAGAGAACAAACAATAGCTGCCTGGTAGGATTTTCGGCATGGTAACATGGAGGATGTTATTATACATATGTATATGATATCAAGCCTTTGTTTAGACAGTGGAGCATTTCGTTGGCACTGAGAGGTCGATCCATGTCTGAATTCCAGCTCAGCTGATTGCTGTTTACCCCACGTGAGGGATGTTGTCCAGCTCTAAACCAAGATGGGCGGTTTGATGACACTAACCCACAGGTAACGGGGAGTTAGATCATCCTAAAGAGATTTGGCAGATTCACTCACCCTAGACATGATAGGTTAGAATGCACTAGGTAGTAGTGTAATATATTACAGTACTTGTATGCAAGCATATATTCTCAGTAATAAGCAAAATGGTTGTACTGTTTATCTTTTTCACCATTCTCTGAATGCTAGTCACATTATTCTGTTTCCTTCTATTGATTATTACAGCATAAGTATTTTACTCAAGTATCATAATGCTTCAATAAATATTGAAACAATTTACTGTGTATTTCTTGTGTATCTCTTATGCATAAGTAACTAACCGAAAAGGTTCTAGATCTGTTACCATGATTTCCTTGGGGAGTCAGGGTTGTCATGTTCTGAGGTTGCACATCCATTTGTTACCCTGTAAGGTTAGGGGTACAGATGGTGCACTGTGAGCTAGCAGGTCTTCGGCCAACATATCTGGATGGAGTGCATGGAGTCAGTCTTGCACAGTTCTGATGATTATGTTGTCCAACAAATGCACAGTTTTACTTGGGAAAGTATAAGCCGTATGACAAAATTATTTACCACCTGATCATTAGCAAACTCTTAAGGAACTAAAATCAGACCAGAGCATTGTCATTTGCCAATCAGATACATGTGTCACTGTTGTATTTATTTGAAGTTCAGGGGCAATTGAATGACCATAGGTGCTATGAAAGGGTGACTCAAATGGAAGGAATCCAAGACAACATACTTTATGAAAAGTTGTTAACTGACTGGAAGGACAAGGGTCTTTTAGAATGGGAAGAATGCCTGTTCTTTAACTGTAACCACCCTAACATCCCTTACTTTACACACTTATTAATATGCACAAGGATGGAAAAACCCTCCTGGGAGACCTCCTGTATTCTCAGTAGGCATGGGCGGTGAACTCCGCTCCGCTCGAGGAGTTTGCGGAGTTTTCTGCACTCCGCATTACGCAGAGATCGCGGAGTTCCGTAAAAAAACTCTGCTTTGCGTTGCGGAGTGGAGTTTTTTTCCTCGCTCGCATTTGTCAACGTCAAGTTGGCGACCGCGAGCGAGGAAAATCAACCTCCCGGCGAGATTTTTCCTCGTTCGAGATCGTCAACATCAAGTTGGCGAGCGCAAGCGTGGAAAATCAACACCCCGGCGAGATTTTTCCTCGTTCGCGATCGTCAACCTCAAGTTGGCAAGCGCGAGCGTGGAAAATCAACATCCCAGCGAGATTTCTCAACGCGGGGGGGGGGTCAGGTTTCTCATTGCAAGTGGTTGCGTATGCTCGCGACCGCTCGCATTGAAAAACTGCCCGTTCGCGTTGAGAAAGCTGCCGCTCGAGTAAAAATCTACTCGAGCAGCAGAAAAGGAAAGCTTGCGCTGTGCATGGTGCCGTTCGCAATGATTGCACAGTGCGGGCAAGCATCCAGCACTGTGCAATCACCGCGAACAGCATTTTTCTATTATACTCCACCGCTCGCGGAGCTCTGCGTAGTGCGACAGAGTTTTTTTTGCACTTCGCGGTGTTCCGCGTAGTGCAACTCCGCGAACTCCGCCCAGGGTTAATTCTCAGAAGGATCACTCTTGGAGAACACTTTGAAATATATAGATCATTATCTTAGACCTTTTGTAGCCACTTTACCAGCCAACATAAAAGACAGCAGGGACTTCCTCACCATTATTGATGGTATCTGTTGGGAGGAGTTTAGCACCTTGCTAACAATGGATGTCAATGATCTCTATAATTGCACAAGACACGATCAAGGGAATAATGACTTCCGGCTTTTTATGGCAGCCATACATTGGTTTTTCTTATGCACACTGAAAGGATGCTGGACATGATTGCATTTTATCTGAATAACAAAGTCTTATTTCAAAATAATCAATTTTGCAGACAGACCCAAGGCAATGCTATGGGTATCTGCTTTGACCCCAGCTATGCAAATCTTTTTTATAAGCTGGTAAGAGCAGGTAACCAGTAACATGGATCTTTACAATGATCATGTAGTGCTCTTGGTTAGGTATACCAATGAAGTGTTTGTAATTTGGAAAGGATCTCAACTCTCTGCAAATGAATTCATAGACAGCTTGAATGACAATGAATTGAATCTGAAGTTCACAGGTAATGTCAGTAAGCAAATGGTTGAGCTTCTGGACCTACAGATCATAATATGTGGTGACACGGCCTGGTGACAAAATTGTTTAAAAAAGCAACAGTCTTTTGCACGCTTCTAGTGCTCACCTGACAAACTCAATTGATAGCAATCCGTGTGGTGAACTACTGCATGCAAAAAGGAAATGCAAAACCAATCATAACTTTCAAACAGAAAGTAAAATTGTGACCAAATGCTTTTTGGACACGGGATACAGTCAGAGAATTATCAAGAAAGCAGATGATAAGGTACAAGAGATTCAGAGACCAGACCTGTTACAGTCTACAGATAAGAAATACCCAACATTCTCATCAGATCAGGAGAATACTGCAAGATTTATCACTATCTTTTGTAACAAAACTAGCCAAATTAAGGGTCATTCTCCATAAACGCTGGCATAATCTTAACACTGATGAAATCTTTAATGAATATGTGGGTAATCATCCTAACAACACCTATAAGAAAATTAATCTCTCAAGCATAGTTTAAGTAAGAACTTGATATATGACAGCTGTACCAGTGTGGGTATATCCATGGAGGGTGGTTTTGTTTGTTGTAGGAAATTTGAAGCACATAAGAACAGTATCAACATGTCCAAGTTTGAAATTCCAAATACAAGTACGGAATTTGTGATCAAAACGATTTTGACATTCAATTCCAAATACTGCGTAAATGGCCTTTTATGAAGATGTATATGGTAAGTGCAATCCATTCGGTAAGGGGATGGGTACTGAAATATATCCTTGGTCAGACCTTGTTTTGTCCAGAAAAATGTTTATCTGCCATTCCTACATTACAGACATAACTATGGTAACAATGGAACACATATTACTTAAAAGTAAACTATAAACAGTGCAATACAACACCCCCCTTCTTTTACAACATCAATACAAAGTTCAAACTTTATACTTTTTTGGAAGGCTTATGGGCCTGTTGTTCATCTTGACTCTTGAGGCTACATTTTTCTGTTCAACAAGTCCATCCACATGAATGGGCTGCTCCACAATTTCATTTTCCGCCTCCATACGTGTTGCATCATTCCTACATTTGACCACTTTTCTCACGTTCCACACTCTACCATCCTGGGTAACCACACTATTCCTGTTAACTTACCACTCTGATTGCATTGCGAAACGTAGACCCACCTTTCGCCACCACACCAGTTTTTCTGATCCTCACCACATCTCCTACTTTGGAATTAGATGGTCTTACCTTCCACCTCAAATCATACCTCTTCTTCATCTTTTCTTGTTTCAGTCTCACCTTCTCTGCCACTTCACTAAGATCAACTTCCACATATGAGAGCTTCTTCCTCCACAGGCACAACTTGGAAATAGGATCTCTTCCCTTCAATAGTTTGAATGGACTCACTTAAGTAACAGAGTGAGGCGTAATACGATACATGCATAGTTTTTCTCTTAGTGCATTCTTCCATTCATTTCCAGATTTACGTGCCGCCTCCACAGCATCTTTAAGGACATTATTAAAATGCTCAACCTGTCCATTCTCTTGCGGTTTGTAAAGGGATGTAGTGATATGTCTGATACCACATGTTTTAAGAAAATCCTCCATTTCTCGTAAAGTAAGTTGTACCCCATTATCAGTTATTAACACCTCAGGAAACCCCTCACGAGCAAACATTTCTCTAAAGAATCCAATAACCGCTTGAGAAGTGGCATGCACGACAAATTCAACCTCCGGCCATTTAGAATGGTAGTCAATTACAACTAATACAAATCTGGCATCAGAACGTAAAATATAAAATGGGCCAGAAATACCGAAAGCTAACTTTTGCCAAGGGGCACCAGGCTACTCCACAGGTTTGAGAGGAGCAGAAAATGTCTTAAGCATCTTATCACTATTCATGCATTCTCTCACTGTACAATCCACCATTTTGTCCAAACCTGGCTACCAAAAATTCGCTCTAATAAGGCGTTTCATTGAGGACATCCCTTGGTGCCCCACATGTGCCAAACTCAATCTCTTCTTGCATGGAAATAGGTGAAACACACTTTCCACCTTTGAACAACACTTCCCCTTCTAATTCAATTTCATTAGAAGCTTTAGCGTAAGGTCTGACATCAGGTAGTACCTGTTTCTCCTTTGGCCACCCATCTCTCACATACTGCTTCACTAACTTGCATACAATATCCTCAATCATTGCACTCTTCCTTTTTTCTTATGAAATGCCTCCAAACTCAGCTTCCACAAAATCCTTGATGTAGCTCCCATCTCAATTTCTTCCTTATCTTCCTCATTCCTACTATCCGGACACGGAAGCCTAGATAGACAATCTGCAGAGACATTACAAATGACCGGAATGTATTTAACCTTGAAGTTATACTCTTGCAATCTGGAAGTGAATCTTGCTATGCGTGCAGTAGAATTCCACCCCCTACTGGAGATAAGATATTTACCAAGGGCTTGTTCTGAGTAGGAATCTGCTGCCCAATACATAATTGCAAAAGTGTTCTATGGCCCAAACACAAGCAAGCTGTTCTTTTTCAATAACTGCATACCTCCTCTCACATTCTGATAATGTCCTAGACGCAAAAGCAACACACCACTCATCTTTCCCACTCCTTTGACTCAAAACTCCCCCAATACCGTATAAACTAGCATTTACAGTTATGACACACATTTTGTTCATACAAAACGACACGCAGAATTTCCTCCTTGATTTGCTGGAAAGCTTTTTGTTGTCTCTCGGTCCATATGAACTCACTTTTGTTTCTCGTTAGCTCTCTGAGAGGCTCCATTTTAGAGGCAAATCCTTGTATAAATTTGCTGTAATACTTGCATAACCCAGCAAATGATAACAACTTTTGCTTATTATCCCGGGCAGGCACATTCACTATGGCATCCACAAGAGATTTTTTAGGAACAAACCCATCCCCTGATAAAGTATGTCCCAGATACTCCACAGTTTCACAAAAGAATTTACATTTTTCAGCTTTCAGAGTCAGCCCATGCATCTCTAATACTTTGCAAACTTTTTTTACATGTTCCATATGTTCCACCTCATTCTTCGAGAAAATTAAAATGTCATCCTGAAAACATTTCACATAACCCTCCATTCCTTTAAACATGTGGAACATTATTCTCTGAAATACAGAGGCTGCTGATGCCAACCCAAAAGGCATCCTTCTGAATTGGAACAGTCCTTGAGGTGTTATAAATGCAGTAAAATGCTTAGATTGTTCAGTAAGTTCAACCTGGTGAAATGCTGAGCGGAGATCTAACATAGTAAATACCCTAGTGCCCTCAAGCATACACACCACCTCGTTTATGTTTGGCAGGGGATGACAATCCACCACCAGATTTGCATTTAAAGCTCTTAAATCCACAAACAATCTAAGACTTTTGTCCGGCTGTCAAGCCAAAACAATGGGAGAAACCCATTCCGATGACTCCACTTTTTCCATGATGCCCTCTTTCACCAACTCATCCAACAGGTTTTTAGGCTCCTCCATCACATTAATAGGCACTCCTCTTAATTTCTGTTTCACTGGTATAACTCCCCCTTTCTCTTTATTATTGTGACTTAAACCAACTAACTTTCCTAACTTCTCAGTAAAAGCACTAGGGAATTGATGAATCAAATTATAATAGTTTGAATTATTTGATATCACTAACACAGGTTCTTTATTTCTGGGATTAAAGATGATACCTAACTTGGCCTGATCTCTCCAACCCAGTACATTGACTCCTTTGACTGCCACATACAATTTGAATTGAGCTTGTCTGTCCTTAAACTCAATTTCCACATCCGCATACCCTTCAATATCAATCCTGGACCCATCAAAGCTCTCAGCAATGATGTCTGATTCTTTAAGGGTATCCAACTGTACCAGGTCTCCAAACTTTTGTGTACAGTATTCTTTGGTTATGATTAAGGCTTCTGGTTTTCCATTTTTACTGATTTTTACAGATAAATACAGACAGAAAACAATGTGTTTCCTGTCTGTATTTATTTTTAAAAACGGAAATATACAGAAAATGGTGCTTCTTGTAAGAAACTTTCCATGCTGTCTTTCATGAATTCTAGGCAACAGCTGAGCAGGCAGACAGAATGGAGGGTTAAAATACAGGATGAGATTACCTTAAATACAAGCATATGTTAAGATATATTTATAGTATAATGCTAATTTGTAACTGTGAGTGTAGTCTTTTGTTATACGTGGCTGCTTAGTTTGCTAAAACGTGACAGGTATCCATGGATGAGTGCACATCGAAGAGTTATATAAACTCAGAAATATACCATTTTACAGCTACATCTATTCTTGAAACACAAAATAAATATGGATAAATACCAATAAGATGGCCAAAAAATAAATATGGATAAATACAGACGGAAATATTTTTAAAAAAATACCATAAAAGCAGGAGTCCTAGTTATGATGGTCCAGGGTGACCCAAAATCAGCCATCAATACAAGCTCAACATTTAAAATCCTTCTGAACACTTGGAAGGTCCATTCATATGTTTTTCTTCAACCTTATTTTCCCATCCCACCTTAGAATCCTTAATAGGCAGAACAATTCCACACTCTGCATTCTCCTGAACGCCCTGATTAGTATTTTCATCTACAGATGAAATCTTACCCCTTGCAGCGTTATTGCTACCATTTCGTTTGCAATCCTTACATACATGTGAAAAATGTCCAAGTCGACCACACTTACTACATTCCTTCCCAATCGCAGGGTACCTGGGAAATGAAGCCACATGACCTACGTTTCCACACCTGAAACAGTGCAGTTGTCTGTCACTACTTCTTTGGTTTTGGAACCCACATGAGCCAATCACCCTACCCTACAGATGTCACCAGTGTTCCCACTGTCTTTTTTTCTTTAGTGATTTCATCCATCTTTTGAATTGTTCCATAGCTTTAGCCATACTTATGACAGCTTGCAAGTTGGGATCACCCATAATCCACAATTGCTCTTGCACCTGCTTGCTTTTAACATGTACAATGATCTGATCCTTGATCATTTCGTCTGTAATAGGTCCAAAAATACAATTCGTAGATAGAGCTCTTAAACTAGTGAGAAATTTATCAAATGTCTCAGTTTCTTCTTGCGCCCTGGTGTAGAACTTAAACCTGTTAAGGCCAACACTAGTCGTAGGTTTGAAACGGCTTTCTAACCTTAGTAAGACTTCTTCATACACATTACGTTCACCTCCACCTTCCACTTGTGGTAGGGTTCTCAAAATTACCTGCCCTTCAGAGCCTAAACAATGTAAGAGAATGTTTTTTTTCCTTTCAGCTGCCATCCTCTTACCATAAATTGCTTTTAAATAGGTGACAAATTCCTCTTACCATCTCACCATGGAATGGGAGGTTCCCCTTTCTTTGAAGAAACTTGGAAGGAGGATCGAATTGCATATTGGCTAACTCAGGTAAGTAACCGAAAAGAAAAAAGGAGATATGCAATATAATGTGGGCAGGTAATGTTTAAACTGGATATATTATATATAAATAGGATTTAAACAATCAATATATGATGTTCCTCAACAGAGCGTCACTCCAACAGTCTTGTCCCATGTGCTCCACTGGAATACGAATAATATTCAATTAAACATCTGAAAATGTTCAAAAATGTACAAAAGTACCTTACTAAGTGCAGGGATTGTAATTCTAAAAGATGTGGTCCAGCAGCGTTAGAATACACTGGGGAAATACGCAAGTAGCCAAGCGTGTGCTTAATAAACTTCCGACACTTAACCATGGGAGGTGTAAGCTAGCAACGCTTCACCAAGACGTGACGAAAGAACGCTGTCAAGTGACCACGTCCAGACAACGCTCCAAGGAAGCAGCAGCAACAGTCAAGCAATGCCCCACCGTATGGAGGAACATTAATGCATGAGTGGGCACAGAGGGTTTGTGGAACTCCGTAGACACAGGGTTGCTAGGGTTACGTGCTCGACTCAGCACTCCGACAAAGTGTGTGCCCAGTATGTCATTACTCCACAAAATCCTTGAAAGAGTATAAAATCTTCAAAATCACCATCTAAATCACTAGAACATCCGGGGTTTCGGCAGAACAAACTCTGTGGCATCAAAATCACAAAGCAAAAATCAACCAGGTGCCAACACGTCGGACAGACTCGCTGGGCTCGATGAAGACACACCGCACCTGTGCTGCTTAGACCATCGTAGCAGGTACGTCTTCACCACTCGTCACCATTGTAAAGATCCTTCGTCAGACCTTGTATTGTCCAGAAAAACGTTTATTTGCAGCAGCACAGTACAAGGCATCAGCTAGATACCCATGTCCAAAGCATTCTGCCGTTCCTACACTCCAAACATAACTATGGTAACAATGGAACACATATTACTAAAACTATATACAGTGCAATACAACAACTGTGCAAATGGCCTTTTATGACCTTGTATGAAGATGTATTTAGTAAGTGAAATCCATTTGGTAAGAGAATGGGTACTGAAACATAAAGCAGTAATTAAACACCAGGATAAACAGTACCCTAGTTGCACTGCATTTCTTTGAGATATAAAGTGACTTGCTGCAGTTCTTTCCTTTTGATAGGATTGGCCCCAAGATAAAAAGGGGTAATAGAGTTTGTGACCTACAAAGATTAGAATCGAAGTACATCCTTGATTTTGACAGTCTTATCCAGAATGTTCTTAATGCAGATGAAGAAATTGTGGTGCATCTATGCTAATTTGCAATTTGTTTCACAGCAACTTTATTTATCTCCCAGAACCTCTAGAGTGATGTGGTTTAATTTTTGCTCAGTTTAATTGTTTTTATCTAGTTTTATACAGGGGCACAAGGATGAATTTACTTCTTCTGATCATGAAGCTGCTCTCCTATGGCTAAGCACAAAATAATTTCCTTTGGTTAATGTCATAGTTAAAGTTAATTTCATTATTGTTTTTATGACTAACCTAATTAATTGTGGGCATGAATTGATTAACGTGCCTTGCACATTATCAAACTGTACAATTGGGAGACAATGAGCCAGTTTTCAATGGATAGAAGTTTTTTAATATCATAATAACATTTTCTTATGTTTGATTTATGCTACATTATATTTGCTTAGCTTTGTATACTGATATGATCCCCTAGAAACAAGAACCAGAGACTTTTTTGTAATCACCCTCAAATCTTGAGGGATCAGTCATAGAGTTGTGAGTGATGCCACCTTGTTTAGAATAATTTGATGATATCTATACCAAGGGCACAGCATCCGATGCCCACATTAGTCATATACCTATATAAGTGTTCAATTGGGTGGGCTTTTATCTTTTTAATTATAAACCAATACTGACATTTCCGTTGCCAACTGGGGCTTGATATACTAAGTCTATTTGTAAGAACACTGATTTGTATTAAGTGTTTGCGATACATAGTTAACTTCATGATATTCTAGTATTGGACATTTTTACTGTGAGGATCATAGTATAGACATTTAACTTTATTATATATTTATTTGCAGTAATTATGCATATATTTAATGACAATACCGATCTTTGTCGGTTCTCCAGGCAGAAAGTTGGCAAAAAGTTTCTAAGCCCCACATTTTGCAGTTTGGTGACAGGAGGAGTACACTTTAACACTAGCCAAGGGTCCAAGATATGGATGACACCACTTGGGAATTAGGACTTATTTCAAAAGAGGCCAGTTGCAGGGTCCAAGGCAGGTCCAGTTGGAACTGGTCAGCTGGGCAATTGAAGGGAGAGACGCCTAAGGAAGCTTGTTGGAAGCTCAAACAGGCGGTCAGCCAACTAACCCTTGGAGTCAATTCTTGGAGCCCGGGTTCATGGCAAGCAGGTACATTCTTCCTTCAGGTTCTCCTGACAGAAGCGCAGTCCCTTTGATTCTTCACAGGTCCAGTAGTTTTCTGAGGAGAGCTTTGTGGGGGTCAAATGTTTCCACCTAGTGCCAGCCTGTGGGTGGAGGCCAAGCCTTTATGCACCTCCTAAATTAGTTCCTCTACATCCACTGGGTTTGGTGCTAGTCTAACTAGAGAGATGAGAGGGAGGCAGGCCTAGGTGTGAGCCTCATCTGTCGGTGACAAGGTAGCCATCCTTTGAACCTGAGAAAGGGGCTTGGAATAGCCCCCAGGCCACCTTGTGAAAGGAGAAGTCCCCGTCCCCACACCCAGAGCCCTTTGTCCACTGTCTGGGACCAATACACATCTCACCACAGGGGAGCCATCAAGGATCAGGTGACAGCTGGACACTGGAAAGGAAGTGTTATGGTTTTAGACAGGAAAATTGTAACTTTCTTAAATGTGAATTTCCCAAATAGTAACATAAAATTTGACTTTGATCTTTGAATTACTATTGAATCAGTCCTTGAACCTTTCTTATAGCTACTCCTAAACTGGATTTAGCACTTATGGAATGCAATTGTGTAAACCAGTGTTAACCTATGGCATAGTCAGCCTTGCCAAAGTGAAAAACAATGTTGGAGGTTCTCCACTGCCATGTCATGAAAAACATGACATATACATGTCCTACTTTTTAAATACCATGCACCCTGCACTGTGGGCTTTTAAGGCCTACTTTAGGGGTAACTTATAATTATTAAAAAAGGAAGGTTTAGGCCTGGCAAAATGTTTATTTTGCCAGGTCAAAATGGCAGTTTAAAACTTCACATCCAAGCTGCAGTGGGAAGCCTGGAGCCATGCTTTACATTCTTCTTTTTAGGTTGGCAAAATGGGTGTTGCAGCCCACTAGTAGCATATAATTTAAAGGCTCAGGGTACATGTAGCACTATATACCAGGGACTTGTAGTAAATTAACTCTGTTACTCTTAGTAAGTGAATTAGCTGCCAAATATAAATACATATCACCATTGGAAATGTATTGGAAATGCCCCTCTTTTATGCCCCAATGTTTGCCTTCTGTTGCTGAACCCATTTTTGTTGGCCATAGAATTCTGTTCACTTTTCCACTGCTGACCAGTATTAAAGTGTTCGTGCTCTCTTTTTTTAACCATAGCAAAATGCGATGACACTTAAAAACGTGTGTTTCAAGTGACACACATTAAATTATTATTTGCCATTTTTGTAAAAACAATTATATTTTTGATTATGGTGGTGGTAATGGATTCATTCATACCACACACTGCTACTGCATTATGAGTATCTTGGCCCTGTGTGAGATCACTGACACAACATTGTGGTAAATAGTATTACTGCCAAAAATATCGTTTACCACAATATTACGCTCCTAGACTTATAAATGTAAGTGCAAAAATATCAGAAAAATATATAATTGACAATAATATCGTCCAAAAATGGACAAAAATATAATTATTTTTAATATAGAGTTTAAAGTAGTAAATGTTAAATATTTTAATATATACATTTAATATAATGTAAATTTAATGCATTCCCTTAATATTTAATACTATATAAATATATACTTATATAAACACACAAACATTTATGTTTGTAATTATTTAAATAGAGATATATGTAATGTACCATAATTAATTCATATTTTATTTTACATTATATATTTTTTTATATATTAAATTACTTATTTATTACTTTATTTCTTTATTCCGTTCATAGGTACAAACTATAAAAGCACTTACTCATTAAAACATTTAAAAAACATTATGAATACATTTAAAAGTACAGATAACAAGCACAGGAGAATTTCACATTTCAGACAAATTCAAATCCTAAAAGCTGATATCGCTGGCCAAAGTGCAAAATGCAAACAATATAATAAAAAAACATGCATCGCTATGGAAATCAAGTCAACTTCAACAATAGTGTTTGTCTGCACCGAATGGCACATTTCATTCAAGAAACCACACCTAGACATACTTCCAGAGTGGAAAGCTTCTGAAAAAATAAACGTGCCAGATTATATCTAGTGTCGAAAGCACCATTAAGGATTGGAATTAAAAGCCTTTTGGTAGAACAGTGATAAAACCTACAGAAAAAAATTAAATGTGCCAGAGTTTGCAAGGAGTGCTCTTTGCAGGGACAAACTAAAATAGAACTATGTTCATACTGTCCCAAAGGAAATGAGAGCTGACTCCTGATCTGTTCCAGTCTAAATCTTGTGAATAGCACCTGATCCCAAATTTTGGGCACCAACTCCAAATGTGGTTAAAGCCCTAATGTAGTTTGGAACAGCAAGTATTCTCTATTGGCCGGCTTCATTAGTTCAAGCAATTCTCTTTCCCCCTTCTCGAGTCCCTGTTGCTGGATTTAATCCAGTTTTTATCCCTTATGGAGATATTTGTTGGCTGAAGGAAAATATCAGATCTGCCTTGCTTGTTATGGATGTTCTTTAGGAATAAAAGAGCCCCTGTCACATGAGAGGCAGTCCAATATAATATTCTTGTTCAAAGAAGCTTCAGTATTGTGCCAAATAGAGCACCATAGCATCAGCAGTGCCAGATTGTTGTCATCGGCTATTTACAATAATCCCAATTCCTCATGAACGGCGTACGTCGGAGACCCTGGCGATATACCAAGAATACGTCTGCATCCTTGGTTCTCCTCATCCGATAAAGATTTTACTGCTTTATAACCCCACAAACCAGAGCCATAGGTTAGGACAGGTATGCACTTCCTTTTGTAAATCGACTATGGGGGCAATGGGCTTATTGCTTATTTTGGAGACAAAGCTAAAAAGGGAACTAATTGAATTACAAAACTTAAAACATCTGTGTTTCAAACATGGGCCCCAAGACCCATGGGGACCAAATGTGATCCCCAAGTAATAAAATATGAGATCTTACAATAGGAACTCCTCAAAACGTAAGAGTTTGCAGCTTTAACTTTTCGGGGCCACAGGCTTTTGGCTGAGTTTGTAGCCAGGCCTATGCTATCCAAAACATTTGCAAAAGTGTCTATACGTAACTTGAGGCCATTGAGTGTTCTGGACAATAGGAAGGCGTTGTCTGTGTACAAGAGAACCGGGATGTTCCGCCCATTCACAGTCGGCATATCCTTTCCCTTGTTAGCTAAAACAAAATCCAATTCTTTAACATGCAAAAAAAAAGTTTGCTGAAAAAACACTCTCTGATCAGACACAACACTCTCTGGTCAGACACCTCGGCCCAGACCAATACTCTCACTGCGTTCGCCGTTTGGCCCAAATCTGATAGTGGCATTCAAGTCTGTGTGGAGGACTCTTAGAAAGGATACCAGGCCAGGATCCAACCCCTTTGATTCCAGTACCTCCCTTAGTTTGGACATGACCACACTATCAAAAGCACAGGCCAGGTCCGCAAACGCTAAATAGACAAGGCCACTTTTCACTATGGTATGTTTATTAATTAACAGATGAAGGTTAAAGCACTGTTCTTGTGTGCCCAGTCCTGATCTAAAGCCATATTGAACAACAGAAATAATATGATTATCAGTTGACCAGGACATGATTCTGTTGAGAACTACCTTGCTAATAACTTTTACCATGGAGTCTATAAGGGAAATGGGTCTATAGGAATTAGGTGAGGCCCTGTTACCTTTCTTGAAAATGGGCACAATTATAGCTGAGCTCCATGACTCCGGAATGCCACTCTTACAGGCAGCATTGGCATAATTAGTAATAACAGGTGCCCACAGATCCACCTCCAATTTATAAAAATCCATAGAGACCCCGTTTGGCACCGGAGCTTTATACTTAGGACTTTCGTGGATTGCCTCAGTGACTTCATCTATGGTAAATTCTATATCCAAAGGGCAGGGCTGGACTGGGAACCGAAACCAGCCCTGGCAAACTGCAAGGCCTTCACCCCTGGGGGGAGAGGGGGGTGCGGCCGAGCTGTTTGCTAGGGCAGGTTTCGGCCGATTTTGTTACAGGGGGCCGATATTGCTGGCCCCAGGTAACAAAAACGCCCCCCAGGGGCCCAAAACCGCCCCCCACCCTGGCGGCCCACCAGGGAAACGCCCGGTGCTCGCTACGGCCAGTCCGGCCCTGCCAAACAGTATGTAGGAAAATTTGTGTCAAGCTTCTCACTATCGATATTGGCTGAGTGATACACTTGACTGAACTGTTCAACCCAACTATCTGTGTTATTATTGGTGCAAACCAAGTTAGAATATATTTGCTCAATTTTATTGTTGTTTATTGTATTCTAAAACAGTTATTGTAGAAGAAAAGGCAACAGAGGTACAAATGTCACACATCCCCGTCTTCAGAGCATTATAGTAAAAGACATCCGTGGCGCTCTTAATGCTACTACCACATCTGTTGCCACAATGTGTCCCCGCTAGACCCCCAAGGACGATGATCATAGCACAAACCACTTCTTAGTAAATTTAATAGTGGAACACTCTGTGTGTATGTATCTTTCAGTTTTTCTTGCAAGCCCCCTAACTCACATAACGTGTATTTGTAAAGCACACGTTCGCCCAGAAAGGAATCTTGGTGCTGAATAACAGATGCTTATTGTTACCCAACTCAATGGTACTCATTTTATCATCCTCAGAAGGGTGAAAGGCTGAGTAGACCCACCTGGATTTGAACCTGGGACCATGAGGTCAAACTCAGGGTCCTCCACTGGGCGCATTAGTCCACTTAGCAACCAGACCCAGCAATTAGAGGTGATATAACTAATATCATATGGAACATTATTTTCCCGTTCTGCAATATTTAGACAGAAAATCATCCAAAAACTTCGTTTTACTTCTTCTAAGTACCCACTATAGATGTTTAGATGATGATCTTTCGTAGACACTTCAGCCGACATGTGTTTCGTCCCAAACATAGGACTTTCTCAAGGCTGATGAAGTGGTACATACAAAAGAAGAAAACACAAATCAATAACATTTATTAAATCGAATTACTTATAAAAGTTAAAAAGTTAATTGTATGTAACAATTCGCCTGTTACATATAGCCACACCATGTGGAAATAAAGAGAAAAGTACAAATAAAATTCTGTCAAGTTTTGCCGAACCATCAGCACAACAAAATGCTGTATGTTGTGCTGAAAAGCAGAGAAAGAGAACCTGCAACCAACACACACCACAGTGCCGATCACCCTGTGATATCCATGCAAGAACACAAACACAAAGGAAATACTAGATCGTAATGCAACGGAGGCCATAACTCATAGATAAAATAGTTTTAAGGGGAACCCAATAATCATAAGTAAACAATGATTACCTATATATGTATATCTCAAAAATAGATAGATTAAGGCTAGGCCAAATATTTTCCTTCCTAATTGGCCAATAATGATTGAAGGGGAACAAAGTGGCCTCGGTAAAAAAAAACAAAAAAAACAAAAAACTAAAAGATCACGAATGAGACCACAATTCATAGTTCTAAAAATAAATTAAAGGTATCGAAGCCTGTCTCAAGGAACACACACACCAACCTTGTCCTCCCATAATTCAAAGTGAGCAGGAAAGGCACCTGCTGGGTAGCAGATAAAATGTGTTTTTTTACGTTCTGGCACGAGTTGATTTATTTCCAAAAACGGCTGCCAGTCCTAAAATTAACACAATACGTAGTTTGACGATGTCCACCCACAAAATCAATATCCACAAATAATACATTTTAAAATTCTTTATACCGACCATTATAAACCACCATGGTCTTCATATAATCAATAAATAGATGAACATAAATGAACACCCGAATGCCCCAAATCCTAAAAAAAACATATTGGGACTTGTGAAAACATATAAAAAGGGAGCCCCCGATACCCAAAATATAAAGGGAAGTCATATCTGTTCCCCAGATTACGACACCCACAAACAGGTTGGTTATATAGCTCAGTTCGTGGTGATAGCACTTTTGAATACTACTCGAAAGTTACCTTGGACCATGATAAGTCCGAGAAAAAAACCAGTGTAAATTAACCAAATCATATGGTCAGCCTATAAAACAAATAATGCCTCTCCACGTATATAACTAGAAATACAAAGGTTTCATAGAGCATCGCGAAGGAGCTTTGTAAGTATCCTATTTTCCCATTAGTATCATGCCCAGTAAGCAAAGTATCCAACCAATATAACAGACCTTCTAGAAAAATGTATTTGAATATCTGCCAATCTGTCCTGTTTACATAAAGGCCAATACCACATCTTTCCCAATCTGTCAAAAAGTTCTAACCCATGCTCCTTGTATTGAATCACTCACCGTGTGGACTCATGCCGCGAAGTGCCATAGTAATAAGTGTTCCTCTGCGAGAGTTTGAAAGGCAGCAGCCGACACCTTCATATATTTAAAATGAGCACCAAGTTCCCCTCCGTAATGAAGATAAAAGAAATGCACCTAAAAAGGAGTATTTTTTCCAAACCATGCAATACTCACTGGGCATAGAAGTCAAAAGAGGGCAACCTTTGGTACATGTATTTTATTCACATATCCTACTTTTGGAAATCTTTAAATGTCAGCCCCTGTAATTGGCAACCCTAGCAAAACTTCTGTCTAAATATTGTAGAATGGGAAAATAATGTTCCATATGATATTGGTTATATCAACTCTAGTTAGGGGACTTGCAGGAAAAATTGAACGATGCATAAACACTTAGAGGTCTCCACTATTAAATTTACTAAGAAGCCTTCCAAAACAGACCAGTATCTCTTGCTCTACAGGAGATAACCATGGTGGTCCAAGCTTCATCTCTCAGTTCAACCTTCCTCTTACTAAAAGCCAGCTTATAACACCTCCTGTTGTTGGCTGTGGCAGCCCTATCCCTTGGGATAGACTTTAGAGCACTATTAAGGGGAAACAACCATTACAACGCACTCATTACAACGCACTACATTTACAGCGCAGTCATTACAACGTAACTGCCTTTAAATTGCATGCCATTACAACGCATGTCACTACAACACATGCCATTACAATGCATGTCACTACCACGCATGCCATTACAACGCATTACCCCTACACTATCCAACACTTACGCTACTGTTGCACTCACTGGAGTGGGAATAGTAATTTTTACCCCTACACTATCCAACACTTACCCTACTGTTGCACTCACTGGAGTGGGAATAGTAATTTTTACCCCTACACTATCCAACACCTACCCTACTGTTGCACTCACTGGAGTGGGAATAGTAATTTTTACCCCAACACTATCCAACACTTACCCTACTGTTGCCCCAAAAGTATTATGCGTTGTAATGGTATGCATTATAGTGGTATGCGTTGTGATGGAATGCGTTGTAAATGTAGTTTCTAAAAATGCGTTGGGATGGCATGCGTTGTAAAATCATGCGGTGTAATGGATGTTGCGATGTAAAAACCGCGTTGTAAAGGCATGCGTTGTAAATGTTTGCGTTGTAACATGTCCTATTCCTATTAAGGTGCCTGTGGGCCTCCCTACATGTTCTGTCAAACCACGAATGTGTAGATTTCTTAATATGGACTATAGGTTTTAGGAAGTATGATCTTATGGTGTTACCTATGGTGACAAAAGTGTCCACACTAAATTGTGGTTCGCCAGTGTGTTAAAGGCAGTCAAAAAGCAAGGTCAGATGGTTGGTACAAAGCCCATGCTTGGCATCAATCAAGTTGTAGTCTGAGCCCATTGTTCCTTGTGAGCGAGTTAGAACCTCTCACGGTGATAACCCGAGGATGATGCTCCGGACAGTCCATCGTGATAGAGAATAGATTATGGTCACTAAAGTGAGTAGGAATAACTGCCACATACTTAATGTACTCAGACAGATTCCTGCTGGCAAAGATGTAATTGAGGGTAGATGAACCTGCCCCTCCAACAAAAGTGGGAATCGTGGAACACACCAGCACAGCCCATTCAGACGTGTTGCTTAAGCAAATAAGAAAGCAGTACCAGACCCCTGCGATCCTTGGCTGGCAGGAACGGCCAATGAATAATGATAAGAAGTGTGAGGATCAAAGCTGGCTGGTCCTTCTACTTCAGTACCAAACTTTGCATTAAAATCCCCTGCCAATATGATGTTCAGGTCAGTGTTCGGATAAGTTGAACTGAATTCCAGATCACCCACAAAATCAAAAAGGGAGACGAAATTAGGGTTAGCATTAGTCGAATAATTGTCAATGTAAAAGTTAATTAGAACAAAACTCAAATCGTTAGGCCACTTGACTGTAAACACCTGAAAAAGTCTGTTGTTTGTGAGGATTGGCGAAATAATTCAATCAAGAGTGGTCTTGAACCAAACAGCCAACCCAGTCCTAGCCCTGTCCCCTACCCCAATATGGAGTAGCGGGGAGACAAAAACAGTGAGTGAAACCATCACAGAACAAGTCCCTGGGAACCCATGGAAAAACATAAATAATATAAAATGTAAAACAATTATTGCTATAAAACCAATTTAACCAATATTATGAAAACTATTCAAGTCTAAGAATATTAGATACACTATTCACACTCCAATCTAAGAAACAGTGGGGAAAGCATTGTACTTCGGAGGGGTGAATTTGACTATTTCCACTCCAGTCTACACAACACTAGAGAAAGTGTTGGATTTTGGAGGGGTTACATTTACCATTACTGCTCCAAACTATGCAAAAGTTGGGAAAGCGTTGTAGTTCGTAGGTGTAAAATTTACTGTTTCAATTCCAATCTGTTCAACAGTAGGTAAAGCGTTGGACTTCGGGGGGTTAAAATTTACTATTCCCAGTCTGTGCAAGAGTAGGGGTAGGGTTGGATATCACAGGTGTGAAATTTACTATTCTCTCTTTAGAGAAGTAAAATATACTATTCCCACTTCAAACAGTGCAACATTAGGGAAAGTGTTAGATTTCGGAGGGGTGAAATTAACTATTCCCACTCCAGTATGTACAACAATAGGGAAAGCATGATTTCGGATGGGGTGACATTCACAAATTTACAATTCCCACTCCAGTCTGTGCAACAGTAGGGAAGCGTTGGATTTTGGAGAGGTGAAATTTACTATTTGCGCTCCAGTCATTTCAACCGCAGGGAATGATAGGACTTTGGAGTTGTAAAATTTACCATTTCCACTCCAGTGTCTGCTACAGTAGGGAGAGCGTTGGATTTCGGAGGGGTGAACTTTACTATTCCTACTCCAGTTAGACCAATAGTAGGGAAAGTAATGAACTACAAAGAGGTTAATTTTACTATTCCTATCACTTTCTAAGAAAGAGTAGGGAAAATACTTCACTTCAAACACATTAAAATATGTGAGTAACTCCATGAATAGAGACAAAAATATTAAACTACTAATTATAAAAATATTGAACATAAGAACATATATATGTGTGTTTAAAAAACTGAAAACAATTACTCAATTTACATAATTACTATACAATAAAAAAATGATCAATTAATAAATAGTTTCTATTCAATTATTAATTAAATAACTTCCTACCCTGTGCGCCTACAAACCTAGCAGTTCGTACCTAAAATATAACAAAAAAACACAATTTCTTATGTTACAGATTTAAAATAAATTGAATAATTAATCATAAATTTATAATTAATTGTTGATTAGTTATTATTAAAATAACTTCCCACCCTAGAACCCTACAAATCTAGCATCCCACAACCAATATATAAGTAAAATAAATCAGTATTCCATATTTTACATAAATTGAAATCAATGAAATGATTAATCAACAATTAATAATACAATGTTATTTAATTATTACCTAATTAACTTCCCACCCTACACCCTACAAACTTACCAGCATGCAACAAAAATATAAATATAATAAATAAGTATTCCATATATTAAATAATTAGACTTCAATTAAATAATTAATGATCAATTAATTGTTAATTAATTAATGCTTAACCAACTTCCCACCCAATACCCCTGCAAATAGCCCGCAAATAAAATATAACAAAAATAAATCAGAATTACACAAGTTACATTATAAATATCAATCATATAATTAAATTAAATGTATTAAATATTTTCTAATTATTATCTATCTAATGAACATTACCACCCTACCCTCCTACAAACCCAACAGCCTGCTACAACACTATACATTACTATTAAAAATTAATATCAAAATCTAAATCACTTAAAACTGCAAGCTGTATTTTAAAAACTATTAACAACAGTAATATAAACAATAGTAACACAAAACATTAACGTATCAACTAAAACACATTAAAATAATTGAAATTTTGACCACTATATTAATGAAAATGTTAATAAAAACATCAATATTATTCACAACAATATTACTTACCTAAAAAAATGATATTTTTTATCAACAATATTTCTGCATCACAATATCAGTGTGTCATGATATTTCATTTCTGATATTTCTGTCTCCCGATATTTTTAAAACAATATTTTGTACAAACACCCCTGTGACCAAGAATCACATCAATACAAATTCCAATGGCCCGAGGGGACCAGCAATGTTCTGCTACTGTATCACCATTTAGAAACAAGTGTATGCATTCAATACTACACTTCATGGTCCTTTCTTCTTTCTTTGGTTCATCATGCTGCTCCTGCTGGATGACCTGTCCTGAAAGCCCACTCCTGGAGGGAGATAGCAGCTCGTCTGCTCTTTCACAGTAAGAATGCAATTGCATCAAAGTACCAGCAACTGTTGGCCATGGAGGAAAAGGAGCCAGAGGCAGCAGCCACCACTGCCTCGGGCCACCAGCTGGAAGGACCCCATCAACGTCATCACTCCATCACCGTCATCACTGCTGCAGTAAGCCACCCTCAGTAAAACACCATCTACTTCTTCCTTACTCCTGAAAATTACCAAGGACCTGGAAGATGGAAGAAGGGTCAGCAGGGTCTTTCAAGGTGAATGAAAGCTGTGGAGGCCCATTTTTTATAGGTAGGGAGGGGGTGAAAATGTTTTTGTGGGACGAGAGTGTGGGAACAGTTGGGGACAAGGTAGTTTAGTTTTTGGGATATTTAGGGCTTTTAGTAGGGGTAGGCGGAACTCCGCAAGTTTCACTCTGCAGAATTCTGTGGCGTTACATGAGAACTCTGCGTGATTCCATGGAGTTCCATGAATGGGGGGAAATAGGCATTTTTAGCAGCAGGAGCTCATTTAGTGCTGAAAAATCTGCGCGAAGGCTTCTCGAGTTGGTTTTCCTGACACTCATGTAGATTTTCCACTAGAGCGGCAGCCTGCTACTTCTCTCGTTGCAGAAATCTCGCTGGGTGCTCTCTTAGCCACCAAAAACCATGCTAGGGGACGCTAAATCTAAATCTCACTTGCCAACTTACCATTGGCGAGCCACGCGTGAGAAAATACAGCGGTTGGCGGAATTTAGCCAGAATTCAACGTCACAAGCATAACAGAGTAACCAAAATTCCGCCAACTCTGCCAGTAGAGAGGAATTTATCATTCACCCATAGTTTTTAGGGGTTGTCTTTTAGGGTGAGGGGTCTGCCTGTTGTGGAATGAGAGAGTGGTAAGGACAATTGGGGAATGGGGACAGAGTTAAACTTGTTTTTGATGTTTTTTGGGTGAGGAGGTGGGCCCATTGTTGGAGGAGAGGGTGAGAGTTCATTTTTTTTTTCCTAGTGAATGGTTTATTTTTTTCTTGAATAACTGGCTTTGCATTACTAGTTAGTGTGACTAGGCCTGGGTGTAAAATTCCGCTCCCCTCACAGAGTTTGCTGAATTTGGCAACTCCGCATTCCCACAGAGAATGCGGAGTTACCAATAAACTCCGCACTCCGCAACGGAGCGGAATTCATTTTCCATTGTTGTGCTCATCATGTCATGTTATGCACATGGGGAGCGCGACAAGACTTGACGGGTGCTCACGAGCAGTCGGGCAACCCTCAGCAGTGAAGGGGACTTCTTTCCCCAACCAGTAGTGCACTAGGAGACCCCTTTGCAGAGTGGTTGAGAAAGGGGGTGGGGCCTCTGATGGCGTCTCAGCAATCCCACTGTGGCCAACTTACTTGTGGCAACAATAGGGGTTTTTGGTCCCCAAAGACCCTCAGCAGCCAAGGGGACTTTATCCCCCAACCAGTAGTGCACCAGGAGGCCCCTTTGCAGAGTGGTTGAGAAAGAGGGGCGGGACCTCTGATGACGTCTCACCAATTCGGCTGTGGGGGCTTACTTGTGGCAACAATAGGGGTTCTTGGCCTCCAACGACTGTCAGCAGGGAATGGCACTTCATCCCCCAACTAGTAGTGCACTGAAAGGCCCCTTTGCAGAGTGGTTGAGAAAGGGGGTGGGGTCTCTGACGATGTCTCAGCAATCCAGCTATGGGGACTTACAATAGGGGTTCTTGGCCCCCAACGACCCTCAGCAGCCAATGGGCCTTCATCCCACACCCAGTAGTGCGCCAAGAGGCCCCTTTGCAGAGTGGTTGAGAAAGGGGGCAGGCCTCCAGCGATGACCCAGCAGTCCCACTGTGGGGGACTTTCTTGTCGCAACAATAGGGGTTCTTGGCCCACAACGACCCTCAGCAGCTAAGGGGACTTCACCCCCCAACCAGTAGTGCACCAGGAGGCCTCTATGCAGAGTGGTTGGGAAAGGGGGCAGGGCCTCCGACAACGTCTCAGCAATCCTCCTGTGGGAGACTTACTTGTGGTAACAATAGGGTTTCTTGCCCACCAACAATCCTCAGTAGTCAAGGGGACTTCATTAGGGTTGGCCGAGCAATACTCCGCCCACTCACGGAACTCCACGGAATTTGCCAGAGTTTTTTGGCAACTCCGTGGAATTGCCTGGAGTGACACTCTGTGAACTCCACCCAGGCCTAAGTGTGATATCACCGTTCATTATAAAGGAAGCTCAACCAATGTACTGATGAGAGGTTGTCCTCCACACCTGTCGCATCACTAAGTAATTGTCACAACAGGCCTGATTCACAAAGGTAAATGTACACTTTTTTGTAAGTTTACGATTTTTTGCAATTCAGTAAAGAATTTTACGAGTTGTATCTTTTCTATTGCAGAGTCTCCCACTCGTGGCGGAGACTCCACACATAAAAAGATACGTAGTCCTAAAGATACTGCTCGTAAAATTCATTTGTGAATTGCAAAAATCCTAAACTTACGCAAAAAGTGTATATTTGCCTTTGTGAATCAGGCCCACAGTGTACATCTGAAAACACAAAACTGATTATGACCACACAAAGCTTCCATCCTTTATTGCTTGATCATGCTTCTCTTCACTCTTCCTCCCATCAGTAATAGTTGTATTTTACTTACATACTGCCCTTGACCTACCCTCTCTTACTAGTAACCTCTAAAGGGGTCTGTCAACATACACCAGAAAAACAACTCCTCCTTCCAGAGGATTTCTTTTCTTACGTGCATAGATTAATCAATGTCTGCTTCCTCTTCCAGTTGGCCCATACCTCACTCCAGGATTTAACGTAGGACCTTCTTCGTGCTGGTGGTATGGTTTAGCTTTAACAGGGAACACATCATATTAAAAACAAGGTTCTTATTCTAAAAGATGCTGGTGAGGTGAACTAGCCAAAAGATTATGATTATGCATCACAGACAACTAGACTAAAATAAAACGCAGAGTGAGTGGACAATCCAAGAATGAGACCAACAACTAGCAACATAGGGTCTGATTCACTAACTGCACTTTGTTGAACATTTTGTAGTAGTACAAAACATACTACAAAATGTAAGTTTTACCTATATTTATGTGTCCGGTGTTCTCTGGCGGCATGTGTAGTCTCCCGAACATTTTAATAGTATATGTAGGAGGGTTACAGGGTATTGGGCAGGAAAAGGGACAGATTTACTCCTAAAGAGGATAGGATAAGGCAAGAGTAAGAAGGGTTTGGGGACAGTCAGGGAGGGAATTAAGGAGGCACATCACCCACCTACACAAGAGTAAGCCAAATGCTTTACACTAGCGGTAAAGACATGTAACTTACACTTTTGTAATATGTTCACACTCAGAGTTTGTGGATAACGAAAGTAATAAACTTACTCCTATGTGCAAACATACTCATTAGAGTTTTACCTTTATGAATGAGGCCCATGTTGTTGAGTTATTTTCCAAAGTAAGCATGAGGAAGCCTTCAAGTCTCAGGAGTCAGGACTCAAGAGAAGGTTACTGCAGTAGAATGCATCGTATATAGATTGTGTAAAAAATCATTGTAGTAAGTCTCTCACTTGAATGTCCCTTTCATGCCTGGTTGGGGGGGTGGTGTGGGTAAATGTATACATTTTGGTAACCACCTCCTGTAACAGTTGGTGTCTCTTTAAACACATCCTCCCCGCCAAGTGTGAGATCTGTAGATGGTGAAAATCATCACACACCCCGACCGATCAGGGGTTTCATGAATAGATGGATTGGGGAAATTTGAGTAAGTTGAGAGATAGGCAAACACAGCATTCATCAAGTCGATGAGCTCATCACATCTGTTGTGGAAGGAAGATGACAGTTCAGTTACCAAATGGAAACAGCTCCTTTAGCCCCCAGACTCACAAGATAACTAATTCATTGTTACCTAGGCTTGAAAAAAACAAAATAGGGAGGACCCACGCAGTTCAAAAAATAGTTACAGATAGGAAAATAAACATTATACTGTATACAAATGGATAGTGCATCTGCATTCTTCTGACATTGTCTCTCTATGGTGCAGGGACATACTACAAAGCAAGAGCACTATGGAGCATTTTTACAGAAGAGAAGGCCTGTGAAGTGCAAAAATAAAATTTCAATATTGGAGTGCTAAGGTAAGCATCATGGTGCAGGAGGAGCAAGAGGGCAGACAATAGGCAGGTGCAGTGGTGCGCCATTAACTAATAAGTGAGAAGAACCAATCTCATATCACCAATCACTGACAACTAGCTGCATACACCCAGTTGATCACTCTAACAATAACAACATTTAACTGTATCCATCATATATTTTAAAGCAGCCGTCCTATATGTAACTTCTGTTGTATTGGTCAGGAAAGTAGAGTTTGTACTCAAACTCAGGGGGATCATCTGGAGGATAATCCCTCACCACACTTGTAAAGTCAGACCAATTACCCTCATCGTCCTTGTTTGTTTCAGGAGCATTATTTTCTTTTGGTATGAAGTGTATCTTCATTTTAATCTTCGTCAATCTCACCGCGTTTTGAGGTAAGAGATTGGTCCTTCTAACTGTGGCAATTGCACCAGCAGCATTCATCAAATGCTCCCAAAGATACACTGGCTACCAGACATGTGAGATACTTCATTGCCATCCTGCTTAGCTCTGGCCACTGTGCCCTCTTCTCATAGTAATAGGTCAAGGGGTCTTGATCCAGGGAGACCCCTGTTGGTTCATACAGATAATGTTGCACCATCTTCTGAATCGTCATTGATGCTGCCATTTGCAGTGTTTGTGTTGCCTAAATCTCTGCACTTGATTTAAGGCCTGTAGAATGAAACAAACCCATTGGAGAGGTTGGCAGTGATCTTGGCAGTGATCTTGATTATGTTGTTGCCGTGGGCTTAGCAGCTGGTGGTAATGAAGTTGGTTGCTGCTGCAGAGACTGCAAGCCAACAGTGCTGCCCTCTCTGGTGGTTGAAGGCTTCACTTCAGAACATCTGCCCTGCTCAAACTTGCACTCATACTTCTTCTTGATCTCTTGTTTTACTGATCATCTAAGTCTTGTAAACTAAGGCATCAGTTTATCTAACAGGAATAAAAGTAGCAAGTGCTTTAATGTGCTATGGCTCTAGCATTATGGAACTGATGCACTTTTTTGCTGCCTTTGATTAGTGCTCAAGTGAAGGATTAAGCTATCTATCAAAGAAGCTGCGTTTTTACTGACATTGGTGAACATTTGTGCCACCTTTTATAAATGATTCTAAAGCAGATACAACAGGTTTGCTTGGCTCATGGTACTATCCTCTTTGCTGATTTTGTTTGTCATAATCTCAGAAGAAAGTTGCATTTGTATCAGGCACTTCACTAGCCACCATTTGTCCACCTCCATTGTCATGCTTTTGGCAGTTACAACCCCACTCTTTTGAATTACATAATTGTTGTTTGACTTGTACTGCTCCAATAGGATTTGCAGCTTGTAATAGGTTGAGTTCCACCGTATTGGCACTGCCTGTATGAGGGCTTTTACAGGTAGTTTATTAGCATGCTGGATGATTCTCAACTGATTTCCGGCTTTGAATGAATGACTAAAATGAGTGCACATTCTTTGGCAGATGACAAGTATGTTGCTGACTATGTCTTCTTTTTTTGAAAAGTCCTGTAAATTAGGGTGATGGAATGCGTTTAGCACAGGACTCTGAAATATCCCCTATCAGCCATGGCTTTGGCTATATTACTGCCTTTATGAGTGACAACAAATCAAATTCTGAGACCTTGGTAATAAACTTGCTGAAAATGTTGCAAGCTGTTTGCGATTTATCCATGGTGAACATTGCGATTGTTGTATGCAGCCGAATGCCCAGAAAAGCATCATCTTTGGTGAGGTCAACAACTAAACTTTGCTTAACTCTCTGAAAAGAGATCCAGTGTGCAGTCTTGCACATGCAATCTGTTGCTTGACAACAGGTCCTCATGTCTGTCATGAGGTGGATGGACTGAACAGCGTTCTGTTTCATAGCATTACCAGCCTGTTACAGCACTTCACAATGCAGCATTTCCACAGCAAAAGTGACAAAATAGGTCTGGCTGGGAACGTTCCATTTTGGAAAAATTCCACAAAGCCCTTATTTTTCCACAAAATAAAAAGAGAGGAGGTCAAGCGCTAACATTTTGGCCAGCCTCCCATTGTACAAATGGGCTTTCTCATAGTTTCAGTAGTATGGCGACTCATTGGTAAACATAACCTTTATAGTAGGGTGTTTTTTTGTGGTACTACTGCCACAAGCGACATACAAATACCAGCAGTAGGTAGACTGCATGGGCGCTTTTGGATGGAAGTCACTGTATCCCACTGTGATTTGTGCCATACTGAAGTTGCTCTGGGGGGAAGGATTGCACACTATGGGGGATGCTCACAGGGTTGCTTTGCTGAATGCTGATGCTGGAATCCTCTTCTTAATCACCACTTTTTTCTATCCTTATTCTTCATCTGTCTCACCACCATCAGCTATTTTTTACTGTGCTCTTCCCACATGATTGTGGGTTGTTTTTAAAAATGGGGCAGTTGACCTCCAGTGCTGTAGTACCCACCTGGCTTACCATGACAAACTTTCTTACGTCAAACGGAGCATACTGAGATGTCATCCTCATGCTGATTAAGCATAAAAAATCCCAGACTGGGTATGAGAGCTTTATTATTGTATCACAAAACGATTTCTCTTGGATGACTTCACTCATTCACCATATCTCACGCTCTACTGTCCATACAATCTCCACATATCCTCATTAAGCTCTTAAGATAGGACCCATCAATCATTATATAGATCTGTTTAATGACACATTAAAAACAATTATAATCGTAAGGAGAACAGTTCATATACAAAAAAAAATGTTATAGTTAAAAACAATCCTAAAATTGATCTCAGATTCATTAAAATGTAATACAAAGGCATTAAAACGAGAGACAATCAACATGACAAACATATATCATCAATACCAAGGAAGACTGGATGAGATTAATTAACTAAATTGTTCCTCAACATTTGAATGTTTCCAATAGGACCATCTTTAGAATAATCCTTTCATAGGAGGTTTTGTTTTACATCTATTTTTAGGATACAGCTATAATGTAGGGGATCCCATGGTAATGTAATCCTTGATTGTATTGTGTACAGCATCTTTAGATGACATACATTTTCAGGGGCCTTTGAACAACTATGTACATGGGTTATGCTAGCAATTCCTCTGTTAGAAGTCCTGAACCAACATCTAATAAAACATTGCCCACTGTTTAATGGTTAGTCATATGCTGAAAGTTTGGAGCCTGCCTTAGGTCACCATGTAATATTTTGGGCCGTTATAAAATGGTGGCTAAAAATGAATTACATATGCGAGTGTAGAGTTGCAAACTGCAGAAAGGGATGTTATGCCATTGCGTCACAAGAGATATGAATTCTGCAATTTTTCTCGTAACACAGGTATTTAATAAGAACATACACAAGGAAATAATTACTCTTTTATGTTTAGCCAGGCTTGCAGTATCTCAATGCGGTTTATGATTTCGCTACATGAGTAATAACAATTTACAACTTAGGATCATAGTGATTGGACTATATTATGCGCCACCAGAATTCCTCGAGTAATATTATTAATGAAGTAAAATGGATATCTGTCCTATGTTTAATCGCATTTTGGACAATATTTAGCCTATTTACATGACTGTACAGGAACCGTAGACCATTATAAGATGGCGGCCACATTTGCAATCACGTAATACAAAATAGATTGGCTGCCTCCTGCAACGTGCGCTCCTTAATTATGTGATGCAGGACGCCGACCCCGGGTTTTCTACCCTACGTAGGTATACTTAAAGTGAAAATTGGAGACTTTTAACATTTTCTCCGACTCCGCAAACAACAGGACGTGTGTAGCGGCCCGAAAGGGATATTATCAGTAAGTGACAGTTAGGACTTAGGTGTCAACATGTATTTTACCACCAAATAGTGGTAGTATGTTACTAGGTCACAGGAATGGTTTTATTTAAGGTTTTTCAATGGGTAAATTTAGCTGACTCCTTTGATAGACAACTCTTTAGGAGCCTTCTGATTTGTGTTTTTTATATCCTTGATTCCTATAGTCCCCGAGGTGCATGAAAGTACCACACAGATGGGGCGGATATTGCTGTAATTGTCTGGAACCCATTGGAGGGCTTTTTAGTCCCCACTTCTACATCCTGAGGATATAGGTATGTGATAACGATTTGATAGCAGATACATTGGATGATGTACATAGTCAATGTTTATATATATTTTTTTAATGGGGACCTGATCCTTGTTTTTTAGGTCTTCTGTATTTTTCGAGGCCTACCATACTATGTTCTCCTAAACATTTGGAGACAAATTGGAGCATATTGCCCAAGGTGGGTCTTTGATCTATAGATACCAGTTGGGAGAAGGGGTTAGATCTTTTACCTGTGTTCCTAATGTGATTAACATTTTCCTCCATTTCTCGCCCACAGTATCCTGGTGGGTGGCATTATTGAGTAAACCTTAGTGGGATATAATTGGTATCCCTTAAGTCCACAGGAGTATTAAACCTATAAGGTATGATCAATATTATCATTATGGGAGATGGAATGAGGGAGGTTCACTGAATGGGAGCCCCTCCTTGTCCCCGAACTTGAGTTATCAATGTACCTCACCTTCATATTATAGAAGGAGAGGATTCTGGTATGATTGAATCAAGCATGGGTAGTGGGATTGAGTGGATAAGAATGGTAGCTTCTTGCGCCATAGATATGGGCCCTTTGAACAATTATAACTGATTGAACAGTTTTTTATGTAAGAATCTCAGCTATTGTGGGTTTAAGCTTTATTAAAAACTAAATTAGGTGATTGCTTTGAGATGAATACAATTTTACTATGTGATGAACAAGATCATAGTGTGATATATGTTTTGTTTTCATGCAGGCACATATTGGATTATTTTATCCTTGAGAGGGACATTAAGATTTTTGGTCCTGAAGAAGGTGGCTCTACAATACGTTGTCCACCAAAACGCGTTGACGCTTCGTTTGTTGTCTATTGTTACATTTGAGGAACTTTGAAGTCTATGCATAACAGAGTTTACAGACTTTTTGTAACATTTATTCAGTTGAATTAATACATTTGTGATCATATATGTTTGTCACGTTAATTGTCTCTCATTTTAATGCCTTTGTATTACATTTTAATGAATTTGAGATCAATTTTAGGATTGCTTTTAACTATAAAAATATTGTTTTTTATATGAACTGTTCTCCTTACGATTATAATTGTTTTTACTGTGTCATTAAACAGATCTTTATAATTGATTGATGGGTCTTATCTTAAGAGCTTTTTGAGTATATTTGGAGATTGTATAGACAGTAGAGTGTGAGATATGGTGAATGAATAAAGTCATCCAAGAGAAATCGTTTTGTGATACATTGTTTGTATAAGGTACCCTGTCTCTTGGATTAGTGGTGCCGCTCTCTTTCTTTTGAGCTTTATTATTGTGCCAAAGCCTGTGGTGAAGCTAGGTGGTTGTGTTGTTTCCATTTCTGTAGGCCATGCTGCAACTGTCGTAGGGGTGGTGGTGGTGATTGCAGGTTTCTGGGATCTTGCAAATATGGGAGCTAACAGTGTTGGTGAAACCACATGCTGCAGAGCAGGTTGAATAGAGGTGAGCCGTACTACCTCTGTGACATTCTCCACACTGACAATCACTGGCTCATCATCATCATCACCTTCCTTACTTGCAAGGCTTTCAGGAAACTTCCTTTTCCATTGGGTTTGGAGGTGGGGGTGCCATTGATGGAGGAGTGAACGTCCCAGCCTCTACCTCACCCAGGGGAGGGAGTAGCAGTTACATCAAATTTCCTGAAAAAGGATGAGAGCTTGATCCCAGAAGTGGCAACAGGCTTCTTCTCCCCAGTGACCCCTTTCTTGGAAGGAACCTCCTTCTTTGAGGGCCATCGTCTTTGCACTATCAGTTGCCACTTAGTATGAGCAGAAGCACTTAGCAGAGGAGAACTCAGGTGTCACTGTCAGCTATTTCACAGACTACTTGCTGCATAGGTACTGTGTGTGGTGTGATGTCTTATGCACTTGCAAGCAACCAAAAACAAAAAAAAACAGGAAGTCAGTGAAACGTGGGCAATCTGAATCTAGTCAATGCAACACAAGTGAAGTAGGCATCATAATCATCACAAATGCTTAACAATAGTGTACCCAAACCATATATAAACTGAGGGGCAGATTTACAAGCCCCTTGCGTGACTTTTGCGCTGCAGTTGCGTCACTTTTTTGACGCAACAGCGGCGCAAACAATGGGGCCTATTTACAACGTGACGCATCTTGGGAGATGCGTCACGTTGTAAAGCTCTGCGTCACATTATACCTGCGTCGGGTATAATGTATGCAGAGTGGGCGTTCCCACACAGGAAGGCCTCGTAAAAGTGACGCAGTGAAATCTACAAGATTTCACTGCGTCACTTTTAGGACGCCACTGCGTCAAAACCTTACGCCTGCTTGAAGCAGGCGTAAGGAGTGACGCAGTGTATTGGTAATAGGCCTCAACACGCATTGCTGGAGTTGCGTCGTGCTTGTGACACGACTCCAGCAATGCGTGACTTTTCCGCCAACAGATGCGTCAGAATTTCAGACGCATCTGTCAATCCTTGCGCCATAGTGCGCCGTATTGTAAATACGGCGCATCTATGGTGGCGCAAGGGTTTCTAAGGGTGGCGCAGGGAAAGTGACGCATCTTTACAGATGCGTCACTTTCTTGTAAATCTGCCCCTGAATATTTTTCTCTTGACAACATTACATAGGACAAGGTTAGTTTGTGTCCCTTGAGTGCCATGGGACCCCTGTGGGAGACAGGGGGTACAGGGAAAAAATCATAAATGAAATAAATAATTGCTGGTGTCCCTCCAGGGACTGCAATGGGAGACAGGAAAGTGGAGATAAATTGAGCAAATGAATGAAATAATTGCTGGTCTCCATCTATGGCCATGGGATACCTATGGCAGACAGTGGGTGCATAGAAAAAAAGTTTTTAAAAAAATGTAATAATTGCTTGAGTCCATCCAAGGCCATGGGATCCATCCCTATGAGAGGCAGTGGGTGCAGGGAAAGATTGACTAAATCAAATAAATAATTGCTGGTGTTGATCCAGGGCCCTGGGACCCCCCTATGGAGGAAGCGGGTGCATGGAAAAAAATCAAATATATTAATTAAATAATTACTGATGTCCATCCAGGGCCACTGGGCTCCTATGGGAGGCAGTGGGTGCAGGAAAAAAATCAAAGTAATGAATTAAATAATCGCTGGTGTCAATCCAGGGCCCATGGGGGCTCTATGGAAGGTGGAGGGCAGGAAAAATCCTATAAATCAATAAAAAACAACACTGTACAACAATCAGGCACAAGCACTAATAAATATATCAGGAAAAAATGAACAAAAAATGTTATTGGCTTCTTCTATCAATGGTCCTAGGGAATGGTTTTTAAAAGTGGAAGGAAAGGATTGAAACACAAAGTGGCTGCACATATTGGTGGCATGTATCTCATCCACCACATGGCCACTGAAGAAGCACACATGGATAACAAAGACATAATGGCCACCAAATATGCACACTCACTGGCTCCACAAAATATTAGTCACTGACCCCATGGCCAGCAAAGACTGAGGCATAGAGGACAAAGAGAAAATGGTAGACAATGACAAATGCAATAGACACTGACTGCAAAGAAATGGCTGCTGCTGTATGGCCAGCAAAGAAGGAGGTATGGAGAAAAAGAAAATATAGCACTCTATAGCAAACACACACTGACTACACAAAATGGCCACTGCCACATGGCTAGCCAAGAAGGAGGCATAAAGAACAAGACAAAATGGTCACCTCACACTCACTGGCTACACAAAACAGCCACCGTCGCATGGCCAGCAAAGAAGGAGACATGGAGAAGAAAGAACACATGATTGTGTATGGCAGACACACACTGGCTATGCAAAATTGCCACTGATGCATGGCCAGTAAAAAAGGATATATGGAGAATAAAGAACATAGTTGTCTTGTCCTGTATGGAGCACCCCCCCCCCCAGAAACACATCTTATAGCATTGCAGGGAAAGGATTATGAAGATATTATTTACCCAATGTGTTTGGGCCCTGAAATACAACTGCTCACCAACAGTAAATCCTCAATGCCAAAATTGAAAATTAAATTAAGTATTAAGTTTGAAAATTCTCCAACCACAATATATCAACCATGTCACACATATACAAACTCACAATAATGGTGGGCAAGCACATGGGGGAAGAGGAAGGTAGCTCAGAACAAGGTAAGATGTCTGGCTACATGGACCTGGACTCCAGGAGCCACCAGCAGAAACATGCAGGCAAAAAATAACCTACATTTTGGATCTATTCACAGGTCATCCACAACCCCCATATGTATTTAGAAAACATGTAGCAGAGCAGCAATGAGAATGTGAAAAAAAGGTCAAAAATACACCCGGGGCCTAGCGCAGGGGAGACTAGGCCTCAAACAATTAAACCAAATCATAGTAAAATGATAAAGAAGGACACAATTCAGTTCAAAATTAACAAAGATGACACAAGAAAATTGTGAAAAAGTATGTTTCCCCTTAGGCCTCAACCATCAGAACAAGTGTAAACATTTTACCATCAAAAAAAGTTAATTCCCACATGGGCCCCTACAGTCCAAACTCCAGACCACCCACTAAAAAAGCTACAAAATGAAAAAAAGGAACACAATATACTGGTGCATGCCCTCTCTTTTAAACAGCACACTTTTTTCAAAGTGCTGCATTGTACTTATTTGATTTTTCTAAAACAGTTAAGATTCCAAAGGTGTGAATGCAGCAGAGACTGGAGACAAAAAGTGTAATTCTTTCCCTCCAAAATCTAAATCCAAAGTGACCAAGGGCTGAACAAGCATAGGGAGGAGTCTTCAAGACATGAAGAGGAAGTTGCTTCTGCATATACATTAGAATCACACACTCTCTGGCACTTTCTTCCTGTTTAAAAAAATGAATAAAAAATGTGTTTTGAGCTAAACAAATTACCAAATCAAAATGCATTTTGAGTTGATTTTCTGGCGGATTGGTGTCCACCTTAAAGAATTCTCAATCGCATTTGAAAAGCCTACTTTTTGCTGTGATCTTATTCGCAAGATTGTGATCAACAGAAGAAGACAACAATTGCGTTTGAGCCATCGCTTTGTTTCTGTGCTTTTCATGGTGTGATTTTCCCTGAACAGAAGAACTGCTGCATGATATGGTATCATGAAATTCATATCGGTAATTATGTGGAACGTGCATAATGCGAAATTACTGAACAATACCAATTACTCCGGTGTAGGTAAAATTACACCCAAGTGTAGTATCAACCCACTCATGTACACTGAGTAACTTTATGCTGTGTATGACCATGTTGTTATCACTGATGTCTTTAGTGATTTCATCAAAGATGTCATTTGAGATGTTATCATTGATGTCATTTAACATGTCATGAGTGATGTAATGTGTGAGGTAATAAACAGTGCATGGTTGCGTCCAAGATATAGTTAGCTCAGTAAAAAAAAACTGGTAAATTTCAGATTTTTAAACATTAGTTTTTACCTTATTTCAACACCTAACTATAATATTACTTTAACCTTTGTTTACTTCAGTGAAATTATAAAGTTCCGTTAACGTAAGCTAAGATCTTATTAGCATACCTAACTATAATGCCACTCTGTAGTTATAGTAAGGGTTTCCAGATATAGGGTTTTTTCAGATGTTTGTCCATTAATTACTTTGTACCCCTTTGATGAATGTGCTTGACACTTTGCAGATCTGCTGACCCCCTTTCATTTTGGGAGGACTGAAAGTTTTGCGGTGTTTGGGCAAGGGGGTGCAAAGGAAAAAGGCGGGTCCCAAAACAAGATTGAAATCCAATCATTTTCCATAGACTTTGTATTTTTCATAGCGCAAAAACCATCATCTTAATTTTTATGAAATTTGGTAATATTATATATTAGGGGGCACAGATGATTATTACATTATAAGGTTTTTCAACTTAGTGATATCTTGTAGCACAATGCTGCTAAAAGTAGCAAGGAAGCCCAAAAAATAAGCTAGACTACATATGTAAAGCTTCAGATTTACTACACGAACAACTGAAAGACACATTTATGGGCACATGCCAAAGGAAATCTATAAACAAATACATAAGGAATAGAATACATCTTAATCTACATACGTTTTCTTTGCACGCTCTGGCTCACAAAATAAAACTGGCCAAACAAGCCATACAAAAACCATCTTTGTTATGTACTCATGTGCAACAGAATGGAAGTTTACTTTGCATGCTCTCTGGCTCACAAAATAAAAGTGGCCTTGCAAGCCAAACAAAAAACATCTTACTTATGTACTCCTGTGCAACAAAATGGAAAAGTGGCCTAGCAGTGAGATACACAAATTACTTCTGGAGGACATGATAATTGGCCACTAGGAAAAAAATAATAATCTAAATTTTTATACCAATAACAATGATTGCCTTTCATCCACTTTGGCCTTCATATGTAGCACAATTCTACTAAAGGTAGCAAGGAAGCCCAAAGAATAAAGTAGACTGCATATGTAAAGTTTCAGATTTATTACATGAAGAACTGAAAGCCCCTTTTATGGTCACCTGCTAATGGAAACCTATAAACAAATAGAATACATTTTAATCTATATAAGTTTTCTCTGCATGCTGTCTGGCTCACAAAATAAAACTGTTCCCAACAAGCCAAACAAAAGCCATCTTACCTATGTACTCCTGTGGAACAAAATGGAAAAGTGACCTAGCAGTGAACTACACAAACTACTATATGGAGGACATAATAAAAGGCCATTAAGAAAAAAGAAAAAATCTTAATTGTTATAACAGCGATTGAATTTCATTCACTTTGGGCTTCATATGTAGCACAATCCTACTAAAGGTACCAAGGAAGCCCAAAAATAAACTAGACTGTATATGTAATGTTTCAAAATTACTAAATGAACAACTAAAAGACACATTTATGGTCACATGATTATGTAAACCAATAAATACAATAGATAAAAAGAGAGAAATCACATTAAATCTGATTGCACCTCTGTAGTTATAGTGAGTATTCCCAAAAATAGGAATTCCTCAGATACCAGCTCCCTAATAACTTTCCACCCATTGGATGAATCACCACAAAGCATTCCAGGCCTATTGCATTTTCGACATTTTGCGATAATGTAAATTTTTGCGGTGAACTTTTAAGGGATGCATGGATAAACGGGGCTCACAAAATGCATTTTTCCACCAATGCATTTTCCATAGACTATTGTTTTTGAAGTAGCGTGAAAAGGGCTGAATGGATTTACATAAAATTTGGCAGGATTATATATAATGGTGCAGAGATTATGCTTTTTAGGTACTGCAGTTAAAGCGGGTACGCTTTTTTAAAGTTATAAGGCATTTATACTAAGTGATATCTGTCACTGATGTACTTTTGGGGAATTTCAAAACATTTTGTGAAACTGATGTGGTACATGGCTGTAAACATATTTAAAAATACATTAATAAAATGTAAATAAATTCCCCTACCTAGTACCACTTTAATAAAGAGGTAATAGGTAGGGACCTACTACTTACCTATATCTAAGGGCCCAACACTGAACACAGTCAAAGTGTAGTAAAAATTACATGGCTGACTTTTCATTCTCTAAAAACAGTTATGTTCTGGCCTGTCATCGCCGTGGGCCATGCTATACAGCAAAGTTATCACAGCATACCATGGCCCAAAATATAATAAAGGCTTAGCTGTATTATTGGATTGTGGTACCCTTGCGTCACTCATTGTGTTGAATGAACAATGCAATACTTAAGTCACATTTACAAAGGAACGCAAGGCCACCATGCGTGGTCCTGCATTGATTGGTAAATCTTGAGAAATGGAAAACAGCGCAATTCGCTGTTTTGAATTACTCTGCACACCATAATCTGCATCGGTGGTTCTCAACCTTTTGACTTCTGGGGCCCCCCAATTAATCATTACTGGTACCTGGGGACCCCCGAAACATTATTGGAATCTGGGGACCCCCCATTGTGTTAAAACTGCTAGCCGAGGATCCCAGGATAAGCATTGTTGATGATTTGAAGCACTAAACAATGCACAAAAAATACAGAAAAAAACATTCAAACAAATACAAAAATGATGGCACATTTTATTTAATTTGCAAACACCTATAAATAAAAAAAAATCTAATTTACACTTTAATATGAAGGTTGGAGCATTTCTAAATTCAATTGAGGCAACTCATCATCCATACTATATTCTGTTTGATGCACTTGCACTGCTCCCACGATTCAATCTGAGGATACTAATTTAATTTTTAGTATCCAATTTCAAATTCCTTCACATTCACAGTACGTTTTAAAATGTTCAATTGTACATTTACCTTCTTTATATATATACAATTGATTAACCTATTAATATTATTTAATTCTCTAAGTAGTCGCGGACCGCCTGAGGAGGCTTTGCAGACCCTCAGGCATCCCCCGGCCACAGGTTGGGAACCACTGATCTACATTGCTGCTAAATGTCAAATACATCCATATGCCACACCACTATTGCCACTCCACTGTACTCTATCCATTTCTATGCCACTGCGCTCTATGCCTCTCCACTGAAGAGACTCCAATCTATGCTATTACACTGTACGCAATTCCACTGTGCGACATTCCAGTCAACATCACTCCACTGTGCGCCACTCCACTAGACGCTATGCCAATATATGGTATTCCACTCTACGCCATTTTACTGTACGCCACTCCACTCTACTCTATTCCACTGTATGCCACTCCACTCTAGAACACTCCACTGTATGCTATTTCACTGTATGCCACTCCACTGCACGCTGATCCACTCGATGCCACTACAGTGTATGGCACGCCACTCTACGCCACTTCATTCGATGCTATTTGATTGGACCCCACTCCAATGTATGGCACTCCACTGTATGCTATTACACTCTACCCCGTGCCACCGTATGCCACTATAGTCTACGCCACTCCATTATACACCACTCCACTGTACGCTACTCCATTATACACTATTACACTCCATGCCACTCCACTGTACAACACTCCGCTCAATGCCACGCCACTCTACTCTAATATACTGTACGCAACTCCACTCTACGCCAGTTCACGCTATGCTATTACACTGTAAACAAATCCACTCTACGCCTTTTCAGTGTACGCCACTCCGCTATACTCTCATCCAATATATGCTATTCCACTCTGTGCCATTCCACTACATTCCATTCCACTCTATGCTAGTCCACTGTATGCCACTCCACTGTATGCTACTCCACTCTACACCACTCCAGTGTATGCCACTCTGCTCTACCCCACTCCATTCTATGCAATTCCACTAGACACCTCTCCACTGTGCGCCACTCCAATGTATGCTATTACACTCTATCCCATTCCAGTGTACGCCACTCCAGTCTACACCACTTCATTGTACGCCACTGCACTGTACGCTACTCCACTATACACTATTATACTCTATGCCACTCCACTGTACGCTACTTGACTCTACACCACTCCAGTGTACTCTCCTCCACTCTATATAACTCCACTCTACAAAACTATACTACACTCTATGCCACTCTACTATACCCTGCTACACTCTGTCTCTGTACACTCCACTGTCCAAATTTACACTCAGCTCTATGCTATACTCGACTCCACTCTATTCCACTCTACAATACTCCACTCTGCTACAACACTCTCTTTCACTGTACTGTACTACGTTCCAGTCAATGACACTCCACACTGTGATTTGAAACTCATTTTTATGAAAAAATAAAAACCATTAACATAAAATAAAAAAACAAAGGTTAGAGATAATTTATATTTAGAAATACCGTACATATTGTTTCTATACAAACCCAACTTAAGATACACAAACATTAAAATTGTAAAGTTATAATTATAACTTCAATTTATAATTCTGCACCATCTTCACATTACTACTCCGAACACTGTCTTCTCACCTCACTCACCACACTGCATTAACTATAACTCATGCCTTTTCAATGCACTGTTTATACCCTTGCATACTACATCACTAATAGCATGTGAAATCATGACATTCATAACAACGCATATAACTTCTTAAATGACATTATTTGTCACAGCACAGTGCATGGCAGAGTGGCAAGTTTGAGTTAGAGTTGTCTGGTCAGTGGGCTGAAAAGAGTGTATAATGAGGTCCGCTACTTATATACTTAATTTATTGTGTTTGTGCCCCGGGGACCACCACCTCCCCGGGGCACAAACACAATAATGAAGGGGGTCCGTTGTGAAACCCCTGTCCTGTGGACCACTACCTCCCCGGGCTAAAGTTAACATCGGGCCCCCCTCGTGGTGCCCTAGATGGCCCTGGGGACTGCTACCCCCCCCGGGCCAGCTCCAGCAATGTCCCGGGGTGACCACATTGCAGTTTGCTATGGCTTTGTGACAGCACCACTCCAAGCCAAGCCATAGCAAACCTGCCCCGCTTTCAGCAAGCAAGAGCAGAAAATGCTCTCTTTTGCTGAAAGTGGAGCATTGTCTGTTTCCCTGCCTGCTGTAAAGCGAGCAGGGAAACTGACAAATTGCTTTGAGATCTGGGGAGCTGCACGTTAGCCTTGGGGGCCAACTACCCCTCCTGTTACCTCCAGTAAGTCCCACACAGTGGGATTGCTAAGAGGTCTTCGGAGGCCACCCCACCTTTCTCCACCACTCTGCAAACGTGACTGCTATGTTATAGTTAGAAATTAGCATTTAAAAAACTCCACTTTACTCCAGAGGGACCTTGGGGGCCAAGAAACCCCCCTGGTACCTCCTGTAAGTCCGACACAGCGGAATTCCTGAGACCTAGTCAGAGGCCCCACCCCCTTTCTCCACCACTCTGTAAACACAAGTACTACTTAAAAAAACCATAGAAATTCACTTAAAAACAAAAGTTACAGGGACGTTATAGATAGGAATAAGCATTTAAAAACCCATAGAAATTCACTGAAAAAAACAAAGGTTACAGGGACGTTTATAGTTATGAAATGGAATAAAAAAACCTTAGAAATTCACTGAAAAAACAAAGGTTACAGGGACGTTATCGTTAGGCTGACATTGCACTCATACAAAACCGAGAAATTCAGCTATTATACTTAGTGAGCTAACTATAACTCGTGTCCTCGCATACTGCATATGACCTCACATATTACATCACTCATGACATGGTCAATAACATCAATGATGACATCTCAAATGACATCACTGATGACATCATCCACAGAATCTCCGATGCACCCACTCACACCCCCATGTAAACTTTCATATACCTACTCCAACTTCCACACTACCATTCTCAAACCCATTCACACACCCACAATAGTACTTTCACAGCCACTCACTGATTCATAGATAAACACACATCCACTCACTCACTCATACAGCCACTCATACACCCACTCATTCACTAATACAGCCACAGACATAACCACTCATACACCCATACAGCCACTCACACACTGAGTCAGTCACCCACAGCCACTTACTCACCCATACAGTTACACACACACTCACTCACTTACTCATACAGATACTAACACATACTCACTCACCTATACAGTCACTGAAACAAGCACACACTCATCCATACAGTCACTCTCATATTCACCTACCCACCCCTACAGTTGCTCACATACCCCATCCCTCATCTATACTGCCTTTTACATACCCAGTTACTCACCCATATACCACTGACACATGCACTCACTCACCGACACAGCCATATGCACACTCACTCACCCATACAGCCCCTCACACATGTACCCACAAACCCATGCAGTCACTGACTCACTTAGTCACTCAACCGCCCCCTTTGCCCACCACATTGCAAACGCGCTCCCTGGTGCGCTCTTGGATGGGGATTGAAGTCCCCTTCCCTGCTGGAGGTCCTTAGGGGCCAACTAGCCTACCTGTTAACTCCATTAAGCCCCACACACAGTGGGATTGTTGAGAGGTGGACACAGGCCATGCCCCTTTTTACACCACTATGCAAACACGCCTCCTGGTACACTGCTGCTTGGGGGATGAAGTCCACTACAGTCCAGTGGTCCTCACGATACAAAGGGACCTCATCGCCCCACCACCAGTGCGCCAAGAGGCGCATTTGCAGAGTGTTGTAAAAAGGGGCATGGCCTCGGACCACCTCTCAGCAATCCCACTGTGTGGGGCTTACTGGAGGTACCTGGACAGCTAGTTGGCCCCCAGGGACCCACAGTAGTGACGGGGACTTCATCCCCAAACCCAGAGCGTGCCAGGAGGTGCTTTTGCAGAGTGGGGCAGGGAGGGGGCGGGGCCTCCAGCGAGTTGCCAGTTTCTTTTTTTTAAATTTTCTTTTAGGAAGGGCCCCCCTTCCCTTGACCCTTTTGGCCCTGGGGACCCCATCCCCCAGGCCTGAGCCAATTTTTTTAAATTGAAAAGGGAGGGGGTGTGAGGCCCCCCTCCCGAGGTCGATTGCGGCCCCAGGGACCCCATCCCCCGGGACCAGTCAAAATGTTTTTTTATGGAAGGGGTGCCGCTTGGTCCCCTTTCCCTGGGCCATTTTTGGCCTCAGCGACGACATCCCTCAGGGCCTGCCCAGCCTTTTTTTAAAAAAATGTTTGGAGGGGGGCCGTGTGGCCCCCCTCCTGAGGCCAATTTTGGCCATGGAGACCCCATCCCCTATGGCCCGGCCTTATTTATTTTTTTTATTAAAAAGGGGAGGGGGGGCTGAGTGACCCCCCTCTCCCTGGTCATTTTCATCCCCGGGACCCCATCCGCTGGGGCATGGCCTCTGTGTTGGGGACCGAGGCGGGAGCCCCAATGCCCCCGTGGTCCCTTCCCGCTCCCCGCCTCCTGCGGGAGCCGGAATCGCTTTTGGACAAAGGGAGCTGTAAAAATGCAGCTCCCTTTGCCCAAAAGCAAATCTGCTTCGCATCATGGAAGTGAGGTGGGCACCCCAGGACATTGCTGGAGCTGGCCCTGGGGGGTGGTGGTCCCCAGGGCCAAGGAGGGCTCCTGGAGGGGGGCCACGCGGCCCCCCTCCCAGCATTTGCATATCCTCAGGGAGGTGGTGGTCCCCGGCATTGCATAATCTATGCCCTGGGGAGGTGGTGGTCCCTGGGGCAGTGTGGAGGGGCAGGAGCCCCCCCACACCTTTTAGTTAAAAAAAAAAGCCCTGGGAAGGTGGTGGTCCCCGGGCTGCGGGGGAGGCGAGGCAACCCGCATTTAAAGATGAAAGTCCAGGGAGGTGGCGGTCCCCGTGGCAGCGTGGGGGCAGGCAGGAGCCCCCCATGCCTTTTCTTTATTTTTACAGCCCCGGGGAGGTGGCGGTCCCCGGAGCTGCAGGAGGGCTGCGTGCCCCCCACATATCATTAAATTAGCCCCAGGGAGGTGGTAGTTTCCGGGGCTGCAGGGGCCCCGCAGGTCCTTGCATCCTATTTGGCATTGCCCCCGGGACCTGGCCCACCAGGAGGCTTAATTAAGCAAAGCGCGGGAAACCGCACTTCGTTTTTTAAAAACATTTTTGGCGGGATTCGCAGACCCTACGCACATCCTGCAGAAAATATATACAAAAATGCTTATTTTGGCCCTCGGGGTCCCTGTGGGACCCACTGAGCAGGCCTAGGGGGGTCAGGGTGTTCCTACCCTGCACCCTTTTCTTGTATTTTTTACCTTTTTTTTGTGACTTGGTTCAACCGAGTCACAAGATGGCTGCCAACACTTCCTGGGTGGAACTGTTGGCAGCCAATCAGTCAAGCTCGAGATCAGGAGGGTTCGCGGATCCACCGCGTTCACCAGATATCAATTTTTTCTAAATATATGAATTTCTCAGGTACTACTGAACGGATTTACACCATTTAACAAAAAGAGTGCACTCTAGACCAAGAGCTACCTTTTTGCCAAATTTGGTGTAATTCCGTTCAGCAGTTCGGGCTGTAGCTGCAACAAAAGTTTCCTATGGCAATTAACATAGAGAAAGCACGTTTAGGGACCCCTCTTTTTTGTCGGCCCCCACTTGATGAATCACCCCGAAACTTTCAAGACAGAAGGTGACCGGAGCGCCCCATTAGTTTAGAAAATTTCACGCAAGTTCGTCAAACGGCGCCAAAGATATTGTCAAACCCAAAACGTTTTTCCTATGGAAACTAGGTCCTAACTATAACTACCTACTGGTAATATATATATATATATATATATATATATATATATATATATATATATATATATATATATATATATATATATATATATATATATCCAAGTATTACCGTTTCTCTCCGCCACAATCTTTGGTAAAAACGGATACGGACCACAAAGTTTGGTGCTCATAAATATTTAATGGTGCAAGTCGCCATGCCCTTCCTCGGGCCTTGATCACATGACATAGTTTTACATTTTCATAGGCTATTTAAAGTGACTAGTGCAAGCGTAATCATTGACACGTGATATTTCGATACAACAAACATGAACGAAAGACTATATAATTTAAGTTTATAAAAAGCATGTTGTAAAAAGCATTTATATAAAAGGCATTTTATAAAAGGCATTTTGTAAGCATTTTTTAGAGGAACTTTTCAATTTAACAACCTCATCTTGGATGGTAAATTTCATGTAGTAAAATTATTCCCCATATTCCTGAATGCTGTTTCTTACATTCTTCATTATTATTATTAAAATTGTATGTTATTGTCGATATACTTTTAAAGTTCATAATTATGTCAAAACCACTTACGCTTAAAAAAACTATTGTGCAAAATAGTGCTAAAGTGCTAACGTGAGAACATGTTAAAAAATACCAGTGTTATTTATCACAATAAATCGCATAATGCCTATTTGTCTTAGCATTAAAATTGCTACAGCTGTTTCTTTATAATCAATTAAATAAAGGTACTGGGGCCCCAGTTACCAATTCAGAGTATGTTTCTAGCTAAATGATGGTTTACTTGGTGTCTACTGTGTTAGTTTCTATTCATTTTATATTTTACATTACGCTTATTCATTGTTTGTAGTATCACATGTTGTTCCTTGAGGTTTAAATACCCAGTGTGATAAGTTTGTGGATTAAGACTCAGTTAAGTTGTTGAAGTTATACTTATTTATGATTCTCATGGTATTACCGATACCATCAATGATATTATTATATTCCACCTTCAAATACTTCAACATACATGGCAATTCATATAAAATACGCAATATAATATGATCCATAATAGATAAAATTTGCTCAAATATAGATGCATGCATATATATATACAAATATAGAATAAGAGACCAAAATGTTAATAAATATTTGATAAACACAAATTAAAATTCATAGTCACAAAACATCAGACACCAAATAAAAACGTCCTCCTGCGTATGGTCTAAATCTTTGCTAAAATTTTACTATAAATATATTTGCTATCATTTCTACCAAAATTCTGCTAAAATTTATTGACCAGATGTTAAAACAGTTAAAGACAAGTAAAAAGATCCTCTGTTACATTTAACCCTGAAGGCTGTTTAGTATTAAGTTCCAAAATATATCTAGTTTCTAGCTGGCGTAATTTTTGTTCTCTATTACCGCCCCTTCTACTCGGTGGTATGGAGTCAATAACAAAATACCTGAGGTCCTGGCTTCTAGACTGATGATTACTCTTAAAATGGCGTGCCACAGGATAGGTATTGTCTTGATTATTAATTGCCCTCAAGTGCTGTAGAATCCTCTTATGCACTTGTAACTTAGTGCTCCCTACATATTTTAGGTTGCATGGGCATGATAAGACATATACTGCAAATTCTGTTTTACATGTAAGTAGCTTTGTTATTTTATGGCTTCTGTTACCGATTGGGGTAGTATAAGTTGTCTTATTCTCCCCTTGTTGGCACGCCTTACAGGTTTTGCATTTAAAAAAACCTGTGTGTGTTTGTAACCAATTAGTTGCCTCTATGATCTCAGGGTTAGTTTTTACTAGATCATCTCGCATGGAACGTCCCCTACTGTATGTGATGGACGGCCTTCTGGGTAATTGTGGACCAATTACTGGATCATTAAGAACCAAAGGCCAGTTACGCGAAATGATGGACTGGAGCTGTTTATGTTGCTGGCTATATTGAATAATAATTCTAAATTCTTTTTTGGTTTCATTAATCATAATATCTGTTCTGAGTGAGGTTTCATCATGGCTTGTCAGTTTCTCTGTTAGCAAATCATGTCTACTTTTGCGCATGGATTTTAAAATTGCGTTATTAATGATTTGTCTAGAGTATCCCCTATCTAGGAACCGCAACTTGCTTTCAGTTTGCGCTACCCTCAAGTCACTTTCATTACTATGGATACGCCTCAAACAAAGCATTTCCCCATAGGGGATACTGGTCACTAAATGTTTTACATGGGCACTACTCGCGTGGAGTGTAGAGTTTCCAGCCGTCTCCTTGCGGTATAGTTTTGTTTCTATCTTATTCTTTGATATGTACACATTAGTATCCAAAAAACTGACTTGTGTTTTGCTGATGTTTGCTGTAAAATGCAAGTTTAAATTGTTCACATTTATAGCTTGCACAAACTCTTGAGCCTCACTGACATTGCCATCCCATACAATGAACAGATCGTCAATAAAACGTAGCCATAATTTAACCTTAGTTCTCATTATCACATGATGTTCTGTCATGAGGACCAGCTCCTCCCACCAACCCATGTGCAGACACGCATAGCTGGGGGAGAAGCTGGCCCCCATCGCCACTCCTCGTGTTTGTTTGTATAACAGGTTGTTAAACATAAAAATATTGTTCATCAAACAAAATTCAACCATCTCAATTATCATCATATTGTGTTCCACAGTACTATCCAATTTCTTTTTCAGAAAATAGTCTAAAGCTCGTAGTCCATCTATGTGCTTAATACTGGTGTACAACGAACTTACGTCAAGTGCTACAAACAAATAACTCTGTTGCCATTCGAAGTCTTTGAGTTTTCTCAAAAAATCGCTAGTGTCACTCACATATGATGGCAATGCTTTGACTAAGTTCTGAAGAAAGTGATCCACATATTGAGATGTGTGTTCCAGTATCCCATTCCTGGCAGAAATTATGGGCCTCCCTGGTGGGTTAAGAGGATCTTTGTGGACTTTAGGTATAAAATATATGGTTGGAACAACAGGATGGTCGTTTTTTAAGAATTTGAATTCCTGTATGGTAATCAATTTATTGTTTTTCCATGTCGACAACTTCACATAGAAACTAGCATACATTGTTTTTAATTCAGATCCACTGCTCCGGGTGTAGCATGTTCTATCGTTTAGCTGATTGTAAGCTTCCTTGGAATCATTTTCCTTAGTCATCAAGACAATGTTCCCTCCTTTGTCTGAATTACGAATCACAACTTGACTGTTTTCTTTTAGTTTTTTCATGAGTTCACTGTAGCTGTGATTTTGTTTATTGAACTTAAATTTAGTGTGATTCTGTCTTGATATTTAACTCTTTTAGCTGCTCAATTACCCGCTCGTGAAATATATCAATAGAGTCCCGAATCATGATTGGATTAAATGTTGATTTTGGTTTAAAATCAGTTGATGGGCATGGAGTTAGGGCCTTTTTTCTATGATGGTCATGTTGACTTGATACTGATGGCAATGTGTCAAATATATCTTGTTCAGAGTCACTCTGTGATTCCTTGCTATCCCATAGTTCCTGTATTTCATTCATAAATATTGCATCAGATTGTGTAGATGCACTTGAGTTTTCCATATTCGTTCCTTCCCTAGTGGTTGCGCTCAACTGGCTTTCATCTTTTTTATTTAGTAGATGGAATTTTTTGAGTTTTAGTTTTCTTGTACTCTTGAAGATGTCCAGCCTTGTTCTAGAGTAATTAAAGTTATTAGCCGGGCAGTATGTTAGACCCAAACTCAAAATGCGCTTGTCATTGTCACTTAGTTCTATATTTGACAGGTTAACAATCGTTTTGTTGATGTTTGTCATGTCAGTTATTTGCCTTTCCGCCAACCGCCTCGTTTTCTTTGAGTTGTTCCTAATTGCGTTGGCCTTTCTTCGTTGCTTGCGCTTGTAGTTTTTGCTTGGCCATAGTTGGTTCTTTGTACGCGTGGGCGTAGGGTTTGCCTCCTGTCTTCGCATAAAAACCTAGTTCCTCATCAAATGTACATTTTTGTCTTGATTGGTTTATATCCATGTTTGATTCCCGCTCAGATTCACTGTCCAGGGCAGAGCTTAAGTCAGACTGTGAGGTACTTGAGGCGGCCTGGCCTATCCTTGTTGTATTTGATCTTATTGTAGCAGTTTTCTTATCTTTGGTCGATCTCATTGCCTCGTATTGTTTCGAGAAGGTAAAGATTTGGCCTACCTCATAGTCGGTTTTATCCCGATGAAATTTGTAAGTTTTTCTTTCCTTTATTTTGTCCTCTTCCTTTTTCAGCCTAAGTGTCATTTCTTGCCGCAGCTTAGTCTTTTCTTCAGCATGTCCCATGTTATCAAGCTCTTCATTAATTTTAGCTATTTCCTCCAATAGCGCAGCCCGATCTATATCGGCATATTTAATAAGTATTCTCATTAATCGTTTAGAGGATTCCAGATTACATTCCGCCCATTCACGCATCATTAATGGGTTTGGTGTTTCATAACTATGTGCTAGGAGTATCCTTAATCCCCGTGGGACCCTATCAACATCTAGGTACCTTTGCAGGGAACGAGACTCCCACCATTTGCTTTGCTCGGAACGCATTTTTTTCTCTAATATTTTAAATTTCTCTTTATATATATATATATATTCCTACAAACAGTCCTTTGGTGGGGGCATATATTCAGTTGTTGCCCTACAATACTTATGTATGTATATATGTGAAATTGTGAACTTGGACCAATTCACTTTGACAAACGTGAAATATTATTTTAATTTAAATGTTTGTGTGTAGGAACTACTGTTCCCACAATGCCTCATAACGGGCTCAGTGGGACACCAGTATATAAATGTAAAAGTGCAAAGGGACTACGCAATTTACTGTGATCAAGACCGAGATGGTAGAAACGCGTAGGAGAGTAAAGGTGGATTCAATAAATGAACTGAATCCAAAGGAGAGTGCTGCGATATCTTCATTTTGTTAACGAAATATATATATATATATATATATATATATATATATATATATATATATATATATATGTCTATATATATTAACTGAAAAAACCAGAGGTTTCAGGGACGTTATAGTTAGTTGGACATTTCACTCGTACAAAACCAGTGAAATTCGGCCGTTATAGTTAGTTCAGCTAACTATAACTCGCGCCCCAGCAATGCACTGCTGATGACGTCACATATTACATCATTCATGACATGGTCAGTGACATCACTGATGACATCACTGATGACATCTCAAATGACATCACTGATAACATCACTGATGACATCACCCAGTGACTGTGTGTTTCTATAAAGTTTAAATATGTTTTATATATATGCCAAGGTGTATTGAAGAATGAGTGGGTGTATAAGTGTCTGGATGGATGATTTACCATCCTCTGCTACCAGAGAACTGATCCAGCGCAATATTAGCAAACAGCAATCATACACCAGATACTCACTTGGGCCCATACATTCATACTACGCTAATACTTACGCTGGGTTTTATCAGTTATACTCTTTTATCAAAAATCCCTGCTACCAATTACCTTCTGATTGAAGAGTAATGACTTACCAATGAATCCTTTGCTAATTGGGAAGTTTAAAATGAGTGACATACATTATAGTACATAATCCTGAAATAACCACTGAGTCAGGAAGTTTTAAAATGTTTATCTAAAGATTTTGCAGAGTAAATACAGAACCACACGGTACTTAATCGCAATACCCAAGATGAAGCATAGAATAACTATTGCTAATCAATGACGGTCCCTCAGAAAAGGAGAGGATAGAGACAGCAGCGCAACTACAGGTTGCATTATATTTACCTAAGTGCGAGAACCAAACCCCTTGGCCAAGGAGTTGGAAAGAATAGGACCCAAGAAGGATGAAGAGCAAAGACCTCCTCCAGGATCAGGACAGGACCGGTGACCTCTCTACAACGATGCCTGCATCGTTCCCCTCTCTGATACTCGACTTCTCCTCGATTCGCCCGTGTCTTCCTTCTAATGGACTCCGCTGCCCTCCTCCTCAGGATCTCTCTGGACAGCGATTCAGTCTGCAATCGATCAGCTTGGCAGTCTGGAGCTAAGAGCGCTAAGTAATTAGCTAATTCTATATCTATTATACCCTTCTACGCCCATGTACCTCCCCTTAATGTTGCTAAAATATGGGACCACTACTTCTGATTGGACAGGGACAGGGGGTGGATTCTCACACCATATTGATTTGCCTTGTATTTCTGAAGCCTATTGTTTTTAAACTACCGCCCCTTCAATTTAATACATTTGCTTTATTTCCCACCCGTCTCACGACAAAACTGACAATTTATTCATATAAAATGTTGCTTTTCGACGAGAACATCTTGGTATGTAGTGGGGTCGGCCAGCAGGTCATGGCCTTGGGTGATGTTCAAGTTGACTTCATCTTTTTCTTTCTCGTCTGCCTCTCAGGGCGCATGTGCGGAATCTTTGTCACACGAGCTTTCAGTTCACCAAAACCCAGGCCCAAGTTTACGAGCTAATAGAAGTCAAAGAAGAACACATTAAAATCACAAATAAAATGCTTCACTGTATGCCCACTCTGTCTACTCTATTCCCATTTAATTATAACTTCTATCCCGCATTAGTAGCGTTAGAGAAACGACAGTTTAATAATGACATGAGAGCAAGCTGAAGCGTGAAAACATCAAGCGGCCATTTTAATGCACATTGCGCAGAAGCAGAAATTTCCCACCAAGCAAAGAAAGACGTCACAACACGTGATGTGATTGGGACATGCGCAGTAGGGTTCCCGCGCTTTAGCGGCCATTTTGGATTACAGACAAGCAAGCATCCTTACTTATTCGTGTAATGTATGCAAGGATTAGTTAGAGACAATACAAGTTTAATAAGTTAATACTATGAGGAGATTGCGTACGAGCAAGTCTCATTTATGAGTCCTTGCTCCATCAACTGTATAAGTGAGTGATTAAATGTGCCTTACTGAATGCATGGGTTAGTGACTAAACTATGTGAATGTCTGTATCAGTGTGTCTGTTGTTGTGTAAGCTGCTGCATGGGTTGGTGAGTAGCTACATGAGTGTCTATATGGGTTATTGATTGGTTGCCTGAGTATCTGTATGGGTGCCTGAGTGTTTGTGTGGGTGGGGGGGTGTGTGACTTTGTGCATAGATGTGTGAGTGGGTGATTCACTGGGTGTATGGGTTTAAGAGTGTGTCTGTGAAGGGCTGTATGGGTGAGTGAGTGTGCGTATGGCTGTGTTGGCGAGTGAATGGATGTCTCAGTGCTATATGTGTGAGTAACTACATATGTGAAAGGCAGTATATGTGAGTGTTGGAGTATATAAATGACTATATGTGAGAGTGAGTGATAGTGAGAGTAGCTGTAAGGATGAGTGTGTGCTTGTGTCAGTGATTGTATAAGAGAGTAAGTATGTGTTAGTATCTGTATGAATAGGTGAGGTGGTGTGTGTATAACTGTATAGGTTAGTAAATGGGAGTGTGATTGATTCTTTACATGACTGACTAGGTGTGTAAGTAACTGTATGGGTGAGTGGCAGTGTGTGAGTGTCTGTATAGGTCTATGAGTGCATATGATAGTGCTGTATTGATGAGTGACTGCATGTATGAGTGACTGTATGGGTGAATGAGTGGATGTGTGTGTAGACCTAGGAATCAGTGAGTCAGTATGTAGTAACTGGTATTGGTGTGTGTATAGTTTCGAAAATGGCAGTCTGTATTTTAGAGTGGGTGTATCAAAGGTTATATTAGGGTGTGAGGAGGTGCATCAGATTATCACGTGGAGGATGTCATCAGTGATGTCATCAGTGATGTCATTTGAGATGTCATCAGTGATGTCATCAGTGATGTCACTGACCATGTCATGAATGATGTAATATATGATGTCATCAGCAGTGCATTGTGGGGCGCGAGTTATAGTTAGCTGAACTAACTATAATGGCCGAATTTCACTGGTTTTGTACGAGTGAAATGTCAAACTAACTATAACGTCCCTGAAACCTCTGTTTTTTTCAGTGAATTTCTAAGGTTTTTAAATGCTAATTTCTAACTATAACGTGCCTGAAACCTATGGTTTTTTTCAGTGAATTTCAAAGGTTTTTTAAATGCTAATTTCTAACTATAACGTCCCTGAAACCTATGGTTTTTCTGGGAATTTCAAAGGTTTTTTAAATGCTAATTTCTAACTATGCCTACAGAGGTAGGACCTGTGAAGGAAGAGGAACAAAGGCACAGAAAGAAGCAAGACAAATGCCGAAAGAGGCAACAGAAGTCCAGAAAGACGAAGAAAAGTGCAGGAAGAAGCAAGAGATGTGCATAAAGAACCAACAGAGGAGCAGAAAGTCCTCCTGTGCCCCCAACATTTTGCTGATGTGTACTGGTGGTAACTGACTCTGACTAACCAGGCCTAGAGCAGTGCTATGCTAAAAGACACTTAGAATACAGTGAAAACACCTACATACACTAGGGAACACTATGCGTTGGGGTACCCCTGTAATTAGCATGACCTCCTCTGTAAGGCCCTAGTACATAATAGGGCAGGGGGATTAAAAATACCTCTAAGTCAGAGGTGCAGAAAGATGCTTCTTTAAGTAGTAGTCACGTTTGCAGAGTGGTGGCGAAAGGGAGCTGGGCCTCCGACCAGAGATCAAGAATTCCGCTGAGTAGGACTTACAGGAGGTACCAGGAGGGCTTCTTGGCCCCCAAACTCCCTCAGGACTAAACTGGACTTCATCCCCCATCCCGTAGTCTGCCAGGAGGCGCGTTTGCAGAGTGGTAGAGAAAGGGGGGCATGGCCTCCGAAGACGTCTTAGCAATCCACAGTGTGGGACTTACTGGAGGTAACAAGAGGGTAGTTGGCCCCCAAGGACATCCTTGGGGGCCAACTTCCTCCTATTACCTCCAGTAAGTCCCACACAGCAGCATTGGTAAGTACTGCGTACCAGGCCACGCCCCTTGCCCACCACTCTACAAACGCGCTCCCTGGCGCGCTCTTGGATGGGTATTGAAGTCCCCTTCGGTGCTGGGGGTCCTTTAGGGGCCAACTAGCCTACCTCTTACCTCCAAGAAGCCCCACACAGTGGGATTGCTGAGAGGTAGACAAAGGTCACGCCCCCTTTCTCCACCACTCTGCAAACGTGACCCCTGGCACGTTATTAGTTGGGGAATTAATTCCCCTTGAATACTGAGGGTCCCTGGGGGCCAACTAGCCCACCAGGTACCTCCAATATGCACCACAGAGCTGGATTGCAGAGAGGTGGTCCGAGGCCATGTCCCCTTTTTACACCACTCTGCAAACACGCCTCTTGGTGCACTGCTGCTTGGGGGACGAAGTCCACTTGTGTCCTGAGGTCCTCAGGACACGAGAGGACCTCATCGCCCCACCAGCAGTGCGCCAGAAGCCGCGTTTGTAGAGTGGTGTAAAAAGGGGCATGGCCTCGGACCACCTCTCTGCAACGCAGCTCTGTGGCGCTTACTGGAGGTACCTGGTGGGCTAGTTGGCCTCCAGGGACCCTCAGGATTGAAGGGGACTTAATCTCCCAATTTACAAAGCACCAGGGGCATGTTTGCACACTTGTTATATCAGGCCCCACCCCCTCCCTGCACCACTGTGCAAAAGCGCCCCCTGGCGGATTGTAAGTTGGGGGATTAAGTCCCTTGAATCCTGAGGGTCCCTGGAGGCCAACTAGCCCACCAGGTACCTCCAGTAAGTGCTACAGAGCTGCGTTGCAGAGAGGTGTAAAGGGGCGTGGCCTCGGACCACTTCTCTGCAACGCAGCTCTGTGGCGCTTACTAGAGGTACCTGGTGGGCTAGTTGGCCCCCAGGGACACTCAGGATTGAAGGGGACTTAATCCCCCAATTTACAATGCGCCAGGGGGCGCGTTTGCACACATGTTATGTCAGGCCCGCCCCCTCCCTGCACTACTGTGCAAACGCGCCCCCTGGCGCGTTGTAAATTGGGGGAATAAGTCCCCTTGCATCCTGAGGGTCCCTGGGGCCCACCGGGTACCTCCAGTAAGAGCCACAGAGCTGCGTTGCAGAGAGGTGTGAAAAGGGGCGTGGCTTCAGACCACCTCTCTGCAATGCATCTCTGTGGCACTTACTGAAGGTACCTGGTGGGCTAGTTGGCCCCCAGGGACCCTCAGTATTCAAGGGGACTTAATCCCCCAACTTAGAACGCACCAGGGGGCGCGTTTGCAGAGTGCTGCATGGAGGGGGCAAGGCCTCCGGCGAGTTGCCGGTTTCTTTTTTCTTTTTACAAGGGGGGCTGTGTGGCCCCCCTTCTTTTATATTTTTTGGGCCCTGGGGACCTCATCCCCCAGGGCCTGACTCCTATTTATTTAAAAATAAATTTAAAAAACGGGAAGGGGGCCGCGTGGCCCGCTCCCGAGGCCAATTTCGGCCCCGGGGACCCCATCCCCCGGGGCATGGCCAGACTTTGTATTAATTTATTTATGTGGAGGGGGCCGCCTGGCCCTCCTCCTCAGGCCAATTATGGCCCCGGGGACCCATCCCCCGGGGCCGGCCTTTTCCTTTTTTTATTTTATTTTATTTTTTTTATTAGAGGGGAGGGGGGCCACATGGTCCCCCTCCCGGGCCACTTTTAGCCCCGCGGACCCCATCCCCTGGGGCCTGCCCTCTATGATTGGGACTGTGGGGCAAGCCCCAATGCCCCCACGGTCCCGCCGGCTCCCCGCCTCCTGCGGGAGCCGGCACTGCTTTTGAGCAAGGGGAGCTGCTGACATGCAGCTCCCCTTGCTCAAAAGTAACCCTGCTTTGCTTCATTGAAGCGAGAGCATGTATCCCTGCTCTCACTTCAATGAAGCAAAGCAGAGTTTGCTATGGTAGGGTGGGAGCCGTGCTCCCGCCCTGCCATAGCAAACAGCAATGTCCCGGGGGTGGGCACCCCAGGACATTGCAGGAGCCGGCCCTGGGGGGTGTGGTCCCCAGGGCCATCGAGAGCTCCAGGAGGGGGGCCGCGCGGCCCCCTCCCTTCATTTTCAAAGCCCCGGGAGGTGGTGGTCCCCGGGGCTTGGGGGTCAGTAACAGCCCCCCAATTTCAATATTTAGTGCCCCGAGGAGGTGGTGGTCCCAGGGCATGTGGAGGCTCGAGCCCCCCACACATTTTTTTTTTTAAAAACAGAGCCCCGGGGAGGTGGTGGTCCCTGGGGCTTGGGGGAGCCCACGAGGCCCGCTCACCCTAATTATAGAAAAAGCCCCAGGGAGGTGGCAGTCCCTGGGGTTTGGGGGGCTGCGAGCCCCCCCCACACTTTTAGCATAATGCGCCAGGGAGGTATCGGTCCCCGGGGCTGCAGTGGGGGCCGTGTGCCCCCTGCACATCATAAATAAAGCCCTGGGGAGGTGGCAGTCCCCGGGGCTGCGGGGGCCCCTACGGGCCCCGCCACATAATTAGGCATGCCCCCTGGACCTGGCCCACCCGGGGGCTTAAATCCAACAAAGCGCGGGAGCCCGTGCTTCGTTTTTTTAAATTTTCTCGGCTGGATTCCCGACCCCAGCGCGAATTTGGACAATTTCTTTTTTTAAAAAAATGCTTTTTTGGGCCTTGGGGGTCCTTGTGGGACCCCCTGACCAGGCCTTTGGGGGGTCAGGGTGTTTGTACCTTGCCCCCTTTTCATGTTTTTTATCTTTGTTTCACCCTTTTTCTTGTCACTTGGTTTTACCGAGTCACAAGAGGGCTGCCAACAGTTCCTGGTTTGGAGTGTTGGCAGCCAATCAGAGTGAAGCTCGTGCTCGGGAGGGTTCGCGAACCCTCCTCGGTGTTCAGATATCGATATTTTTCTTTTTAAAATTTCTCAGGAACTACTTAACTGATTTACACCATTTAACAAAAAGGGCGCAGTCTAAACCAAGACCTACCTTTTTGCCAAATTTGGTGTAATTCCGTTCAGCAGTTCGGGCTGTAGCCTGTAATAAAGTTCCTATGGAAATTAACATGGAGAAAACGCGCTTTGGGACCCCCCTTTCTTCTCGGCCCCCGCTTTACAAATCACCTCAAAACTTTCAACACAGAAACTGAGCGGTCCAGCCCTGTTTTTGGAAAATTTCACGAAGATTCGTCAAACGGCGCCAAAGATATTGGCAAATCAAAAAACGCTTTTCCTATGGTAACTAGGTCCTAAATATAACTACCTACTGGCGACCGCCAGTAGGTAATATATGTATATATATATATATAGATATGTATATCTATATATATATACATAGCCCCGGGGACCGCCACCTCCCCGGGGCTTTATAAAATAAGGGTGGGGGGGCCTCGCGTGTCCCCCAAGCCCCAGGGACCGCCACCTCCCCGGGGCTTTATTAAAACATGATGAGGGGCCTCACGGGCCCCCCAAGCCCCGGGGACCGCCACCTTCCTAGGGCTAAAATAAATAATGTGTGTGGGGGGGTCGAGCCCCCCCACACTGCCCCGGGGACCACCACCTCCCCGGGGCACTGTTTATTTAAATTTGGGGGTCCGTTACAGACCCCCGGGGCCCACCACCGCCCCGGGGCTTTAAACACTTGGGAGGGGGGCCATGCGGCCCCCCTTCTGGAGCCCTTGATGGCCCTGGGGACCGCCACCCCCCAGGGCTGGAACCTGCAATGTCCCGGGTGCCCACCCCGGGACATTGCCATTTGCAATGACAGGGCGGGATCTGCGCGGCTCCCGCCCTGTCATAGCAAACTCTGCTTTGGTTTTGGACGCGAGAGCAGGAAACCTGCTCTCGCTTCCAAAACCAAAGCAGAATTACTTGCACAAGGGAAGCTGCATGTTAGCAGCTCCCCTTGTGCAAAAGCAATGCCGGCTCCCGCAGGAGGCGGGGAGCCGGCGGGACTGTGGGGGCATTGGGGCTCCCGCTACGGTCCCCAACGATGAGGCCAGGCCCCGGGTGATGGGGTCCCCGGGGCCAGGAGTGGCCCGGGAGGGGGCCACGCAACCCCCCTCCCCTGCAATAAAAAAATAAAAATACAAAAAAAAACGGAAAGGCCGGCCCCGGGAGATGGGGTCCCTGTACCATAATTGGCCTGAGGGGGGGGGGGCCACACGGCCCCTCTCCAAATAAATAAATAAATTTTTTTTAAAAAGTCTGGCCATGCCCCGGTGGATGGGGTCCCCGGGGCTGAAATTGGCCGGGTTTGCAGAGTGGTGTAAAAAGGGGCGTAGCCTCGGACCACCTCTCTGCAATCTAGCTCTGTGGTGCTTACTGGAGGTACCTGGTGGGCTAGTTGGCCCCCAGGGACCCTCAGTATTCAAGGGGAATTAATTCCCCAACTTACAACGCACCAGGGGGCGAGTTTGCAGAGTAGTGGAGAAAGGGGGCATGGCCTGGTATGAGAAGTTAGCAATCCTGCTGTGTGGGACTTACTGGAGGTAATAGGAGGGGTAGTTGGCCCCCAAGGTTAACGTTGGGGGCTAACTACCCCTACTGTCACCTCCAGTAAATCCCACACAGTGGAATTGCTAAGAGGTGTTCGGAGGCCACGCTCAACTTTCTCCACCACTTTGCAAACGTGACTGCTATGTTATAGTTAGAAATTAACATTTAAAAAACCTTAGAAATTCACTGAAAAAACCATAGGTTTTAGGGACGTTATAGTTAGAAATTAGCATTTAAAAAACCTTAGAAATTCACTGAAAAAAACATAGGTTTCAGGGACGTTATAGTTAGTTGGACATTTCACTCGTATAAAACCAGAGAAATTCGGCTGTTATAGTTAGAAGAGCTAACTATAACTCGCGCCCCCGCAATGCACTGCTGATGACGTCACATATTGCATCACTCATAACATGCTCATTGACATCACTGATGACATCACTGTTGACATCTCAAATGACATTACTGATGACATCACTGATGACATCATCCACGTGATCATCTGATGCACCTCCTCACACACTAATAAAACCTTTCATACATCCGCTCTAAAATAGAGACTACCAATATCGAAACCATAGACACACCAATAGCAGTTAGTACATACCCGCTCAGTGATTCATACGTCTACACACACATCCACCCACTAACCCATACAGTCACTCATACACACAGTCATTCATCAATACAGCCACTGATATATCCACTCATATACCCATGTAAACACTCACACACTGCCACTCACCCAAAGAGTTACTCAAAAACCTAGTCAGTCACCCAAAGAATTAATCACACTGCCATTTACTCACCTATACAGTTATACACACACCACGTCACTTATTCATACAGATACGTACTGTCTTAAACAATTACTGACATAAGCACACACTTATTCATGCAGCCACTGTCACAATCACTCACTGTCGCATATACTCACTTATATACTCCAACACTCACAAATACTGCCTTTCACATAAGTAGTTACTTTCACATATACCACTAACATATCCATTCACTCACCAACACAGATATACGTACACTCACTCACCCATACACTCCCTAACACACGCACTCATAAATGCATACACCCAGTGAATCACCCACTCACACATCCATGCAGGGAGTCACACCTTCCCCACCCACACAGACACTCAGGCACCCATACAGGTTAAGAAACAGAAAGGTACGAAGTTCCTAGGTGTACTCTAGGTAGTGAGGAGGTGGGGAATACCTCCTGTTGGAACTGGGACCCTCACACACCCAGCAAGCTAGGTGTCATGCTTCATCATATGGGTCTGCTCCTCATCGGGCCGGCGCTGCAATGCTCGACGGGCACCCATAAAGGGGCTCTTTTTCGGAGATCTTTAGTTCCTTGCCGTATCGGTGCCGTGGGTGTGAGGGGCCTAGGTATGTGTAGATGTGAGATGTGAATGTAAAATAGGTAATGGGAACCTCTGTAATAAGTTTATTTATTCTATATGGGTCCCAACCCAATTAAAAGGAATAGGGGGGGCGACTATTTTGTTATGATGTCACAAAAATTTCGCTCAACCCCCAGGTGGTCAACATGTTTCTCGCCACAATTAGTCACGCTAATGATCAACTGGCAATTCTTCAGGACCTAATTTCAATAAACTATCTACAATGTGTGGCAAGGTGCAATGCTACCTACCAAATGCACTCCCCGTGGGTCATTACCCAGGAGAAATCAAGCAACCAACCTAGAGTACGAAAAGAGAATAAAAACCATAAAATGTTGGAGGGTGATCTTCATAGAATACATACGAAATAACGCAATATACATATTCTAGAGTCAAAACATTAAAATCACACAGTGCTGTCATGCAATTGATACTCTGTGTAACCTTTTATAAAAACCACTGTATATACGTGCCAGAACAGAATTGTGATTTCAATTATGGTGGTGAGTAAAAAAGTGCTCACCTATTATAAGGTCTATGTTTGCCTCATCAATTAGCAGCGGAGTATATTGACACTCAATGTAGTGTCACTGTATAAAAAGATAGATGAGACAGAAAAACAAGTTGTTTGAAGGCTATCAGCACAATAGTTCGCTGCTTATTTGTTCACTATACCCCACACCAAGGGGGAAGAGGAGAGAACAAAGTATGGGTCAGGATGCCAATAGCCCTGAAACAATGATGGTCCCAAGCCAATCACACACTCCCCATTTTCTATTGAACGTTCCTACATAGCCGGTATCGCTAAAGGGAGCGCCGCCCGCAGTGTCCCCAAACCGGGAGCTCAGTGAGCTAATCCGGTAAAGCGGTACACAGTATGAACGCTCCCAGTAACCTGGTCAAGAAGAGGGTTAGTGCTTTGGAGAACAGAGTATAATGATACAAGCCTAGGGTTCAATATCTGAGCGCTCCTGGCGCCTGACCCCTAATGTTTCTTACCTCCAATAGTTGATGTCAAAATACGCCTCCGAATGTAGTATGCCCTACTTACCTGCTCCCATTAGGAGCTTCGTGGTTGACCTACCCGCTCCGCTGCCACCGGAAGGTATCAAGTAACAGGAACTGCCTGTTTAAATACCTGTTCCCGGGACCGCAGAGCTGGCCAAGTGTCCACAGCTGCAATCGAGATGGGCGTGTTAACAGAGCGAAGTGATGTCATAAAGCGTAGACAACATGGCGGCCATCTTGGAGGTTGTTTTGTTGTTTAACCCACAGTATTGGTGGTGAATAGATACAAACGATATAACAATAGAATATAGAAGAGTGAGAAAAATTGGCAAATGGGAATAGGAATTCCTCAGGGGTATCATTTCTCAACCCTCGGTAATTTAGATTGAAAGTGAGAATAGAAAAGGGGGGCCTCGACTTTACACCTATAAAAAATATGAATAGGTGTTGCGAATGCTAGTAGGATTTCCTAAGGATAAAGTGTGTTGACAAAATATGAATGTAGTAGCAGTAACGCATTTATTGCTAAAAGATCGAAAGTGTGTAATTGAATGTTGGCCATCTAAGTAATGGTTCTCTCATAAATGGCGGCCATATTATAGGTGACTAGTTCATTGATGATGGCCATGATGAGGTAAGTGCCTTTAGCTATGATGCTCCATGGTGGTATGAGGGGATGTTATGGAAAACATTTGGTAATGCAAAGGTCCCTCATAAAGGATCATGTGAGGATTACTATTAGTAATACTTAGTGATGAGTGGTTTAATAGTAAATGACCATCTCTTAATATGTATTATACTCCTATTGCATACTGCTGATAAGATTCATGCATCAATTAATGGTACTCCAAGGGATCTCATCATTAAGGCCCCCTTTGGCTGAGTCCAAGCGAAACACCCATCTTTGTTCAATCCTGAACAAAGCTGTGTGTGTGATTTGTTGATGTGCTTCAAGGACAACCCAGCGTAGGCTTTCTGGGGAATGTCTCAGTTCTGTAAAATGGGTATATAGTTTCGTGTTTGTCTTAAGGCAACGAATGCTACTCTTATGTTCAGTTATTCTGGTTTTCACGGCTCTCATGGTCATACCAATATATCTTTTGTCACATGGGCATGTCAACAAATACACACAACGTGATGTATTACAATTCGTGTGTTTATTGATCGTCCAAGTGAAAGTGTCAGATAGTTCCAGTTTTTTAGTTTGTTTGGTCTGTGGACAAACGGTACATGATCCGCATGGATAATGCCCTATGACGGGAGGGAGATCCCACAATTGTCTCTGGTTAGAGATATTATTCTTCTTGGGTCTTGTGTGTACTAACATGTCCTTAAGGTTATTAGTACGTTTAAGAGCAAATCTCGGTTTAGGTATTGCCAGCGTTCCAGTATTAAGAATCTCCCAATGTTTATTTACAGCTTTTTTGATCAGATTGGATCTCGGGGTGTATGTAGTTACACATGTCATCACATTCGAGGGTTCTTTTACATGTATATCTAAAAGACTTTCACGATGATTATTTTGTGCTCGTTTCATACATGAGTTGATTTGTTTACTAGGATATTGTCTTTTCAAAAGATTCCCTGATAGGATCTCAGCTTCAGTTTTGTAGTCATTTAATGAGCTACAGTTCCTCCTAATCCTTAAAAATTGGCTGAAGGGTAAGTTGTCTCTCAAAGTCTTAGGATGATAACTATTGTATAGTAACAAACTGTTCCTGTCAGTAGGTTTTTGTACATAGTTGTAGTTAGTTTTCCCTCTTGTAACCTAATGGTGAGGTCTAGAAAGGGGATTTCAGTTGATGAGATTCTATGAGTAAACCTCAAGTATTGATTCCTCGTGTTGATCCACTTACAAAATTCATTACATGTTTGTGTATCACCCTTCCAGAAGATGAGTATATCATCTATATACCTCTTCCATAGACTCAGGTTTACTCCGAAGGGGTTGCTGGCATGTCGAATCACCTCTTGCTCAAAGGATGCCATGTATAGACATGCTACACTAGGAGCAAAGGTACTCCCCATCGAAGTGCCCTGAGACTGATGGAAGAGTTGGTTGTTAAACTCAAAGAAATTCTCTGTGAGTGCTAAGGTAGCACATTGCATAATGAACGGGATAGGGGTGGACCCAACCCATTCAGTTTCTGTTAATGCAGTTTCAATCACAGTGAGTGTCTCTCTCTGTGGAATATTAGTATATAGTTGTTCCACATCCAGGGTGACTAGGAGGTTGATATCAGTGGTCTCTTCCAATTCCCCGATGATACGTAGGATATCTGTAGTGTCCCTGATGTAAGAAGGAGTCTGTTTAACTAGTGGTTGCAGAAAGAAATCGCAAAACTTCGACAATGGCTCCAGGAGGGACCCAATCCCTGAGACAATAGGTCTGCCAGGGACTGGGGTGGTCCCCTTATGTATTTTAGGGAGAGTATAAAAATATGGGGTCTTAGGATGTTTTGTAATCAAAAATCAGCTTCTTTTTGCTGACCCACCCATTACTCTCAGCCTCAAAAACCATTGCTGCAATCTCGTTAGATAACCGAGTTGTGGGGTTCATCATAATAGGGGTATAGAATTTTCTATCCTGTAGTTGACGTAAGCATTCGGTATCATAGTCCGTCGTGGATTGAATTACCGTTGCTCCCCCTTTGTCTGCCTGTTTTATTGTAATGCTATTGTCATCTGCCAGTGATTTTATAGCTGCTCGTTCCTGATTTGAAAGGTTATGAAAAGGGGCTTTGTTTTCCACATTTTCAAGTTCTTTGAGTACAGCCTTCTCAAATGTCAGAACCTCCACAGGTATCATACCACTGGTAGGCGTGAAAGTGGAAGGGTTGCATAAACCTGAGTCCAATCTAGCAGGTTCTACTGTATCCTGAAAAAAGCCCTAAGGCGTACTTTTCTAAACAGTTGTTGGATTTCGCATTGTTCCAAAAATGTATCCTCTTTGGGGGTAGGGACATATCCGAGCCCTTTCTCCAGTATCGATCGTTCTGTGGTTGTCAATTGTCTATGTGATAGATTGACCACTAGGGTCTCCTGCCCCGTGTTTTGCTCCTGGTTTCCACCACATTGGGTTGTTGGTCCTGCCACTGGACCTGTTTTGGTCCTCCTCTTTGTGCCCTTTTCCTCTGCCCCAGCCTCTGCCTAAAAAAGGTGGTTGGCCAGTTGGATAGAATTGAGGTGGGCCATGGGGATATACCGGCAAGGGCCAATATGGAGGTTGAGGACCTGAGAAATTATGCAAGGGGTAGTTAGGAGTGAGTGTGTGATAATTTCTCCTTTGATTGGGGCCACCCCAGCTCCCACCACTGGAGTCGCTGCTAGCTGAACCTCTTTCTGTTAGTATCGCTACTTTCATCAGAAGAGTAGCTGGTTTTATTATTAGTGTAATCCGCTTTCAAATACGGATACACTTTCTCTTTACTGAATCTGTTAATATCCTTTGGAGCTTGCTGACCTTCTGCTTCATCAAGAATTCTTTTGCTCCGCAATCTCATTGTTAATTTCTGCAAGTTTAGTTTTGAAAACAGTTGCTAAGATGGTGGTTTTAATTGCCCCTTCAGCCACCTGTATTTTAATAAGAAGGGCATCAGCTATTCTTCTTGCTGTGTTAATGATGAGGATAAGTAGGTCCCTGGTGCATTTCCATGCTACCAGGGACCATTCCTTTTTAAAAACTGCATCATCCAAAAAGAGTCTAGGGAAGTTTTTTACTATCAGACCGTTAGGTGCAATACTAGCCCTCAAATATTCTGTCATCATCGCTCCATGGAGCGTGATCTTAAGCCACTCCCTCTTCATGTTAGTTAGAGTAATCCAATCCTCAGAGGGTGCCCCTGAGACCGAGGCACCTTCTCCCCCCAGAATAGATGGCGTATTTCTGAGAATTTCAGCAGCTATCTCGTCGCCAAAACTGAGACCTGGGTTGTCATGCAATTATCCATAGGAAACTTTAGACACGGCTACAGCCTGAACTGCTGAACGGAATTACACCAAATTTGGCAAAGATGTAGTTCTTGGTTCAGAAAGAACCCTTTTGTTAAATGGTGTAAATCTGCTCAGTAGTTGCTGAGAAAATCAAAAGTAAAAAGATAGTGATATCTATGGCCGAGTAGGGTCCGCGTACCCTCCCGATCACGAGCTGCATGTTAATTGGCTGTCAGCTGGCTGTCAACATTCCGATTCAGGAAATGTTGGCAGCCATTTTGTCCAACCGAGGGACAGAAACAAGTGCGCAAAGCGCACAAAGGGGGCAGGGTAGAAACACCCTGACCCCCTAGGTTTGCTCAGGGGGTCCCACAAGGACCCCCTGGGCAAAAAAAAAAAAAATCTCCCGCGCTTCGATTGTAATTTGCCCCCGGGTGGCCCAAGTCCCGGGGGCATGGTGGGGGGGGGTTAATTTTATGTGTGGGGGGCCTCAAGGGCCCCCAAGCCCCGGGGACCGCCACCCCCAGGGCTTTTTTGAAAATGTTGCGGGAGGGCTCTGAGCCCTCCCGCAGCCCCGGGACCACCACCTCCCGGGGCTTTTTTTTTAAAGTGAACAACCTGTGTGGGGGCTCCAGCCTCCCACACGCCCCGGGACCGCCACCTCCCGGGGCACTAACAAATTAAAATGGGGGTCCGCTTTGGACCCCCGAAGCCCGGGGACCACCACCTCCCCGGGCTGTGCTGATGTAGGGAGGGGGCCGCGCAGCCCCCTCCTGGAGCCCTTGATGGCCCTGGGGACCACCACCCCCCAGGGCCGGCTCCTGCAGTGTCCCGGGGTGTAATTTAAAAAAAGGGGTAAGGCCCTGGGGGATGGGGTCCCCAGGGCCCAAAAACAGAAAAAAGGAAGGGGGCCACACAGCCCTCCTTCAGGGACAAATTATTATTTTTTTTTAAACCGATCGGGCCCGCAGGCCCTTCCCCTTCCTTCACCACTCTGCAAACGCGCCCCTGGCGCGTTTGCAGAGGGAACGAATCCCCTTGAATACTGGGGGTCTCTGGGGCCAACTAGCCCACCAGGAACCTCCAGTATGCGCCAGGGGGCTGCCTTGCAGAGAGGTGTACAGAGGCCACGCCCCTTTTACACCTCTCTGCAACGCAGCTCTGTGGCGCTTTTGGAGGTATATGGTGGGCTAGTTGGACTCCGGGGACCCTCAGGATTCAAGGGGACTTAATCCCCAACTTAAAACGCGCCACGGGCGCGTTTGCACAGTGGTGAAGGGAGGGGCGGGGCTTCAGGTGACATGTGTGCAAACAGGTCCCGTGGCGCGTTTTAAGATGGGAATTAAATCCCTTCAATCCTGAGGGTCCCTGGGGCCAACTAGCCCAACAGGTACATCCAGAAAGCGCCACAGAGCTGCGTTGCAGAGAGGTGTAAAAGGGGTGTGGCCTCTCTACACGTCTCTGCAACGCAGCCCCTGGCGCATATTGGAGGTTCCTGGTGGGCTAGTTGGCCCCTAGGGACCCTCAGGATTCAAGGGGACTTAATCCCCCAACTTAAAACGCACCACGGGGCGCGTTTGCACAGATGTCACCTCAGGCCCCGCCCCTCCCTTCACCATTGTGCAAATATTCTTCTAAAATCATCCGAAATACGAATTCCGATTTACTCACCTGTTATAAGGAGAGACCTCAGTGCTGCATCTTTCAGCCCAGTACTGGTCCTGAAAAGTAATTTTAACCGTACTTACCAGTAACTTGAATTTCCTTCCATAGGATATCATTGCCTGCTTTTTGCTGAAAAAGTTTCTAAGTGTTGATTTTTGAAACATACAAATATTCCTCTAAAATCAGCCGAAATACGAATTCCGATTTACTCACCTGTTATAAGGAGAGACCTCAGTGCTGTATCTTTCAGCCCAGTACTGGTCCTGAAAAGTAATTTTAACCGTACTTACCAGTAACTTGAATTTCCTTCCATAGGCTAACATTGACTGGTTTCACTTGGAAATTCTTCTAAGTGTGGAGTTTTGGAACTTTAAAATATTCCTCTAAAATCAGCCAAAATACGAATTCCGATTTACTCACCTGTTATCAGGACAGACCTCAGTGCTGCATCTTTCAGCCCAGTACTGATCCTCAAAAGTAATTTTAACCGTACTTACCAGTAACTTGAATTTCCTTCCATAGGATATCATTGCCTGCTTTTTGCTGAAAAAGTTTCTAAGTGTTGATTTTTGAAACATACAAATATTCCTCTAAAATCAGCCGAAATCCGAATTCTGATTTACTCACCTGTTATCAGGAGAGACCTCAGTGCTGCATCTTTCAGCCCAGTACTGGTCCTGAAAAGTAATTTTAACCGTACTTACCGGTAACTTGAATTTCCTTCATAGGCTAACATTGACTGGTTTCACTTGGAAATTCTTCTAAGTGTGGAGTTTTGGAACTTTATAATATTCCTCTAAAATCAACCAAAGTACGAATTCCAATTTACTCACCTGTTATCAGGAGAGAACCCAGTGCTGCATCTTTTAGCCCAGCACTGACCCTGAAAAGTAATTTTAACCGTACTTACCAGTAACTTATATTTTCTTCCATAGGAATCCATTGTCTGCTTTTCAGCAGAAAAGTTTCAGTGTCGATTTTCACAAACTACAAATATTCCTAAAAAATCGCCTGTATGACTTAAACGCATTCTTTCAACTGTTTACAGGAGATGCACCAGTGCTGGATCCAGGATCCAACACTGAGTAAGAAAAAGTAACGATAACAGTTTTTACCTTCTAAGTGAATTTCCTTCCATAGGATAACATTGGTGATTCTATGAGAAAAAGTTTCTAAGTGTCAACTTTTAAAGTACAATAATATTCCTTAAAAATCACGACTGTAACTAAAACGCTTTTACTCAACTGTTTACAGGAGATGTGCCAGGACTGAATCTAGGATCCAGTCCTGTGGTTAGAAAAGTAATCCATAAAGTAACTAATTGCATTTAACTAGAAATTCACATTGAGCTGAATGTTGCATTGTGTTTGAAAATGTGTTGCCCATTGCAACAACTGTAACTACTGTACTTAAAAGTCTATTGCCTATGTGCAAAGTATTTAAACTAAAGTAATTCATTCTGAGAAAGTATTTTTTGTAATGTAATGTATAATGTAATTACAATGTATTTTAAAAATAAAATATGTAAAAAAAAATTGTTTCTAAAAATGGAGTAAATTAGTATTAAAAAATTTATATAACAATTAATACATTTAAAAATTGTCATTTACAAAACCTTTGAAATTCACTGAAAAACCGTAGGTTTCAGACATGTTATAGTTACAAATTAGCATTTAAAAACCTTTGAAATTCACTGAAAAAACCATAGGTTTCAGGGACGTTATAGTTACAAATTAGCATTTAAAAAACCTTTGAAATTCACTGAAAAAACCATAGGTTTTAGGGACAGTTATAGTTAGTTGGACATTGCACTCGTACAACACCCGTGAAATTCCTCCGTTATAGTTAGTCCAGCTAACTATAACTCGCGCCCCGCAATGCACTGCTGATGACGTCACATATTACATCACTCATGACATGGTCAGTGACATCACTGATGACATCACTGATGACATCTCAAATGACATCACTGATGACATCACTGGTGACATCATCCATGTGATAATTTCATGCATCTTCTCACACCCTAATATAACCTTTGATACACCCACTCTAAATTACAGACTGCCATTCGCAAAACCATAGACACTCCAACACCAATAACTACATACCCACTCACTGATTCTTAGGTCTACGCACACATCAACTCACTCACCCGTACAGTCACTCATACTTACGGTCACTCAGTACAAGACTATCATATGCACTCATACTCCTATATAGACACTCAAACACCGCCACTCATCCATAGAGGTACTCACACACCTAGTCAGTCATGCAAATAATTAAACACACTACCATTTACTCACCTATACAGTTATACACATACCAGCTCACTTACTCATACAAATACTAGCACATTCTTACGCTCTTATACAATCACTGATACAAGCACACACTCATCCATACAGCCACTATCACAATCACTCACTCTCACTTATAGCTATTTATATACTCCAACACACATATATACTGCCTTTCACATATGTAGTTACTCACACATGTACCACTGGGACATACATTCACTCACTAACACACTCTTACACACACTTACCCACCCATACAGTCTATCACAGATGCACTCTTGAAACCATCCACCCAGTGAATCACCCACTCACACATTTATGCACAGAGTCGCACACACCCCTCCCACACAAACACTCAGGCACCCATACAGATACTCACACAAGCATTCATTAACTCATATAGACACTCATGTAGCTATTCACAAACACATGCAGCCACTTACACAGCAACAGACAGACGGATACAGACATTCACCCAGTTTAGTCACTAACCCATGCATTCAGTAAGATACGTTAAATCACTCACTTATACAGTCAGTCACGCACCTACTAAATCATCCATACAGACACTTACACACCCACTCATTCTTCAATACGTCTTTTCCTATATATATTAAAAATATTTAAACTTTACAGAAACACACAGTCACTGGATGATGTCAACAGTGATGTCATTTGAGATGTCATCAGTGATGTCATCAGTGATGTCACTGACCATGTCATGAGTGATGTAATATGTGACGTCATCAGCAGTGCATTGCGGGCGCGAGTTATAGTTAGCTGGACTAACTATAACGGGGGAATTTCACGTGTTTTGTACGAGTGCAATGTCCAACTAACTATAACTGTCCCTAAAACCTATGGTTTTTTCAGTGAATTTCAAAGGTTTTTTAAAAGCTAATTTGTAACTATAACGTCCCTGAAACCTATGGTTTTTTCAGTGAATATATATATATATAGATATATATATAGATATATACCCATATATATTACCTACTGGCGGTCGCCAGTAGGTAGTTATAGTTAGGACCTATTTTCCATAGGAAATTCACAACATTCTATTTCCAATAACTTTGACGCCAGTTGATGAATCTTCGCGAAATTTTCAAAACTCGTGGGGCGCTCCTGTCCGCTCCTATCCTGAAAGTCTCGGGGTGATTCATCAAGTGGGGGCCGAGAAAAAAGGGGGTCCCAAAACGTGTTTTCCCCATGCAATTTTCCATAGGCACCTTTAGTCGCAGCTACAGCCTGAACTGCTGAACGGAATTACACCAAATTTGGCAAAAAAGGTAGCCCTTGGTTCAGAGTCGTGCCTTTTGGTTAAATGGTGTAAATCCGTTCAGTAGTTCCTGAGAAATTTGAAAAAGAAAACACATATATATCTGGGCGGAGCCTAACCACACATGTCATCGTGAGATCTGATTGGCTGTCAGCACTTCATCCTGGAATTGCTGGCAGCCATCTTGGGACCAATATAAATGATAATACCCCATTGAAATGCATTGTAGTGAATCGAAGATTTTGAGGGTTACCAAAAGGAGAACTATAAAGGGTGATAACAGACTTTAGTTACATTAGAATTCATTTGTTGATGGTACCATACTAATTTCAGGAATTGTGGTGTGTTCTAAGGTGATTTTACCCTGTGAAAAACCTTCTGCTGGGATATCATGAATCATGTTTGAGAGAAAACTATTTTCACATGCTTGTCCCATACAGTTTTGGAAGGTGCTCCAGAAGCTAAAATGAGAGCATATTTTCTGTAAATTCACATTATCTTTCTCAGTCATGTGAGAATGAAGTCTGACATTCTCAGTAAAACATGTACATCCAACAAGGGCAGAGACTGTCAGTTGATTTCTTTGTGTTCTACTGCAGCTTCCCAGAGTGTTCTAAAGAACAACTAGAGCGCTAGCAGCCTTACTTATGACAAAGGTATGGCACACCTGAAGCCATCTTGATTGGAATAAACTGGTAACACTTAAAACATTTAATTTAAAAAGGAACAAAATGATGGGGTTCCTTTTGTCATAGAAATTATGGTTAGTGCTGTAGAAAGAAAAATTAGGACATGTTTCAAGTGTGATCTCAAATATCTTCCTGTTATATTTCAACAGGAGCAGCCTGTCAGTTGATGCCTTTGTGTTCTACTGCAGCATCCCAGAGTGTTCTAAAGAACAACCAGAGCGCTAACAGTCTTACTTATGACAAAATTATGGCACACCTGAAGCCATCTTGATTGGAATAAACTGGTAACTCTTAAAACATTTAATTTAAAAAGGAACAAAATGAGGGGGTTCATTTTGCCATAGAAATTATGGTTAGTGCTGCAGAAAGAAAATTTAGGGCATGTTTTAAGTGAGATCTCAAATCCTCTTCTATTTCATTAGAAAATTCTGACATGCAGACTGAAACAATCACTTTCAATACCAGCAGTAGACTTCCAGTTAACTCCCTGGTGAGCAGTAGCTTTACTACAGTGATCTAATGAACAACTAGAGTGCTAACATTCTGAATTTATGGCAAATGTGTGACACATCTGAATGCCTTCTTGATGGAATCAAAGTAAAAACTGAAAGCATTTCCTACTGAGGAGACTACAGTAAATGACGAAATTAGGAAACTTCATAACAAATAAGTCTCCCAAGATGGCCACCAGAGAAAAAAGAGCCCAAATATCACCCAGATGTAGCCCACATATAGCCCAATGACAGAAGTGTGCAAAACACTTTTTATCTTTAGTTTTTCTGCAGTTTTATATAGTGCAAACTGGTCAGGTATTGGAGCGTTACATCTTACTTGGACCCCTTATTACGTATTTTGCACTAAGTAAATGAGATTGATCTTGCGAAACATTGAACTTTACGATTCTGTTAACCTGAAGTTGCTCTGAACCGGGCTTTGTAACACCCGTTTTTACCTACTGGTTTTAATTAATTCTCACTGTATTGTATTAGGAAAGAGGATTTACTGTTTTTATGTACACTTTTATGATCTATGTTTCTAAATCAGATCAAATAAAGTTTAATGAATTCTATGGCAGGACGGAGGCGAGGATTATGCATATCTTTCCTCACTTTATTTGCATAGCAGTTCAAAGAAAACGTAACACAACAATCATTAAACAAAAGACTACACAACCCATGAACCATTAGGGGGTAGTCTCCAAGGCAACTATAGTCCAATCATATCACAGTCCATCGTATATAATATCGTGACGTCCCTTCCGCTTCCTCTTTCTTTCACTGCTCGTCAGTTAAGTGCATTTCTTACATTCTTGGCTTAATCTGACGTTGTTGCTGTTTGTATAGCGGTTTCTTGTGCACATTATTAGCATTATTGCCTTGGTATTGTTTCATATTCCCTGCGCAGCAGGCTCTTGCCCGAGCGCGTTCTCCCCCTTGCAGTTTCTCCCGCTGTGTGCTCAGCGCGCGGTGAGATCCTGTCAGGCGCGTCTGGTCCGAGCGAGGCAGCTCCGTCGAGCGCTCCCACTGGTTTTTACGCACGTTTGGGAATCCGGTCACTCCTTTAGTGTCCGCTTGATTCCCGACCAACCCTCACCTAATTTTGACACAGCTACGCGGTGATTTCCCCACATGGCTACGTTAGTGACCAGCGCCACCTGGTGGTGGTAATTGGTATTGGGCCTCAGTCTATTCTTATAACAGCTTTGGGGAAAGCCCAGCTGTTGGAGCACCAGCGAGGGGGCTGTCTTAAGGATTTTAAGAGCATTTGTTCTGTGCTCACACCCTCTGCTATCATGTCTTCTCCAGAAGACCATTTTTACTCCTCCTACCAGGAAGTGGAGGAGGAATGGCCCCCCAACTTCTCCCTCCAGCAGTGGACCAGGCCCTCTCTCTGGCTATTTCTAGGGCGCTGGCTCCTCTTAGGGATCAGGTTAATAAGCTGGCGAAAAGCATTCCTGGGGTGTTCAGTGACCCAGATCTGGTGGTGGCGGGTCCAAGTAGCTCCCAGATGGGGAATAAAAGGGCCGTTAAGCATTACGCGGGGCACTTGGAAGGATTTGATAAACTTACGGAGACCTTCCTCAAGAGTGCGCGAACGCTAAAACATGCACCCTGCCGGGAGGAGGAGGGACCCGGAGAAAATTGCGACACTGTCACCACTATTGTAGACCCCGACGGCGGGTTTCCCTTAGAGGGAGAGGGTTTATCGGAGGACGATTTCTCCTCCAATGAGGATAAGGACTCGGGCGTCCCTGGCGTCCAGAGTCCCACTCCTCTCAGTCCCCGGTTGGGGACGGGGTCCACTCGGACATGTTCGAGCCTACCCAAATTTACCATCCTAGGTCGGTAGAGTGGACACCTGACGCCAAAGTGGCAGAGTATGTGGTGGGGAAAATCCATCAACCCCTTGAAAGGGAGTACAGGAATAGGATGAGGGGAGAATGCCCCAGGCCCTCACTGAAGGGGAAGGTGGCACACACGCCTGAAATTGATGAGAAACTATGTACCTTTTTCTCCAAGTATATGAGGGATCCCAAGAAAGGAATTGATAGGTCTTGAACGTGGTAGGGCCCTTGACCCAAATTATTCAATTGACGGAGCGTTCCAAAGAGTCAGGATCCCCTTTGTCCACGGATATTGTGGCTGGTTGGGCGCACTACCCTAAACCCTAAAACACTACCCTCCACTACCCAAACACCACTGCACTACCCTAAACCCTAAAACACTACCCCCAGCACGACACCCTACACTACCCAAACATAACTGCACTACCCTAAACCCTAAAACACTACCACCAGCACGACTCCCTACACTACCCAAACACCACTGCACTACCCTAAACCCTAAAACACTACCCCCAGCACGACTCCCTACACTACCCAAACACCACTGCACTACACTAAACCCTAAATATACCCCCAGCATGACCTCCCACACTACACAAACACCACTGCACTACCCTAAACCCTAAAACACTACCCCCAGCACGACCCCCTACACTACCCAAACACCACTGCACTACCCTAAACCCTAAAACACTAACCCCAGCATGACCCCCTACACTACCCAAACACCACTGCACTACCCTGTACCCTAAAACATGACCCCTACACTACACAAACACGACTGCACTACCCTAAACCCTAAAACACTACCCACAGCATGACCCCCTTCACTACACAAACACCACTGCACTGCCCTAAACCCTAAACCACTACCCCAGCACTACCCCTACACTACCCAAACACCACTGCACTAACATAAACCCTAAAACACTACCCCAGCACAACCCCCTACACTACACAAACACCACTGTACTACCCTAAACCCTAAAACACTACCCCCAGCATGACTCCCTACACTACCCAAATACCACTGCACTACCCTAAACCCTAAATCTACCCCCAGCACGACCCCCTACACTACCCAAACATCACTGCACTACCCTAAACCATAAAACACTACCCCCAGCATGACCCCCTACACTACACAAACACCACTGCACTACCCTAAACCCTAAAACACTACCACCAGCATGACCCCCTACACTACTCAAACACCTCTGCACTACCCTAAACCCTAAAACACTACCCCCTACACTACCCATACACCACTGCACTACCCTAAACCCTAAAACACTACCCCCAGCACGACCCCCTACACTACTGCACTACCCTAAACCCTAAAACTCTACCCCCAGCACGACCCCCTACACTACCCAAACACCACTGCACTACCCTAAACCCTAAAACACTACCCCCAGCACGACCCCCTAGACCACCCAAACACCACTGCACTACCCTAAACCCTAGAAAAGAAACCCCACCCCATGCCCAATCCCCCTTACCTCTCACTCCTCATGGTTCCTCTCTCCTCGTGGTTCCTGCTTCACGTCATCTCTGAGGGGCGGTGCACGTCGTTGTGAGGAAACGGAACAGCCTCTGTTTCCTTACAACGACATGGATCATCTATACATGTTTTTTAGAACGCATGGTCATTTACCATACATACCTTTACAACAAAATTCGTTGTAAAGGCATGCGTGGTAAATGACCATGCGTTCTAAAAATGCGTAGTAATGACTTCGTGATGTACAACGCATGCGTGGTAATGCATGCGTTGTAATGGTATCGCAAAGTAAAAAGTCGTTGTAACGGCTGTTTACCGATCGAAGCTGGCCCCTGTTCTTCAGTGAGACGTTTATTTGATTAATTAGGAGGAAGGAATGTGTTTTTTTTACCGAAAAGTGCATTCCCGGCTGTTGTATTGTGAAAGTGTCCGCGTGGAGTGGTTTCACTTCCGGTGAGAGAGTGGAAGAGTCTGTTTGGATCTAAAGGAGTTCTGTTGTTGGACGGGGCCGGCGCGACATGTCATCAGAAAACATAGCTAATGGAAAGCGTCCTCCCTGAAGTGTGGAGCAGTGCCATGAGAGGTCAACGAGTGTGCGTCCCACCGCAGTATGACCGTACCGCGTGACCCATGTGCCGCCTCCAGGGTACGGGAGGCAGAAGCGGCATCGCAGGTCCTCTTGAAGACCGTTGTAGCACTAATTCTACATTTTGGTACTAGGGCATTTTAACTTCGTTGTTCCTGCCAGATACAAAGAGAAGATCCTGTGTTATTCAGTGCCCTCGTTACCTTTTTTGTGGGTTGTGGTGCTTGTCACTTCGCTGCCCCGCCGGTGCACACGACTGGGCACCCCACCTCGTGTGCCTCTGCCCTCGGATCACTGGTTTCGGTTTCTGGAGTGGCACCATAAACAGTTGCTCCCAAAGGACTAGCCTGAACACTTAGGTGAATTTCCCTGCACCAGCATTCCACAGAAATTCTTTCCTAGCTCTCCCACGTCAACGAGCACGGCTCCGCTCGCGACACCGTATGACGTCATCGGAGCCATAAGAGGACCTCGTCGGCGTGCTGACGTCAGTTCCACCCATTTTTTCCTTGCCACCGAGGCAAACAGGGGACCGAGACATTTTCACATGTATACGTAGTATAATAAATATATATATATTCACTGAAAAAACATAGGTTTCAGGCACGTTATAGTTAGAAATTAGCATTTAAAAACCTTAGAAATTCACTGAAAAAATCATAGGTTTCAGGCACGTTATAGTTAGAAATTAGCATTTAAAAACCTTAGAAATTCTCTGAAAAACCATAGGTTTCAGGGGCGTTATAGTTAGTTGGACATTTCACTCGTACAAAACCATAGAAATTCCCCCGTTATAGTTAGTTCAGCTAACTATAACTCACGCATCCGCAATGCACTGCTGATGACGTCACATATTACATCACTCATGACATGGTCAGTGACATCACTCATGACATCACTGATGACATCTCAAATGGCATCACTGATGACATCATTGATGACATCATCCAGTGAATGTGTGTTTTTCTGAAAATTAAATATGTTTTATATATGTATATCTCAAGGTCGATGGAAGAATAAATGGGTATATAAGTGTCTAAATGGATGATTTTGTTTTGTAAAATTGATTGTATAACTGACTAAGTGTATCTTAGTGAATACATGGGTTAGTGAGTAATATTTAAATATGAAAATATCTGTATCAGTCTCTCACTTTGTGTATAAGTGGCTGCATGGGTTGGTGAGTAGCTACATGAGTGTCTATATGGGTTATTAGTTGGTTTTTTGAGTATCAGTATGAGTGTCTTAGTGTCTGTATGGTTCGGTGGGGGGTATTACTTAGTGCATAGATGCATGAATGAGTGACTCACTGTTTGTATGTGTTGAAGACAGCATGTGTGCAGGACTGTATAGGTGGATGAGTATGTGTATGGGTGTGTTAGTGAGTGAATGACTGTCTCAATAGTGTCTTTATGAGTAACTACATATGTTTTAAACTAGTATATGTGAGTATTGGTATATATAAGTGAGTATATGTGAGAGTGAGAGATTGGAAGAGTTCCTGTACAAATAAGTAGGTGTTTCTATAAGTGATTGTTTAAGAGAGTAAGTATGTGTAAGTTTCTGTAGAAGTAAGTGTGGTAGTGTGTGTATAACTGTATATGCAAGTAAATGGATGTTTGATACTTTGTTTGCATGTGTGACTATGTGTGTGAGTAACTCTATGGATGAGTGGCGGAGTGTAACAGGATGTATAGGTGTATGAGTACATATGATGAGTGAGTACATGTATGAGTGACTGTATAGGGACTGTTGGTGAATGAGTGGATGTGTGTGTAGATCTTGGAATTACTGAATAGGTGTGTTGTAACTGGTATTGGTATGTCCATTGTTTTGAAAATGTTAGTTTGTATTTTTGAGTGTGTGTATCAAAGGTTATATTAGGGTGAGAGGAGGTCTGCCACTCTATCACAAGGATGATGTCATCAGTGATGTCATCAGTGATGTCATTTGAGATGTCATCAGTGATGTCATGAGTGATGTCACTGACCATGTCATGAGTGATGTAATATGTGACGTCATCAGCAGTGCATTGCGTGGCGCAGCAGTTATAGTTAGCTGAACTAACTATAACGGGGAATTTCTATGGTTTTGTACGAGTGAAATGTCCAACTAACTATAACGCCCCTGAAACCTATGGTTTTTTCAGTGAATATATATATATATATTAATCCAATCGGTTCCCAAAAACAGCATGCTCATTCAAAAGGGTGCAGGCGTACAGGACAGAACTTTGTCCTGCCAATATTAATCATCAAAGAAAATACGCTGCACTCCAGGAGTCTATTGCAAAGTTTTCTTTTATTCAGTGGCCATCCATTGCCACTCAGAACACCAACACCAATGCATTTCGACTACCAAGTCTTGTTCATGGTTAGGTTTAGATTTGCAAGAATGGTCAAATCAATGACTTATTGATGAAGAAGAACGGAAATATCTGGTGATTGATCAACCAACAACATCCACGATATACTTCTTACCAAAGATACAAAAAAATCAGAAAAATCCCTCGGGGAGGACGATAGTATCCGCTAAAGGATCAATATTTGAACCAATTTCAAATTACATCGATTTTTTCCTCACACCACTGGTGAAAGACCTGAGCTATTATTTACGAGACACTACAGACCTCATACAAAAACTATAGGGAATATCTTGGCAAGCAGAATATAAATTGATAACAATGGATGTTGTCTCATTATATACAATATAGAGCATAAAATTGGAATACAGGCATGTAGTTTTTTCCTTGGCAAAAGAAATATTCAATTCCAACAGCATAACAAAATGCTAATTGAAATGATTTCGCTCTGTTTAAATAACAACAAATTTTTATTCAAATAGCAGATTTTTAAACAAGTTAAAGGTACCGCTATGGTTTTTTTTTCCCCCCCAAATTATGCAAATCTCGTAATGGGATGGTTCGAACAAAATTTCGCCTGGACACCAGAAAATGATGAATTTATGGACAAAACCATCTTGTGGCTAAGGTTTATAGACGACCTTTTTATTGTCTGGGACGGCACAGAGGAAGAATTTGCCAGGTATTTTAAAATATTGAATAACAACAAGGCTAATTTAAAATTTACATATGAAATTAGCTCAAAAGGAATAACATTTTTAGATACTGGAATCTATGTGGAGGAAAACACGTTACAAACAACACTACACAGGAAGGCAACTGCTACAAATGCAATCCTCCATGCAGACAGTTTCTATCAAAGTACCCTGAAATGGAGCATTCCTTATGGTGAATTCTTAAGACTACGAAGGAATTGTTTATCAGATGTAGAGTTTGAAAAGCACAGCAAAGAAGCCCTGTTACGGTTCAGAAAGAGAAAGTATCCTACAATGGTCATTCAAAAAGAGTCTTCAGAGAGTAAAAACAAAGAAGTGTACAGAAATTTTACAGGATTAAAAAAAAGCACAGCAAAAAAAAGTCCACAAAAGATCAGATTGATAACAACATATACGGCGGAAGCAAGTAAACTGACCCGTATTATTAAAAAACATTGGGGAATCTTACAACTGGATCCCACTCTATCAGGAATTATTGGGAATCATCCAAATATAACCTATAGACGAGCCACAAATATTGGAGATAGACTCACGCATAGTCACTTCAAGGCCAAACAGTCATCATCATGGACTAGAATAGAAGGCTTCTGGCCACGTAAACAATGTAAAGCCTGTCAAATAGCTGTGCATAAAAAAGAGGTGGAAATCAATAAGGCATGAAATGGAAAATCAAGCAACATCTAACGTGTAAAAGCAAATTTGTAATCTACATTGTTGAATGTCCCTGCAAACTAAAATATATCAGAAGTACAACCTGTGAGATTAAGAAAAGAATTTTAGAACACATCAGAGCGACAAAAAATAATGATCGTGCCAATGCTATTGCGAAACATATGGAGAAAGTCCATAACAGCAAATGGGAAGATCTAAAATTCTATGCTATAGAACAAGTACCTGTATCCGAGAGAGGAGGAAATCGGGAAAAATTATTACGACAAAAGGAATCCAAACACATTGTATCATTTAGAACGTTAAGTCTGAGGGTTTTAAATTAGGATGAAGAGTTATATGTACATCTTTGAAAAATCAAAAGGAACGGACTAAATTATGGTCATCAAAAAGAAAGGGAAACATGGGCTCACTAGAGAGATAGAATACAAAACTGACAACAGAAAAATAAAACACTCATAAATATTTGAGTCAAAACATCAAATATCAAATCTAACAAGAATGTTAAATGATAGAAGAACATGTGTGTATCATGATGTATTAAAAAATTAACAACAGCTCACTAGAGAGCAATAGACTATTGATGGAATCTGCGAAAAATGAATAAACTTAAAAGAAAAGAAAAACATAATATTGTAATGATGTGAAAATACACTAGATTTGTTGCCTCATCAGATCGAATCAATTTTAAACAATAGGTAATGGCACATTTGCACTTTACTCACGTTTGCACTTTATTAAATTGCACTATGCACGTTGTCACTTTTATTTAAAAAAACATGCCAAAGTACATGTACCAGCATGCAATGCAAACAAAGCTAGTTTTTGTTTCCCCCCCTCCTCTTGGACCTGAAAGTAATTAGGGGGGGCCTTTCTCTCTACCAGCATGCAATGCAAACAGGAAATGACTGTAACTGTAGAAATAAATGATGTCTGAGAAGGGTCTGACAATCATCCCATGATCAAGGTCCGAGTAACGGACCGAAACGTGTTGGGCATGGCAATGGCCTCTTTGCACTAAATAAAAAGTAAATTTGGATCCCAAGTGAGTGCGTCTTCATTCACTGCCGAAGCGGGACGTGTTGATATTCGATACCGGCTTGGTCCTGCCGGAGAAGCACGCACCGCCCCCAGGAAGAAGCGCCAATGTTCAAACAGGGCTGAGGACGGAGAATCGACATACGCAAACACAGGCAGCCGCCGCAATTTTGGAATTGACTCGACACGAACGGAATCACAATTGGAAGTGAAACCGCGGATGGAAACTGAACGGCAGGCAAACGCGACAGGCTGTGACCAGAGGGGAGCAGACTTTGTAAGTAACCACCTAGTAGGTAAGCCAACAGCGGCAACTTAAAAACTGTTATCTTTCCATGTGTAGTCGACCATAGCGGCTAAAGGGGCTCTACGTTACTTTCAAACACCAGATTAAAAGACGAAAACAGTTATAGAAAGACTGGATGTATAACGGTTATAAAGCATGAATAATCTGGAAATGTCAGGCAAACGATAAATGCTTATGATAACCTGCAATAGAATACATTTTATCAATAGGATACATAAATGAAAGACATTATTCACGATATTGAGAGCAAGCGTGTATTGTAGAACTGGGATCCACTCAAAAAACGGAGCAAATACGAGGCAAATCAAAAAATTGCTGTCATGGAGAGAAGAGAGGCGAAACGTAATGCAGAATTATTGGAGATTTTTGATTACAATCAAACTCATTCAAACCCGAAAGGACAAACATATACTAAAGCACCGAGTAATAACAAAGAGACTTTGAGATACTGGGAAAGACTGTCTAAAAAGGAAACCAATAAATGGTTGGAATTGATAACCCTCAAGAAATATGTGGAAGTTAAAAGAGTCCCACGAGGCCTACGAATCACATTAATGCCTAGTCATCAGGATACAAGTGGAGAACAACTACAGGAGTGGGGAGAACACATTTTGGGATCCTCACTGGGCCTGATTGTAATCCTCATAAAGCATACTGAAAAGCATTAACAGATATTCAGAAACAGTTAAAAGAACTTGAAGATGTATTGGATAAAATTGAACTCTCTGAAGAACTCAAAAAAAGTTAAAAGATGAAATATCAAGAAACTTGGAAAAACATGAGGAAAGAGTTAAACAAAGAAACAGTTTAAATTCCAGAGAGATAAAATAGACTATAAAGAAGGAAGAATATTTACGTTTGTAAGAAAATTTGAAGTACAAAGACGTAAGGAACAACTGGAAAAAACAAGTAGGGAATTTTCAAGTTATGAATCATTAACTGATACAGACGCAAGCGAACATGAGGGAGCAAGCTCGACATCAATGACTAGTACAAACAAGAAAATTACTTTTTTAACCGAGATGCGTATGGCCCTTCAACAACAAAATTGGGACAAAACAAAATCATTGGGACGAGGAAGGGGACGGGGCAGAGGCGCAATAGAAAAACAAGGAGAGGCCAAAGGGGACAAGGAAAGAGGAAATTCCGGAATGTTAACCAGAGGCAGATCCCAGCAAACCAGGAAATAAGTACTGATACAACTCAAGAATTAAATGTCATAAATCGATCAGACAGAATCCTTACTGAAAATGAAATAAATCTATTAAAGAAAGGTCTAAACCTTTGCCCCAATGCACATCTGGACATTGCCCAAACACGCATAGATCTATATAAATATGTTCGCAAAATCAAATTGGCAAACATATTTGCAGAAAAAACAACAATAACCAAAGAAAAAACAATAATGGAATTAAGAAGTGAATTACTGGCAGAAGATAAGTCCACCTTGGAAACATTGATAACAATGGGGGATGACCAATTGAAACCAGAATTAGAAATCTGCATGAACTGTTGCCCACTTTGGGTGCTGGAACCAGTAAGAAAAAAAACGAAATCGTATTTCTACCCTAATTTGCCACGGGAAATAAAATAGATGTGTTTCACGAAGCAATTATTCATGATTTATATCAACTGAAAAACACAAACCAAAGAGACAATCTCTCCCTAAAAGAGAGAAGCGCCTTAAAACAACTACAACTAGATGACTTCATAGAAATAAAACCTGCGGATAACGGGGGCAATATTATAATCCAGAATAAATGGGATTATATCCAAGAAGCCAACAGACAGTTGAGGGATCCTACATGTTATGAAATGCTTAACAGTAACCCCATAAAGGATATAGAAAACACTCTGCAAAACCATTTGCAAGAATGGTCAAATCAAGGACTTACTGATGAAGAATAACGGAAATATCTGGTGATTGATCAACCAACAACAGCCACTATGAACTTCTTACCAAAGATACATAAAAATCAGAAAAAAAACCCAGGGAGGTCGATAGTATCCGCAAAAGAATCAATATTGGAGCCAATTTCAAATTTCGATTTTTTTCCTCACACCACTGGTGAAAGACCTGAGCTATTATTTACGAGACACTACAGACCTCTTACAAAAACTAGAGGGAATATCTTGGCAAGCAGAATATAAATTGATAACAATGGATGTTGTCTCATTATATACCAAGATAGAGCATAAAATTGGAATACAGGCATGTAGTTTTTCCTTGGCAAAAGAAATATTAAATTCCAACAGCATAAAAAATGCTTATTGAAATGATTTTGCTCTGTTTAAATAACAACAAATTTTTATTCAAATAGCAGATTTTTAAACAAGTTAAAGGTACCGCCATGGGTTTTTCTTTTTCCCCAAATTATGCAAATCTCGTAAAGGGATGGTTCGAACCAAAAATTGCCTGGACACCAGAAAATGATGAATTTATGGACAAAACCATCTTGTGGCTAAGGTTTATAGACAACCTTTTTATTATCTGGGATGGCACAGAGGAAGAATTTGCCAGGTATTTTTAAATATTGAATAACAACAAGGATAATTTAAAATTTACATATGAAATTAGCTCAAAAGGAATAACATTTTCAGATACTAAAATCTATGTGGGGGAAAACACGTTGCAAACAACACTAAACAGGAAGGCAACTGCTACAAATGCAGTCCTCCATGCAGACAGTTTCCATCAAAGTACCCTGAAATGGAGCATTCCTTATGGCGAATTCTTAAGACTGCGAAGGAATTTTTTATCAGACGTAGAATTTGAAAATCACAGCAAAGAAGCCCAGCTACGGTTCAGAAAGAGAAAGTATCCTACAAAGGTAATTGAAAAGAGTCTTCAGAGAGTAAAAACAAAGAAGGGACAGAAAGTTTACAGGATTCAAAAAAGCACAGCAAAAAGAAAGTCCACAAATGATCAGATTGATAACAACATATACGGCGAAAGCACGTAAACTGACCCGTATAATTAAAAAACATTGGGGAATCTTACAACTGGATCCCACACTATCAGGAATTATTGGGAATCATCCAAATATAACCTATAGACGAGCCACAAATATTGGAGATAGACTCACGCATAGACACTTCAAGGCCAAACAGTCATCATCATGGACTAGAATAGAAGGCTTCTGGCCATGTAAATAATGTAAAGCCTGTCAAATAGCTGTGCATAAAAAAGAGGTGGAAATCAATAATGGCATGAAATGGAAAATCAAGCAACATCTAACGTGTAAAAGCAAATTTGTAATCTACATTGTTGAATGTCCCTGCAAACTAAAGTATATCGGAAGTACAACCTGTGAGATTAAGAAAAGAATTTTAGAACACATCAGAGCGACAAAAAACAATGATCATGCCAATGCTATTGCGAAACATATGGAGAAAGTCCATGACAGCAAATGGGAAGATCTAAAATTCTATGCTATAGAACAAGTACCTGTACCCGAGAGAGGAGAAAATCGGAAAAATTATTACGACAAAAGGAATCCAAACACATTGTATCATTTAGAACGTTAAGTCTGAGGGGTTTAAATCAGGATGAAGAGTTATATGTACATCTTTGAAAATTCAAAAGGAACTGAATAAGTTATGGTCATCAAAAAGAAAGGGAAACATGGGCTCACTAGAGAGCTGGAATATGAAACTGACAACAGAAAAATAAAACACTCATAAATATTTGAGTCAAAACATCAAATATCAAATCTAACAAGAATGTTAAATGATAGAAGAACATGTGTGTATCATGATGTATTAAAAAATGAACAACAGCTCACTAGAGAGCAATAGACTATTGATGGAATCTTTGATAAATGAATAAACTTAAAAGAAAAGAAAAGCATAATATTATAATGATGTGAAAATACACTAGAATTGTTGCCTCATCAGTTCAAATCAATTTTAAATGATAGTTAATGGCACATTTGCACTTTACTCATGTTTGCACTTTATTAAATTGCACTATGCACGTTGTCACTTTTATAAAAAAACATTCCAAACTACGTGTACCAGCATGCAATGCAAACCGTGCCTTACTTGCCTGAATAAACATTCCTTCTTTGGATACCTTGTTGCCGGTGCCTGCTTCTGTACAAGAAGTGGCAGGACTTTCATGATATATATATATATATATAGTTAGGACCTAGTTTCCGCGCTTTGTTATTCTTAAGCCCCCGGGTGGGCCAAGTCCCGTGTGCAATGCTGCTTTATGTAGCGGGGGACCGCGGGGGCCCCCGCAGCCCCGGCGATTGCCACCTCCCCGGGGCTTTATAATTTATGTGTGGGGGCATGTGGCCCCCCCACAGCCCCAGGGACCGCCACCTCCTCGGGGCTTTGGGGGCCTCGTGGGCTCCCAAGCCCGGGGACCACCACCTCCCGGAGCTTTATTAAAATACAGTGTGGGGGCCTCACGGGCCCCCCAAGCCCCGGGGACCGCCACTTCCCCGGGGCTGAACTAAATAATATGTGTGGGGGGCTCAAGCCCCCCACACTGCCCCAGGGACCACCACCTCCCCGGGGCACTGTTTATTTGGATTCGGGGGTTCGTTATGGACCCCCGGCCCCGGGGACCGCCACCTCCCTGGGGCTTTACATATGATGGGAGGGGGGCCGCGCGGCCTCCCTCAAGGAGCCCTTGATGGCCCTGGGGACCGCCACCCCCCAGGGCCGGCTCCTGCAATGTCCCGGGTGCCCACCCCCGGGACATTGCTGTTTGCTATGGCAGGGCGGGACCCATGCGGCTCCCGCCCTGTCATAGCAAACTCCTGCTTTGGTTTTTGAATGTGAGAGCAGGAAACCTGCTCTCGCTTCCAAAAACCAAAGCAGATTGCTTTTGCACAAGGGGAGCTGCATGTCAGCAGCTTCCCTTGTGCAAAAGCAATGCTGGTTCCCGCAGGAGGCGGGGAGCCGGCTGGGACCGTGGGGGCATTGGGGCTCCCCCCAAAGTCCCCAACGGTCAGGCCAGACCCCTGGGGATGGGGTCCCTGGGGCCAGAAGTGGCCCGGGAGGGGGGACACGCGGCCCCCCTCCCCTATAATTAAATATAGAAAAAAAATTAAAAAACGGAAAGGCTGGCCCCTGGGATGGGGTCCCCGGGGCCATAATTGGCCTGAGGAGGGGGGTCACGCGGCCCCCCCTCCAAAAAAAAAAAAAAAAAAAGAAGGCTGGCCAGTCCCCAGGGGATGGAGTCCCCGGGGCCATAATTGGCCTCTGGAGGCGGGCCATTCAGCCCCCCTCCCCAAAATTAAAGAAAAAAGGCTGCCAGTCTTCGGGGGATGGGGTCCCTGGGCCAAAAGTGGCCCAGGGAAGGGGGCCATGCAGCCACCCTCCCATAAAATAAGAAATATTTAAAAAAGAAAAAAGAAACTAGAAACTCCCCAGAGGCCCCACCCCCTCCCTGCAGCACTCTGCAAACACGCCCCCGGCACGTTCTGAGTTGAGGAATTAAGTCCCCTTGAATACTGAGGGTCCCTTGGGGCCAACTAGCCCACCAGGTACCTCCAGTAAGTGCCACACAGCTGGATTGCAGAGAGGTGGCCCGAGGCCACGCCCCTTTTTACACCACTCTGCAAACGCGCCTCTTGGCGCACTGCTGGTGGGGCGATGAGGTCCTCTTGTATCCTGAGGACCTCAGGACACAAGTGGACTTCATCCCCCGAGCAGCAGTGCGCCAGGATCTGCGTTTGCAGAGTGGTGTAAAAAGGGGGCGTGCCCTTTGAGCACTCTCAGCAATCCAGCTGTATGGAGGTTACTGGAGGAAACAGGAGGGCTAGTTGGCCCCCAGGCACCCTCAGGAGGAAAGGGGACTTCCTTCCCGAACCAACAGCGCGCCAGGAGGCGCGTTTGCAGAGTGGTGGAGAAAGGAGGCGTGGCCTGTGTCCACCTCTCAGCAATCCCACTGTGTGGGGCTTACTGGAGGTAAGAGGTAGGCTAGTTGGCCCCTAAAGGACCCCCAGCAGCGAAGGGGACTTCAATCCCCATCCAAGAGAGCATCAGGGAGCGCGTTTGCAGAGTGGTGGGCAAAGGGGGCGTGGCCTGCTGTGAGAATTTAGCAATCCTGATGTGTGGGACTTACTGGAAGTAATAGGAGGGGTAGTGAATCTAGGCATCATAATTGACAATAAACTTTCCATGGAGGATCATGTGAAGACACTGTGAGGCACCTGCTTCAGAACAATGCGGATGCTAAGAAAGATCTTTCCTTGGATCCCTCTCATGGCAAGGAAAACTCTCATTCAGTCGCTTCTGGTCAGTAGACTAGATTGTGGTAACTCATTACTGGTCGGAATCAGGGAAGACCTATAATCAAAATTGCAGGTAGTTCAAAATACAGCAGCCCGTCTTGCCCTTAATAAACCGGTACGCACCCCATCATTACCACTTTTACGTCAATTGCACTGGCTTCCCATTAGGAAAAGAGCAGTTTTTAAGCTCTTATGTACTGTGTTTAAGTCCCTTCAGGGGACGGGCCCTGCCTACCTCAAGAAGAAACTCAAGCTCTATTTGCCCGTGCGTCAGCTGAGATCAAGCAACCGCAATTTGCTTTGCACGCGGAGAATCAAGAAAACCAAAATGGACGGACGCGCTTTTTCTCATCTAGCCCCCGTCCATTGGAACAGCCTCCCAGATGAGATCCGTGCCTGTTCCAATTTGACACAGTTCAAGAAATTGCTTAAGACCTGGCTGTTTTAAGAATCAGTTTTTTTCATAGGTGACTGCTACTCAGGCACCGAGAGATCCCCCTGGGGATGATTTGTCACGCCCTACAAATAATAATAATAAAAAAATAATAGTTGGCCCCCAAGGATGTCCTTGGGGGCCAACTACAACTCTTGTTACCTCCAGTAAGTCCCACACAGTGGGATTGCTAAGACGTCTAAGGAGGACATGCCCCCCTTTCTCCACCACTCTGCAAACGCGCCTCCTGGCAGACTACGGGATGGGGATGAAGTCCAATTTACTCCTGAGGGACTTATGGGGCCAAGAAGCCCTTCTGGTACCTCCTGTAAATCCTACGCAGCAGAATTCCTGAGCGCTGGTCGGAGGCCCAGCACCCTTTCTCCACCACTCTGCAAACACGACTACTAGTTAAAGAAGTGTTTGCAATGTAATAGGTTTCGTAGTTGCGAGAGTTAGAGCTATTGGCGTTGTAAATGTAAAAGTTTTTTACTAATGTTTTTTGGAGTAAAGTGGATGTACGTTGTGTGTAGTGGAATTATGTGGTATGTTGTGCAGTGAAATTATGTGGATAGAAAGTATGTGGTATTTAGTGTATAGGAATTATGTAGAGTGGGATTATGTGTTATGGAGAGTAATTATGTGGTATGGTAGTCTGTGTTGTGGAGTGGTAACCTCAGGTTTAGTCTTCCTCATTTCCATAGAAGCTCAACTATGAACTCAGTGAGACAAAAAAGAAGGAATCACTGAGGAGCACTTGTGGACCTAGTCAGAGGTATGAGCAGGGCCACTGGAATTTTGCGACTGTTTGGCTGCACCGACTTTCGCACAATTATACATTTTCTGCATTAGCCACATAATTCATTATCTGCTCCCTAATCAGCAGATTTGAACAAAAAAAGCCTTGTTTCTAGCTCAAACGGCTCAAACGTTACCAAAAATGCAGCGACAAGTGTTACAGCATGGTGGAAGGCCCTTTGCAAACCTAGAATGGTCACCTGTTACTTATTGCTAAATGTGGGTGTTAAATTGGTACTAATGGTGTGCAAGTCACTCTTGCTTCCTTCTCCGCCTCTCTTGCCTCTTTCTGCATTTCTGTTGCTTCTTTCTGCACATTTCTTTCTTTTTCTGCACTTTTCCTGCCTTTTTCTGCAAATCTCTTCTACTTTCTGCTAATCCTGGGTGGTAAATTCCGCTCCGCTCGCGGAATTTGTGGAATTTTGGCAATTCTGCTTTCCGCGGAGAACGCGGAATTGCCGAAAATTCCGCGATCCGCGGCGTAGCGGAATTTTTTCCTTGTTAGCGCTTTAAAAATGCATTTTCGCGCCCGCGGTAGCGACTTACCGGGATCCCTGTGTTCACCGATGAGTTTTCCTATCCGTTCGCCACGAGATTTTGGTAGCCGGCCGCGCGATCCCGCGAGAGTGTGCGATCGCGAACACGTCATTCGGACGGGCCATCGGACACCACGAGAGTGTGCGATCGTGAACACGTCATTTCGGACGCGCCATCGGACACCGCAAGAGTGTGCGATCGCGAACACGACATTCGGACGCGGCATCGGACATCCGGCGGAAGTTTGGTGAAGCTCGCGATGCCTAAAACGCAAAATTTGCAATCTGGAGAAGAATAATATCTGGAGCAGCATAAAACCTTCTAAAAAATGATGATTTGGATGAAAAAAACTCCTCAGATTGACATTTGGCTGTACTTTTTGGTGCAAGGAGTCCTTTTTATTTTTTTTATTTTTTTTGAGAGAGGAAGGAAGTGCCCCAGAGTCTCCAACTTCCTGTTCCTGTCCAGCAGGCTCCTCCCAGTGCTTTGTCCATGTCCTGTTTACTTTCATTTGGATTTGGAGCTGGAAGGATCACTCTTTGTGTCTGCTGCATCATATATCATTGGATTTGAGGACTTTTGGATTTGAGATTTTACAAGTAAGTTGGTGTTGTTTGTTTGATTGGGGCATTGCAGTTGCTGCAACTACAATTTTGGTACTTTTCATCATTAAACTTTTTTTTTTATTGTGAGTAGCCAGTAGGCCCAGAGCTAGTCATGGGTGCATAATGAAACAACTGTTCCTTTGGTGTGTGCTGAATTTATTTTAAACATCATTTAGGGCATGGATGGCATTGGATTGAGTTGCAAAATGTGTATTTTTTGGGGTTATTTCAGTTTTTGGGTGTGTGTTAAATAAATGCCTTTGTTGTTGTGTGTGTGTGTGTGTGTGTGGTGTGGTTGTTGTGTAACTTGCACACCTTGTTTAGCCCTGTGGATTTTCGTTTTTGCATGTTTGCATTAAAGCTGTGTTGTTTAGCATGCCTCCTTTGCCTGGCTATTACAGGCCTGTTTCAGTTCATTGTTTTCCAGGCCTCCTGCTTGTTGCTTGTGACTGTGAGTGTCCATGTGGCTGGTGGCCATTTTGTGGTGGTAGTTATAAGTGTGCTGCTTTTGCCATATAGGCCTGCATGTGTTTCCTTTGTTCCTTTTTGGCCTAGGCTTCTTGTTGTTGTGAGCCTGGCCATGTGGCTGGTGTCCATTTTGAAGCCAGGCTGTGTGCTTTTTCCATAGGCCTGCATTGTCTGTCTTCGCTTTCTTGTTGTTGTTGTGGGCCTGGCCATGTGGCTGGTGGCCATTTTGAAGCCAGGCAGTGTGCTTTTGTCATAGGCCTGCAAGCTTGTGGCCTAGTCTGCCAACAGGCCTTTCATCCAGTAGGCTCAGAGATAGTCATGGGTGCATGAAACAACTGTTTCTGTGTGTTCTGTTGAATTTAAACATCATTTAGGGCATGGATGGCATTGGATTGAATTGCAAAATGTGATTTTTGTGGGGTATTTCACTTTTTTGGTGTGTGTTAAATAAATGCCTTTGTTGTGTGTGGTGTGTTTGTTGTATAACTTGCACACCTTGTTTAGCCCTGTGGATTTTTGTTTTTGCATTTTATTGCATTAAAGCTGTGTTGTTTAGCATGCTTCCTTTGCCTGGCTATTACAGGCCTGTTTCAGTTCATTGTTTTCGAGGCCTCCTGCTTGTTGCTTGTGACTGTGAGTGTCCATGTGGCTGGTGGCCATTTTCTGGTGGTACTTTAGTAGTGTGCTGCTTTTGCCATATATGCCTGCATGTCTTTCCTTTGTTCCTCTTGGCTTACTGCTTCCATCCATCCCCTTTGCCAGCTGCAGCTCCCTGAATGACGTGATGAGCAAATAAACTAATGCCAAACAAACAAGTTCCACTTCCATTACATTTGTATTTTTGTTTTTGTTCTTCTTCTTTCCTATCCTTCCTGAGTGTACACAGTATACCATGAAATCCCTTGTTGTCAAAGTCTCAGAAATGGCTACACTGTTATGTTTTTTTTTATAACTTAAACTGAGTTAATAAAATTTAATAATATAACACTAACAAGTGTGACCACCACACACTAAGTTATATATTATATTTGTTTGTTTGTACTAGTAGTAATTGAACCACAACAACAAATGCAACATTTCACTGATGTTCTTCTCCTGGCTTCTTTGCTTTTAGGTGCACAAAAAGACAGAGGAGGAGGTGTCATCATCACCCTTTGTACTGCCAGACAGTAGTCCTGCTGCGCACAACGTCACGTGACGTGTGGCACAGACATCTCTGCAACTTGTGCAACAGCGTCCTGCTGACATCTGAAGAAGTTGGCCCCAAAGAAAGTTACCAGGTCCTCCAGTACCAAGAAAATTGCCAGTGAGAAGAAGGAACAGAAGAAGGAAGAGGCACTTACCAAGACTGGTGTGCCGCCCACGATGTTTTTTGGGAAACAAAAAATTACGCCTGCAGCAGCGGTGTCCGGGGACCAAGCTGGGAGCAGCACCTCCGCATCAGCGGGCCCACCCCACCAACCTAGGCCCAAGCCCATGAGTGTCGCAGAGGTAGCCAGTCTATTAATGAGCAGTGATGTTGAAATGTCATTATCACAAAGTAATACCCAATCAATGCAGGTGGAAACTCAGCAGTTAAGTGGGCGAAACAACAGCCGCAACAACAGCTCACAATAGTAGTTGTTGCTCCTGAAGTAGGGGCAGTTCAGGAAATCGAGCTTCCTGCAGACGAAGAGGAGCAAGCCACTCTTTCAGAAGATCCATTGTCTTCCAGATCCCCAGCAAGGAAAAGGAGGGTTAGTCCATCAACTTCTTCTCCAAGCCCCGCTTCTGATGATCTAGATGCCACTTGGAATCCACCAGCTCAGTCTGATAGTGATGCACGCCACAAGACAAGGCTAGTGAAAAGGAAGGTTCCAGAAAGTCTTACAGTTATGGAGGTAGATGTAGAAGAGGGGGATGATGATGATGATGAGCCAGTCATCATGAACATCACTCCCGGCCTAGAGGAGATGGAGACCAACATTATTACCCTATCCAAAATCGCTGCGAGGGATGTAGCACGGATACCACCAAGACAGGTAACACCACCTCCAGCTTCCATATTTGCATTTGCTAAGGCCCGGCAGGGACCTACATCAAGCTCAACCACCACCTCAGTACTAGGTAGTGGTACTGTAAGTGCACAGAGTCAAATTCCACGTCTACCCTCCAGTTCATCTGGCATTGAAAGTGGCACCTCCAGCAGCACCAGAAAGTACACCTCCCCAGTTTGGGACTACTTTTCGGTTAGCAGTACGGAGGAGAACATTCCTATATGCTCAATTTGTCGACACGCTGTTAAGCGGGGTAAGCTTGGTACAAACTATGGTACCGGAGGCCAAACAAGTCATCTCAAAAAACACCACATCATCCAGTGGGAGGCTCACCTACTTCGCTTACAAAAAGTAAAACTGCACCCATTGCTGTTGGTGGGGATGAAGAAGTGGAAGAAGATATGATCGTGGTGGAAGGTGAACAAGAGGGAGACATTTCTAGCCCTGTCCCCAGCAGTGTAGTGGTACCGTCCACATCCTCAACAACATCTCAGTGGCACCGTAGTAAGAAGAGTCATACTCAGAGTCAGACTGAGACACCAAGGCAACCTAGTACTGCAATGAAAAAAAGTGCGTCGTTGAGACTAACTGGGTTCAAGAAGACAGCTGCACCACAAAGGAAAATAATCTAGCCTACCATTGACAGCATGCTTAGGTCGGAGGGGCAGTACGAACGCAACCACCCAACGGCACGTTTGTACAATGCGAAGCTGGCTAAAATGTTAGCGCTGGACCTTCTCCCTTTTTCTTTTGTGGAAGGGGTGGGTTTCCTTGAATTTGTGTCAGCCATCTGCCCTAAATGGAAGGTTCCCAGCCGGTCCTATTTCGCCAGAGTTGCTGTTCCAGCACTACATCACGATGTGCTGGAATTGCTTGGACAAGCTTTGCAGCAGAGTGCTGTTCACAATATCCACCTGACAACAGACATGTGGACCAGTTGCCAAGCCAATGATTACATGTGCATCACTGCACACTGGATATCTTTTGTGGGGTTTAGAGAAAAGATATCTGAAGCAGGTGCTGTTGACACTGCTGAGATTTTTAATGCTACTCGGAAACATGCAACTGTAGCCATGTTCGCCATGGAGAAATCTCATACTGCTGCAAACATTTTGGAAGAGTTTAACAGCAAGGTCTTTGAATGGCTGTGCCCAAGAGGGCTTAACATTGGTTTTGTTGCCACGGATAATGGCAGTAATGTACTTAAGGCCATGGAGGATGGTACCTATTTCAGGGTCCCGTGTTTGGCGCACTGCATTAACATTATTGTTCAAGACTTTCTGAAAAAAGAAGCCATAGTCAACAACTTACTGACCACCTGCCGAAGAATATGCACACATTTTAGCCATCCGTTTAAAGCCCGGAAGCAGCTGAGGATCATTCAACGTGAATATAGAATGCCAGTCAAAGCACTCATCCAGGAGGTGGCAACACGTTGGAACTCAACTTATTACATGCTTGACCGTCTGTTTGAGCAGTACAGACCAATCAATGAATATGTCATGCAAAGAGGGGATGCTACTGTGAAAGGCATGACCCTTCAGATGGACCAATGGTGCCTAGTTAAATGCCTGACATAGATGCTTCTTCCTTTCGAGGTCTTCACACGTGAAGTCAGCAAGGAGGACTGAACTATGGGCCAAGCTATCCCATTGTTGCACATGCTATAGCAACAGCTGAAGGAGGTGTCTGAAGCGTACATAGGTGTGGAGGAAAAAAATTAAGCATATGAGTTGGTGGAGAGCTTATCCCGTCGCTTTGCTGAAAATACAAGGGTGCAAACTAAGATTGTGTCAGAAAAACATTACATTTGTGCCACAATTCTGGATCCACGGTACAAATCGGCACTGAACAGTAAGATATTAATTCCTTTTTCAGAAGTGGATGTTGCCTTGTACAAAAGTTGGATAGCTGAGGTAGCCAGTCACTTTGAAAATGAACGGCTAGCAATTAAAGGCCTGCTACTCAAACCCACAACAAGTACTGCAGCAGGGCATCCGGCGTCAAGTTCCACTTCAGAGCCTGAGGGCAGTGCGTTTGGCTCAGAGCAGTCACCAACACTATCGACAACAACAGCAAGAACCGGATCATCAGCCCCAGTAAAATCGGCACACGATTGGTATTTACAGCAAGGGCTTGCTAGGTCCAGTGCTGATGCAAAGACAAAAGAGGCCAAACAAACTGTAGCACCCCTGAACACTGAGCGGATGGTCCAGGCCTATCTGGATGACCCAACAGAGGTCTATATTGATCAAAACCCATTGCGGTATTGGTATGGGAAAAGGAACCAATGGCCAGTGCTCAGCAGGCTGGCAATAAACTATCTGGCTTGCCCTGTCGCAAGTGTCTCTTCTGAACGTGTTTTCAGTGCTGCTGGTGCCATTGTAACAGTGAAAAGGACCAGTCTCTCGCCCAAAAACGTGGAGAGGTTAACCATGATCAAAATGAATCAGCACTTTATACCACCGAATTACACAATACATGAATCAACGCAAGAAGATGAGGACAGCAACTTAGGTGACGGAAGTAGTGTGTTAGATGATGATTACCTACTTCTGGTTGAACCCCCAGAGTTTGAGGATGAGCTATACTTCCCTGACAACTAGGCTTGAACTTCTTACTTTCTTCCTCCCTTATTTACTTTTATTTGTGTGTGTCTGTCTTTCTGGTTAGAAACTTCGAATCACAACAAATCCATCACCACCGTCTTCTAGTCTTTTTATTGCCATATTGCAGTTGCAGCTGTCTGCATTTCACTGAAGTCCACTCCTCCGAGTCCTGCTCCTCCATCCTCCTGACTCGCCCTAAAACCATTTCCCTCAAGCCAGATGATGATTGGATGTAGAATAGAAGAAAAAAGAAAATGTTGCCTCGTTGAGTCCCTCCAAAAGAAGTGGAATATGATGACTACTATAGCTATCCTCCTTTCCGAGCCGAGAGAGACTGCCCCTTAACTTAAGATGAGAAGGAACAGGTAATGAATGATGGCATGCATTGGACACTGACTGAGTGATTTGTGTTGTTGTTGTTTGTTGTGCATGAAGTGAATTCATTGTGTACTATTATTTAATCTACACACTAAAAGTAACTCAAGTCAATGTTTCCCTTCTTGTTTTTTAATAACAAAATTATACTTCCACTGCAGGCCGATCCATTGCATTTTGAATATGGAATGTGGACTCACTCTGTACACTGCACACTGAGTTGGACAACACCATGATGATGACCACAGTGACATAATATCTTCGCAGTCACTCGGTAGGATCGGAGATGATTGATGGAATAAGTCAGGGCGTTTCATGAGTGGCATAAAAGGTAAACAAGTCAACAACAACCACAGCAGATCTACATGTCTGTGTAGTGGTGGAGTTGAGTCGAGTGTAGTGGTATGACTGACAGCGGTGCATTGATTTAGTCACTCAATTTGTAAAATGCTATGTTGCTGTATATGTGCTTTGTCTGCCTCTGTCAAAAAATGTTCGCTAAATGGAGGATGGGTCACGGGTGCCGTGGGCCTGCTCTGTCCTGTTGTTGTTGTTGTAGGTTAATGCTGGAAACAGAGTAGACATGATGTATCCATGCCGCCACTGAAAGTGTTCTTGTTGCACTCCACCATAATTTATGCATTTTTTTTCTCCTTGATTTTTCAATATCCCTTTTGTTTTTCCATCTACAATTACAGGCCAGCCCTTACCCTGTGCTATACTGGGAAAAACAACTCACACTTACCTTACCAATCCACATCCGCCAGGCAGGCAGTGGCGTCACCCAAGATTGATGGACGGAGCGTCCATGGAAGGGAGGACCAAGAGGAATGCCGAGATGCAACTCCCCAATTTGACCAGCATAACAACATACAGTAACAGTATCATCAACATTCATCATCTTTTAAATAATTTGATTCATTTTTTATCTTCAATCATTATGACTGTGTGTTGTTGTTATTATTATGTTTGCTCTCTGCTTATAGTTCATCCCTACAGCTATTTTTTAATTTTCTTTGCTATCTTTAAAAGTAAGCCCGGTACAACAGAACAGAAACTGTATGTAATTTGGGTCTTTCTGAGGGCAGACAGGCAAGGCACATTGCATAATATACTGCTGCCCTGTACTGTCTAATTGTCAAGTAGTAGTTAGTAAGTACTACTTATCATTAACCATCAAGTTATCAATATCATCATCATGCATGCATTTCCTTTTTCTCCCTTAACAGATTTATGGTTATGGTCGCCTGCCAAGATTGTGTTTTGTTGTTTGTCCATGCGTAGTGTTTTTCTTTGTCAAACCGTTCCCCAAACCCCCATTCCCAACCATTCATCAAACCCTAACCCTCTTCCCCCGGGCTGTGTGATTTATTGAGGTGTGACTAAATTAAATGTACACCAATAATTGATCACACGCTTGCTGGGGCGGATGTGGCGAAAGCAACACTAATTCAATTTCAAGGCAGGGCGAGGATCTTCTTCTGCTTGCCCACCCATGATCAGTATATTTGCAAGGTAATTTTTTTTCGAAAGGAACCTAATCCATCATCATTATTTGCCGGCATCGATTGGATTTGTCATCCTCCTACACAGCACTAAAGGTTACGCTTGTGTCGAGTGTAGGCCTAGTCGAGTGATTCGACACAACTACAGTTTGTAACTTGTTGTACTAGGCTATCCCCGCCACCATTATGTTTTATTTTATTTTGGCATATTATTGTTTGGCAGTAAGTTCTGTACTGTACTTCGTTCTACTACTCCTCCCACAGTCTCTCTCAGGCAACTGACTGTCTCATTTTTGTTTTTGGCAAATGCTACTGCCAGTGTCTACTACTACCACCACAACCATGGCATGTTGGGAAACCAAACCATCATCACCATGCAGCCATCGCTGTGCCTAAGTTAAACATCAAGCACAGGTAAGAGAAGAAGTTTGGGCGAGGCATAATTAATAATAGAAATGTTGTCATTAATTCACACACCCCTTGAGTCCAGTTGCAGAATGCATAGACTAGGAGGAGAGACTGACAGTACTAGTAGGACAAGTCACTCAGTGAGGGGTACCACATCTATCTGTTTGTGTCTTACAAAGTCAGTCGATTATTTAAATCAAACACTGGCTGTGGCCCTGCAGCAGCAAGGAAACAGTGTGACGTAAAACAGTAACCCCACCCACAAAACATTAACAACATCGTAATTAAAGTAAAAATATAATTTAATCCCCTAACAAAAATAAACTATGTCAAAAATCCCACAACAACACCTGACCCACCCCTCTCCCTAACCCCAACCAATGTCCGAAACAAAAAAGTCCAACCAATTGTCCATGTCCATAATAAACCCCAACGCCCAATTCCCACCCATCAAAAGAAACAATAAAAAAGGGGCAATCCAACAGGGTCTCAGCTCATCGGCGGGCTCGCTTCTCCAGGACCTTAATTCGCTCCTCTAGGCGGGCCACGCGGCACTTCAGTGCGTGACAATTGCATCCACAGGGGGGGGCAGCAGTGCTAGATAAAGAAGTGCGGCGGCGGGCGGCTGCCAGACGGCAGCACCGAAACACTGGAGGGGCCTGGCTGGGGCCCTGGGCATTGGAGGAGGCTGCAGCTGCTGCCGCCTCCTCCTCCTCCGCCAGAACCACCTGCCGCCGGTATTCAGTCTGTATGGCCTCCAGCTTCCGGCGCCGGGCCATGGCTGCCAACTCCTTCCTGTCTGGTTTCCCTTTGGAAGGAGTAGCTATATCAAGAAGAAAAAACAAGACTATTGTAACAATATACTCTTAGTAAAACAGTAAGACAAATTAATTCTACACATAGTGGCACAGTAGCACTAGCAAGCACAGTACATAACATTTGTGGTATGTATCTATCCTCCCACTTCCTCTGCCTCTAACATTTGTGGGAGTTTCAGGCATTCAACCACCCATGCATCTGATTCCTATCAGCCACCTATGCATGCATCCCACGTATCCTTCTCTTCTCTGCCAGTCATAAATATTACATCTCTCACGTCCTTCCTCCTTCCACCCTTCTTTCCCTTTTCGTTCAACCCATCCATCAAGGTCATCTGATCTGACTTTTAGTCTTCTCCATAAAACTTTCACAGCTGAGTTGAAGTCAGATAGAAGAGGCCATTGGTTATTCAACACTCCCACCGCTAATGCTATTGTTAATGCTAAGTAAAGGGTGTCTTCTTCTCCAACCGTTCACAACGACTTCTTACTTACTAAGTCTCAACAGTACAGTGTACACCCTTGCAGCGAGTGTAATGTCAATAAGTAAGGAATATAACTTACCACCGCCCACCACTGCTGCTGGCTCATCCCCTGCAGCTCCTGCAAGTGCTGCATCTCCTCCTGCTCCCTCTGTGGCCACGTCGCCATCGCCGCTGGCCCCGGCACTGGTGGTCGGTAGTACGCCTAGAAAAAACATTACTTATTTTTTAGATGCCATATACACATCCCCCTATTTATTCTTTTTCACTAGCAAGATTGAAAAAAGTTAATACATACATATACAATGTACATCACTAGTACAAATCGGGTACTAGTCTACTAGAGTACAGTAGACACTAGTAGTGTTATATTATGGTCCCTAGGGTCAGTCTAGTCTTTGCTAAGTTAGCCTGAGCCATGAAACCATTTTAGCTTTGTGTCTTTTATTTTTGCGCACGTTACCTCGCAGCTTGTTGTGTAAGACGCCTTTGAGCCCACATGAGCTCATATTACTGCTTCTGTCTGAGCGCTGCATACAAGGTCGAAAAACAAGCCACTTTGTTATGGAGTTCTGGTGGTCAGTCCGTATTGCTTAGCCATAACATGCTACACTTTTTGGCACAACTGAGAAATGCTTGCAATATACTAACGCGCACCATTTTTCTCATAACAGACGGAAGATTCCCTTCTACGAACCAGAGCTTTGCAGAGCTTATGATGTAACCAGTACTTCTAGGTTCTTCTAAGGTGAGGGGTCCCCCAGAATTGGCTCAGAGATCTTCATTTATAATTTTATATAAACTATATTCCTACCAAGGGGAGGGTGGTTCTTCCATCACTGTTCAGTTATCATCATGATTGATTTCCCTTTTGTCTTCTATGGACTTGTAGTTGTAACAATGTTTATTGTTTTAATCTTATGCATTTTGCTGTTGGTGCTGGCTCGTATACTGCATTATAGAACAACGTACAGAGCTTGTTAGTTGAAAATAAACCTTTTGAACTTACATAGACACTGTGGTATTTGGTGTGGACTTAAACGAGTGAGTGAGCGAAAGGGTGTGCATTGCTTCCACAACTCTGAGAGGTTGGGAGTGTAGTGTTATGTTCTGGGTTGTCTAATCATTGGGTATCTTCTGGGGGTTCGGGGAGCTAATGAGACACTATAGCTAGTCGGTCAGGGGATTGCGGGTGAGGTGTGAGGAAGGTCCAACCTCCTATCACCATCGTCCTATTTTCTTGTGCATAGTTCTGTATGTGCAGAATCCCTACAACAGTAGTAGTATGTCCTATGTATCCTATCAAAAATAGTAAAATATCTGGTTGGGCATTTTGTTGGTGGGAATTGTCGAAAAGCCTCAAGATTAAGAAGACTAGAAGAGGACAACCCAAAGGACTGAACTCAGTGGCTAGAGCGATTGGTGAATCTGAGTTTTATTTAAAACCTTTTACATAAAGAGTGGCCACCTGGGCAAGCTTAGCTACAGACAGACTAATAGTAGTAGTTGAGAGAGTCATAGCAGAGGCAGTTAGAGGCAGGGATAACAAGAATTTAGAAACAGATTGTCTAGAACGAAGAAGATTTTGTAAAAAATAGAATTAGGAAATCGAAATAATAGTTCGGAAAAAATAAGGTGCTGTAAAAGTTAGGGAAGTATAATTATTAATATTAACAACAGGAGGACTTTCTGGGGCCAGCAGCAGAGCCCTTGGTAGAGGAGCGTTCCTGGCCCTGGGAGGCATCTTCTCCAGCTCCCGCCGACTCCGACCCTGTCTTCTTGCCCCTGGGTGCTGGTCATGAAAGATGTAAGAAAGAAAGAGACAAACATGGATGATTGGTGTGAAACAAATAAAATATTTTAAAAAACGCTCAAAAGAACATTTATGGAAACAACAATTGCAATAAAATTGACCTATCTAATCTGGTCGAGTAGTATTGCGGGATTCGCGTTCCGTCTTGTTATTATTTATGAACACTAATCCAGTGTTCCATTCTGATTCCAGAATACTAACTAAGCCTAAGTACCACCTGATCTAGCCCACCTATTCCAGACGCGCCAATTGTTCACTAAGTCTGCATTTCCATTTATTTTAGTCCTCAAAAATGCATAGATGGAGGACACATGCATACATTTTTGCATACACCAAATTGTTGGTTGGTTGCTGCTGATGTTCTGCTAGTGATAAGCGTATTACCACTCACTGAACAAACTACAAAAGGTTCTACTAAGGATTGGGGTAAGCAGCACTCAGCAACACGTGTCGTGACAGAGGATGCGTCACGGAGACCACTAAAAAATTACCTACTAATAAGTAACTAAACCTATCAATACACCACTATCTCTTCTTAGTGGCAGGGGGACAAAGGAAGGACTAGAGTCTCTCTAGCATTACCTAACTTAAGTTCTCTAAAGTAAACTCTTACATAATCATGCCAAGCGAGCGCAAAGTTGCAAACAAGTAAAATTAGTAGCGCCGAGCACCTGTGTCATAACAATCACAGAAGATTTTTAAACGTAATTTACCTGCAATGTAAGCAGCAGCATTCTTGCTGTTTGGGAAAAAAAATATATTCGCAATATATAACACAGAGCAGAAGAACACAAAGTAGTAATATTAAATAGCTACTCATCAAGCCCCGGGACCTCCACTCCTAGCAGGTCCAGCAGGTCCTGCTCCGGTCCAGGATATCGGACCACCGGTGCGTCAGCTGGTTAGGGGTGCGCCGGACCCCAGAGCAGCGAAACACTGCCCGGCGCACCTTTCCCCACCGCTGGTGATGCTCCCGGAGCCCGTCCCTGGACCCAGGCCTGCCGCCTGCTGCCAGGGTTAAGGGGAGGTGGCGCTGGACAAAAAAAACAAGTGTGGCCACCTCCGCCTCACTAAATAAGGCCCGTGCCTGCACCCCGTGTGGGCGCCGCCTTCCGCAGGGAAGGCGGTCGGGGCTGCGAGCAACCTTGCCCTTGGATTGCCCACACCCTTGGCCATGGTTCTGGGACTCGGGGGAGGGGGGGGCGGAAAAGAAAAGGGAGGAATTCGAAAAGCAAGTAAAAGAAATAGAAAAAGCAAGTTATAGAAAAAGAGTGAAAAAGTAGTAGAAAAAGTAACAAAAAGTAGAAAAAAAGTCAAAATATAGAATCAGGAAAATAGAGAGATAGATAATAAATAAAAAAGATTAAAAAGAAGTGTACAGAAACAAAGGATTGCAAAGATAGAGGGAGGATAGAAAAGCAGGCCCAGAACCATAGCAATAGAGTGAAAAACAAGATGGCCACGCCCATTGCGACCGCATGGGCAAGTTCACGCGATATTTCCCCCCCGAGCATGCAAAAAGCGGCATGAACACGTAATACGCGTTCCCGAACAGGAAATACTCATCGCGAATGGGCGGGAGCACGCAATACGCGACCCGGAACAGGAAATAAGCATCACGAACGGGCGGGACAAGTGAAAAACAAGATGGCCGCACCCATTTGCGACCGCATGGGCAAGTTAGCGAGATATTTGCCCGCAAGCATGCAAAAACACATTGCGAACGGGCAGGACAAGCAATTCCGCGTGTTCGCGGAATTTCCGCGTGCTCGCTGAGATTTATTACTGTTTCGCAGAACTTTGCATAATGCGACTACGCAAATTCCACCCACCCTTACTTTCTGCACCTCTCTTCCCTCTTTCTGCATGCCTGTTGCCTCTTTCTGCACCTCATTTGCTTCTTTCTGTACCCCTCTTGCCTCTTTCTGCACCCTTCTTCCCTCTTTCTGCATCTCTCTTGCCTTTTTCTGTACCCCTCTTACTTCTTTCTGCACACTATTTGTGTCTTTCTGCACCTCTGTTACTTCTTTCTGCACTTCTCTTCCTTCTTTCTGCACCTCTCTTGCTTCTTTCTGCACCTCACTTGCCTCTTTCAGCACCTCTGTTGATTTTTCTGCAGATCTCTTGCCTCTTTCTGCACCTCACTTGCTTCTTTCAACAATTCTCTTGCCTCTTTCTGCACTTTTCTTCCTTCTTTCTGCACCCCTCCTGCCTCTTTCTGTACCTCTCTTGCCTCTTTGGGCACCTCTCCTACCTCTTTCTGCACCCCTCTTGCCTCTTTTTGCACCTCTGTTGGTTCTTTCTGCACTGCTCTTGCTTCTTGCTGTACCTCACTTGTCTCTTTCTGCACTTCTCTTGCTTCTTTCTAAACCTCTGTTGCTTCTTTCAGCAATTCTCTTGCCTAATCCTGCACTTCTCTTGCTTGTTTCTGCACCTCTCTTGCATCTTTCTGCACCTCTGTTGCCTCTTTCTGCACTTCACTTGCTTCTTTCTGCACCTCTCTTGCCTCTTTCGGCACCTCTGTTGGCTCTTTCTGCACTGCTCTTGCTTCTTTCTGCACCTCACTTGCCTCTTTCTGCACTTCTCTTGCTTCTTTCTAAACCTCTGTTGCTTCTTTCAGCAATTCTCTTGCTTGTTTCTGCACCTCTCTTGCGTCTTTCTGCACCTCTGTTACCTCTTTCTGCACTTCACTTGCTTCTTTCTGCATCTCTCTTGCCTCTTTCGGCACCTCCGTTGCTTCTTTCTGCACCTCACTTGTCTCTTTCTGCACTTCTCTTGCTTCTTTCTACACCTCTGTTGCTTCTTTCAGTAATTCTCTTGCCTCTTTCTGCACTTCTCTTCCTTCTTTTTGCACCCCACCTGCCTCTTTCTGTACCTCTCTTGCCTCTTTGTGCACCTCTCCTACCTCTTTCTGCACCCCTCTTGCCTCTTTTTGCATCTCTGTTGGTTCTTTCTGTACTGCTCTTGCTTCTTTCTGTACCTCACTTGCCTCTTTCTGCACTTCTCTTGCTTCTTTCTAAACCTCTGTTGCTTCTTTCTGCAATTCTCTTAGCTCTTTCTGCACTTCTCTTGCTTGTTTGTGTACCTCTCTTGCATCTTTCTGCACCTCTGTTGCCTCTTTCTGCACTTCACTTGCTTCTTTCTGCACCTCTCTTGCCTCTTTCGGCACCTCTGTTAATTCTTTCTGCACCCCTCCTGCCTCTTTCTGCACCCCTCTTCCCTATTTGTGCAACTCTCTTGCCTCTTTCTACACCTCCCTTCCCTCCTTCTGCACCACACTTGCCTCTTTCCGTACCTCTGTTGCTTCTTTCTGCACTTCTCTTGCCTCTTTCTGCACCCTTCGTGCCTCTTTCAGCACCTCTGTTGCTTCTTTCTGCACTTCTCTTCCTTCTTTCTGCACCCCTCGTGCCTCTTTCAGCACCTCTGTTGCTTCTTTCTGCACTCCTCTTTCTTCTTTCTGCACCCCTCGTGCCTCCTTCTGCACCTCTGTTGCCTCTTTCAGCACCTCTGTTGGTTCTTTCTGCTCTGCTCTTGCTTCTTTCTGCACCTCACTTGCCTCTTTCTGCACTTCTCTTGCTTCTTTCTAAACCTCTGTTGCTTCTTTCAGTAATTCTCTTGCCTCCTTCTGCACTTCTCTTGCTTGTTTCTGCACCTCTCTTGCATCTTTCTGCACCTCTGTTGCCTCTTTCTGAACTTCACTTGCTTCTTTCTGCACCTCTCTTGCCTCTTTTGGCACCTCTGTTGCTTCTTTCTGCACCCCTCCTGCCTCTTTCTGCACCCCTCTTCCCTATTTGTCCAACTCTCTTGCCTCTTTCTACACCTCTCTTCCCTCTTTCTGCACCACTCTTGCCTCTTCCTGTACCTCTGTTGCTTCTTTCTGCACTTCTCTTGCCTCTTTCTGCACCCTGCATGCCTCTTTCAGCACCTCTGTTGCTTCTTTCTGCACTTCTCTTCCTTCTTTCTGCACCCCTTGTGCCTCCTTCTGCACCTCTGTTGCTTCTTTTTGCACTTCTCTTGGTTCTTTCTGCACTGCTCTTGCCTCTTTCTGCATCCCTCTTGCCTCTTTGAGCACCTCTTTTGCTTCTTTCTGCACTTCTCTTGCCTCTTTTTGCACCTCTGTTGGTTCTTTCTGCACTGCTCTTGCTTCTTTCTGCACCTCACTTGCCTCTTTCTGCACCCCTGTTCCCTGTTTCTGCATCTTTCCTACCTGTTTATCCACCTATCTTGCCTTTTTCTGCACCTCTGAGTTAGAGATAGTTTTAATACCCCTGCCCTATTATGTACTAGGGCCTTACAGGGGAGGTCTTGCCAATCACAGGGGTACCCCAACCCATAGTGTACCCCAGTGTATGTAGGTGTTTGCACTGTATTCTAAGTGTCTTTCAGCATAGCACTGGCTCCGGGCCTGGTTAGTCAGTCAGTTACCACCAGTACCAGTCAGTAAAAAGTTGGGGGCACAGGATGACTTTGCAACAAGGCCTTTTTCTGCACCTCTGTTGGTTCTTTCTGCATATCTCTTGCTTCTTTCTGCACTTTTCTTTGTCTTTCTGGACTTCTGTTGCCTCTTTCTGCATTTCTCTTGCTTCTTTCTGCGCCTTTCTTCCTCTTTCTTCACATGTCCTACCTCTGTAGGTATAGTTAGAAATTAGCATTTAAATAACCTTAGAAATTCACTGAAAAAATCATAGGTTTCAGGGACGTTATAGTTTGAAATTATCATTTAAAAAACCTTTGAAATTCACTGAAAAAACCATAGTGAATATATATATATATATATATATATATATATATATATATATATATATATATATATATATATATATAAATACTCCTGAAGCTCTGCACTTCCATCCACCTGGCGAACAGAGACACGAACCCAACGATATGAGGCTAGATGTTATTTATTAAACAAAAACCTCGAACCTGACGCGTTTCGGATACCTAGTACCCTTGCTCACAAGTCATATATATATTCCCTTTGTTGCACTGGTGAGTAAATGAATAAAATCATTTAAAAACACTGGTTCACGGAGTGCCGTCTGTGATTCCCGAAAAACCCTGGCGTGAAAGAATACTGGGATCATGAGAAAGCATATATATATACATAAGTGCTCAATTGCAAAACTGACTATGTGGTGTATGTGCTGGAGTGCCCATGCAAATTAAAATATGTTGGCAGTACTATTTTACAGGGTCATAAAAGGGTACTCCAGCATATACGAGCAATTAAAAATAAAGACACCACATACCCAGTGGCACGCCATTTTAATGAAAAACATGAAGGCAATCCTAAAGAACTTAAATATTATTTAATTGACTGTATTCCAATCAACAAAAGAGGGGCGATCGTGAGAAAGCCCTCCGCAAATTAGAGATGCAATACATCTTAAATCTCGATACCAAACAGCCAAATGGATTGAACGCCACTGAGGAACTCCATTCCAGTCTTATTTTCTGAATTCACAAGCTTAGACAAATGAGGCAGGTAGTGGGTCAGATCTAACCAACCTTCTCCGAGTAAAAATTCAAGAGTAATAAAAATTCAAATTTAAAGTTTATTACTAAATGATTATTTTAAATACAGCAACCATCTTTGAACATCTGTAGAGTAAATGAATCACACATTGATACTCAGGTTCTCTCTCCCCCAAAAATCCCCCCTCCTTCCCCCTTTTTTTATGATGTGTCTAATATAGGATATCAGTAAAAAACTTTAAAGAAACTATAGATTAAATCAACCAGGGTTCCCTTAATATTTTAATTTAACATCTTGTCCAGACCGCTTAAATAGGATTTTTAGTACATTTCAGGTTTTAAACTTTTTTATTCACTTTTTTTATTCTCTTTCACTTACTTAGGTTATAATAGATAGTTTAAGGCAGATAGCACGTTAGGGTAGCAAACACGCTTTATTTATTTTTTAAAATAACCAAACATAGACAATGACAGTTTATATCATAAACATGAGAGGGAAGATGATACTATTAAATAGTACTAGGCTCTATTAGCCTTTGAGTCGTAACTAAAACATGTTTTAAAACCGATTTTCAATGTAACATTTATGTATTTATATATTTATCGAATTTTATATGTATTTATATATTTATATATATATATATATGTATTTAAGAAACAAATCGGTGCAAACAGCATTTATGCAGGAATTATATTGTCAATTTTGTTAGTTTGGATATGTTAAACTTTATTAATTTATTTATGAGCACCGTGCACTTTAAGAAAGGTGTCACATGATAACGTTGCAAACAGTATTTAAATAATTGCCTAAACTACCAGCGCGTCATGTGATCAAGTCCCCTAGAGGGACGAAACGCGTCATGGCAGCAGCATTGTTTGGGGAGCACAAATAAACATTGCATATTGAAGATTGACGAGGTCCGCGCTCTTTCTTTGTGCCCAGGGAAACTGACACGTGGAGAAGGAGTTTGGTGAATATATATATATATATATATATATCCTCCTGAAATCTCTCCTTCTGGAGATCGTGGCTTGTTAAGGGTGGCGCGATACCGGCGGAGAAAACCGGTGATTAATTTCAAATGCGAACAGAGTCCCAATCGCGCTCTCAGGTATCGCACAAAACACCAGTACATCAAAGTAATTCCAAAGGGTTAATTAACTCCATAAACCCATCGTGACGCGTTTCGCTCCTGAAAGAGCTTGTTCACACAATGGTGCTGCAAATGACAACTGTTTGATGTACTGGTGTTTTGTGCGATACCTGAGAGCGCGATTGGGACTCCGTTCGCATTTGATATATATATATATATATATATATATTTTTTTTTTATACCACAACAGTGGATTGGCCAAGTAAACAGTTGTGGAAAGGGGATGCTGCATGTATGCAGATGCCTCTCTCTTTAACTATTTTAACACATTTTAAATATTTTATGCTTCAAATTATTAAAAACTCACACCTCCCTTGCATTTTTAACCCTCTTGTTTTTATTCCTGTATTATCACCTAAATGCTCATTTTTTCAGCCTACTCATTAAGTAAGGCTTTAAATTCAACAGCTCCTATTGTAACAAAATGGCGTTCAGGAGTGCTTCACTTTTGACTTGAATACACAATGTTAGTGTTCTAGTTGTTCATTTGAACTTGGTGGTGACACTGCAGTAGATTACTAGGGAGTTAACTAACAGACTGCTGCTGGTGTTGGAAGTCCATGGTTCACTCTGCATGTCAGAATATTGTACTGAAATGAAAGAGAAAGTTATTAGAGAAATTCATATTTTGAGCCCCCCCTTGGATTAAGAAGACATCTGAGAACTCATAAAAATTGGGTCCTCATTTTAGCTTTCTAGAGCACTAACCATAATTTTGTGAAAAAAAGAATGCCCCATTTTGTTAATTTCTAAAGGAAATTTTTAGAGCTTTGATTCCATCAAGATTATTCCAAGTGTGTCACACTTTTGTCATAAATACAGAATGTTAGAACTATTTTTGTACATTAGACCACTGTAGGAAACTGCATTTGATCACTAGGGAATTAACTGGCAGACTGTTGCAGGTGTTTGAAATCCATGGTTCACTCTGCATGTCAGAATGATCCAGTGAAGTGTATGAAGAATTTATCAGTAAAATCAATTTTGTGTGACCCCACCCTTTTTCTTGGCCCCTACAAGAAGGATCAGCTTGAAACTTTCCATCAAGGACTGAGGTGGATAATGTGATGAAGGCCTTTGTCAGGTCGAAACACGTTGGCTGTTAAATATCGGTATATGTCATTAAATTATTTTAGAAGGCAACCTCTTGAATGCAGCTTCACTTTCTTCTTGATGGGAGGTACAAATGTGATGTTTGGATGCGGGGTGGAGCATTAGCCCGCTTTGGATCTGCACTGCGTCGTTTGGGTGCTCACTAGCATTCCCGCTTAACTTTGGCATGTGCATATACATATGTATATATGGTGCCGCTTGATGAATCTGCATGAAACTTTCTAACAAAATGTTCATCCACCTTGGTTCATTCATGAAAGTTTCACACTGATCTTTTAAGCTGGTTCCAAGAAAAAGAGGGGCCCCAAAAATGTGATCTTCCATGTTAATTCCTATTGTAAATTTTGCTCTTCAATACAGAAAAAAAATGGCTCAATGGAGTTATAGAAAATTTAGTCAACTGTTAGAACTTTACTCCAAAAGCAAGCTTTTGAAATTTGGTTTAAATCCTTTGAGCCATTTTCGAGATATTCACGTTTAAAGAGGGGCATAGTTTGGATATGAATGAGTTAAAAAGTGAGGCATCTCAGGACCATTGGTGTCCAGATATGCTCTGATTGGCTAATTTAAAGGAGATTGGTTGGCCACAACAGGAACAATACATTGTGGCAGCCATCACAGGACTCAGGGAAATGGTTTCTGCACCTTGAAACTGAATTAAGAACACCCTGACCCCTAGGGACATGTGGTGGGTCTCAAGGGGACCCATCCCTTGACTAGCTGGACACAACATGGACAACATGTTGTGACAGCCATTGCAGGACTCAGGGTCATGGTTTCAAAGGTGTCAGGTGGCCTCAGATTGGTATTGGACCTGAAAAGTGTAAGCCTGTAGGAATCAAGGTTCCAACTCATGATGGAATGCCTGCATTAGATAGTCCCTTTAGTTCGAGTTCATAGCTTCATTGGACCTTCAAGATTCATATCTGCATGCACTGATATTAGTCAATCACCAGCGTTTTCCACAAGTTGCCATGTTCAGTGAGCATTTTCAGTGTGTAGTAGTGCAGTTTGACCTAAAAACTGTCAAAGTGTGTCTACAAACATAAAGGCACATCTGATAGGGATGTTACATGCAGACGGCATGAAAGTACATATTAATTTTGTTGCCCCAGGGCCTGGTGCTTATCCTTCCTAAATCTGATATAATTCCCTCACAATATCCAGAATTCATCAAGTCAGAATTTCAGACTGCCAAATTGAGGGTGTTTCTGATAGATTGCAGAATTCTTGCTTTGCAAACTTGCCTTAAGAATCTGTTGCAGTTAGGGGTCAGCCCTTGTCAGGTAATGGCTCAAAACTCAGGGTCCTATACCATCAACAGTATTTATTGTTTCATGGCCAGTTTCTGTTTGAAACCCCTTGTGATCCACATTTTGACTTACTGGAATCCAGAATCTACAAATTTCAACATTTGCAGATTCCTCAGAAGCTACAGCAAATGCCATGGTAACCGTAAACATCTTATTTAAGGAAAGGAATACAATTTTGACCCACTCATGTGATCACAACGATGTCAGTGCTCTGTGGTGGGGGCCCCTTGTCAGTGTCAGGAGTCACAGGTTATTTGATCAAGGAGGAAGGGACTTCACTTATCCACTTGGAGGGATTTGGAGGTGGTTAACAGGAGCATGTTGGAACTTGATCAAACCAATCGGGGGCTACTAATTTTGGTGAGAATGGATAATACTGTTGACAAGCTGGATTGTAACAGAAAAAGGGGTACCCGAGTACACAGTCTGCCACTTCCGTTTCAGAGAACTTTGAGTTGGGCAGAGAAGAATGCAATAACCCTGGTTGCCATATACTTGTGAGGAGTAGACAATCCGTGGATGAATCAGCTGTCTCCTGCAGTCTTTCATACTGCATGCACACAGTTGGGTGCCATCCCAGTCAGGGTTCTGCAGCAACCACAGCACCGAGACTGCCCTCATCGCCGCCACCGACGACATCAGGACCCTACTGGACAACGGTGAGACCGCGGCCCTCATCCTCCTGGACCTCTCCGCCACCTTCGACACTGTCTGCCACCGCACACTACGCACATGCCTCCACGACGCAGGGATCCGAGACAAGGCCCTGGAATGGACCACCTCCTTCCTCTCCGGCAGAACCCAGAGCGTCCGCCTCCCCATTCCGATCCGAAGCCTCCAAGATCATCTGCGGCGTACCCCAGGGATCATCCCTCAGCCCGACACTGTTCAACATCTACATGGCCCCGCTCGCACACATCGCCCGACAGCACAACCTCAACATAATCTCCTACGCCGACGACACTCAACTGATCCTCTCCTCACCAAGGACCCCTCACCGCCAAATCCAACCTCCACGAAGGAATGAAGGCCGTCGCCGATTGGATGAAGTGCAGCCGACTAAAGCTGAACACGGACAAGACGGAGGTCCTCATCCTCGGCTCCAACCCTTCAGCCTGGGACGACTCCTGGTGGCCAACGACACTGGGGGCAGCCCCGATACCCACAGACCACGCACGCAATCTGGGAGTCATCCTCGACTCAACGCTCTCCATGACCAAGCAAGTCAACGCAGTCTCCTCCTCCTGCTTCAACACCCTCCGCATGCTTTGCAAGATCTACAGGTAGATCCCGACAGATACAAGAAGAACAGTCACCCAGGCCCTCGTCAGTAGCAGACTCGACTATGGAAACGCCCTCTACGCGGGAGCCCCGGCCAAGCTCATCAAATGACTGCAACGCATTCAAAACGCCTCTGCACGCCTGATCCTCAACATACCACGCCACAGCCACATCACCCCCACCTGAGAAACCTGCACTGGCTCCCCGTCAACAAGAGGATCTCCTTCAAACTCCTCATCCACGCACACAAGGCACTCCACAAGACCGGCCCAGCCTACCTCAACAGACGACTCTTCTTCTACATCCCCAACCGCCAGCTCCGCTCCGCCGACCTCGCCCTCGCCACCGTCCCTCGCATCCGAAGAACAACCACCGGCGGCAGATCCTTCTCCCACCTCGCCGCCAAGACCTGGAACACCCTCCCACTCAGCCTACGAGAGACCCAAGACCTGCTGACCTTCAGGAGGCTACTCAAGACCTGGCTGTTCGACCAGTAGCGCCCCCCCCTTTTTCCCCAGCGCCTTGAGACCCTCGCGGGTAAGTAGTGCGCTCTACAAGTTCTTGATTGATTGATTGATTGGGTAGTGTTATGCTATACCTGTTTGCCACAGAATGGGAAAGGGTAGTTCCCCATTTCTTTCCCCTTTTCTAGACTCTCTAGTGGAAACAGTGAATGTTTTGATCACGGTGCAGCAATGTATGCATTTCCTCCTTTCCCGCTAAATTCGAAGATGCTCCTAAAACTTGTTCAAGAGAAAGTATTCATTGTGTTAGTCCTTCCCCATTGTCTTCACAGAGGATGGTTCCCTGTAATAATGCAAATGATGGTGGAGCAGCTTTTAATGTTGCCTCATATGGGAATGACTATTGCAACCATCAAGGCCAATTGAGCTGCATATAGGACTATTGGTATCTTTGGGGTGGATTAGAATATTTGGACTCACTAGTTCGCAGACATTTGAAGGGATGTTTGACTGTCAAACCTCCTAGAAAGGTGATATTCCGGACAAGGGATTACCACTAGTCATGAGGGCTCTACAACCTTCTCCTTTTGAATCCCAGGAGTCTATTCCATTGGATTTTCTTTCATATAAGGTGGTTTTTTAACAGCCATTTCCTCTCTATAAAGGCATAGAGATATGTGATCTTTGGTTGACTCTCTCCATTATTCCTCATGTCAGAATGCCACCTTATGCTTCGGTGCTGAGAACTCGTCCATCTTTTTATCTAAGATTTTATCCCCCTTTCGTTATGACCAAAAGGTGGTTCATTCTTCTTTAATTGGCGAGTAATCTTCCAATTCTGGAGTAGGATTAGATGTTATGATTTCTGTGCTAACTTACCTTAGTACAGAATCATCTTGTGCTTGTGTTGCTCTGTTTGTGAATTATGGTCCTGATAAAGGTGGCTTGAAACTGTCTAAGGCTAACCTAAGCTGATAGAAGAAATGCTGCATCATCAAGGCTTATGTTTTGCAGGGTTTTTCGTGCCTCCAGTTTCTCAGGGATGTTCTACCAGATATTTGGGTGCATCTTGAACTTCTGGTGCCAATTGTTCACCTTATAATTGAAAGGGAGGGTGCCTGATCATGTGGGTTGCACAGTGTTACTTGCTTCTGTAGAATGATTTTTCTTTGACCTTATTTCATTGAATAACCAAGGTGGGTTTGGCATGTTGTGGTTTTTAGTGTGGTTATTGTGTTGCTGCAGCTGTGTAAACATATTGGCTATATCCTCATATCGGTTATGATTACAATGAGAACAGCAAAAGACTTGGCAGTAATGTCTGGGCTAGATGGAGTAATCTTCATTATATAATAATTAAATAATACACTGCCCTTTCTTTACTCATAACACCACACCCTCCTGCCCTACTCAGATTAAAGTATGAATTTCTTGTTAATGAGGGAGGTACATATACCTCTGCAGGAAGATATAGTATTCATAAAGTGGGGTCCAAAAAAAAGAAAGAAACATAGGACTTCTGGAACAAAGCTAGAGATTTTAGTGTCTGGGGAGGAGGCAGCAAGACTCATATCGATTATGAATAAAACTAGGACGACAAGGCTAGGTGTAATGAATATTACCCCTTGCAATACAAATATGAAACCTGACAGAACTAAAACTAAAGTTAATCTGTACTTCATGCCTCTCCAAACCTGAGATGACTTCATACTATACATGCTCGAAAGGTTTGAAAGTTTTAAGGGTTTGAATGTTTGCTATCAGTTATTTGTTGACAAGTCTGTTCATTAGACCTTAATTTAACACACAATGAAATCAAGAACATCTTTTGTGTCTTCTAGGGCCTCCTGAGTATCCAGGCCAATGCCATTTCTATAGATATTCTGAAACTAAGGGACTGATTAGGGTGGCAGGGAGACCGCCACCGACAGGCTATCGGTGGCGGTCTCCCCGCTATCCTAAGCAGCTTTTCCACCCGCCAGATTTTGATGGTGGCGGGCGGTGTGCAGGCGGGTGGAAAGCCAGACCGCCACGCAGCCGATGGGCTCCTTGAGCCCACCGGTGCTGCAGAGGGCCTGCCAATCCCTACAATGGTGGCGGTGCCTACCAGGCACTGCAGTAGGGATTAGGATAGTCCCTCCCCGCCAGGCTTTTCCATGGCGGTTCACCTGCCATGGAAAGCCTGGCAGGGATGGACATCAGAGCCCGTAGCGGGCCCCCTTCACCCAGGGCCCTTTTGTTTGGGTGTGGGGGCACCTGTTGTACAGGGATGTGTTACACATCCCTTTTTTCCATTGTGGCGGGTGCACAGCCAGCAGCACTCGCCGCAATGGAAAACCTGTACAATGCGACCGCCATGGTGGCGGTCACATTGCAATTCAGCCTGTGGGACCCCCGACACTATGTCGGGTGGTCCCCATCTCCGTTCACGTCCGCCCGCCATCCTAATCAGGCCTTGGCCTAAATGAAGGCTTTTGGGACAATTTTTTATTTCCATTTTTTTGGGCTGTAACTAAATCACTCCTATTTACTGAACTTTGGAAGTGTTACATTATCCAATCAATTTGAATAAAAAGTGATGAGAGAAATCTAAAAAAATACTGGTTGATAATCTTCCGAGACATGAGGTAAACATTTTAATAAACTAATATTATGACGAAATTGATTTGAAAAAAAAGATCCATCCACATATATCAGGGCAATGCACACTGCAACAGATATTATTATGGTACTAGCTTTTGATTCAAAAATATACTTCTAAATACAATAACGCAATCCAATCCGACCATGTCTCCATAGGACTGTAGCATGCCCTCGATCAATTGCAAAAGTAAAATCTAACAGACTAGCAATCAATATTCAAACAAAACAAAATAGATATTTTTTTCCATTTGCCTAGATTACACACTTAGCACTCAGGGTTAAAAAATGGAATAGAAAGGTCATTTTATCTTTTTTAGGAATTTCGCCAGTCATGACTTTACACAGGAAACAGCATTTGGTTAATGTTTGGACTATGCATGTTTGCACATTATTAAATTAAATGAACAATTAACAGCGCCAACCACAGCTCTAATAATAATGCTTTTCCTGGCAAGAATGAGCCCTACAACTTTACAATGCAAGTCAAAATCCTTGGGATTAGTGAAAAGTCAATATTATATTTTATTCTGTAGTGTATGATATTGGGTTTAAGTAGAACAGTTTCACATTGTTATTTGAGTTTTAGGAATTGGGATAAAAATAATTTCATTTTTAGCTGTCAAAGTTTTTTCTTATGTACTCCAGATACCACAACTGAAGCCATTAGATTGTGCAAATGTTATGGGCTGAAATGATGACATATTGTTAACAATCGGTAACTTTTTATTACATTAAGCACATTGTTTAAATCATGTTGTTTACATTTTTGAAACAACAGGTGATTATAGCAGTTCTTAATATCTCCATACTGGAAAAAGTTCAGTTACTTACTATGCAGAAAATCACAAGATGTGTTCTTGATAATTAAGTAGCTCTAGGATCCAAATATATATTTTGAGCTGTCCGATCAATGAGGAAGTTCAGGGTTTTCAATGTGACACTACACTACAATTAGTTTAAAATGCAGTCTGCATGGGTGCACATCTGATTATCATTTGCTCCTTCTAGAAAACAAATATATTATCTCAACGCAATTTTTATAAAAAAAACAAATATGCTCCTGTGTTAAAGTGCTTATATTCTGCTATATTGGTTCTTCTAATATATTGTCCTCAAGATTAACAATGTTTATTAAGCCACATCTAAAAATATCTTGGTAGTTACAGGACAAGTATATATTATATGGCATAGATCTCCAAATGGTAAAGCACTATTAACTTATTTTTTAAATAAATCTTTAAATAATGTAAATATATTATAATTATTTTCTCATGTAAATTAAAAAAGAAATTCCAACCTCAAGTAAACTTTTTTTAACTCATTAATGCTTATTAATAGTGATGTACAGAATCAATTAAAAGTAATTCAATACTATTTTAATAACATTTATTGTTACCTTAATTTTTAAATGCAATAATGGTTGTCAAAATATTTTATAATTTAATAAAGAAATATGCGTTATTTTACTAAAAGTCCCTAAATCCATTATTTTCTACTGGAGGGTTTTGCAGTACCACGGTTGGCCATGTGTGGTGCTGAACATACTACTGTTTTTTTTCTTTTTTTTTGTAGTAACTTACACTTGTAAATTTGGCTCCATCCCATTTTTCAGGATGTGGAGACATGTAAGCCTACACTTTTGAGTAACTTCACGCTCTGATTTTGTGAATAACCAAAAGTAGTAAAGTTACTAAATGCAAAAGAAAATTACACATATAAATTATTCACAAGTGTATTTTACCTTTAAGAATGGACCCAAATGTGTACATTTCTTATGATTAGCATAAAATTAAAATGTACAGTGGTTAGCCTTCCAATTCGTGGGGTGGGGGGGATGCCCTAAAATGAAGTCTAAAACTAGAGGCAGGCGGGGGGACATGGGCAACGAAGAAATGGTGTGGATTTTAATCCAGGGCTCTGCTCCAACCACACCAAAGCTTGTTATAGCCCTTTACAGACACCACCAGGGGCAGATAATACCAGTTGAAGGCCTATAAACTTCAGAGCACAGGATGTAGGAGTATTGGACTGGGAACCGATAATCATTGAGAAAATATCCATCCGATACATGTCTCAGGCCTCACCAGCCATCATTTTGCAGAAAGGGTAAAGTGGCACTTAGGAAGAAAAGGGTGAGAGCCTCAACTTGCACCACTCAAATCAAGAGAAGGGAAAGTGGAGGACAGTGGACAATGACCTCAAGACACAGTCTAGAGCAGACATGGAGCAGAAGCAGGTGGAGATGTCAGGCTGCTGCTTCCATGGAGGCTGTGATGGATGGATCAGCAGTCGCTACCATGGTGTGGCCTGCACTTGTCCTACATGGGTTTGGAGCGGTCAGTTCATGGAGGGTATTTACCCATGATAAAGAGCCATGAAATTGGATAGCACTCCAGGACTGGAATCAACACTGAGTGGTCGCCATCTTGGAATTGGCTAAGTGAACAAGCGGCACCTATCTTGACAAGCACTACAGAGAGACAAAGAGGTGGCAGATGTTTCTCTGAGGAACCCGAAAGTGGCAGGCCCAACAATAATGCTCCAACAGACAACAGACTTTGGACCTTGACTACACCAAGTAGCAAATGCATCCAAAGACAGTGTGAAAAGTCCCCATGACAATTATCTTGTAGGTGGAAGAGATGCATGTCAAATACATAGTGCCATATGCATTCTCCAATGTGGCTAAAGTAGCAGTGGGGTGAGCAGAACATACTGACCTTTTAGAGTCAGAAATCAAAGGACAGTCCATGCTGGCTGGCAGTACTTGATACTGTTGATACTGTTGACGTACCTCTTCCTGTCTATAAAGACTGGGGCAGCCTTAGTGGAGGGTTGGGCAACTTGAGGCACAGGGCCATCATAAACACCAGCATAGCAAATAAAGATGCTCAGAGGGCAATCAAGAGGCTGCCTCATCTGTGCTATTGGGAATCTGGGGGAGAAAGGATAAAAGGATAATATGAATACCCTAATGGCAAATCCCGGCCTGATACTACAAACAGCCCTAGTGGCCCAGTTGGGTGTATCCTCTTCAATGCAGCACTTTGTCACAGCATCATAAGGAACTCCAGGAAACTTACCTGTGGCTTCCAACACAGGGTGAAGGGATACCACAATCAAAGAAATGTTGGCTGCCAAAGGGACCAAATGATACAAGGGGGACAAAGCACCATGATCCATGAGATCCTCACCGTAAAGAGAAAAGGACCACTGCTCATCATATCAAAGGAATTTCAAGAAGAAGTTAATATAATAGTAGGGCACCTAAAAGAATATTTTTGGGATCTTCAACATGACATCAATCTGGGTATGAAGGTCAGTGAAAATGAGGCACACTGGATGTGACAACAGAAGAATTACATCACATTGGGAATGAGGTCTTGTCCCAGTTCTCTCCCATATTTTTTAACTCGGACTTTTGACTGGTAATGGGAAAAAAAGCTTCCACAGATGCAGGGACAGAAGGTGGGTTCCTTATTTCAAAACCTTAAAAAAATCACTCAAATACATCAAATGACAATTTAATCATCCGGAAATAGAGAGGTTTCCATATTCGCAAATAGGCACTGGATACACTCACAATTTTGAAAAGTGGGTGAAAGATGAGACCTTAAAGTGATTTTTAGCCTACATAGTAATTTACTAGACCTTGCCTCCATGGATAAAACAAAAACCACCCAAACAGAGGCAAGGGAAAGGGACATCCCTTGCTAATGCTGGAAAAGACAATATAACAAACATGGCATTGCCACCAGTAGTGTGAAAGTGAGAGAGACTCACTGCAAAATTCTGACATGCTGGTACCATACCCATGACCAGATATCTTAGTGGGATTACTCAAAACCCAAGAACATTTTGGAGGATTTGCAGAGCAAATGGCATCTTTACAGATTTGCTGCGGCACTGGGCCAAGCGACATTAATGCTGGGATGAGGCCATCAAAGAAATAGACTTAGATTTCGAAGTGCATGTAACTAATCACCGTAACTAATCACCGGAAGTGATTCTACTGGGTCTACCATTCCCAGGTGGGAGGCCACACAGATCGCTGAGAGGTGATCAGATCACAAAATCTCTTATGGTGGCAGCACAAGAGATTCTAATGCAATGGGGGAAGAACACAGTTCCGACATTAGGAGATTGGTTTCTCCCTCACCATGGAAAAGATCATATTATCTCTTGACCATAGACGTACGACTTATAAAATAGACTGGGCCTATTTTATTTAGATTCTATTCCACAAACATAGTGAAATGGCTTGTCTTCGATATTTAAGAGTCTTCTGACTTTTTCCAGAGGAACCCGCCTACATACAGGGTAAGATCCTTGTGACATCACTCTAATATAGACTCAAAACATTTTAAGCATTACCTATTTAGCACCTCCAATGTCTCCAGTACTTGTTAACTATCTCAGTCATTTGGGATAAGGGAAAAGGTGGAGGGATGGGTTACGTTGGGCGTTTTTTCTCTTTTTGATTCTCATTTTGTTAGTGTGACATATAAAGCTTCTCCGGCTGGAGGGTTGTATGCTATGGTATGTGTATCAAGGAAACTTTTTTTTAAATTTTTATTTTTATTTTTATTAATCAGCTTGCAACACGTGAGTACATAGTTCCACAAAAGAACCCAGCCAGATCTGCAATAGTCATAGAGTAGTACAAGCATTTTGTTTCTTAGAAGTACAACATCAAACACAACTTTGTCCCCTCCCCCACCCTCCACCGTGCTACAATCCCTGTTGTTAGACACATAGCAACTTACACATCACAATTATGGCACCTTACACAAGTATTATCAAGCCAATACAGTCATTTTCTACACTCACATTTATGCATCATACCTGCTGCAAGTCAGGGTTCCCTAGTAGGTACATGGTCAGCGGAGCCCAAAGGTCTTTAGGCCTGAAGGCCTCAGGAAGTTCTTCCGCATAAACCCCCAGCTGCTCCTTGCAGTATATTAAATCTCGGACCCACTTTTGAACAGTTGGGGTAGTTTTGGCGCCCCAGCATTGTGCCACTGCCCGCTTGGGAAACAGGGTCGAGACAGCGACAATTCGCCTGCTACATGGCTTAAGCTTCTTAACCATCCCCAATAGACATAATTCCGGAGTACATGCCACATTTTCTAACACAACCTCAGTAAGCACTCTTGTTACTTGATTCCAAAATGCAAATATTTTAACGCAGCTCCATGCGAGATGCATAAAGTCTGCATCATCCTGCCCACATCTGATTCAGCTCGCAGTTTCCCTCAGGCCAAACATCTGCAATTGGCTAGGTGTATAATATAGTTGATGCAGATATTTGAAATGAATGATACGAAGATTGCAGTTTGCAGTCAGTCGGCCAGTCAGCTCGCAGCAGAACTTCCACTGTTCCAGCGACATTTGGGACCCTAGCATCGCATTCCATTTATTGAGTGAAGGAGGTTCAATGAGTTCACTCTCTCTCATGGATGCGTTATACAGCTTTGTTATCAAACCCCTACTTTCCTCCCCAGCCAGCACCGCCTGTAGTGCTGTCAGCGTTTTCGGTTCTGCCGGAAAGTCAGGAAAAATAGATCTGATCGCCTTTCGTTTCCTGACGTATGTAAAGCCCAGCATTATGCTATGATCCCGCCCAGCTTGCAGGTCCAGGAGTGATCGGGACTGGCCATTCTTGTATAAATCCCCCAGCTGTCTGACCCCTGCCGCCCTTAGTGACCTCAAGCTTCCTGCTCTTGGGTTGCAGAATTATCGGGGTGTGTAGAAATCGGTAGCGCCGGGGCATATAGATAGTCCAGCTGCGCCCGCTTAGCCAGAGTCTTCCATGCCCATGCAGTGCATCTAACAGGGTTAATTTCAGAACTCGGGCCACCCCCCCACCCGACAGAGCGGCCGCCACCAGAGGAACCGGGTGCACAGTGTCTGCTTCAATCGCAGCATGTGGCAGGAACCGCTGCGGGAAGTACCAGTAGTGCGCAAACTGCGCATGAGCACATAAATAGTATAACCGCATATCAGGCGCCTCAAAGCCTCCTCGATCAAAGGGTTGTGTAAGCACGTCCCAGCTGCATCTTGGTTTCTTGCCACCCCAAACAAGGGTCAGTAGGGACATTTGGAGCGTATTTAATAGTGCAATATTCAGCCTAATGGGGATATTTACAAACAAATAGAGGAGTTTGGGCAGTATCGTCATTTATGTGACCGCGATTCTATCAGCTAGCGACAGAGGCAGTTTAGCCCACCTTGCCGTTTGCTCAGTGATTTGCGTAATGACTCGGCCATAGTTCCTGGAGAGTATCCTGTCAGGATCTCTATGCAGCCATATCCCTAAATATTTCACCGGGTCAGTAGACCACGACAGCGGGAAATCCAGCGCTACCTCTTGAGTGCCAGCAGTCAGCGGAAAAACTGTTGACTTCGCACAGTTGATCCCTAATCCGGAATATCCCTCAAATTACACATATTCTCTCAGTAGCGCCGGGAGATGTTTAGCAGGTTCACGGACATAAAGCATCATGTCGTCCGCATATAGTGAGACCACGAGAGGGCTCTGCCGCAATCGCAGCGCTGCATGTGCGTGTTTTTGATGAATTTTACAAGCCAAGGGCTCTAGCGCGAGCAAAAAGAGCATCGGCGACAGGGGGCATCCCTGCCTTGTACCCCTCCTTATTGGAAATGCATTTGAGACCCAGCCATTGACTCGTACCCGAGCCACCGGCTCATTGTATAATAGTTTAAGGAAAAACGGTGGCATGCCCATACGCAGTAGGACAGTGAACATATACGCCCACTGCAAGGAGTCGAACGCTTTCGCTGTATCAAGCAGCACAGCCACTGCCTGAAAATCCGACTCAAAGTAATGCAAAGCTGCAAAGATAGTACGCAGGTTGTGCGTCGTCGATCTCTTGGGTACAAACCCCGACTGGTCCGGGAGGATTCATTTGGGTACCAACGGCTGTAGCCTATTGGTAATCATTTTCGCTAAGATCTTAGCGTCTGTATTAATGAGGGAGAGAGGTCTGTATGATTCACACCTGTTTGCCACATTGTCTGGTTTCAGCAATGTAACAATAAGTGCTTCTTTGAGAGTGGGAGGTAGTTTCCCAGTTTCGTATGCCTCTGCAAAGACATCTAAGAGTCTAGGCGCCAGTTCTTCTATGTATGCCTTGTAGAACTCACTCGGAAGCCCATCAAGGCCCGCTGCTTTGCATGTGGGGAGGGACATTATGGCAATTTTTACATCTTCCACGTCAAAGGGCTGCGTAAGGCACTCCCTCTGACCCCCTGACAGCCACCCAAGTGCAATATCATCTAGATATGTGCACATATCAGCTTCAGGCACCTGTGCTTTGTCGCCATAGAGTTCAGAGTAAAAGTCCAACACCACCCTACTAATCTCTGGCGTATTATGTTGCGCCACCCCATCCCTGTCTATCATTTCAGTGATGTTTTCCTGGCACCTCGGCATAGCTAACTTCTGTGACAATGAACGGCTAGGCCTACCCCCCTCCCCATAGTACCTTGCTATGCTCCTTCTAGATCTGTGCACCAATTCTTGAACAACTGTTTGGTTGTGTTCAGTCACGAGGTTCCTTATTGTGGCGAGCGTTTCTGGTACAGGGATCCGCTCATACTCCCGCTCCAAAGCGGATATCTCTGTCGCCAGCTTGCTAATTCTACGCCTCAAGTCCTTCATGACACCAGCCTGTGCACTTATACATTCTCCCCGGATTGTAACTTTAAATGCTTCCCATAACACCCCTGCAGTGTCCACTGAGCCCTCGTTATCTATATAATAGTTTCTTATAGCATTTCCAATAGTGCTCTTAAAAACTGGGTCAGTTAGAGAAGCCTGCTGTAATCTCCACATAAAAGGAGGTCTCGCACAATCAGGGATTTGTAGCTCAAGGAGTACTGGGGAATGATCCGAGAGCGTCCTGGCCAAATGACTAATATGGACTGCCCATGTGCATGCCATCTCAGTTGCAAGCCAATAGTCCAATCTGGACCACGACCCATGCACAGATTAAATAAAGGTGCTTTCCCTTGACCCTGGATGGCGCAATCTCCATATGTCTTGAATGTCCCCTGCTTCTATCAATCCAATCAATGTGCCTGACGCCTGCTTGCCTCTTGCCACCGCACTTTCCGACCTGTCTGTATTCACATCTAAGCAAATGTTAAAATCACCTCCCCAGAATATCTCCACATGAGGATACATAGAGATGCGACGCCAAACATCAGTGAAAAAAGCAGGGTCATCCACATTAGGGCCGTATATGTTTACCAGCAGTACCATCACACCGCCCAGTTTGCCCAGGATTATCACCAACCTTCCCTGCTCATTCGTCTCTGAGCTAATCATATTAAATGACACACCCTTCTTAACGAGAATCAACCCGCCTCTGGAGTAGGAGGAGTAGGAGGCCGCCACACGAACCCCAGCCCTGTGTGCTCCCACATTTTTCTCTGAGATATTTGTTAGGTGGGTCTCCTGTAGGAAAGCGACCTGGACATCGAGCCTGTCCAGGTACGCTAAAACAGAGCAGATTTTCTTAGGGCTATTTAAGCCGCGTACGTTCCAGGTAAGGAATTTTATATTACCACCCATACTTGCTGCACAACTTGCTATAGATAACATGGTGAGGCCCTACATAATAAGTAAGCTGAGGTGCTTCAGTTGCTATGCCCTTGCAAAGTTTCAAACGTTCCTTCCCCTTCCCCCCACCATCCCCCCACCCACTTTGTTATATCCCGCATAGATGCCCTAATGTAGATCCGTTCGTACATACCCTAAAATGGACATATTCATATTTACCCTAATATGGTCATATTCGTACTTGCCCAATTATGGTCATGGCCGCATATGCCCAATTATGGTCACAACTATACATGTCCTATTATAGTATGATTCCTTATATAGGCATGATCTTTCACCTACATTGGTCCCAGCTAGTACACAACGAGCTCTGAGGGCTGAACGTTATCTATCCTGTGGTTTTGAATGCAGCAGGGTTCTTCCAAACACAGGCCCACACTGTACTCATTAATTATGCATGGCTTTCTAAGAATACACCACCAGCATAATGTATGTACAAAGTTCACACCTGACGTCTTCCTCATGTCCAATACAAACCATACTGAGGACTGAGACTCTTTAGGGTATAAATACACCACATCTTGCCCCGGTAAACCAGAGGGAACCGAGACTTCCATGCTGAGACACTAACCAGAGACGCTGAGGCTCCTGCATGCAGTCGCTCAAGCTGACAGTGGTCTGACACAACCCGGATGGGGTGTCCAACTCGAGACCAGGACGGGGTCCCACACTCTCTCTATTCAGGTACGGGTGTTCGACTAAATCCTAGGAGGATTCTTGGCTCTTAGCTTCTAAGACCTACACACATATGCTAGGTACACTCAGGTACATCTAGGTAGGCATCGTAGGAGTACGCACACTTGCATAATGCTTTTATATTCATGTATGTATCCATAATTATCGCAATATGGTAGAACTGTTCTATCCCTTTGCTTTTATCGTACTGCTGATAATATATCTCTGCTATTGCCTGCTGGTCTCTGCAGCACATATATTTTACACTAGAAAAACAACTGTTCAATAAATACTTATTGAAACGCCCAACTGTTTATTCTGTGTAACTCTCTGAGACAAACCGAATAAGTAAGCACGAGTGACTGAGCGAAAGGTAGTACATTGTTTCCACGATTCTGAGGGAATCAGGGTTGTCATGTTCTAAGGTTGCCAGAAACTAATCTCTCCCCGATAAGAGGAGACACTAGTGGCACTGCGAGCTAGCTAATGCAAAACCAGGCTAACATATACGGTGGGGGTGCTCAGAGCTAGTCTGCCACCAAGCCCGCAGTATATGTTATCCAAACGCGCAGGTCCTGCAGGGGTACTATAGGAGCTACACGACAACTTCAGCACCCCCAACTTGCTAAAGCCATCCCTATACAGAGTAAATAATGCCCCCCGAATACAGAAAAACAATTGAAACATGCGGGGTACTCCCACGTGGGGAGCGCCAGAGTGCTACTAGCCACCTACAAAAGCAGGAAGTGGCTGATCAGTTCTACAACAAGTGCAATAATATCACAAACATATTCTTGAACACTTATGCATCTAAGTGGCTTCCCATTCAAATTATAGCCAACCATCCCAGAGCCACAGCGGAAAAGTCCACTCATTTTTCAGTTGCCCAAACCCATGTCCTCACGTAGGTATAGGTCACAGCATATAGCAGGCTTCGCGCGCATACATCACTGTTCCTCCTCGTCTGGGTCATTGGAGGGTTCACGCCGTCTCCGTTTCAGCTTTTTCACATGATCAAGTGCTGCCTTAGTATTAGTGAAGATTTTAAAGGCGCCCTCTTGGCCGATTCTTAGGCGGGCCGGGTAAAGCATATGGAATACCCTCGGATTGCAATAGATTCTTCACTGTGCCAAACTCCCTTCTTGCTGCCTGCACTGCAACTGTAAAATCCGGGAAGAATGCCAGTGTGTTCCCCTGAAATTCGATTGTGCCTTTTTCTCTAGCCATCCGCAAAATGGCGTCCCGGTCTCTGTAATTTAAAAGTCTGGCAATGATGGGGCGCGGCACTGCCCCAGGGACTGGCCTCGCAGCCAGGGTGCGATGGGCATGCTCTACGATTAACATAGGGGACAAATTCTCTGGGGCAAAGATGTCTCTTATCAATGTCTCTATATAGGCCTCCATTTTGCCTGTGTTTGTAGACTCTGGAAGGCCAGTGATTCTGATGTTGTTACGTCTGGACCTGGCCTCCAAGTCCTCATTCTTCGCCTGTATAAGCGCCAATACTTTCTCCATATTTAAGGTTTTGCCGTAGACCTCGCTGAGACCGTCCTCAGTGGTAGAAACCCTCTGCTCAATCTCCCCTATTCTAGAGTTTTGTTTCTCTAACTGTGCAGACATGTGGTCCATTCTTTGGTTCAACGCAGCTATTTTTCCATCTATGGACTGAAGACTTTGCTGCATTGCCAGGAGCGTTGCTTCGAGCGAGGGGGGGGCATCCCCTTGCACATCTGCCTCGAGTCTGAAGCTGCCTTTGGCTGTGACCTGCTAGGCTTCTGCATGTCAAACGTAAGGCGAGGTTGGGATTTGTCTGTTTTCCCCATTATGTGCACCAGGCAAAACGGAGCTGCAGCTCTAGAATATCAGCACTGCTGAGTCTGCTGTGAGACTGCTCTGCCCGAGCCACTACCAGACAAATGCGCGGCCACAGTCCGTTGCTTGATTACAGGCCCTGAGTTGTTTATCCCACCGCCAATGACCAATGTCTTTTTGTTTTTGAAAAATAACCTTTTATGGTGACTGGTAGATAATCCAACTTTGTTTTATGTTAGAGGACTGTCAAGGTACACAATTCTGGGGCCCCAAGTCACTGCATTTCTTCCTCGCGTCCCCGCCATATTCACATTGGCCTCTGCTAACTGTGGTGACAGTTTATTGCTTCATGCACTAGGCCTCCCGCTGTGCAGAGCAGTGCTCCCAGTCGTGCGCCCCAGGGAGACGTTTACCAGCGCTACACTCCACGCAGCCCAATGTATCAGGACTGCCGAGATGCCATGAGCCATATGTTATGTGGTGCCAACCGCTCACGCAGGCCGCAGGGCCCTCTTCGCCGTTCCCGCCTGCCAGCAGCTTGTAGGCCGCAGCCTTGCGCCCGGGCCCGCACCCACCTCCGTAGCCACGAGCGCAGGCCAGGCCGCACCCCCACTCACCGCGCTTGGCTCCTGCCACGTCAGCCGCACTCCGGATCTCTCAAAGGCCCCGAGAACAGCAGCGCCGGTTCCCGCCGGCCTCCTCACACACTGGAGGCACCAGCGCAAGCGCAGCAGGCCACCAGGAGCCCCTCCGCGCTCTTCAGGCAGATCTCGTGGTGGCACAGCAGGATGCGTTCCGGTGAGGCACAAGACTGTCTGCAGCAAATAGGCGCAGTTCCGCACGCACTCGCCGTTTGCACTGGAGGCTATTTTCCCTACAGCCCTTCAGCTGTACGATCAGCCTTACTGCAGGGCTATGGTGGCCGCCATTTTGCGCTCACACAGTCGGGCTCCGTCCCATCGGATTTCAGCAGTTTTCTCTGGTACAGCCAGTACACAATGCCACTGCGCTGCTCCGGGATGTCCCGCAATTAGGTCAGTCGTTTTTCCAGCTTAGATGCTGCAAATTTCGGGCAGATAATGGTCGGATTGTAGATCAGCCGGGCAGAGCCGCACTACAGCACAGCCATCTTGCCGTGCGCCCTCTAGCACCCCCCCTATCAAGGAAACTTAATTAAAAAAGTTAAAACATCAAACTAGCAAGCATTTGAGGAAGGTTCTAAGAAAATTCAAACATTAATCTAACAAAGCCTCAACAAAGAAATATCATAAGAGTGTAAAAGTTGACTAGCCCCCCTTTCAAATTTAAATAGGAAGGGTTTGGTGACTGTAGTGCATTTGCGTTAATAAATGTAGATCTCTTTAACTATTGCACTTCCATTTATCTTTAGAGTCCTTGAAAAACTGTAAAACTTTGAGCTATATGGTTGGGAAAGGATAGAATGAAAATAAATTAAAATCCCTAAATAAAAATTGCATTTAATCAGTTTACGGATTAACCCTCTCTTTGAAAAAAAAGTCAGCCCTCTGATGTAAAACAAGTAGCCTTTGTTAATTCCCTCTTAGGTAAAGAATTGTGAAATGTGTAATTTTACTCACGGATAGTTCAACAAGAGTGTTTGAAGTAGACAAGAGTGTATAGTCGAATGCAATTTGAATAGATAAGGGGGGGTAATGTTTGAAGGACAAACTTATTTGTCTGCTTAGATTTTAGAGAAAAAGATAAATTTACTTTTCTGGCTTACAAGACTGTAATGCTTTACAAAGGGGAGGAGCCACCAAATAATCTCTGTGACCTTAAAGGGGTGTGCTAGAATGAGTTCTATAGAAAAAAAAACATCATAGGGAGTGTCGCGAGACTGAAGATGAACAACCGTCTGTAGTACCTTGCTCCCCTATGGACACCGTAACTGACATACTGTCACTCCACATGCAGGCAGGGGACGAACCCTGTAAAAATGTACTCAGTGCCCACGAGGAGGAGCCCTGTGGGGCGTGCCCGATGGCGCTGGCCACGTCAGCCCTATCGGAGGAGACCTGCGGGAGGAGAGGTGCACCGTACGCGTTGAAGAGGGAGGAAGTGGAGACGAAGAGTGCGGAAGAGGAGCAGGAGACGCCCACGCCGGTTTGTGAAGCAGGACCCCGGGAGTCCCCGAAAGACGAAGCCAGGAACACCATCCTAGACGACACCAACACGCCAGGAGGCCAAGGGGACCGCGCATCACCCCGCCACTCTCCGAGAGGAGGGTGGCTAAACAAGGTACGGTCCAGACTACGGGGCTTCTTCGGGCACTGGGCGGGGAAGGGAACGTTGTAGAGGGAGGGCACTGCACTTCGGTAACAGTAAAACACATGCTGCTGGAAACGGGTGATATTCCCTCACGTCCCATACCCTGAGTCTAAGAAGGATTTCCAGTCCCTACTGACCCGGGTCTTGTTTTGTTTTGTTTTGTTTTCCCTTTCCTACTTCTCGGGAGAACGGTGGAAGGCAGTCATCTCAGCCTGTCTCTTGGGAATCCTCGGTGACTTCGGGAGTGCTCCACTAACCAGGACTCAACGGTTACCCCAACTGGATGTTGCTCCATCGTATGCCCACAATAAAAGACGTATAGAGAAACATAGAAATCGGTCTCTATTGCATCCTTTTGCCTTCGCATTGTATCTACTCGGGGTGGTCCCATGACAAGTGGTGGAGAATAAGGGCATAACCCCTCCGATACACGATGGAAAACCTTGTGTACCAATTAAAGGAGGGACAAAACAAACTAGAATGGGCCAAGGAGAAAAGCATGAATCAAGCGGAGATGGTCCGCGCTGTCTTTTCTTCCGCCATTCAGGCCCAGGCTGATGACATGACCAAGTTAGTAGAAGGACAGACGCAGCTACTCTTGGGCCTAGGCCAAGGGAGGGGTCCTACTCTTCCTGGGACAGTTATTCCCCTGCAAAAAAATGTACCGGGAGAATACCCCGTTTCCTTCTTTCTGAATTTCGAGAGGGCCGGCGAGGGCCAGCACCTGGCCAACGGATCGCTGGCCTTTTTACCTGGCCCCCTTACTCACATGTGAAGCTCAGGCCGCCTACCAGATCATTAATAAGGATGGTACTTCTGCTTATGGTGTTGTGAAACAATACATAATGGGCCGATTGGGGGTAGAGGATGAAACCCATTGTATCAAATTCAGGCAAGAACGAGGAGCACCAGGAGACACCCCGAAAACCCTTTTTTCCAAAATGAAGGACGCCGCTGACCATTAGCTCAAGCCGTTGGAATCCACTCGAGAAGAAATAATGAATAAAATATACTTAGAACAATACCTCGACGCCTTACCTTATGGGACTCAAAGATGGCTCCCTCAACATGCGGGCCTAACCCTAGAACATGCATTGGAGATGGCCACCTACTACATGCGAGCCCAATCATGTAACACGACCAGGGAGCCAGAGAGGATACAAAAGGGACCCCAACAGATGAAGAACGAGAAGAAGCCAGTGAAAACCCCTGTTGAGCCTTTTAGGGCTCGAATAGGAAGAACCGAAGGCTTTTCCTCTTCAGGGCCCCAATGCTTCGAGTGCGGTGAATGGGGCCATATCGCCAGGTTCTGCAGGAAAAAAAAGGAAAAACAAGAAGACGAACCAATGGATGTTAGCTATGCACCCCGACCTTTCCTTTACGCGCAAGAGATGGGACCCATTTACTACGGAAGTCTTAGGATAAATAACCAGGCAGTGACAGCCCTCCTTGACTCAGGTTGCAAACACTCAGTGGTGAGAGAAGAGTTAGTCCCTGTATCCCATATCATCCCCGAGACGACCGTTAGTATTTGATGTGTGCATGGCGACGTCAAAGACTATCCTGTAGCCCGAGTAACCCTTCAGACCGAAACAGGCTTCACATCTACAGTCGACGTAGGGGTCCTCCCTTTTCTCCCAGAACAGCTTATACTAGGCGTAGATAATCCCTGCTTTTCTAGTCTCCTAGCCAGTAACCTGGAAACCTATTCCCTACAGAAAAACACCCACAATGGTCTACTCACTTCTGAACCATAGGCCATGGACAACCACTTTAGGGTGGCACAGATAAACGACAGCACCCTTAGTAACGCCTGGCAGAGCGCCCGGGATACAAAAGACGGCCCCAGAAAAACCTATCCCTGTTTTTTGGAGCGCAATGGCCTCCTCTACAGAATAGCCAAAGAAGGAGCAGAACCCCAGTTATTGTTCCCAGCCGGTTTTAGGGACCAAATCCTTTTCTTTGCCCATTCCCATCTCTTGACGGGCCATTGTGGGGTGGAGAAAACCAGTCAGTCCATTCTAAAAAAAAAATTTGGCCAGGTATTTATGCCCAAGTAAAGAAATACTGTCAGGAGTGTGCCATATGTCAAAAAAGGAATCCATACATTCCTCCAAAAGTACCCCTCCAGCACCTACCTATAATAGGCAGACCTTTTGAGCGAATAGGAATGGACCTTATAGGCCCTCTATCTAAATTATCCAGGGGTTACCAATATGTCCTAGTTCTTGTGGATTACTCCACCAGATACCCCGAGGCCCTTCCCTTGAGGACTGCGACCACTACCACCATAGCACAGAGGCTGATTGAGGTGTTTTCCAGGGTGGGATTTCCACGTGAAATCCTCACTGATCAAGGGACCCCATTCGTATCGAGACTGATGAAGGAGGTATGCAAACAGCTGGACATTAAGCATATTAAAACTTCCGTGTACCATCCACAGACGGACGGTCTCGTTGAAAGGTACAACGGCAATCTAAAACTCACCCTAAAAAAGCTATTAACAGGGGACAGAAAGAACTGGGACCAGCTCATTCCGTTGGCCCTTTTTGTCATCCGGAGCACAGTGCAAAGCAGTTTGGGTGTTTCCCCATTCGAGATTCTGTTTGGGCAGAAACCACGCACCCTTTGGAGATCACAAAGGAGAGCTGGGAATAGGAGGGGATAACAGAAGCTCAGGACCTGTTAGACTATGCCAACCAGGTAAAGGTTCGTCTTCACAAGCTGAGATCCCTAGCCCACGATAACCTAGAAAGGACTCAGAACAAACAAAGATACCACTACGATAAAGGCAAGCGTTGGAGAGAATTCCAATGTGGGGAATGGGTTCTGATCCTCCTTCCTTCCTCTACCCATAAATTAAAGAAGGAGTGGCAAGGTCCGTATGAGAACATAAAGAAAATAGGGAAAACCACCTACGTTTTATGCCTGTCCCCACAGAAAACCAAAATGTACCATGTCAATCTCCTAAAAAAATGGTTTGGTACTCCTCCCAGTAGAACCTGTACAGTTTCCTTAGCGAACACTCCCGCTCATACTGTTGACACCACTATCCTTACTCCTAAACTGATGGCATGCGAAAAAAAGACCTAACGAACCTCTTATACTCCTTTACTGACATCTTCTCGGATCAGTCCGGGAAAACCCATTTAGCGGTGCATTCCATACCTACCACAGAAGGGGTCACCACCAAACAGAGACCGTAGAGGGTTCCTGAAGCCCGTAGGGTTGCCTTACAGCGAGAAGTCACCCAGATGCTAGACTTAGGCGTTATAGTACCCTCCAAGAGCAATTGGTGCTCTCCCATTGTCCTGGTACCGAAACCGGATGGGAGCACCTGCTTTTGTATCGATTTCAGGGCCATAAACCGAATCTCTAAACAAGATGGATATCCCCTTCCCAGAGTAGACGAGTTAAGTGTACGTTTAGGCGAGGCTCGTTACATCTCCACGATCGACCTCGCCAAGGGATATTGGCAGATCCCATTACACCCCGACGACCAGGAGAAAACGGCTTTCTCCATTCCAGACGGATTATACCATTTCACCGTGCTACCGTTTGGCCTGCACAGTGCCCCGCTAGTTTTCAGAGACTAATGGATACCCTGTTAAAACAACACCTAGAGTATTCATCAGCGTACTTAGACGACATCATTATATACAGCAAAACGTGGGCCGAACACTGATCCCATCTTAATGCTGTCCTGTCTGAACTAAGAAACGCCAACCTTCACATCAACGCAAAGAAGTCCAAGTTTGCTTTTCAAAAAGTAAAATACCTAGGCTATTTACTAGGAAAGGGCCTAATCGAACCTCAAACAGAAAAAGTTAGGGCTATCCAAGACACCCCCTTTCCAAAAACCAAGAAAGATCTGAGGGCCTTTTTTAGGACTGGTTGGGTATTACAGGCGGTTTATACCCCAGTTCTCTGACACTGCTGCCCCTCTCACTGACTTATTGAAAAAGACAGCAACCCCTTATCTCCTCCGATCCCCATCCACTCAAGAAACCGTGGCGTTCCAGACATTAAAAACCATACTGACTACGTCCCCGGTGTTGCTTACTCCCAACTTCCAAAACCCATTCATCCTGCAGACTGATGCCTCTGGCGTGGGCATAGGTGCAGTCCTTTCCCAACTAGACGAGGAAGGGCTTGAAAGACCGATTCTTTACATTAGTCGGAAGCGCTTCCCTAGGGAACAGGCGTACCCCACAATTGAGAAGGAGTGCCTAGCCCTGAAGTGGGGCATTGAAAAATTGAGGTACTACCTGGAGGGGAGGACTTTTATTTTATATACTGACCATGCCCCTCTTACCTGGCTCCAGAGGAACAAGGGATGCAATGACCGGGTCCTTCGGTGGTTTCTGGCCCTGCAACCGTTCCGTTTCGAAGTCCGCCACCGGAAGGGCAGGGATCAGGGCACCGGGGATTATTTATCGCGTTTTCCTCTTTCCCCCTATCGGGGAAATCCTGGGGGAGGGATGTGTCACGAGACTGAAGATGAACAACCGACTGTAGTACCTTGCTCCCCTATGGACACCGTAACTGACATACTGTCCCTCCACACGCAGGCATGGGACGAGCCCTTTATAAATTTACTCAGTGCGCCATGAGGAGGAGCCCCGTGGAGCGTGCCCGATGACGCTGGCCATGTCGGCCCTATCGGAGGAGACCTGCGGGAGGAGAGGCGCGCCGTATGCGTTGAAGAGGGAGGAAGTGGAGACGCCCACGCCGGTTTGGGAAGCAGGACCCCGGGAGTCCCCGAAAGACGAAGTCAGGAACACCATCCTAGACGACACCAACACGCCAGGAGGCCAACGGGACCGCGCATCGCCCCGCCACTCTCCAGGAGGAGGGTGGCTAGACAAGGTACGGTCCAGACTACGGGGCTTCTCCGGGCACTGGGCAGGGAAGGGAACGTTGTAGAGGGAGGGCACCGCACTTCAGTAACAGCAAAACACATGGTGCTGGAAACGGGTGATATTCCCTCACGTCCCATACCCTGCGTCTAAGAAGGATTTCCAGTCCTTCCTACTGGCCCTGGTCTTGTTTTGTTTTGTTTTGTTTTCCCTTTCCTACTTCTCGGGAGAACGGTGGAAGCCAGTGATCTCGGCCTGCCTCTTGGTAATCCTTGGTGACTTCGGGAGTGCTCCGCTAACCAGGACTCAATGGTTACCCCAACTGGATGTTGCTCCATCGTATGCCCACAATAAAAGACGTATAGAGAAACATAGAAATCGGTCTCTATTGCATCCTTTTGCCTTCTCTTTGTATACACTCGGGGTGGTCCTGTGACAGGGAGATTGAGTATTACCCTCTGAATCATCCCTGTATCCCTGGGAAAGACTGTCAGTAGGGTTTGCTTTACAGATTCAGGGCCTCATTTATAAAAAGTGTCACATTGCTGCAGTAAAACAGCGATGCAACACTTTTCAGTGCGCCCTCCTTGCGACACGATGGATGCGGAGTATTTACTGTACGGTACTCCATGTCGCATGGATTTACAGATACGTCAGGAATCCTGACATATCTGTAGGGGCAAAAATGGCGCATTGCTGGAGTGTGTCTGGAAACAGACGCACTCCAGCACAAGCCCCATATGAAAAGGCCTGCGTCACCCCTTATGCCTGCTTCAAGCAGGCGCAAGGATTTGACGCAGTGAGGCTGTAGAAGTGTTGCAGTGAAATCTCACAGATTTCACTGCAACACTTCTACGAGCCTTTTCTGCACTGGAACACCCACTCTGCATACATTATACCTGTTGCAGGTATAATGTAGCACAGAGGTTTACAAAGTGACGCATCTGCCTCGATGCTTAACTTTGTAAATATGGCGCTGTGTGGCACATTTTTTACGCCGCTGCAGCATCACAAAAAGTGTTGCAACGGCAGCATAAGGGCCTCATAAATAAGGCCCTCAATGTTTATTCCTAGGACTCCTCCCCAATGTTGCATACTTGACATTGTGCTTTGGAATGTGCTAAACTAATAGAGAATCAGAGGTTTCAAGCTTTTATTAGAAGTCATGAAATTGTATCTTTACAAGAAACCTTGTTATTATAATGTCTTGTAATCACTTTTGATAAAAATTGCCATGAGAAAAATTGGGAACCTTTAGGGTGTTTAGTTGTTATTTATGACACCTAAAATAATAAGATAAACTACAAAATTAGAAATAAGTTATGATAGGGGAATAGAGTCATGCATACGTTTCTTTGAGGATGGACTATAAAGGAGCTGGCCAATGTGATTAACTTTTATGTGTATTCATATTAAAAAAGGGCAATTCAGTATATGCTGATCTTAAGTTTTAGTTTGGAGAACACTGAATCACAGTATCCCTGTACTTCATTTGTAATTGTGGGTGACTTCAGATTATTAGATGATTTGTCTGAATCCATACTTTAGGCGTTTCGTATCTCAACAACTGTGAGAAAGTGAAATATTAATTGGAGTGGATGGTAGTCCACCACAAGTAAGAAAGTCACGTACTTGTTAGGCCCAGTCAAAGGTTTCAGTAATTTAAACCTAAGCTCGGCCCCTGGAAGTCATGACGTAGAGCAGACAGGTTTAATTTAGAAAAAATATGTAAAGCATTTAGAGGTACCAAAACAGTTAAAAATAAAAAACACAATACAATACAGTCTGATTCTAATTTATAAAATGTAATAAACAAAAAAATTACACCAAAACAACAACAGAGATATGAGATTTTAAAGATTTGAGTGTAAATAGAGCCAAAAAGCGTCAATGGTAGTTAATGGTTGCGGTAGACAGGGACCTAGGCGCGATTTGAGGCTGGCCGACATGGGCTATAAGTCAGATATACCAAGTAGATTGCCCCCCCTCCCCCTAGAGCCTGAAAGTAGGGAAGTTTGAAAAAGTTTGTATAACCCAATCTGAAAAGGGACTTTGTCATTTTTCTGAGGAGAAACTCTTCTCCATGCGGCACAAACATGAAATTCAATCTGACGCCATGGAACTGCCGATCGGACAGTTTTTGTGGTTGGTTCCCTTGAAGCTCTAGAGCCCTGGAGCAAAAGTTTTGAAAAAGTTCCCAAACAATTTTTGGTGTCCAAACAACCACACAATTCTTCACAGGCATGTCCTGTTCAGCTTTTTTATGTTCCTGGAGTCACCCAGGGAATCAGCCTTATGATCCTTGGAAATCTTTCTGTTCTTCAATTCCAAAATGGAAGGGGGTCCAACCTTCTCATATCCTTTTCACAGGTCACAGATTCTAAGTGTAGCAGGTGCAGTTTGTATGGTATCCTTTCACAAGTCCAGCAGTGTTCTGATGGGGTGCCTGGGGTGCCACATTTATGCGTGGCATTAGCTAGTGGATGGGAATGAGTGATGGGCACTCCCTTACCAATGGGGTAAAGGTTCCTGGGGGCACCTCTACCCACCTTTCCATTAGTTCCTGTGCTAAGTAAATAAGACTACTACATCAGCTATTACAAGATGGTACTGTAAAAGATGTATTGGTCGTATGGGGTGGAGATTTTAATACTATCCTATGCCCATTGATTGAAGGGAAAAACTGTGGATTAACATTGGTCGATGATTGTACTTATCCTCATTTTCCCCATACTAATTATAGGGACTGTTTAAATGAGATATTTTTATATGACTTGGGATCTGCTAACAGTCTATGTACTCCACCTGTTGCTTTTGGTCAGACATTCAATGTGAGAGGTATGTACTCAATTATTGACTTTATAATTTTATCCACAAGACATGCATCGAGGCTGGGGGGGTGTGGCTACGCAGCTATCAATGGCGGACGCGTGAGCAGAGAGCTCCGCGCCAACCGAACGCATTATCCTGCGTAGCGGTGATCCTGCCCGGGCCCGGGGGCTCCCGCCGGTGGCCTCCCCGAGGGGAGTATTTGAGGTGCCTGGTGCTGCCTTTTGGGACCTGAATTTCGGCTAGGAGGCCCGATAAACGTGGTGTACGACGGACGACACAGCAGCAAGATGGCGGCTTGAGCGGACGGCGAGATCTGCGACACGGCTGGGCGGACTGTCCTGAAGGGCTCTGACAAGTGCAGTGGGTCTCCTGAGGCGCTGAGGCTACCCGCGGAACTGCGGACTCCCCCCGGGATGACAGGGGTCGAGTCCCGAGCTTGGCGGACGCCCGAACGGGTGCTGGGACCTTCCTGCAGGTGTGAGGCCGGGATCCCTGAAGGGGACGGGCGTTGTGAGCCCATGGGAGCCCTCTTGAAGCGCTAGCACAACCAAGAGGTATTGATTTTCCTGACTTGCTGAGGGCCCCGGGGTGGTGTGCTTCCCGAAGTGCCACGGTCGTTGTTGGGCTGAGCGGACCATGCGTGCATTGTAGGGGAGGTAGCCGCCATCGCTGGAAAGACCTGTGGTGCTGGATGACCGCGACGCACGGGGTGCTTGGCTCGCCTTTACCTCCGTGGGACATTGCCGGCTGGACCTAGCCCATTTAGATTCTCGGCGCTCCCTGTGCACTGATTGATATAGTAGAGGAGACTGGAGGCTTGGGGGTGCCTACCTGAACTCATTAGAAGTGGGAAGATTGCCTGTTTGTCCTGTGTGCCTGAACTTTGAGGGTGCCCCATGGGTGAACCGGCTTGCTGCCTCTGATGCACTCTTTGCTTCTGCCACTGCCAACTTCCTGCGGAGGCCCACGGTTGCAGGGGACTAGCGCTGTAGTACAGAAACTGGCAAGATTAGAGTCCTAGGGCTGAGAAGACGATTTGAAAGCTCTCGCTTATTTTATACCCTGGAGGCGAACGAATCGGTGGGGCATGTGGTGGCTCGGTGCCTACAGAGAGCGGGCCGCATGAGATCAGAGGTCGTAGAACACACTTCACTGACCATGGGGAAACCTAAAGGAAAACTGGTGGGTCCTCCCCAAGAACAAGACAATAGTGCTCTGGACTCGGTGCCCAAGGAACCTGGGGGTGACCCTATTGAGATACCGGTACACCAACAGTACGCACGGATCCTGGAGGCTATCATTGACACCAAAGCGACGCTACACCAGGACATCAGCACAGTGGCAGTGGGACTAGGCCTGTTACGGGCCGAACATGGAAAACTGTCTGACCGGGTAAAACATACGGAGATGACTCTTGAGGAACTTGCCCCTGCACAAAAAGTACTGGCCGCTAAGGTGGAAGACCTTTTGGATAGAATGGGGATGTTGGAGCGTAGAGCAGAGGACGCAGAGGGACGCAATCGTCGTAACAACATGCGGGTCGTAGGGCTGCCGGAAGGCATTGAAGGGCAAGTTATGGTAGCCTTCCTGGAGACATGGCTGAGGGAAATGGTGGCGCCGGAGGGTGTCTCACAGTTTTACACCTTGGAAAGAGCCCATCGGGTGCCCAACAGACCTCCGGCACCGGGACGCCCTCCGAGACCGGTGGTGGCTAGGTTACTTCATTACCGTGACAGGGACCTGCTGCTCCAGAAGGCACGATCGGGTGGTCCCTACACCGTGGAAAATTGCAACGTGTCCCTGTTTCCCGATTATACGTTAGAAGTGCAAAGACGCCGTGCATCCTTTTTAGAGGTCAAATGAGCGCTACGTGAGGAGGGAATCCTGTACTCGCTGATGTTCCCGGCCATGCTGAGGATTATGTTGGATGGGAAAACACACTTTTGCGATGACCCTAAATCTACATGGGAATGGGTCGAAACCTATAAGACAGAAGGCCATGCTATTCCTCGTCCTCGACATCCGGAGACTGGGTTGGGTGAGCCTGGGAAGCGACTCCGGAGGTGGCAGCGGCGGAGAGCTACTAAGAGGCTGAGTCCGTCGCGGACGGCGGAGGAGAGGGCGAATGCACTGCAAGCAGTAGCCGTGATGTTGCGGGGTGGAGAGTCGGCGCGGGAGAAGGGATCGGACTCAAATCATGGAACTGATGACTCGGGATCGGACACTTCACCAAGTGGGCGTAACTGTATGCCGGAGGTGACCCTGCAGACGGCGGACGAGTTCTTTGGATAAGGGACTGGATGTTTTTCACCTCTCCTCCTCCCCGTTGCTTTTTCTCTTCCTCTTCTTTTTCTGTTCTCTTCTCCCCCCCTTTTTCTTTTTTCCCTCTCTGTTGCTCCCCCCTCCTCCCCTCTGTTGTCCCGCTTCCTGGGAGACCTACATATCGGTGTAAGATTATGTTGAACGTGGGTGGTGTTTCTCTGGAGGTTGGGGGGGAGGTGGGGGTTGTGGGGGTGGGGGGCCAGGGGGGCTCCCGGGCACTGGTGGGGGGGCCTATTGAGGCTGACACGCCATGGGTACTAAATTGATTTACAACTTGTATTAGAAGCTTTGGTTGCGCTCCCTAATAGGTCCTTAGTTAGTTACCTAGGACCTTGTTGTTTTGTCGTAGGATTGTGCTATGCACTGTTTTAGTGCATTTGGGCAGCTGATCGTTGTCAGTCCGCTCGCGGGTGTGGGAGTTCAATGTTTGGGGTTGTTGTTGCTTACCAGGTGGTCTATGAGAATTGCAGTGGCTGATGGAATGGGGAGGGTACTGGGTGGGGAATATTGTTTTACTAGATGGCACATCAGATAACTCGAGCAGAGGGGTACAAGCTCCTTACATGGAACATACGGGGTATGGGTTCACCTGCTAAGCGCTATACTATACTGAATTATATACGTCGTAGGGGTGTGCACGTGGTGCTGTTGCAGGAGACCCACCTTACGGAGACTGAGGTAGGATGACTGAAACGCAGGTGGAGGGGACAGCTGTATGCGACTACCTACTCTGCCTTTGCGAGGGGAGCACTAGTGTGGATATCGATTGGGATAGATCCACCCCTCCATTACGGGGCACGTTGGCATCTAATACGGCACAAGGGCTTTGGCGCTGGGCTGCGGGCTGGGGAGTGGTGGATATGTGGAGGCTCCAAAATGAACAACGTAGAGTATATTCCTATTATTCGCATCTGTATGACCTCCACACACGATTGGACATGTTTTTTTGTTCCACTACACTGACCCACATGTTATCTGGGACGGAATACCTGGGGAGAGCCATCTCTGATCATAGTCCCCTGCTTATGCGATTTGCTCCTCTCCCTGAGAGAACTCCGATTCCCTCGTGGAGACTAGACTCTGCCTTATTGGAAGACGACGGGTTTAGACAAATATTGGCGGCGGCGAGAGATAACCAGGGAACTGGGAGTGAGCAGCAGTTGCAAGAGTTGGACGGGGAGCTGGTGAAAGGTTTAGCAGTACAAGCTAAGATGGTGGAACTCAGGAGTCGCTATAATTCAACGTGGGACAGATTACGGGTAATTGACCTGAACAATTATAGGGCGCAGCAACATGAGGAAGGGGGCAAAGCCGGTAGATTGCTGGCCTGGTTGGTTCGGCCTGAGAGTCGAGGAGCACCTATCCCGAGCGGACGGGTGCTCTGTTCTCTGAGCGCGATTAACGAGGCGTTTCGTAGCTACTATGAAACTCTGTATTAGCAGCCAAGGCTCATTCCAACCGAGGCAATACAGTTGTATCTCGATGCCCTGCGGTTGCCAGGTTTGGAGACAAATGTTGGTGACTCCCTGGCATTACCGGTCAAAGTGGGTGAAATTAGGGAGGCAGTTAAGGGGATGGCGCGAGGGAAAACGCCTGGGCCAGATGGCTTACCTGCTGACTTTTATTTGGATTTCCTCGATATCCTGGCCCCACAGTTGGAACACCTTTATGCAACTGCACTTGAGGTGGGCAGGCTTCCATCCTCCATTAGAGAAGCACTAGTGGTCCCTCTGCCAAAGACTCAGACGGCCCACCCAAGAGTGACGGATTTCCGACCTTTATCCATGTTAAATACCGATTTTAAAATTCTGAGCAGAGCATTGGCTACCAGGATACTGCCACATATGCAGCGGTTGATCCATATTGACCAGAACGGTTTTATACCCACACGGTCCACGTCTAACAATCTGCGGAGATTGTATAATGTAATGTTCCACAACAACTTAGGAGCCTATGCTGCTGCAGTGGTAATGTCAATTGACCTCGAGAAGGCTTTTGACTCCTTGAGTTGGGACTTTTTACTGGCAACGATGGAAAAGATTAAAATGGGCGAGGGCTGGTTAAAGTGGGTCCGTCTCTTATACAAGGAACCTAGGGCACGGGTCCGTACATGCGCTCTGTTATCCGCCTCATATAATATCTATAAGGGGACTCGACAGGGGTGCCCCCTCTCGCCCCTGCTGTTCGCTCTTGCCATGGAGCCATTGGCTGAACGCACTAGACAGGAGGGTGGGCGTCTGGGGATTACATTAGATGGGGCTACTCATATAATTTCACTGTACGCCGATGATGTGTTGGTATATCTGAGAGACGGGAATGTGGGGATACCTGAGATGTTGCGAATACTAGGGGAATTTGAAGAGATGTCAGGCTTACGGCTTAACCGCAGCCTCATATCTTTCCGCTTTGTCCCTCTGTACCGAGACCACCGTCTCTTCCGTTGGAGTTAGACTGGGCACCGGATGTTTTTAAATATCTAGGTATCCGGATCTATCATACACAAGCCGACTTGCTAGAGGGCAATCTAGGGGGGTCCTTACGGGGACTTCAGCAGAACGTAGCCTTTTGGCGCACATTGAAACTTCCAGTGATGGCCAGGGTGGCGCTCTCTAAGATGGTGATGCTGCCCCGCCTCCTATATTACTTTGTTAACTTACCAGTAATCATACCGCGTAGTTGGTTTAAAAAGATGGATGTACTGCTGAGAGACCTGGTTTGGGACGATGGCTGAAATAGAGTGTCTTTGCAGACCCTGCGGCTCCCCTTTGTGGGTGGTGGTCTCGGGGCCCCTGATTTTGAGGCATATTACTTGGCGGCTCAACTGCAGTGGTTGGCCCGGTGGCTTGACGGATGAGGGCTGGACACTCTTTCTATCATTCCCGGTTCTGTGACGGCGACCCTCTTGCCTAGAATGCTTGATTGGCTCAGGAAGATTAAACCTATGGGGGTGCTACTCTCCGTGGCTATGGCGTGTTGGGACAGATGTGTGGCGAGATCTAGAGATGTGAGACTATATTCCCCTTGTGTTCCCTTGGTACGCTTGCCACAGTCGGGTAGGGGCCCGCCCCTTACATGACGCCAATTACAGGGATGGGATGACGCAGGGGTACAGACGGTGGGAGACTGTTATAGGGATGGGGAATTGCTGCCACTCACAGATTTCCTGGAGTATCATGAGTTGCCACCCGGGCAATTCTTGAATAATCACAAGATACGGGGAGCCCTAGTAGAATTGTGGGGAGGGGAGATGGTGGAACCAGCCACGCACCCGGTCCTCCACGCAATGGTGACACTGGGCTCGGCCGGACATTTAGTGAAATGGCTCTATCAGACAATTATTGAGATTTTGGGCCGTCCATTACATCGGTTGAAGGAGAGATGGGAGGGGATGCTTGCCAAGCAGCTCACTGATAAAGACTGGGAAAGGGCCTTGGGAGGCCCCAAGAAAGTGTCGCGAAATGCAGCATTTAAATATCTACAGTTTAATTGGCTCCATAGAACGTATCTCACACCGCATCGGTTGAATGTGGTGTTTGGGAGTACAGATCATGCCTGTCCTCGTTGTACGCTTGGTGACACGGACTTTGACCACATGGTTTGGTTCTGTCCAGAGCTCCATGGTTACTGGACAAAGGTACTGGAGCTGATTAATAAGGTAATGTCTTTAGACATAGTGTGCACACCAGCAGCTTGTCTACTGGGAATATTTCCACGGCCTAAAGCCAAACGATTGCGGTTTTGATTCGTAGACTTAGCCTTGCTGCTGGCTCGGAGGCGAATAGCTTTTAGGTGGAAGGCACAACAAGCACCGTTGGTGACTAAATGAGAAGATGAGTTAACTTGCTGGGCAAGAGCTGTGGAACGAGCCTTGATCAAGGAAGACAGAGTTACTAAAAGACGTAGACCACTTGCGGAACCCTGGGCAGACATAATGAAAGCATGGGATATGCGTCATGCACCGCCGCAGCCCTCAGATACAGATTTGACTGACTCAGAAGCATAGAGCTCGACCCACTCCTGTCTTGACATCAGAGACACTTTAGCCTGGACGTGAGTAATTGTGCTATTTTAGACCATGGGAGAGTGTGGAGGCCCACCGAGATAGACTAAGTAGAGAAGGGAGTTTTCTTTTTTGTAGCCCTTGACCGCCCGGGTTTCCCTCAGGGCCCCATGTATGTCATTAGCCCCAGAAAGTTAACCTAATAAGTTACGTTGATCATGACCCCTGGTAGCAAGTTTTGCAGTTTAGTTTTAAAAATAGGACGGGACACGGAGCAAGACTCTTGTGTTCCGACATATATTGGCTGGTTTACTTTGGCGTTAATCATCCTCTGCAATAAGATTGTATTTTTTCTTGTCTATTGGATGCACTTAGGATTTATGGGAATACCTGTATAGCGCCACGGGGGAATCCAGATTTTCATTGTGGATATCCCCAACTGGACAACATGACCATACCTATGGAATTGCCTGGTTTACATTATTGTTTGCTTCTTTAATCTTCGTTTCTTTTTCCTTATGGGGTAGTGGCAATTGTACAACTGTGGTCCTTCCCAGCTGTTACCCTGTGAATCTGTGGGGGACTGGTTTTCAATGAAACTGTGAACATGTAACAGAATAACCACTGCTAATGATTGGATCCAAATTGCTCTACCCGGCCATAATTATTGTACAGGATTATTATATGCATAGCTGTATAATGATTGTGGAATGTTTGCGTATTTAAATACTAAATGCCAATAAAAAGGATATTTTTAAAAAAAAGACATGCATCGAGGCTTTTAGATTATAAAGTACATAAAAACGCCCTGAGAGATCATTTTCCATTGAACGTGACTCTATCCATACAAAAAATGCTTTAAACACCAAAGGTTATTCACCACAACTGGTACAGAACATAGCATTGGACAAAACTAATGGGTATTCTCTGTGCTGGTCAAAGATAGAACCAACTGAGTTCATTAAGAAAATTATGATTAAGTGCCAGGAATCCTTTCTAACTTGTTTGGACGAGACAGCTCCCCATGATGTGATCTTAGCATTATTTGCCCAAATTACCGGCGAAATAAAGAATGCATTAAGGGTGGAGAATAAAAGGCCCATAATAGCAAGCAAGGGTGGTTTAACTCAAGGTGTATAAAGGCTTACACAGACCTCAAACGTGCTCTACATAAAACACCAAAATATAGACAGGAAATAAAAAACAGTCGAAGAGCCTATAACCAGGCATTGAAGGCCCGTAAAGATGAATTGAAAGATCAGGCATGGGCCAATATGCATGAAGTTACCCTGTCCAGAGATAATACAGCTTTCTGGCAAGTGGTAAAAGCTCCATTTTTTATAGCTCAAGATACACCTGCAATTGAGATAGCTGTAGACGTAAGCCAATGGGTGGGTTACTTTTCGAAAGTGTACGAACAGGTAATAGAAATGAGCCCTCCGAATACTCTATCCTTGCCACATGGGACAACTATATCTTTAAAATATCCCATTGACCTCTGTTTTACATTAGACGAGGTCAATTGCACAATAAAGGCAAGCAAGGGGGGAAAGCACCCGGTCCGGATGGCATTCCCATAGATCTTTGTAAATCTGATCAACTACTATGGGGTCCCTTATTAACACAAGTTTTAGCAGCCTGTTGCTCCACGGGGTTCAGAGGGACTTGGTCGAAATCAATATTGGTCCCAATATTTAAAAAAGGTGATCGTCATATCCCGCGTGTTACCGACCAATATCGTTGCTAGACTCCTTGGTGAAGGTGGCAGGGCGTATAGTGCTGAATCGACTCCAGGACTGGGCAGAAGAAAATAATTTAATATCTGAATTACAGTTCGGATTTCGACAGGGTCTTGGCACGCTTGAGCAAGGATTAAACCTTAATATTTTAACGGGGAAGTACACAAGGGGCAAACAGGGAAAATTATTCCTGACCTTCGTAAACCTTACCACAGCCTTTGACTGTGTTATCCATGCTAAATTATGGAACATACTAGCTGAAATGGGAGTGGAAGCCCCATTGATACACTCTTTGAGACAGCTTTACAGTAAACCAAAAGCTAGGGTCCGTTACGGGTTAAGGGTTAATGTACGGAGTCATTCAGCGTGGAGAGGGGGGTTAGACAGGGCTGTGTCCTGGCGTCGCTCTTATTTACCCTTTGCACCAATGGTCTGGGCCATGCCTTGGTGGAGCGGTGCCAGGACCTGCCTCAAATAAATAAACGGCCTATACCCGCCCTTTTATACGCTGACGACGCAGTTCTGATGGCCCGTACGCAACTAGGGCTCCAAAGGGTGTTGACAAATTATAATGTATTCATGGAAAATTTGGCCCTTAAAGTTAATATTTCAAAACTTTCATTATGAAGTGCGGGAAAGGCAGCTCACAATGCAGGAACATATTTATTAACAATAAAAAGGTAGAGTCGACCAAGACGTTCCCCTATTTGGGCATTTTATTTGACCACAGTGGGATGTGGTCGAATGCAGTTAAAGCAAGGAAGTTATTATTTATGAAGACCACGGCTGCACTGGCAAATTTTAAAAAGAAATTGGGCAGAAGACCCCTGGAGGAGCTCCTACACATTGTTAAAGCCAAATGTGCCACTGTAGCTGTGTACGGTGCAGGCGTGTGGGGGATATTGTGACCCTAAGCCCATACAGTTGGTCGAAAACGCCTTTTTAAAGTTTGTTCTGGCACTCCCGGGCAGCTCCTCAACGTATGTTTTCCACTCTGAATTAGGGTTACCCTATATAACGGACCTAATACAAATCCAACCGGTCCTGTTGTGGCATAGGATATGGACGTCCACAAACACTTCTCTCAATCGTGACATCATAAAAGATAGCCTTAACTTAGAAAAGGCATTGGACATCCCATGGTTAAAATACACAAAGAATTTCATGAATGATCTTGGTCATCCTGAATATTTTGATGACCCGGCCTCTATAACCTCCATTAGCAGAAAAGACTTTAAAGTAAACTGCATGACGCACTTGGAGATAAACAGATTCACAGCTGAGGCATTGAAACCATCGGTACAGTCCAATCAACTAGTACTTACTACTTATAGTATGCAGCCATATCTAAAATTCACATTGAGTGGTTATGAAAGGCTGGTATTGACTCGCTTCAGACTTGGGATATTCCATCATTTAGTTAGTTTCCCAGTAATAAATGATTGGTCCAAAACAATCTGCAATTGCCCATGTGATAATAATTCCCCACAGTCGACAATGCACGTAACTTTATTTTGTAAATTTTATGTATCACAAAGGAAAAGATGGATTTTACCAATTTTAAAGGTACTGGGCATGAGACAATGTCGCCCTGCATTCTTATTATTGCAATTCTTAGAGAATGAATGCTTAACTACACCAATTGCATCTTTTTTAAAGAGTGTAATTAAATGCAGAAAGTTTATTATGGTATGAAATCAATGAAATGCTTCGTTCTGTTTTTAAATGTCATTTATTTCTTGTTTGGAATTTTCAAAGTAACGTTGTTTTTATATTTTTAAGGATAGACAAATATGAAATTATGTATGCTTGCTTTTATGATTTTTTCTGTAAGAATCGAATAAAGCTTTTATTGATTGATTGATACTACATCAGCTTTCATGTAGGTCTCCCTCAACACTTCTTATACCTACTGGACAAATTTTGCCACTGAGACCTTATTCGCTCTCCCTAGTCACACACTCTCAACATTCACTTGTTATGAGACCTGGGCACGTATTATCATATGGGAGCACTATCCCTGTTTGCACCAAAGAGTACCTTAAAACAGGTGTGTTGTGCACAAATAGGAAAAGTTTGCCTGATTATGGTAAATGGACTGCCCTCGGGGCAGCAGCAAATTCGTGCTGCCCTGAGAGCAGCGCATTCAAGGGAAATTTGAAGTGGCGGCTATAAAGCCGCTCCGTGTTTCACAGTGCAGGCGGCACCTGCCTGTACTTTCAAGAGGGGATAGAGATCACCTTGCAAGCGAGTGCAGTGAGCGACTGCACCCGCCTGCAAGGGGATATCTGGGGGGTCCACGGGACGCCCTTTCTAGCGCCCAGAGCGCTGCCTTTAAGAGGACAGCGCTATCAACATTACAGAAGGGACTGCACAAGCATCTGCGGCCCCTTCTGTAACAACAAAGGGGCATATTTACAAGCCTCTTTCGCCACTTTTGCGCCGCCGTTGTGTCACGCATGTGACGCAGCGGCAACGCAAACCATGCGCCGCGTTGCGCTATATTTACAACGTGACGCATCTAGGGAGATGCGTCACGTAGTAAACCCCTGCGCCACATGAAACCTGCGTCAGGTTTCATGTGGGCGTACCGGCGCAGGGGGCGTTCCGGTGCAGGGAACGCTCGGAAAGTGACGAGTGAAATCTACAAGATTTCACGCAGTCACTTTTCCGACGCTGGCGTAAGGATTGACGCACCAAGGGAAGGTTGGAACAGTGTTGGAGTTGCGTCGCGCATGCGACACAACTGCAAAAGATACAATTGATGGACGGAATGCTGAACAATGCAAACATTCACCCCCAGTCACAAGGATCTGGGTTTAATCCATCATTCTTTTGCTCACCACGCCACCCCAGTTTGGACCCAGCTATATGCAAATCAGGCTTGACCCTGTGCCTCATGGGAACAGTCCAGCCCGAACTGCCAAGCCAGGTCCTCCTGGACCAGAAACAAGCATCCTGGGACCGGTTTCAGAGCATCACCCTTCTTCAGCCAGGCTAGTATGAATCCAGTGGCGCAGTGAGCACGGGACCCACGTCTGGGCATACCCTTCCCACTTAGGGCGACAAATGCAAAAGATACAATTGATGGACGGAATGCTGAACAATGCAAACATTCACCCCCAGTCACAAGGATCTGGGTTTAATGGGTTTAATCCATCATTCTTTTGCTCACCACGCCACCCCAGTTTGGACCCAGCTATATGCAAATCAGGCTTGACCCTGTGCCTCATGGGAACAGTCCAGCCCGAACTGCCAAGCCAGGTCCTCCCTGGACCAGAAACAAGCATCCTGGGACCGGTTTCAGGGCATCACCCTTCTTCAGCCAGGCTAGTATGAATCCAGTGGCGCAGTGAGCACGGGACCCACGTCTGGGCATACCCTTCCCACTTAGGGCGACAAATGCAAAGATACAATTGATGGACGGAATGCTGAACAATGCAAACATTCACCCCCAGTCACAAGGATCTGGGTTTAATCCATCATTCTTTTGCTCACCACGCCACCCCAGTTTGGACCCAGCTATATGCAAATCAGGCTTGACCCTGGGCCTCATGGGAACAGTCCAGCCCAAACTGCCAAGCCAGGTCCTCCCTGGACCAGAAACAAGCATCCTGGGACCGGTTTCAGGGCATCACCCTTCTTCAGCCAGGCTAGTATGAATCCAGTGGCGCAGTGAGCACGGGACCCACGTCTGGGCATACCTTCCCACTTAGGGCGACAAATGCAAAAGATACAATTGATGGACGGAATGCTGAACAATGCAAACATTCACCCCAGTCACAAGGATCTGGGCTTAATCCATCATTCTTTGCTCATCACGCCACCCCAGTTTGGACCCAGCTATATGCAAATCAGGCTTGACCCTGTGCCTCATGGGAACAGTCCAGCCCGAACTGCCAAGCTCAGGTCCTCCCTGGACCAGAAACAAGCATCCTGGGACCGGTTTCAGGGCATCACCCTTCTTCAGCCAGGCTAGTATGAATCCAGTGGCACAGTGAGCACGGGACCCACGTCTGGGCATACCCTCCCCACTTAGGGCGACAAATGCAAAAGATACAATTGATGGACGGAATGCTGAACAATGCAAACATTCACCCCCAGTCACAAGGATCTGGGTTTAATCCATCATTCTTTTGCTCACCACGCCACCCCAGTTTGGACCCAGCTATATGCAAATCAGGCTTGACCCTGTGCCTCATGGGAACAGTCCAGCCCGAACTGCCAAGCCAGGTCCTCCCTGGACCAGAAACAAGCATCCTGGGACCGGTTTCAGGGCATCACCCTTCTTCAGCCAGGCTAGTATGAATCCAGTGGCGCAGTGAGCACGGGACCCACGTCTGGGCATACCTCTTCCCACTTAGGCGACAAATGCAAAAGATACAATTGATGGACGGAATGCTGAACAATGCAAACATTCACCCCCAGTCACAAGGATCTGGGTTTAATCCATCATTCTTTGCTCACCACGCCACCCCAGTTTGGACCCAGCTATATGCAAATCAGGCTTGACCCTGTGCCTCATGGGAACAGTCCAGCCCGAAATGCCAAGCCAGGTCCTCCCTGGACCAGAAACAAGCATCCTGGGACCGGTTTCAGGGCATCACCCTTCTTCAGCCAGGCTAGTATGAATCCAGTGGCGCAGTGAGCACTGGACCCACGCCTGGGCATACCCTTCCCACTTAGGCGACAAATGCAAAAGATACAATTGATGGACGGAATGCTGAACAATGCAAACATTCACCCCCAGTCACAAGGATCTGGGTTTAATCCATCATTCTTTGCTCACCACGCCACCCCAGTTTGGACCCAGCTATATGCAAATCAGGCTTGACCCTGTGCCTCATGGGAACAGTCCAGCCCGAACTGCCAAGCCAGGTCCTCCCTGGACCAGAAACAAGCATCCTGGGACCGGTTTCAGGGCATCACCCTTCTTCAGCCAGGCTAGTATGAATCCAGTGGCGCAGTGAGCACGGGACCCACGCTCTGGGCATACCCTTCCCACTTAGGACGACAAATGCAAAAGATACAATTGATGGACGGAATGCTGAACAATGCAAACATTCACCCCCAGTCACAAGGATCTGGGTTTAATCCATCATTCTTTTGCTCACCACGCCACCCCAGTTTGGACCCAGCTATATGCAAATCAGGCTTGACCCTGTGCCTCATGGGAACAGTCCAGCCCGAACTGCCAAGCCAGGTCCTCCCTGGACCAGAAACAAGCATCCTGGGACCGGTTTCCAGGGCATCACCCTTCTTCAGCCAGGCTAGTATGAATCCAGTGGTGCAGTGAGCACGGGACCCACGTCTGGGCATACCCTTCCCACTTAGGGCGACAAATGCAAAAGATACAATTGATGGACGGAATGCTGAACAATGCAAACATTCACCCCCAGTCACAAGGATCTGGGTTTAATCCATCATTCTTTTGCTCACCACGCCACCCCAGTTTGGACCCAGCTATATGCAAATCAGGCTTGACCCTGTGCCTCATGGGAACAGTCCAGCCCGAACTGCCAAGCCAGGTCCTCAACTTCAGCACTGCGCCAACCTTCCGCCGGCAGATGCGTCACGCATCTGCTTATCCTTGCGCCACGATGCGCCGCATTGTAAATGCGGCGCATCGGATCGGGCGCAAGGGTAAACTTGCGTGATGATGCTCCTGGCGCATCCCTGCTGATATGCAGGATGCGCCAGGGAACGTAAATATGCCCCACAGTGTCCCTGTGGCGCACATAGCGGGCACATATGCACGTTGTGCCCCCAGGGCACTTTCTGTAATACGGTTCATGGTGGCTGTCAGCTAAAAATAAAAGGCTCTCCCTGAAACCACTCAGTCTCCTATTTAAAGGAATGAATGGAATTTCCACTGGAATATCTTGCTGACATTCTGACTTGAAAAAGGTCAGCCAAAAAATCTTCTGTCACTCTTACCCATGTAGATTCACATAACTCCAGTAGCATACCATCTAGTTTCTGTTCTCTTTACCCCTTTGGTCCCTTTTATTGGAACAGCTTATTTTCTGACATCTGATACTACCACTCAGCGAATTTAAAACTGCCTTGAACGACAACCTTGTTTATTTCGAAAAGGTAAACAATCCCACTCTGGGCTTAATTTGTAAAAATATTTTGTATACTTTTGTACAATCATAAATGTATGTTGAAGCTATAGCTCAAGTAGTTCCTATATGTTTTCCACAAAACAGTATTTGTACAATCACCTCTGTGACCCACTCTGATTTGTATGTCTCACACAATCTGAATCTCACGCTGTATACCACATTTTTGCTTTAAAACACATTTCTTCTAAATAGACTGCTTTCGCAGAATATTGTACGGCTACTTTGTCTTCTTCATTCCAATGAGGCGGTTCCACCTACACACACCAATAGCGCAGTTTCCTAGCCAACCATGATAGCAATATGGGATGCTGGGTCCTGGCAGCTGGCTACCCAGCTCGATTGCTCTTGTTGTGGAGCACAGCTACCATTACAGGCCTGCTCATGGAGTATTATGTGGCTCCAGCTCCCACCGCCCCTCAGGGGTGCTGCTTGAGTCCTGCCCTGGTGGGACTGTGCTGAGGGAGACAGTGGGGCTTATTTACAAGCTCCTTGCGCCGCCGGAGTGTCAAATATGGGAAAAAGTGACTACTGGCGGCGCAAGGGGCTTGTAAATAAGCCCCACTGGTTTATAGTAAAGCTAATGTAAGGAGGTAACCCGCTGTTTAGGCAAAGACAGTAATGGCGTCAGGGTGAAGCTCAGCATCTTCCGCTTATATGCACAAAGGCTACAACACTGATGGGTACCGTGGAGGCATTGGATGGTGTAAGGCCTTCCATATGTGTTTCCTTTCTTAGAAGAATGGTAATATTCGAAGTTTCAACATGATACGTATTCAGTGGTAAGGAAAGGGTACTTGACAAGTAACACATTAGCAAGACATAAACAACACCCTAGCAACAGGGGTTGTACTTATATATAACGACGGTTCCGTTTTTTCAGTATGCAGGAAGGGATTACACCATTTTTATTCATCACAGAATATAAAATATCCAAATGGAGGAGCGATGGGCATCTATCTATTCAATGGAAGTATTAGCCATATCACAGTGTAAGAAAATCGATTGTGTGGGAGAGTATCAATGAATTCTAATATTTTGGGTTATGAGGTAAGCGAATATCTGGGTTTGTAGGTCTTATTACCAGCTGCTACAATTGAAGACCATGGCGACAGCGTCGGATTGGTAACGCGGGCACTCTGGCTTTACCCGAGGGGCCGGTATCCGAATCCCAGCTGTGGGTTGCTTTTTTGAGCATCCTGTGGGGGACGGGGGGGTGGGGGGGGGGGGGGGGTTTGGGCCGTTTCTGCGTTGTTCGGATGCCGCCAGTGGCCCAGTGGGTGTCTGAGTGGCCTTTCTGGAGGTAGATGGGCGTCCATTACCTCCCTTTTGTCAACAGGCAGAGGTGTCACTCTTTTCTCTCGCTGGGCTGGTCCATTAATATATGCATATTGAGCGGAGGCGAGGGGGGGGCCTGAGCAAAAGTGGCCTCACTTGTTTTCAGGTGTGTTTCACCAGTGTAAACTAATTCCGGCATTTTTTTTAACCCCCCCCTCCCTTTTTATAAAATTTCGTCGAAGCAGTGTTTTGCGGAAAGGCAATATGCAAATGTGGGCCACTTTTTTTAGCGTGCCCGGGCCGATTTTTAATCCCAATCCAACCCTGCATGGCGAGCGTCATTAAACTCACTTCCTCTTTAAAATGTTTTCTTTGAACACAAGAAGTAAATCTACAAACCAAAGTATTTGTTTTATATTCTCTGTTTTTATAAGATTTGTCTGTGTTCCCTTTAATAAGAATAAACTGCATCTGCCAGATCTGCATCAGTTGCATTAGGAGCATCCCTTTGACGTCACGTGTCAAGCACACTCTTAACACCCAGATCTTCATTCCTTTGTACCTTCTAAAATGCTCCCTCCGCTTACTGCTCACTGAAAGTCACCCTTTCTTGCCCTCCTCCCAGGACGCGAGATGCGGTCTTAGTCATTTTTCCTGTGGCAGAGCCATCTGAATTTTCCAAATGCAGTTCAAAACCTCAGCCTGTCAAATCGTGAAATATGCTACCACAGGCTTTGCCCAGGAAATGCAGAGAAAAACAGACTCTTACAGTCAAAACAAGGAAGGAATGCAGAGTGCCACTGAAAAGCAAGTCCAATCCTACTTGCTGCTTATTGCAAAAACTGCACCATGGTGCGCTGGTAGGAAAAGCATAAAGGAAATTTGTAGAAAAAGGGTTGACTCGTCCATAGAAATGAACAGCCCACCAGCTAACAGTCAATAAATTCTCATGGGAAGGGGACAGTTTGGTTACCGCAGACAGAAGACAACTTCAAACACATCCACGTGGTTGTATGACGTTACAACGCATGCCATTACAACGCATGCTGCTACAACGCATACCTTTACCCCGACTTGCTGTCGGGGGGGTGCGCTGGAAGTTGGAATAGTATAATTTACTATTCCAACTCCAGTGTGTGCAACAGTAGGGAAGGTTTTGGAGTTAACTCCAACACCTTCTACCCCCTGCAACAAGCCTTTCGCGTTGTAACGACATGCATTGTAATGGCATGCGTTGTAACGCTTTCGTTGTAAAGGCTGTTTCCCCATCCACGCAAAGGCTACAACAGAATAATGTGAGACGTGGCAAAGGCCAATCCACCCCGGGCATGAATATTTCCCCGTCTACACTAGTTACCAGATGCAACAGAAAGACAAATAACTCTTCCAAACAGTAGTTTGGAAGAGTGCTTCCTTCAAGGCAGTGCCACTAGTTTGATGCATTAAAGAGCACCACAACAGTTTGTAACTAACCGCCTTGTTGTGTCTGGTTGGAGGAATGTGTGGGTTTATTTTGATAATCCGAAAATCTCTGAATGGTTGTATTGTTGTCATAGATATATTATTTTGCTTGTTTCTTTCAGTGTAATTTTTTTTACCCCTGAAGTGTACTAACTATTGATGTGAATACTTTTGAGAAGGTCAATGGTTGTGTCTGATTAAAGCTTTCAACCCTTTGCTTCACATGGAGTCTGGTACGAAAATGTGAGAATGAACTAATGATGAAACGATTCATTATACTTTTGTTTAAGAGTTAATAAAATGTTGCAAACTAGTTAGGAGGCGCAGTTACCGTGCAGGTAAGAGCGGTGGGGCAGGAGGGTGGGGGTGGGGGCTGTTGGTGAGTCGACAGACGATAATGAGGTAAAAAAACACTTAACCTTGCGCTCACCGCATCACCTCAGCCCCAAGCCAATGGAGACATTGAATGATTTATGTGGACTCTCAACAAAACAATGTAAATCAGAGTTAATTTGAGGGAAGTCCTTGAAGCTGGTTCCTGATAGCATACCGACAGACACCACACAGCACCACGGAATGTGCTCCCGTGGACCTTCTGCTCAAGGACCTTCAAGGGAAGCCATCTCTGCCAGCCGCGAATGGTGGCCGATGTCCATGGATGAGGAGGCATGCAGGGACAATGCTGCAAAACCAACACCAAGCCCAGCCAGCAGAGAGGGGCATGAGCACCAACCCTACAAGCAGGGGATGTTGTGTTTATCAAAGATCGTCACTCAACGCTGAGTCAAAGTAGCAGTGGGAGCACAGTAAGGGACACATCCCCTGGTCAGGATCCCGCCAACAAACCCAGATGGAAGACCGCAAGGAGCTGAACGGTGTCAGGAGATCCTGGAGCCAGCACTTTCCACGGTACCATCTAAGATTGAACCCAGAGCCCAGTCCAATCCTGAAAGACTATGTGTGGGTAAGCAGGAGAGTAGGGCTATGGACTACAGTGCCACCCAGTCTCTAACTACACAACATGTAGCACACACCCTGGAGGCTGGACGAGGCCGGAGGTATAAATAAACAGGCTGTGGACAGCTCTTGGCCACGCCCAGACAAAGACCCAAGTGTGTTTAATGTTCTCTTGCTTGACCCTCAGGACAGAGGCCATTACATGTAAGCCCATTACAGAAGGGGAGGGTGACCTCTGTTCAAGCGACAGTCACAATCCCTGTCAGGCTGAATCACAATATTCACTAAATTAACCTGTGCTATGCCCTCTGGTAGCTTGGCACAAAAGCAGCCTAGCTTAATTTAGAGGGAATGTGAAAGTATTTATGCAGCGCATAAACAGTAATAAAGTGAAAATACAACACAAGACAAATCCAACACCAATTTAGAAATATAGAGTAAAACTTAACAACAGGACAAAATCCAATCAGTATACAGGAGTAATGAATTTGTAAACTTTTTAGTAAAATCTAGTGTCTAAAAGATCAAAGCGCCAACTGCAAACATCTAGTCAGGGGAGACTGGGTCAAAGTTGAAAAATATGGCCAACTGAGGTGAAGCGTGGGTCAGATAGAAGAAGTGGATTGAGCCTGGTTGGCGCTTACCTTTAGACTTGTAAGAAATTCTGGAGAAAATGTTCTGGCATTTTAAAATTCAGTGGGGCAAGGCTGCAGGTGGTGTCCAAGGATGGAGCGTCGTCATTGGGGAGCTGCTGGACAAAGCTGTGGTGAAGATTTCTACATTTTGACTTATTCTCTTTTTTGGAAGTTGAAAATATTCACCAAGGTGAAGTTGGAAGCTGTGGCCGACCAGAGCTCCAGGAGGATGGATACCCCTTCACTGAGGGACTGCTGAACAGTAGCGGGATCTGCGTCAGGCTGACCGACGAAACCTTGGGCCGACAGGTTGATCTCAGTCTTTCCTCAATTCTGAGAGCAGTTTTTAGCCAAAAAATGTCTAAGTCCCAAATTTTAGATTTTGGATATCTGGGTACTATTAGCACCACCAACACCAAGTAATTTTCAAGTACAATATCTTGTCCAGGATCCAGGACTGTAGGGGCACCACTCAGTCTGGGTTCAGGTGTGGGTTCAAGATGGTGGGAGCCTGTTATGTCCCTGTGGCTCTGTACAGGAGGACAGCAAACAAGCCCTTGGAGTCACTCTGGGTAGTCCTGGGTCCAGTTGATGAAGCAGAGCTCAAGCCGCAGGGCAGGCCTCTGAGGGTTCAAGGCAGGCTCCAGGCAGCAAAGCAGTCCTCCTAGGTGCAGCAAAGCAGTCCTGTGGAGCACGCAGAAGGCAACAGCAGCAGGCAGTCATCTGAGAGTCCTTCCGCAGGTCTGGAAAATGAACTGAAGAGTGGGCTGAGGGCCCTATTTTCATACCTGGGGACATCTTTGAAGTAGGAGAAGTTTCTAAAGGTTTCTCTTCGAAGTGCTTGGAATTTCCTGACTCCCCTGCCATGGCTCCAGGTTGGCTGCAGGGACAACGCAGTGATGACAAGTCCTTTGTGTAAAGGCAGAGCACAACCTATTCAGTTGCAAGTGGGGTTGTGGCCAGCCCTCCCACCCCCCGCCCCATTGTGCCAATTGATGGCCTATTCAGGCTCACCTAATCTCACTATTGTGTGACTGTCTGTGAGAAATTCAAAAAGTCCAACTGCTAACTACACCCAGTTATGTGACATAGAACAGGCTGCAGCACCAAATAGTAAACGGCTGGAAAATGCCAATGTAGGAGACTGGCTTAGTATATGGTGCTCACATATGTAAGTGTAGCACCCTGCACTAATCCAGACAACCCTTATGGTGATTTTCGGGGTCTTAGACAACCTTAGAAAGCTCTCTAAGTGGTAGCTGTGGAGATCAGCTTTCAGGCTTAGTCCAGAAGGAGTGTAAAGCAGATTGTTTACCAGTACTAATCATATAGTGTAGGTTAAGTGAAAAAGAATCACACAGTGTAGTTATAAAAATATATATTTATTATAAACACTCAATAACACATTGCAATATCTACTCCACGGAGATATAACCACAATACACACAATACTTTGATAATAGAACACGTAAGTAGCACAAATGCACAATTGTCTCCAGAGGGAGACCAAACCATGTACTAAAATAGTGGAATGTGAACCACGACCTAAGTCGAGACTGGGCCCAGAAGACGTTGAAGGGCCGGGGACACAAGGAACCACCCAAGGTAAGTACCCAGGAACCCCACAGAGGCCGTGTGCAGAGTGGTAACATGACAGCGTGCTCTATACAAGTCAATGGGTAAGTCGTGGTTGCAGCTTTTAAGAAGAAGGACCCTTTTCAGAGGACCCTGAAGAAACCCTGTGGAAGATAGAAAGTAAGGGAGTCACCCCTCCCGTGGATACCCGGGGAACCAGGATACCTACACCAGGGAAGCCGGGTGCATAGGTGCAAAGTGACATCAGAAACTGCCGTAGACCACAATGGAGGACTTCAGTAAAGATGCCGCTGGTGAAGAAGGTGAAAGAGTCCGGTGGAACCCCAAGGTGGGTTCAAGATGAGAGTTACCTTCAAGCAGAGGGGACAGAGTCGATGCCACTCAGGAGTAACCAAGAGGCATGGGAGACGAATGCCCACCGATGTCGGAGATGCAAGAGAGTTCATGAGCTGTCCTAGGTCGGATGTCAAGAGCCAGGAGGTCAGTGTTCGGCAGGGGCACCAACAAGCCTTGGTAACGGCAACAAATGTAGTAGTAAAAAAAGGTGCAATGTCGGGACCAGCAAGGTCCAAGTGACACATCATGAGCAGGTAAGTCAGAGCAGGCCCAGAGCAAGCAGGGGAGCCCACTGGATTCAAAGAAGACCCTCAAGAGGACCCATGGGCCGAAGGCATAGGAGTCGCAAGAGGATCTCAAGCAGCTCACCAAAGGATGGAGGCCTACGGTGCAGAGGATGTGGTGCGGATGAAGATCTTGGTTGCAAGAGATGCTGAGGTTGGAGCTTCTTGGAGCCCAAAGATCTTTGGTGAAGAGAGTCAACAAGCCTTGGCAATGACAAGTCGACGCGGTGCACAGGGGTACTGCTCCAGCAGTTCCGACAAGGGATACTGGCTGTGAAGACAGTGCAGGCCTTGAGGGAGTTGCAGAACCACCACCTGTGTTGCTGAACCTTTCAGAGTCCATAGGAGCTCAGGAACAGCAGACCAGTCAGCTTTGTTGCGGTGCCTGCAGATCCATGGAAGTGACTCCTTCACTTCAAGGGAGATTCCCTCCGTTGTCTTGGATGTCCACAGGCCTGTAGAAGAACCTGTATGGAGCACAAGCACAGACGACGCAGAAGACTGGCAGGCTGATGAGACCAGGAGCAACAGGAGTCTTCCCAGTTGCAGTCTTGGTTCCCAAAGCGAAGTCCAAAGTGCCCAGACGGTTGAAGATGAAGGGATTTCAGATCTGAATCTTGTCCCACAACGAATCTAAGGAACCACCCACAGGTAAGCCCTTAAGTACCCTAAGGAAAGGGTTGGGAAAATTCAGGGATCCCTCCCACAGGAGGGCCTAGACAGTGGGGAGGATACTCCCATGTCCTTTGTTCAATTTCACGCCAGAGCGGGAGCCAACGGCTCCCTGAACTGGTTCCAACTGGAGTATGCAAGAAGGCACCAAATGTGCCCTTCAAAGCAGTCTAGTGGCTCTGGCAAGTGCCCCCACCCTGTCCCAATACACTAAGTCCTGTCTGGGAGGTGGTCACACCCCCTGTGACAGGAAACCTATTGTCCTGCCTTCCCCTGTTCGAGCTTGGCTCAGCAGCAGGAGGGCAGAATCGTGTCTCTGGTCGGCAGCAGCCATAGTTTGCTGTCTGGGTCTAGAAGACTGGTACTGGGAGCACTGAGGGCTTCCCAGAGGAGCTTTACAGTGCATGCAATCATACCTCCAACATTGTTTTTGGTGTTGGGGGTATGATTTCAACATGTTTGATACCAAACACGACAGGGTTCATTACAGCCAGTTTAGAGTTAGCCACCGCGTGACGACGCATGGCCACTCTATGTATCGTAATGGCTGATGCACTTACAACCCGGGAGAATGGACTCCGTGGGTTGTAGGGGTGTCCTGCTCATGCAGAAGCACACTCACACTTATAACCGAGCACCCTGCCTTCAGGATTGAAAGCCTGCCTTAGGGGTGACTTATAGGTTTTAAGTGCAGTGACCTCAGATATAAGGAAACTTATATCTGTCGTAAGTGGTGCTAGCACCAGCTTACACAGACTGCAATGGCAGGCCTGTAGTCACAATTTGAGTGTTCTCTCATGGGTGGCATAATACATGCTTCAGCCCATGGGGGACCACTGGTGTACCTATGCCCGGTGTACCTTAGTACCATATACTAGGGACTTACAAGGGTACACCAGTAGCCAATCTGGGGTGTACCTAAGGACTCACCATGTCCACTTTAGGGAAGAAGCACAGAGACTGGAGTTCCGATTAGCAGGATCCCAGTCAGACTAGTCTGAAAAACATAATGTAACCAGCAAAAAGTGGGGATGACCATGACAGCAGATCCTACTTTCCTACAGCCAACTTTCTAAAAGTGGCATTATCAAAATTGTAATTTAAAATCCAACAATTATCGATACCAAACATAAAATGCTAATCTGTTCCCAGCCAAAAGTTAGCACTTATTAAATGCAATAATGCAGCACAGTTTTATCCTATGGGACAGGCAGGCCTCAAAGTAGTGAAAAACAAATTATGGGGTTTTTCACAACCACTGTATGTAAAACGTATAAGTACATGCCCAACCTTTTAATTTCAATGCACCCTGCCCTATGGACTGCCTAGGGCCTACCATAGGAGTTACTTATATGCAATAAAAGGGGAGTTTAAGGCTTGGCAAGGGGGTTATATTGCCAAGTCGAATTGACAGTTTAAAACTGCATACAGGTTGCAATGACAGGCTTTGTGCATGTTTTACGGGGCAATTAAGTTGGTGGCACAATAAGTGCTGCAGGACCCCTAGAAACATTATAGGCCCTAGTTATATAGTATGCCACTATACAAGGGACTTATAAGAAAATTATTTATGCCAATAAGGTGTAAGGCAATTTTACCATGTTTAGGGGGGTGAGCAAAAGTACTTTCGCATTGCTTAGCAGTGGTAAAGTGCACATAGTCCTAAGGTGAACAAAAACGAATTACAGCAAAAATAGAGGAAAAAAGGCAAAGGGTTTGGGGTAAGACCACCCTAAGGGTGACTGGTCTAATAGTGGGTAACAGGATCTACAAATGTTGAATGTCTCTCCATGGTGTGGTGCATGAAAATAGTGTTATTCTAGGCTATTTGTTAGTTATCATGGGGAGGGGTAGCACTAACCTTTGTATAACACTCAAGTAGGAATTATTAAATATGTCAGTACTAACTTATAGATATTTTGTGACCTGGCACTATTGTCTATTAATATCTAATAAATACTTCTTCTATGATTAATTGATTTTTTTCATAGGTCTCTGAATCTTGTGGTCTCAAATTGTTTTTTATTGAGTTTAGATGTACGTTCGTAGTAGAAGTGTGGTAGCAGTAGTAATACTAATAAAACTAATAACAATAATCAACAACAATAACAATAATAACAACAACAACAATAATAGTAATAATAATAATAGTAATAATAATAATAGTAATAATAATAATAAATCCACAGTTCATCAATCTACTTGTGCTGAAGAACTTGGTTATTGTCCCAAGGAAAAATGTGTAGGCATACCGAAAACAGCAACAATAACCTTTATACTGAAGTGGATGGATATTAATGTGTGCATTGTTTGAAATAGGTTTGGTTTGTCATACAGTGTATAATGGTTAGGCTCACTGTAATAAATGTATGTCACGTCCTCTGCATGATGGTGTCCTAAAAACAATATTGTTGTAAATTATAGAACAGAGCCTATACCATGGGCATAATATACTTCATGATGTATTATATTTTGATGTGCGGTGGTTGGTGTTGTACTTAATAAACACCTTGTAAATAAATATCACACGGTGAAATGAAATAGTTTTGCAGTGATGTGATTCTAGTTGTTTTTTAGTGAAAAATTTAGGTAGACAGCAAATTGGTTCCTCAAATGTTGACTGTGAGAAGTTGGCCTGGTATATGCTGTTCACTAATTAAAGTGGACACCTTGCACCAGGGCAAATCGACTCTTATGGTAGATAGGTTTAAGACAACCTTTTAAAGAAAGCTATCCTAGTGGTAGCTGTGGAGAGCAGCCTTCAGGCTAAGTCTTGAAGGAATGTAAAGCAGCTTGTTTTACCATATAATCTCTTGAATCACCAAATGAAAAGACACCACACAGGTATATATATCAAATATATATGTATTTATTTCTAAATAACTCTCTACTAATCTCTTTATGAGATTAGAAGACAAACATATGCACAAATCAACGTTTCACAATAAGTTAAGCACAAAATATGGCTGGGGCCCTAGGGGCGTACCAGACCATATACTAAAAAAGGGACTTAGCAACAACGACTTGCAGGGAGACAAGGCCTAGGGCCTTCAGAAGTGCTGGGGCCTCACGAAACCACCCAAGGCAGGTAAGTAAAGGACCCACGGGGGACGCGTGCAGTGTGGATACACAGGCGCGGATCGCCGTTAACTTCAATGGGGCAAGTCGCGGTTGGAAATTAAGAGTTCTAGGAGACTTCGGGAGAACCTACAAGCAAGTCACTTACAGGGTAAGTAGTTCTAGGGCCCACACCCACAGGAGCACCGTAGTGCTGGAGTTACCTCACCCAGGGAAGCCGGGTGCATAGGTGTCCTTTGGTGTCGGGTCGCGGCGTCGTTTTCAATGGCGAACAAAGAAGACTTGCTGCTTGCGGGAGCTGAAGAAGTGTCCGGTGGAATCCAAGCCTGGATTCTGAAGAAGGATGACCTGAAAGCAGAGGGGACAGTGTTCAAAGTCACTTGGCAGTGACTCGGGGCAAGGAAGATGGATGCCCACCGTCGTCGGTTGATTCAGGTCGGTTGCGGGTGCCTTGACTCTTCAGCCACGAGGTCCAGGAGGCGTCGACGACAACCAGGAGCTGGATTCTGTGTGTCCCACGAAGTCTGCAGCTTACTGCGGTGTCGGCAACTCGATTGGAGCCAACAAGCCTTGGCAACAGCAAGTCTTGGGGAGATGAAGAAAAGTCGATGGCACAGACCAGCAAGGTCTGAGGGACTCACCCAGCGAGGGTAAGTCAGGGCAGGCCTGGAGCAACCAGGGGAGCCCTTTGGTTTCTTTAAGAAGTCTTCTGGGGACCCACGAGCCGGCTGGCAAGGGATCGCGAAGACACCTCGGGCGGAATCACTCAACAGGGGCCCACGGTCACTCGGGACGGTGTAGGCCTCTGATCTTCGGAGGGATTCCTGCTGGAGGTCGGGACCACACGTGGTCCAAAGCACAAGTTCGTGGAACGTTGTGAAGGGGTTGCACTCGACAATAGTGCACGGTACCCAGGGGTCGCGGTTCCTCGTCACTCGTGGGGTCCACTTGCCTCAGCTTCGCTGGGGACTCACGATGGCCTTGGAGAAGTCAGGAAATCCACTTCTTGGGCTGCAGGGACTTCGGACTCCGGCGGGAGCGGCGTAGTTTGCGACCGTCGTTGTCGTTTTTGGTGCCTGCCAAGCAGGGGAGTCACTCCTTGACTCCAAGGGAGATTCTTCTGTCTTCCAAAGGTAGTGGAACGTCGAAGGGCCAGGATTCTTCTGTAGAGCGTCGTCCAGGGGTTATCTGCCTTGCAATGGCAAGGTCAAGGTTCCCCCTCTTATACTGAAAAGAGGGGATGGACTAGCTCTATGACCCCACCTATGGGAGGGTCAAGGGAGGGGTGGCTACACCCACTTCCCTTTGTCCAGTTTCGCGCCAGAGCAGGGGCAGGTAGCCCCTGAGCTGGTTTGAACTGGCATATGCACAGAGGAGCCTTCTGCTCCCCCAGTGCAGGACTTCAAAGCACTCTAAGAGTGCACCCACCCAGCCCCAATACACTAAACCCTGTCTGGGAGGTGGTTACACCTCCCTGTGACAGGATGCCTATTGTTGGGCTTCCTCCACTGCGAGTTTCGGTCATCAGCAGGAGGGCAGCCCAGTGTCTGTGACTGGTGGCATCCATTTTGTGATGCCAGGGCTCTTTAGGATTCTACCGCGTTTCCACAGCAGGTACATGTCTTATCCCTCTAGAAGGGTGGAATGCTACCCCCGCCGCCAAGATTGGCGGGGGGTAGTATTCCAAGATGTTTGACACCAAACACGACATGTTTTGATGCAGCCATTCCAAAGTTAGCATTTACCGCGAGGATATAATGCACTTAATAGTATATGGTTTAACCGCATCCACAAACAGCACCAGAGAATAGACTCTGAGAGCTGCAGAGGGGCCCTGCTCAGGCAGAGGCACCCCCTCACATAGAAGCCAAGCACCCTGCCCTCAGGATTGATAGGGCCTGCCTTAGGGGTGACTGATAGGTTTATATGTGTGTGCAGGAGAGATATAGGAAACCTATATCTCAGTGAGGGGTGCTAGCACCACCTCACCCAGGCTGCAGTAGCAGGCCTGTGGTGTCAGATTTAGACTGCTTCCCAGGGGTGGCATAATACATGCTGCAGCCCCTGGTAGGCCTGTGAAGTACCTATGCCCTTGGTACCTAAGGTACCATATACTAGGGACTCATAAGGCACCACAGTATCCAATCACTAGTGCACCTAGAGTGCACTCCATGTCGTTTAGAGAGAGCAGATAGACTGGGGCCCTGAATAGCAGGGTCCCAGTCCAACTAAGTCATAAACCAGCAAAACACCAGGAAAAAAGTGGGGGCAACCATATAGTCAGATTCCACCTTCCTACATAACCCCCCCAAACGAAAGGAGATAAGGCTAACCTTGACCAGTTGAGCCTTTATTGATTAAGTGGTCATATAAGGAAGCACCTGCACTAGCATGGTTGCCCCCTGTCTTATGGTCCACTAAGCAATCCCTCACCCTAAGGGTATGAGAGGGTCTCCACCATGGGGAATCACTACCTCTGGTGTGCTTTGGTAAAGTACAAGGCTGGTGGGGTGTCTGAGTAGGGAAGTGAGGCCCTAGGAAGGTTGGCCTCAGCTTCCTCAGATCACTGGTCACCATGTATGCCTGTCTTTCCATGACTGAGTTGCACTTTGCTCTAAGGGTCAACCTTTGACTGCCTACAGCTGGGGGTTGGGTCCCTTTGGATGGAACACTGGAGGGACATGGCATGTTTGGAACCTTTTGGTCCCAGGTTTGCCCTTGCCTAACAGAGTCCTTCTGGGGGAGGTCCCTACATAAAGGTATGGGGGATCCCTCAGTGGGTTGAGGAATTTTCACCTGGCTAGGGCTACTAGACTGGGTGCCCCTAATCTGCTGATGGGGGGTTCCTCTGGACAGGGGGCCCTGGGGGGTCCACTGACCTCCCTGACCTCTGCAGCCCTGGGCTGACTGAGGCAGGGTAGAGAGGGGCAGTTTACCTGCTCCAGACTGGGTACCACCTTGGAAGGGTCCTCTGCCATCAGGGGTGGGGCCAGGCCAGGCCTGACTACCTCTGTGGCAGTTCCTTCACTAGGGGTAGGGTCAGTTCCCTGAGGAGGCTGACCCTTACCTACTGTCTGGAGGGAAGAAGACTTTTCTTCAACCCTTGTGCTCTCTTCTGGGGAGAGTGGGCCATTCTTCCAGGCTCCATCTCTCCAAAATCTTGGGCTGGGGCTGTGGCCATCACAGCCCCACTAACCTTTACAGGGACACCCAACATCCTCAGATGGGTTTGGTGTTCAATTTCAGCCCAGGCTGAAATTTCCAGATCATTGCCCATCAGGCAATCTACAGGTAAGGTTGGGGACACTGCCACTCTTTTTGGGCCTGTGACCCCCTCCCAGCTGAGATTGACTATGGCCATGGGGTGCTCTGTTCTGACACCATCAATGTTGGTCACCTGGTATTTAAACTCAGGTAAAAGCTGGTGAGGGGGGACTAGTTTCCCTGCCACCATGGTGACACTAGCCCCTGTGTCCCTAAATGCCACAGCTTTCTGACCATTAATTATTGGCTCCAGTCTGTACCTGCCCAATGCTGTGGGACCCACGGTAAAGGTGGCAAATCCTATACCACCATCAGAATCTGAGGAGTCTGTTGAGGGGGTCCTGTCTGAACTAGGGCCCACCTCTGTTCCTCTTGCAAAAGCACCTAACTTTTTGGGTGCACTACTCCCAACTGGAGGATTACTACTGGTAGTACCAGGAGGGGTGGTAGTAGTTGTTGGAGGAACATTTTCTTTATTGCCAATCCTGGGACAACTGGGATCAGATTTCCAGTGCCCAGGCTTTTTACAGACATGGCAATAGGGTTTCTTTTCAGGAGAGGAAGGAGTTTGGGACCCACCCCCAGAAGAGGACTTTTGGGGCCCTGTAGTGGACTTATCCTTAGATTTATCCCCACCTTTCTCTTGGGACTTGGTAGAATCTTTCTTGTGGTCACCACCCTGATTCTTAGGCCTTACTCTGGTTCTGACCCATTTGTCTGCCTTCTTTCCCAATTCTTGGGGAGAGGTCAGATCAGAGTCCACCAGGTACTGGTGTAAAAGCTGGTTTTGACAATTATTAAGGATCTGTTCTCTCATCATTAGATTATAAAATCCTTTGAAATCAGTAACCCTACTGCCAACCAGCCAACCCTCCAGAGCCTTGGATGCACAATCTACAAAGTCTGTCCAGTCCTGAGTCTGTGCCTTCTGGGTATCTCTGAACTTCAACCTGTACTGCTCAGTGGTTAAGCCAAACCCATCTATCAGTGCACTCTTCAGGACCTCATAATCATCAGCATCCTCCTCTCTAACAGTGAGGAGCTTGTCTCTTCCTTTATCTGAAAAGGAGAGCCACAAGATTGCTGCCCACTGCTTTTGGGGGACCTGCTGTACTCTACAGGCCCTCTCCATAGCAGTTATCCACTTGTGGATATCATCCCCACTCTGGTAGGGAGGAACAACCTTGCTCAGGTTCCTATGGTCAGGAATATATTCTCTGCCTCTAGGGACACTGTTGCTGCCACCAGGGGGTTCTAACCCCTCTCTTCTAGAAGCTCTCTGGATCTCCAGGGCTTCCCTATCCAGTGCCAACTGCTTGGTTCTGAGGGCCACTTTGGCTTCCTCATACTGGAGCAGTTTGCACCTTCTCTCAGAGGAGGTCTCTCTTAAGGAAAAGTATGAGCTCCTCTGCTGGACAAATTCTCTGCCAGAGTGATAAGAGTGGTCAGATTCCCTGGAAGGGGATCTGTGCCTCTCCTCCTCTCTGTCAGTTCTCTTAGGGAGAATTCCTCTGTCCTTTTCAGGCCCCTTGAAGCCTGGCCCTTCAATCACAGAGTCTTGGTCATTCTGATTTTCATCATCTGACCCAGATACTATGACTGACCCACCCACTGATTCAGACCCTTTAGCTCCTAGAGCCAATCTAAGGTCATCTGCTGTCAGCAGATCTATCAGGTGTAGTGTTGAGGGACTCTGTCCTAGCCTCAGGTGTCTGTCAACACACATGGCTCTCAAGTCAGAGAAAGCCATGTCCTTATACTGAGGCTGAGTGGATCCACTGGGTCCACCCTTTAAGGACATTCTAGTGTTGTGCAGTGTTGTACTACCTACACTAGTTTGTGGCCTACTGATCCTAGCTTGAGCTGTGGAAAGGGTGTGCTATCCCTTGGCACACAGCTCTAAGTTCAGTAGAACTTATTGATACTAAGCTTGACTTTATATGTACCTTGAGTACCTATAATGGTTTTCAGTTAGTAATTCAAATAGAGATTTTCTGGTAAAACAATGGCAAGCTGGAATCCCACACGCTGCCCACCAATGTGAGAAGTTGGCCTGGTATATGCTGTTCACTAATTAAAGTGGACACCTTGCACCAGGGCAAATCGACTCTTATGGTAGATAGGTTTAAGACAACCTTTTAAAGAAAGCTATCCTAGTGGTAGCTGTGGAGAGCAGCCTTCAGGCTAAGTCTTGAAGGAATGTAAAGCAGCTTGTTTTACCATATAATCTCTTGAATCACCAAATGAAAAGACACCACACAGGTATATATATCAAATATATATGTATTTATTTCTAAATAACTCTCTACTAATCTCTTTATGAGATTAGAAGACAAACATATGCACAAATCAACGTTTCACAATAAGTTAAGCACAAAATATGGCTGGGGCCCTAGGGGCGTACCAGACCATATACTAAAAAAGGGACTTAGCAACAACGACTTGCAGGGAGACAAGGCCTAGGGCCTTCAGAAGTGCTGGGGCCTCACGAAACCACCCAAGGCAGGTAAGTAAAGGACCCACGGGGGACGCGTGCAGTGTGGATACACAGGCGCGGATCGCCGTTAACTTCAATGGGGCAAGTCGCGGTTGGAAATTAAGAGTTCTAGGAGACTTCGGGAGAACCTACAAGCAAGTCACTTACAGGGTAAGTAGTTCTAGGGCCCACACCCACAGGAGCACCGTAGTGCTGGAGTTACCTCACCCAGGGAAGCCGGGTGCATAGGTGTCCTTTGGTGTCGGGTCGCGGCGTCGTTTTCAATGGCGAACAAAGAAGACTTGCTGCTTGCGGGAGCTGAAGAAGTGTCCGGTGGAATCCAAGCCTGGATTCTGAAGAAGGATGACCTGAAAGCAGAGGGGACAGTGTTCAAAGTCACTTGGCAGTGACTCGGGGCAAGGAAGATGGATGCCCACCGTCGTCGGTTGATTCAGGTCGGTTGCGGGTGCCTTGACTCTTCAGCCACGAGGTCCAGGAGGCGTCGACGACGACCAGGAGCTGGATTCTGTGTGTCCCACGAAGTCTGCAGCTTACTGCGGTGTCGGCAACTCGATTGGAGCCAACAAGCCTTGGCAACAGCAAGTCTTGGGGAGATGAAGAAAAGTCGATGGCACAGACCAGCAAGGTCTGAGGGACTCACCCAGCGAGGGTAAGTCAGGGCAGGCCTGGAGCAACCAGGGGAGCCCTTTGGTTTCTTTAAGAAGTCTTCTGGGGACCCACGAGCCGGCTGGCAAGGGATCGCGAAGACACCTCGGGCGGAATCACTCAACAGGGGCCCACGGTCACTCGGGACGGTGTAGGCCTCTGATCTTCGGAGGGATTCCTGCTGGAGGTCGGGACCACACGTGGTCCAAAGCACAAGTTCGTGGAACGTTGTGAAGGGGTTGCACTTGACAATAGTGCACGGTACCCAGGGGTCGCGGTTCCTCGTCACTCGTGGGGTCCACTTGCCTCAGCTTCGCTGGGGACTCACGATGGCCTTGGAGAAGTCAGGAAATCCACTTCTTGGGCTGCAGGGACTTCGGACTCCGGCGGGAGCGGCGTAGTTTGCGACCGTCGTTGTCGTTTTTGGTGCCTGCCAAGCAGGGGAGTCACTCCTTGACTCCAAGGGAGATTCTTCTGTCTTCCAAAGGTAGTGGAACGTCGAAGGGCCAGGATTCTTCTGTAGAGCGTCGTCCAGGGGTTATCTGCCTTGCAATGGCAAGGGTTCCCCCTCTTATACTGAAAAGAGGGGATGGACTAGCTCTATGACCCCACCTATGGGAGGGTCAAGGGAGGGGGTGGCTACACCCACTTCCCTTTGTCCAGTTTCGCGCCAGAGCAGGGGCAGGTAGCCCCTGAGCTGGTTTGAACTGGCATATGCACAGAGGAGCCTTCTGCTCCCCCAGTGCAGGACTTCAAAGCACTCTAAGAGTGCACCCACCCAGCCCCAATACACTAAACCCTGTCTGGGAGGTGGTTACACCTCCCTGTGACAGGATGCCTATTGTTGGGCTTCCTCCACTGCGAGTTTCGGTCATCAGCAGGAGGGCAGCCCAGTGTCTGTGACTGGTGGCATCCATTTTGTGATGCCAGGGCTCTTTAGGATTCTACCGCGTTTCCACAGCAGGTACATGTCTTATCCCTCTAGAAGGGTGGAATGCTACCCCCGCCGCCAAGATTGGCGGGGGGTAGTATTCCAAGATGTTTGACACCAAACACGACATGTTTTGATGCAGCCATTCCAAAGTTAGCATTTACCGCGAGGATATAATGCACTTAATAGTATATGGTTTAACCGCATCCACAAACAGCACCAGAGAATAGACTCTGAGAGCTGCAGAGGGGCCCTGCTCAGGCAGAGGCACCCCCTCACATAGAAGCCAAGCACCCTGCCCTCAGGATTGATAGGGCCTGCCTTAGGGGTGACTGATAGGTTTATATGTGTGTGCAGGAGAGATATAGGAAACCTATATCTCAGTGAGGGGTGCTAGCACCACCTCACCCAGGCTGCAGTAGCAGGCCTGTGGTGTCAGATTTAGACTGCTTCCCAGGGGTGGCATAATACATGCTGCAGCCCCTGGTAGGCCTGTGAAGTACCTATGCCCTTGGTACCTAAGGTACCATATACTAGGGACTCATAAGGCACCACAGTATCCAATCACTAGTGCACCTAGAGTGCACTCCATGTCGTTTAGAGAGAGCAGATAGACTGGGGCCCTGAATAGCAGGGTCCCAGTCCAACTAAGTCATAAACCAGCAAAACACCAGGAAAAAAGTGGGGGCAACCATATAGTCAGATTCCACCTTCCTACATAACCCCCCCAAACGAAAGGAGATAAGGCTAACCTTGACCAGTTGAGCCTTTATTGATTAAGTGGTCATATAAGGAAGCACCTGCACTAGCATGGTTGCCCCCTGTCTTATGGTCCACTAAGCAATCCCTCACCCTAAGGGTATGAGAGGGTCTCCACCATGGGGAATCACTACCTCTGGTGTGCTTTGGTAAAGTACAAGGCTGGTGGGGTGTCTGAGTAGGGAAGTGAGGCCCTAGGAAGGTTGGCCTCAGCTTCCTCAGATCACTGGTCACCATGTATGCCTGTCTTTCCATGACTGAGTTGCACTTTGCTCTAAGGGTCAACCTTTGACTGCCTACAGCTGGGGGTTGGGTCCCTTTGGATGGAACACTGGAGGGACATGGCATGTTTGGAACCTTTTGGTCCCAGGTTTGCCCTTGCCTAACAGAGTCCTTCTGGGGGAGGTCCCTACATAAAGGTATGGGGGATCCCTCAGTGGGTTGAGGAATTTTCACCTGGCTAGGGCTACTAGACTGGGTGCCCCTAATCTGCTGATGGGGGGTTCCTCTGGACAGGGGGCCCTGGGGGGTCCACTGACCTCCCTGACCTCTGCAGCCCTGGGCTGACTGAGGCAGGGTAGAGAGGGGCAGTTTACCTGCTCCAGACTGGGTACCACCTTGGAAGGGTCCTCTGCCATCAGGGGTGGGGCCAGGCCAGGCCTGACTACCTCTGTGGCAGTTCCTTCACTAGGGGAGGGTCAGTTCCCTGAGGAGGCTGACCCTTACCTACTGTCTGGAGGGAAGAAGACTTTTCTTCAACCCTTGTGCTCTCTTCTGGGGGAGAGTGGGCCATTCTTCCAGGCTCCATCTCTCCAAAATCTTGGGCTGGGGCTGTGGCCATCACAGCCCCACTAACCTTTACAGGGACACCCAACATCCTCAGATGGGTTTGGTGTTCAATTCCAGCCCAGGCTGAAATTTCCAGATCATTGCCCATCAGGCAATCTACAGGTAAGGTTGGGGACACTGCCACTCTTTTTGGGCCTGTGACCCCCTCCCAGCTGAGATTGACTATGGCCATGGGGTGATCTGTTCTGACACCATCAATGTTGGTCACCTGGTATTTAAACTCAGGTAAAAGCTGGTGAGGGGGGACTAGTTTCCCTGCCACCATGGTGACACTAGCCCCTGTGTCCCTAAATGCCACAGCTTTCTGACCATTAATTATTGGCTCCAGTCTGTACCTGCCCAATGCTGTGGGACCCACGGTAAAGGTGGCAAATCCTATACCACCATCAGAATCTGAGGAGTCTGTTGAGGGGGTCCTGTCTGAACTAGGGCCCACCTCTGTTCCTCTTGCAAAAGCACCTAACTTTTTGGGTGCACTACTCCCAACTGGAGGATTACTACTGGTAGTACCAGGAGGGGTGGTAGTAGTTGTTGGAGGAACATTTTCTTTATTGCCAATCCTGGGACAACTGGGATCAGATTTCCAGTGCCCAGGCTTTTTACAGACATGGCAATAGGGTTTCTTTTCAGGAGAGGAAGGAGTTTGGGACCCACCCCCAGAAGAGGACTTTTGGGGCCCTGTAGTGGACTTATCCTTAGATTTATCCCCACCTTTCTCTTGGGACTTGGTAGAATCTTTCTTGTGGTCACCACCCTGATTCTTAGGCCTTACTCTGGTTCTGACCCATTTGTCTGCCTTCTTTCCCAATTCTTGGGGAGAGGTCAGATCAGAGTCCACCAGGTACTGGTGTAAAAGCTGGTTTTGACAATTATTAAGGATCTGTTCTCTCATCATTAGATTATAAAATCCTTTGAAATCAGTAACCCTACTGCCAACCAGCCAACCCTCCAGAGCCTTGGATGCACAATCTACAAAGTCTGTCCAGTCCTGAGTCTGTGCCTTCTGGGTATCTCTGAACTTCAACCTGTACTGCTCAGTGGTTAAGCCAAACCCATCTATCAGTGCACTCTTCAGGACCTCATAATCATCAGCATCCTCCTCTCTAACAGTGAGGAGCTTGTCTCTTCCTTTATCTGAAAAGGAGAGCCACAAGATTGCTGCCCACTGCTTTTGGGGGACCTGCTGTACTCTACAGGCCCTCTCCATAGCAGTTATCCACTTGTGGATATCATCCCCACTCTGGTAGGGAGGAACAACCTTGCTCAGGTTCCTATGGTCAGGAATATATTCTCTGCCTCTAGGGACACTGTTGCTGCCACCAGGGGGTTCTAACCCCTCTCTTCTAGAAGCTCTCTGGATCTCCAGGGCTTCCCTATCCAGTGCCAACTGCTTGGTTCTGAGGGCCACTTTGGCTTCCTCATACTGGAGCAGTTTGCACCTTCTCTCAGAGGAGGTCTCTCTTAAGGAAAAGTATGAGCTCCTCTGCTGGACAAATTCTCTGCCAGAGTGATAAGAGTGGTCAGATTCCCTGGAAGGGGATCTGTGCCTCTCCTCCTCTCTGTCAGTTCTCTTAGGGAGAATTCCTCTGTCCTTTTCAGGCCCCTTGAAGCCTGGCCCTTCAATCACAGAGTCTTGGTCATTCTGATTTTCATCATCTGACCCAGATACTATGACTGACCCACCCACTGATTCAGACCCTTTAGCTCCTAGAGCCAATCTAAGGTCATCTGCTGTCAGCAGATCTATCAGGTGTAGTGTTGAGGGACTCTGTCCTAGCCTCAGGTGTCTGTCAACACACATGGCTCTCAAGTCAGAGAAAGCCATGTCCTTATACTGAGGCTGAGTGGATCCACTGGGTCCACCCTTTAAGGACATTCTAGTGTTGTGCAGTGTTGTACTACCTACACTAGTTTGTGGCCTACTGATCCTAGCTTGAGCTGTGGAAAGGGTGTGCTATCCCTTGGCACACAGCTCTAAGTTCAGTAGAACTTATTGATACTAAGCTTGACTTTATATGTACCTTGAGTACCTATAATGGTTTTCAGTTAGTAATTCAAATAGAGATTTTCTGGTAAAACAATGGCAAGCTGGAATCCCACACGCTGCCCACCAATGTGAGAAGTTGGCCTGGTATATGCTGTTCACTAATTAAAGTGGACACCTTGCACCAGGGCAAATCGACTCTTATGGTAGATAGGTTTAAGACAACCTTTTAAAGAAAGCTATCCTAGTGGTAGCTGTGGAGAGCAGCCTTCAGGCTAAGTCTTGAAGGAATGTAAAGCAGCTTGTTTTACCATATAATCTCTTGAATCACCAAATGAAAAGACACCACACAGGTATATATATCAAATATATATGTATTTATTTCTAAATAACTCTCTACTAATCTCTTTATGAGATTAGAAGACAAACATATGCACAAATCAACGTTTCACAATAAGTTAAGCACAAAATATGGCTGGGGCCCTAGGGGCGTACCAGACCATATACTAAAAAAGGGACTTAGCAACAACGACTTGCAGGGAGACAAGGCCTAGGGCCTTCAGAAGTGCTGGGGCCTCACGAAACCACCCAAGGCAGGTAAGTAAAGGACCCACGGGGGACGCGTGCAGTGTGGATACACAGGCGCGGATCGCCGTTAACTTCAATGGGGCAAGTCGCGGTTGGAAATTAAGAGTTCTAGGAGACTTCGGGAGAACCTACAAGCAAGTCACTTACAGGGTAAGTAGTTCTAGGGCCCACACCCACAGGAGCACCGTAGTGCTGGAGTTACCTCACCCAGGGAAGCCGGGTGCATAGGTGTCCTTTGGTGTCGGGTCGCGGCGTCGTTTTCAATGGCGAACAAAGAAGACTTGCTGCTTGCGGGAGCTGAAGAAGTGTCCGGTGGAATCCAAGCCTGGATTCTGAAGAAGGATGACCTGAAAGCAGAGGGGACAGTGTTCAAAGTCACTTGGCAGTGACTCGGGGCAAGGAAGATGGATGCCCACCGTCGTCGGTTGATTCAGGTCGGTTGCGGGTGCCTTGACTCTTCAGCCACGAGGTCCAGGAGGCGTCGACGACGACCAGGAGCTGGATTCTGTGTGTCCCACGAAGTCTGCAGCTTACTGCGGTGTCGGCAACTCGATTGGAGCCAACAAGCCTTGGCAACAGCAAGTCTCGGGGAGATGAAGAAAAGTCGATGGCACAGACCAGCAAGGTCTGAGGGACTCACCCAGCGAGGGTAAGTCAGGGCAGGCCTGGAGCAACCAGGGGAGCCCTTTGGTTTCTTTAAGAAGTCTTCTGGGGACCCACGAGCCGGCTGGCAAGGGATCGCAAAGACACCTCGGGCGGAATCACTCAACAGGGGCCCACGGTCACTCGGGATGGTGTAGGCCTCTGATCTTCGGAGGGATTTCTGCTGGAGGTCGGGACCACACGTGGTCCAAAGCACAAGTTCGTGGAACGTTGTGAAGGGGTTGCACTTGACAATAGTGCACGGTACCCAGGGGTCGCGGTTCCTCGTCACTCGTGGGGTCCACTTGCCTCAGCTTCGCTGGGGACTCACGATGGCCTTGGAGAAGTCAGGAAATCCACTTCTTGGGCTGCAGGGACTTCGGACTCCGGCGGGAGCGGCGTAGTTTGCAACCGTCGTTGTCGTTTTTGGTGCCTGCCAAGCAGGGGAGTCACTCCTTGACTCCAAGGGAGATTCTTCTGTCTTCCAAAGGTAGTGGAACGTCGAAGGGCCAGGATTCTTCTGTAGAGCGTCATCCAGGGGTTATCTGCTTTGCAATGGCAAGGTTCCCCCTCTTATACTGAAAAGAGGGGATGGACTAGCTCTATGACCCCACCTATGGGAGGGTCAAGGGAGGGGGTGGCTACACCCACTTCCCTTTGTCCAGTTTCGCGCCAGAGCAGGGGCAGGTAGCCCCTGAGCTGGTTTGAACTGGCATATGCACAGAGGAGCCTTCTGCTCCCCCAGTGCAGGACTTCAAAGCACTCTAAGAGTGCACCCACCCAGCCCCAATACACTAAACCCTGTCTGGGAGGTGGTTACACCTCCCTGTGACAGGATGCCTATTGTTGGGCTTCCTCCACTGCGAGTTTCGGTCATCAGCAGGAGGGCAGCCCAGTGTCTGTGACTGGTGGCATCCATTTTGTGATGCCAGGGCTCTTTAGGATTCTACCGCGTTTCCACAGCAGGTACATGTCTTATCCCTCTAGAAGGGTGGAATGCTACCCCCGCCGCCAAGATTGGCGGGGGGTAGTATTCCAAGATGTTTGACACCAAACACGACATGTTTTGATGCAGCCATTCCAAAGTTAGCATTTACCGCGAGGATATAATGCACTTAATAGTATATGGTTTAACCGCATCCACAAACAGCACCAGAGAATAGACTCTGAGAGCTGCAGAGGGGCCCTGCTCAGGCAGAGACACCCCCTCACATAGAAGCCAAGCACCCTGCCCTCAGGATTGATAGGGCCTGCCTTAGGGGTGACTGATAGGTTTATATGTGTGTGCAGGAGAGATATAGGAAACCTATATCTCAGTGAGGGGTGCTAGCACCACCTCACCCAGGCTGCAGTAGCAGGCCTGTGGTGTCAGATTTAGACTGCTTCCCAGGGGTGGCATAATACATGCTGCAGCCCCTGGTAGGCCTGTGAAGTACCTATGCCCTTGGTACCTAAGGTACCATATACTAGGGACTCATAAGGCACCACAGTATCCAATCACTAGTGCACCTAGAGTGCACTCCATGTCGTTTAGAGAGAGCAGATAGACTGGGGCCCTGAATAGCAGGGTCCCAGTCCAACTAAGTCATAAACCAGCAAAACACCAGGAAAAAAGTGGGGGCAACCATATAGTCAGATTCCACCTTCCTACATTGACTGAGTTGTCTTGTGGTGCAAAACAGGTAGGTAGACTGCAAATAGCTTGTTGGTCTACTTTTGAACTTTGTCTCCTTTAGTAGTAACCTTGCCTTAATGATGGTTGATGGAAGCACACCATCCTCTTATATTCTCTTTTTTAAGCAATCACAGCACATTTATATATTAGTACAATGTTTGCACAGTGCATCTGAAATGAAACAACTCTATCAAAAACCTTGAGTAAACCACACAATATCAACTCTCTTCCACCCAACACCACAGAGAAATGTCACTATACCTCACCAGAATAATAATTAGTCCAGTACCGTAGCCTTTTGTGTCTATGACTGCCTTCAACTGTTGTATTTGAAGCTTCCGACCAGATAGCAGATCTCACATTTAACACATACTCTCACAGTGGGCCACATATATCTTTAGTTTTGGAGGAGGGAGGCTGCAATCATCTCATATGTTTATTGTCAAAAAGGTAATCCACATGCCCATCATTAGAAAGCTAGTGTGACTTCCAATTTGTTTAGATAATCATATTATAGTCTACACCAGAGAAACCAATATCAAAATGTAATTGTCAGCAATGTATTCATATTTCTTAAGGCAGCAATTCTCAATTTCCCTACAGTATACCCTTCCATTAGAACAGCCAAAATATGTTTTATTCCAGCTTGGGACTTTTTCTAGGTTGTAAAAGGTTTTTAAAACATTATTATTGTTGTATAACATTGAGTGTAAAGAACTTTGCATCCATACCCTTGTGAGACAATATAAAAACACACCTACTATTAGTGTAAAGGAAAAGACAACAGTGCCAACCACATGTGATTCAAATTCGAATTAACACAAAAAATCCAAATAACCTTTTTGGACAGGAATAGCACCTAATTGGTGTACAGTTGCATGCCCAACTGCGAATATCTGGTATCACAGTTTTCAGCCTGACTTTGTTAACAGTCTTGTCCTGGACTTTTCCTGAATCTTGAGGGATGCACAATGCGAGCCCACAACAGTGACTGAGAACTGCTTGCCCCTTTCATAGGTACATGTGCATAGCATGGTGGTGGCAGCATACCATATTTTGGAGTGATCATAACATAACCACAGCTTTCTGTCACAGGAGTGGAAGCCTTTGCTTCTAGCGATGGACATGGATCCTAGTCCGAGTGCATGGATGTATGGCTGTGGTGTATGATGAGTGAGTTAGACACTGTGTGATGGTATGAGTGAACCAGAGCCCCACAGACCCAGGCTGGTTCCTGTTCACAAGATGAAGGTGAGGTTACTTTCCCAGACAGTGGAAGTATGTTGCTGAAAATCCTGAGACTATAAGAAGGGAACCAAAACATTGAAGTGAGGAAAGAGAAGACAACCTTGTTAGAAATTCAATCAGATCCTTTGAAACAGATGTCTGCTGATTGGTCTTTCTGAAGGATGCCATGTGGTGAATGGTGAGAGTTAAGGGTGGGGCTGCAGATCGTATTGTCAGGGTGTGAAATGTCTTTTGAATTGTCAGGGTGTGAAATGTCTTTTGAAAAGGGCCGCCTTTTGTGTCTCTTTCTGACTACCGTCAGTATAGCTATGATAGTCAGATGCCAACAGCTCAAACATCTTTATTCTTCTGTTGTCTGTGCTTCAGCCTGGAGACAATGTACTGTAAATAGCATGATTCAAGAAAAAGCATGAGTCTGAAAGACAGCCTGATAAAGACACATGAAAAGAGAAATGATCCAAACTGGTTCTGAAAGTGCAGATTGAGAATAGACATCCTTTGTCAACTGCACCTTTATATGAGTGGGATGTGCTGATCCACTTGTTTCAGTTCCAAATTCTCTTCGACCAAGAAAGGTGTGCTCCACAGAGCACCCTAAAGACCACTGCAGGACAAGAACTAGTGTCTGCCTGACAGCCAGCTTCTGAGAGGAGAGGTGACATCACCTGGCGCGTGACCTGGAGGAAGAACTCCTTTCTCTGTCCTTGAAGTCCTGGAGATTACTGCCTAAAGGAAGAGGGAAGGAACAATCCATCCCTGTAGGAGGACCTGGCTGTTGGTGCGGGCAAGAGCAGATGGCCTAGGCACTGTGCTTCAGAGTGTATTGCCGTCATCATCTTTGCCTTCACAGCTGTGGCACTTGCTGAGTGTGTCCGATTGGCCTTTTTGAAGAAGGGATTGGAGTTGGACTGCGGACCTGTGCCCAAAGTGACTGTTGTCAGTATAATTGTGACACTTGTCAAGTGGTGCCTGAGTGGTCCACACCACTGAAGAAGAACATGATGTACCTGTGGTGCCAGCTGCATGGTGCTCTGAATGGACTAAACACATGGTTAGCCCTGGCACTTTTTAATTGTTTGCCGGCAGTCTACAATTCCCAGAAGAAATAAATTCTGTCTCAAGGAAATATGCACCTCTGTGCCAAAACACTGATTGGCTACCTATGGCACTAACTCTCAGCGCACCCAATTGGACCTAGCTGCTGCTGCCAAAGCTCCTTGAAGCTGCCACGTTGTTACCTCAGGACATGCCCCTGGAAGAAGAAGTGCATCATGGCCTAGCCCCAGGGAGGCCCAGTGAATATCAACGAGACTCACCGACAATTGCAACCACAGACCCACCTGCTGCTGATGAGGATGCCAAGAAGATGGCAACTCTCCGAAGACACCCGCAACAACTGCTGCCTCCAGACCACTACCATGCACCCTGCATCTGCTCAGCCTCAGAATGAAAGCTACCTAACCCGACTACAGCTGGCAAGCCTCAAGTAAACAGGGAATGAAAGTGGGAGGCAGACCGAGTCCTACAGCAATCCAGAGACCAGGTGAGAGATTGAATGGTAATATACCCTAAAACGTCTGCTAACAAAACAGGGGAAGTGCTGCTCATGCACTGTTTTCTACATCTTAAAGTCATTATTATATGAAAGAGGGTGTAATGAGTGAAGAGGGGGGTAGCTTTCCTAGATGTATAGTCCTTGCACCTGTTCATTGGGTATGTGATTTTGTTTGTGCTAATGTGTATTATTATGTCTCATCATGTAACAAATTACTTTCTTTCTTGTAAAGAGAAGCACAATGCTGGATAATCATGTTACTGCATTGCTGGGTATCTGCTAAGCTCTGAGCCTGTTGTACCCCCACTCTAATCACCCTGAGAAGCCTGTAAATGCTCACCAACACTACCACTGAGAGTCAAGCATGGAAGGGGTTATACTTGGCCTAGTTGGCAGAGCCATAGAAGAATAGACCCTGTGACAGTAGATGCAAATGACCCCGGTCTCTATAGGTGTGGCCCAGTAGTTACTGCCTGCCCCGCGGCCCACAGAAAGGGGTCTGCCATAGCAGTTCAACACTAGATCTCGTAAATGGTGGTATTGTCAGTAAATACCACTCTTAGAACAGTGGTAATGCATGCTATTCACAATGGATGAGACAGTGCTTTCCAGTGCAGAAGGCCAAACAGACACCCAGACCCCTGTGATGGATGACACCTATTACAATTAGGAGTACTTGAGCTGATGAGACAAGTAAAAGTCAAAGTTTTTATTTTTTTATTTTTATTTTTATTGATTTTCAAGCAAAATGCTCAACAATGTTGCTATATAAGACAATACATGTACGAATCTACAAAAATTAAACATCATATGATTGATCGGCACCAGAAGACACAACCACTACTTATCATAACAGGTACATCCATGTACATGAGGAATGAAAGATCGTTCAATGTATTGAGTACATTAGTTCCAGATTAGGGAGCAGCCAATGCCTGTCGCTGCAGAAATTGGCGCAGTGGCTCCCATATGTCCTTGGGCTTGGATGTTGTTGGGAGTTCCTCTGCATATAGTTCCATGTTGTCCTTACAGTAAACCAGGTCTTTGAGCCAGTGATCAACACGCGGCGCTGGTATCCCCCCCCACTTGATAGCGACCCGACGTTTGGCCATTAAGAGCGCTAGTCGTACAAATTTACCCCTCGCCCCTCTCAGATGTGGGACATAGTACAGCAGGCAGACCAGTGGCGTACATTGCAACTCAACCCCTGACATGTCGTATATGTGATGTATCACCTGTCCCCAGAAGCGCGCCACCCTCCCACACTCCCACGCAAGATGCAGGAAATCCGCATCGATGTGACCGCATCTCTTACAGCAGCTAGTGTCTCGCAGTCCATATTTGTGTAGCCGGAGAGGCGTATGATATGTCTGATGCAAATACTTGAGGTGAATAATTCGAAGATTCCCATTCGGCGTGAGTTTACTGGTGAGAGTGCAAACATGTTCCCACTCCTTCTCGGTTACAGGGACGGACAACCCATCATTCCACCTGTTGAGGCTTCTGTCAGGCCCATGGACCCTCTCTGCTCTTATAGCCCTGTACAATTTCGTGACCAATTTTCTCGGTGTGGGTGTAGTCATCAACAGTTGCAGGGAATGCAGAGAAGCGGGTTCTAGTGGATAGGAAGTGTAGTGTGAACGCATCGCAAGCCTCAACCTGTGAACTGTGAACTTAAAGAGTAGGGTAGGGTTAGCTATGTATTGAAGGTCCCCAGTGTCCAGAAAAGAACCATTTGGATATAGGTCTTGCATTGTAGTGATGCCTGCCTCCGCAAGCGACCGTAGAGGGCCCGCCTCCTGCGTTACAGATATAGCCGCGTGATGTCCCAGGGGCAACGCCGGAGCATAAATGGGCAACTTGTCCGCAAGGCGGCCGATAGCCTGCCAGGCTGCGATTGTTGTGTCAAGCGTATTGATTTCAGACTTTGGAGTACTGTGGCGTGAATGAGTAAGTAAACTATATAGAGGTGTCGGATAGGCATCTCCCTCTTCCACTGCCACGTGTGGGGTGTAAGCATGTGGATGCAACCAAAAGTAAGCGTATTGCGCTTGAGCGCTCAGGTAATATAGGTAGGGATCCGGTACACTAAATCCCCCTTTATCATAATCTAGCGTGAGGGTAGTCCAACTCACCCTCGCTTGTTTCCCTCCCCAAATCAACTTGAGCAGAGAGGCGCGCAATGTGTTAAAAAAATGGCGCGTCGGTGTGATCGGGATATTGGCAAACAGATATAAAAAATGCGGCAGTACCACCATCTTTATAATTGCGATGCGGTCCGCCAAGGACAATGGCAGCGCTATCCATCTTCCAATCTGCTCGTCCAATTTAACACAGGCCCTCCCATAGTTTTCTCGCATAACGACATCCGGGTCACGATGGACCCAGACCCACAGGTACTTAACCGGATCAGTGGTCCAGATCAGCGGGAATTCCATGGCCGGAGAGGGAGTGTTTGCCGTCAGAGGGATAACCACCGACTTTTCCCAATTAATCGTGAGTCCAGAGATGAGCCCAAACCTGATATATTCTCGGAGCACTGGGGCCAGATACCGAGCAGGGTCCCGCACGAAGAGCACCATATTGTCAGCATATAATGAGATACCAACCGGTCTGTGATGAAAGTTGAGAGCCATTTCCCTCTGCCGTTGATGGATCACACAGGCCAGGGGCTCCAGTGCAATAGCAAACAGTAACAGCGAGAGGGGGCACCCCTGTCGGGTACCACGCTTAATATCGAAGGACTCGGACGTCAACCCACCCACTCGGACCCACGCCGATGGACTCTCATACAGTATCCGCACCCAGCCCAAAAAAAGAGGCGGAAACCCCATCCGCCGCAATATGCGAAACATATAAGACCATTCAATGGAGTCGAACGCTTTAGCGGCGTTGAGCAACACCGCTGCAGCATGCAATTGTGGATTAAGGACATGAAGCATTGCAAAAATAGTCCGTAGATTGTGGGACGTGGATCGCTCAGGGATAAAGCCAGATTGGTCCGGAAGGACCAAGCTGGGCATCAGGGGTTGGAGCCTCGTGGCTAGAATTTTTGCTAAAATTTTAGTGTCGATATTTATCAGCGAGAGCGGACGATACGATTCGCATGCATCAGGTGGCTTGTCCTTTTTTAGCAAAGTAACAATCAGAGCCTGACGGAGAGATGGGGGTAAAGTCCCAGTTTCATGCGCCTCCGCATACATCTCCAGAAGATGCGGCGTGAGAAGATCCGCGTATGCCTTATAAAATTCTGCTGTGAGCCCATCCGGCCCAGGCGCTTTAGCATTGGGTAGAGCTCTAATGGCCGCTTTTATGTCATCCGCAGCAATCGGTTGATTCAAATAATCCCGATGGTCATCAACTAACCACGCACAGGCAATGTTCTCTAAGAACTCTTCTGTTGCGGCATCTGGCCCCGTTCCCCGGGAGGTGTATATAGTGGCATAGTACCCTCTGAATTGCTCCACTATGTCCACAGGGTTGTAGTGCTCGACCCCAGCGGTGTCCGTTATTTTGTCTTTATAATGGTGCTCTGCGCGCACTCTCAGTCTCTCAGCTAAAACCCGACCCGGCCTTCCGCCCTCGCCATATTTCCTGTCTATGTGTCGCTTTGACAAATATCTAATCTCTGACTCTGCTAGTGTGTCATATTCCAGAATCAGTTCATGAATTTGTGCCAGTGTATCAGAGGTGGGATGAGCCGTGTAAGCCCTCTCCAGGCCCTGTAGTATGCTCTCTATTCTAGTGAGTTGCGTCCTAAGGTCTTTAAGAATGCCAGCGGTAGTGCTAATGCACACCCCACGAATCGTCACTTTGAATGCTTCCCACAAGGTTGCCGCACTATCCACAGTGCCCTTATTGATCTCGAAGTATTGCACTATGGCTTTATGTATAGTGTCGGCATAAATGGGATCCAGTAATGCGGACGATTGGAAGCGCCAGGTGAACGGCCGTCGGGCTGCGGCCGGGGGGGTGAGTACCAATTGCACCGGATTCTGTTCAGAAAGCGTACGCGGAAGTGAGGCGACATCAGTCACCCACGCAGCAGCGCTTTCGCTGTGCAGCCAATAATCCAGCCCGGACCAACTGCTGTGGGCAAGAGTGGCATGAGTACCCTCCCGCGCATTTCCGTTTCGAAGACGCCAGACATCCACCAGCCCTAATTCCAGGATAGCATTATTAATACTATGGGCCACTCTAGGCGTGCGAATGCCCTGCGGGCTGGACTTATCTAAGTTAGGATTCAGGTAAGTATTGAAACCCCCCCCCCCCACACTATGGTGGTCTCCGGTCAGTCTCGCAGTGTTCTATACATACGCTGGAACATTTCTGGTTTGTCTGCTATGGGACCGTATGTGTTTATGAACGTGATCAGTGTCGTACCAAGCTTGCCCTGAACCATGGCGCAGTGCCCTCCATCGTCTACATGTGTTCTATGTGGAGTAAACGGTATACCCTTTTTAATCAGTATGAGGACCCCCCTGGCGTATGAAGAATACGAGGAGGCTAACTTGAACCCAGCCCATTTGTTCACCACCTTAGACTCTGTAAATTTAGTTAAATGGGTCTCTTGGAGGAAAGCAATCTGCGTACCATGCCTGTTCAAGTATGCGAATGTTTGACAAATTTTCTTGGGGGAGTTTAACCCTCTAATGTTCCATGTCATATATATGTATCCATCACCCATGGCCTCCCGGAACGTCTTTCATCACAATTGGAGCTTTCTCCTGGTAACCCCGATACAGTCCATTGAAAATACGCTGTCTCCTCCTGGTGCCAACACAACCACACTGATCAATCCCCTGTACTACAACATTAAAATAGGTAGCAACTTCCCATGGAACCAGTCCCCAACACCTCCCCCCTCCCACTACAACCTCCCAATTAGGTCGAGAATATGATCCCCCCTCCCTCCCTTTACAACCCCCAAATCCCATTGTGAGACTGCCAACAAATAGGGGAACTCCTGTGGGAGGGAAGAAACGACGGCATACACCTACCATACGGCAGGGCGGCCAGGCTATCATGTCAAAAATCCCCCTTCCTGTCTCATGCTAGCATGAAAAAGAGAGTGCACCAACAACCAACCAATATCAATGCCGTGTCATGCTGCCTTGAGAAGTCACTTTGCACCCATGCGCAGCGGGTTCATGCATTCATGTTAAACAAAAAATAGAGATTATGGCCTAGCCGGAGAATAGTGGACATACATAGTCATCAATTCAATGCAGTATAGGAGAACCACATTAGTCATTGTCACTCAAAGTTGGGGAGTTAGAGGGCCCGCTAGAGGTGACCTTGGGATTCCGGCGCGGGCAGATGTGCTTTGCAAACTTCAAGGCTGACTTGTGGTCTGTAAAAAAGTGAACTTGCCCGTCATGAGAAATTTTCAATTTAGCTGGGTAGAGCATGGCATAAGGAACGGAGGAAGACTGTAGGAGCCTTTTCACCGGTACAAAGTCTCTTCGGGGAGCCTGCACCGCTGGGGTGTAGTCCGGAAAAAAGGACAGGTTATTGCCATTGTGAGTGATGGGACTCTTAGCCCTCGCCTCTCGGAGAATAGCATCCCGGTCTGCGTAATTGAGTAAGCGTGCTATAATCGGACGAGGTGGGGCACCCGGCACCGGACGAGGGCCCAGTGAGCGATGCGCCCTCTCTATAGTCATTACCGGGGAGAGCACGGACCCAAACAGCTCGCGCAGGAGAGTCTCAATGAAGGGTTCCATTTTCGATATGGCCGTCGACTCCGGAAGGCCAAGAATTCTGAGGTTATTACGTCTAGACCGCGCTTCCAGGTCTTCGTTCTTCGCCTTGATGACTTCTAGCACCTTTTCCATGCTCATGAGTTGTGCCCGCGATTCAGCCTGTGAGTCCTGCGTGTCCGATAACCTGTTCTCTACGCCATCGAGTCATGTTTCATGCTGTTCTACTTTTTTCTTGACCGCGTCGAGACTGGAGGTTAGTGCGTCGATTTTGCCGTTGATGGTTTTAAGGCCAGATCGCACCTCCAGCAAGATTGATCGCATGTCCTCTTCTGGGCGATCTATAGTGTCATCCGGAGCGTGGGCAGTGCCCGCCTCCACTGGTGTCTCCATATTGCGTGTCTGACGCTTAGTTTCAAATGGAATCTTAGGCTGCTTGGGATCAGCCTTGCCCATGATCGTAGAGCGTATGTTAGAGCGCTATCCGTCGTCAAGTCTGAGCCAGAGGCACTCAATCAGACCAACAGGCTAGTCCACCTCTGTCCGCTGCCCACAGCTCCACCGGTGCACCAGAGCTCACGGACAGGTAGACCGCCAGGACCACCTCCGGCTTATGCAGGGGGCACTTCACACGAGGCAGCGCCGGTGATAGCACCCCCAGTGGACCCCCATCTCGAAAGAGGGCGAGCAAGGCAGCCCCGGGAAGCAGGTAGAAGGCAGAGCGCACACCAAGCCAGCAGCAAGGCCCAATGCACACCCCGCCCCCCGCAGGTTGCAGAAGCATCTCCTGTAGGCCGTCCGGCGCTCAGCACGTGCTTTCCTCCTCGGTATCCGGACTCAGGGCCTCGGGACCAGGGAGCTCAGCCGAGCCGTAGCACAGTTGGCAGAGAGATCCAACCGGGCCGCGCGTGCGACACCCGCGCCGTCCCTGGCCTCGAATGCCAGGAAAGAGCCGGGCGCCACTTGCCTCCCGTCGCCGGTCTCCCCCCCACACCACAGAGCACCGCCAAGATCCCCCTGAGAGGTATGGGTAATGAGGGGCCAGACACACTGCAGGAGACCACCAGCGCTCCCCGCCGCGCTCAGTCCCCACAGGGCACGAAGCCCCCAGTAGGGCCAGGCCACGGACACAGAGCGGCACAGCCCCCACCCGTATCCTGGTCCCCCCGCACTAACCTCTCGCTTGCTGATGTTTGATCCTCAGCAGCGGCACCACCGATCACCACCGTCACAGGAACTCAGGCGCTCCGTCAGGGCGCAAGGACAGGGCAGGCCCCACGGAGCTCGATGGCCAGCTGCAATCGGCGCCAATGGTCCGCCCGCAGGGATCACACCACACCGTGTGCCGCTCCTACTCACGCCGGCTTCCGTACTCTGGATCGGCTCTGGACCGCCCGGTGTTGCCCCCGCACGATAGCGGGGGCCACCTCTGAACAGTGGAGTCCTGCGCTGCCGTTTGGACTCTCAGCGTCGGCGGCCATTTTCTCAGCTACTTCCGCAACGCCTCTACCTCTTCAGTTCAGGCGAATTGCCGGCGGTGTCGGGCCCTGCAGCAGGCTCGCTGTGGTCAGTATCATGCAGGTCACTGGTGCACGAGCCAACAGCCCGCAGCATAAGGGATAAAGGATGGTAATTGCCGGATTATGGAGCCCAGCCTCTGGAGCTCCCTCACAAGGCAGCCATTCTGCTGTGCGCCGCAACCACGCCAAAGTAAAAGTCAAAGTTACTGATTTAGTTGTGAAATGATATTCCAAAGTACAGAAGCCTGTAGAAGGAAATTCATCTTTTGGAAACCAAACATCTTGAAAAAGTGTGATATTAATCTATTATTATCCTAATAAGAAACTGGAAAATTAATTAATCTCTGGAGTATAGAGAGTAGGGCTAGAGTAGGGCTAGAGAAGCAATAAAATATATGAAGCTAAAGTGAAAGTGGAAAAAGTAGCTGTAGAAGGGCATAAGGTAAGGGAATAGACTCCTTACTGGTTTCAACTTTTTAGGGCATTGTCCACGGCCAGGTGTTCCAGGTAAAATTAAAAATGAAGTGTCACACTGCGTGATAAGGGTCTATTGTACGACCAGAAAAGGCTGGAAGCAACCTGGTACTGTTGAAGTGAACATGTGGTATGAGATAAATGGAAAGAGAGGTATATCAAAATCTCAATCTACCTTTAATGCTTAAATCGGAGACAATGTATAGATACTTTTTATGATGCTTGATAACTTATTCAAACTGGAATATCATTAAAAAAACTGTCATATATAACAGTAACCTGACTCCTAGTGAAAGAACAGCCCTCAATACCAAATCACATTGTAGCCCTGGCCAAATCACGTATTTAAATGTAGTGATATGAAATTATGAGATGTGTTTGGTAAATCAGTAGCAGTGGTTTTACTAAGTACTATTCTTGTATTCTGTAGACTACTGCAATACTAAAATCTGTCTTTACTAGATAAAGCACTATGGTCAGAACCATGAGGATGTGGGGTGAAAATAATAACCAAATCACCTTGCAGCACAGTCCAGCTCACATTTTTAATTTTAATGCTATTAAATTCATTTGGAAATGTAATCGGTATAACAATTGTCTGTAATGTAGACTACTGCATAGCTGAAATTGTCTTTACTAGATAAAGAACCATGGTCAGAACCATTAGGCTATTGGGTGAAAGTAATAATCAAATCACTTTTTAGCACAGGTCAACTGACATTTTTGAAGGATAATGTTATTCACTTTATTTTAAAATGTATATGGAAAATCAATTGTCTTTGGTTTGCTTAGTACAGCAAGTACTATGATTTTGTTATATTTCACCTGAATTACCACACTGATTACTTAATTTGTTTTAAAACAGATTTTATGGAGTATGAATAACTGTCACATCACAAATACAGTTGTGTCATCTGGCGTCTTGCTGTGTGCATGGCAATACAATCTTGCTCAATTCACAATCAGTTGTTGAACTCCCCAAACTGCATAAACTCCCCCCTCCCCTTCCCTACATGAGCTGTACCCAAGACAATTGAATACATCAGACCATTAAATTCTTTCCATGATCGTCCCAACAGTAGTTACAAGTTGCATAAGAATTCCACATTCCAGCACTATGGTTGAGTTATTGGGATGCACAGCACCATTCAGCAGCTCATGCAGACATCCTAAGTTCTAGTAGGAAGTTGGGAAGGTGATCCCCCAGCGATGATGCTTGTGACGGTGGTTCTGGGTCCTTTAAACAATCCACCAGTGCCTCCCAAGCCTGGGCTGTGTCCAACAAGCCTATTCCTCTTCTAGCTTCTCTCAACAACACTCCTCCCTCGTATGCAGCACATCTCTCACGATCTTTACGCCACGTGGTTACCCGGGGGGGGGGCCCTTGGGGGCCTTCAGATGTTTGGAGATTCCCCTCTTTGCTAATATGAAGGCCAAGTCTTGAAATCTACCTGTGACGCTAGTTTTGCAGGTGTGTGGTAACCAGCTCAGAAAACAGTGACCAGGAGAACTGGGAACCTCATTTGTTATATCGGCGACCACTGTCGTTACCTCTTCCCAGTAAGTATGTAACAAGGGACAGTTCCACCTCATGTGCATAAGCTCCACCCTTATTTCCCCACATCTCGGGCATGCTGCATCGGTGGCATTGAAATATTTATTAATGCACCCTGGAGTAATGTATGCCCTATGAAGGAACATAATAATTGATCTATTTGAATCGGGTGTTCCTAGATACCTTTGGCACCCTTTCTAGGATAGTCGCCCAATCACCTTCAGGAATAGGAATCCCCAAGTCTTCTTCCCATCATGTCCGCATGGTTTCTAGGGGCTAAATCACATCCTCCCGTGTTGCCCTATAGAGGCATGTGACCGCTTTGTAGGTACCCGCTGATGAAAATAATATATTGACAGCTTTTGTGAGGCCGTGGTTCTAACATTACAGTACTCCAGTGCTTACAGAGCGCTGCCGTCACTGCTCTGTGGAGTACGAAGTGGCCCTGTGGGACGTCAAGTTTCGAGTGAAACTCCTCAAATGGGAGGAGCTCCTCAGATTGGAATAAGTCCCCAACTCTTGTCGCCTCTGCCGTGGACCACTTCACCAGTGCCCCCCAATATCTGCCTTGGGGCAGCACAAGCATCCAGCTCATGTGCTCTCTATGGCTTCCCTGTGCACTTACAATATCCAAGAATGCACTTGATATTGTAGGGCAATATCTGCTAATGCAGATATGTCCACACATGGAATATAGTGCACCCTGCCTTTGGGCGGTAAGGCCTGCAGTAGGGGTGACTTACCAATACCTCATGCAGTGTAAGGGGGCATGTCACACAGTGCTGTGTGCCATGACGACTCTTCGGTTTTCTCTGCACCAAGACGTGCAGCCAGCAATGGCAGCTGGCAGAGTCTTGATGATGGGTCTCTAGGACAGCAAAATTGGTGTTGCAGCCTCAGTGGACCCTCCTCAGTCCCAATGGCCTAGGTACCAGGGGTACCATCTACTGGGGACTGGGGACTGTGCCAATCGCGGTACAGTTTTAGGAAAGAGATCTGGCACTGGGAACCTGATTGGCAGGGACCCAGTGCACTTTCAATTTGAAATCACATCATATACCAGGCAAAATATAGGGGCTAACTATGTCAAAGAGGCACTTTTTCTACAATACCCCCCCAAACGAAAGAGGATGAGACTAACTCTTCCTTAGCGAGTCCTCATCTTCTAAGTGGAGGAACCTGGAAAGGCCATCTGCATTGTCATGGTCTGTGCTCCACTGTACAATTAATTCCCTGTAGAGATATGGACCACCTTAACAGTTTGGGATTTTCACATTTCATTTGCATTAGACATCTGAGAGGCCTGTGGTCAGTTTGAACTAGGAAGTGAGATTCAAACAAGTATGGTATAAGCTTCTTCAGGGACCAAACCACAGCAAAGGCTTCCCTCTCAATGGCATTCTAGCGCTGATCTCTGGGGAGAAGCCTCCTGCTAATTTAAGCAACAGGTTGGTCATGGCTATCATCATTGGTCTGGGAGAGGACCGCTCCTATCCCATGTTAAAAGGCACCCGTCTGCAACATGAACTCTTGGTATAATCAGAGCTTCTGGAATGGGAGATGAGCACATTGCTTCCTTCAGGGTGTCAAGAGCCCTTTGACAGCCCATTGTCCAGTTAACTGTTTTAGACAGCTTTTTGGTGGTCAAATCTGTTAGGGGGGGCCACAAACCTCCTGAAGTACCCAGGCAAACCAAAGAATGCCCTGACTTTAGTCTGGGTGGTTGGAGCTACCCAGTCCATAATAGCCTGAATCTTGTGTTGTAGGGGTTGAACTTGGCCTCCACCTACAAGGTAGCCCAAGTATACAACTGTGCCCTGCCCTATCTGGCATTTTCTTGCCTTGATAGTGAGGCCTGCACTCTGCAGAGCCTTCAGGATCTCCCCATTGTGATCTTGCAAGGTAGAGCTAAATACAGCAATGCCATCAAGGTATGCTGAACTAAAGTTCACCAGCCCAGCAAGGACTTTGTTCACCAGCCATTGGAAGGTAGCCGGGGCATTCTTTAGTCCAAAGGGCATCACAGTAAACTGATAGTGCCCATCTGGGGTTGAGAATACTGATTTTTCTTTGACTCCAGGGGTCAAACCTATCTGCCAGTACCCTGATGTGAGATCAAAAGTCCTGGGATATTTGGCTGCCTCTAACCTGTCAATCAATTCATCAGCCCTAGGAATTGGATGTTCATCAGTTTTTGTCACAGCATTGAGACCCTGTAGTCCACACAAAACCTCATTTCTTTGTTGTCACCCTGCGAGTGAGGTTTGGGGACTAAAACAACTGGGCTAGCTCATGGACTCTGTGAGAGTTCAATGACACCCAATTCCAACATCTTGCTTACTTCAGCCCTGATGCTCTCTTTAGCATGATCAGAGTGCCTGTAGAATTTAGTTTTGACAGAAAGGCTGTCACCAGTGTCCACATCATGTGCACACCAGTTAGTCTGACCAGGGGTCAAAGAGAAGAGCTCAGCAAACTGATTAGGACTTGCCTGCAATCAGTCTGTTGTTGGGCATTGAGGGTATCTGACAAGACCACTCCTTCAACTGACCCATATTTAGGGTTGTTTGAGAGGAGGTGAGGTAGAGGTTCACTCTCTGCTACCTGATCCTCATATGTGACCACACCATGAGCATGGTCATGTCATCCCTGTCATTATAGGGTTTAAGGCGGTTTACATGTATGACCCTCTTGGGGTTCCTGCATGTGCCAAGGTCCACTAAGTAAGTGACCTCCCCTTTTCTTTCAAGGTCTTGTTCAATCTTTCAACAAGCCCATTCGTCTGCGGATGGTATGGTGCAATTAACTTATAAGTCACTCTATACTCAGTCCACATGTGTTTTAGTGTGCAAACATGAAGTTTGTACCTCTGTCTGATATTACGTCCTTTGAAAATCCAACGCTAGTAAAAATACCAAGAAGGCTTTTGCCACTGCAGGAGCAGTGGTAGTCATCAGGGGAATTACCTCAGGATACCTAGTGGAATGATCCACTGCCACTAATATAAATCTGTTTCCTGATGCTGTTTGAGGGTCAAGGGGACCAACAATGTGAATCCCAACCTTTTCAAACGGTACCATAAACACTGGGAGTGGCATTAAGGGGGCCTTTAGGTGGATACCTGTCTTGCCACTGGCTTGACAAGTGACACAGGAGTTACAAAACTCCTTCGCCGTCTGGGAGATTCCTGGCCAGTAGAAGTAAGTTCACCAACCTACTCTAAGTTTTGGTCTTGCCAAGATGCCCAGCTAGGAGAATGTCATGGTCCAATGTTAGGAGAAACTCTCTAAACTGTTGAGGCACTACTACTCACCTGGTTGCAGCAGGTTTGGGGTCTCTGGCCACAGTGTAAAGGAGTCCCTCCTCCCAATAGGTCCTGTGGTAACCACTGACACTTTCCTTTTCCTGATCAGCAGCTTGCTGCCTCAGGCTTTCAAGAGTGGGGTAGGTTCTCTGTCCCTAGCACAGATCTTCCCTAGAAGGTCCCCCTGGGCCCAAAAGCTCTGCCATGGAAGGCCCAAGCTCCTGGTGCTCAGTTCCTGCTGGGGCTGACAAGTCTGCCCCCTTGAGGAGTGGAGACTTGATCTGGTCTCAGAATAGAAGTTGGTTTCCCAGCCTTCTTGTCTTTTCTCTTGTAAGGTTGGTGCATATTTTCCGGCTTCAACACTTCTTTTTCACCCTGGGTTCTACACTGTGCTCTTGTTTTTACACACACCCATTCAGGTATACCCAGCATTGCTGCATGGGTTTTATTTTGACCTCGGCACTTGCTGAGGACTCCAAATCATTGCCAAGCAAACTGGACAGGAATTGCAAAATATACCACCACTCTTTTGTGGCCAGTAACCCCTCCCCATTCTACGGACACCAAAGCCATTGGCTGTACCTTAGCCTGATTGTCAGCAATGAGGACTGTGTAAGTGTCTCCAAGCAAGTACTGGTCTGAGGACACCAGTTGCTCAGTCATCATGGTGACACTGGCACCAGTATCTTGCAGGAGCTTCAACCTGAACACCATTTATATGAGCTGTTGTCTGTATTTTTCCAGATTACTGGGCCAGACAGCCAGGGTTGCAATATCCACTCCACCCACTGTGACTAGTGTTTCCTCAGCAGGCTCTCTGACAAAATCAGAGCCCACCTGTGATCCCATCTGGAGACTTACCAATGCATTTACTTCAGGTGTACTAGAGGCATTCATTTTGTTTTTACAGCTAGGGTCTCCAGTTCGATGTCCAAGAGCCTTGCAATCATGACACCAAGCCTTTTTGGGATCCCAGTTTTTACCCTGTTACCCACCCTTGGACAGGAGGGATCCTGAGCAGGTTTTTTGGGGGCCTCTAGAAGACTCTTTGTTTTTATCTTTTTGGTCACCATCTCTCCCTTGGGGGGTCTTGTTGGCCTCTTTCTTGTGGTCACACCCATCAGTGGTAGTTTCATTTACCCTTGTTTTGCATTTTCCATTCGAAATCACATCATACACCAGGCAAAAATGGAACCTACTCATTTCTAAAGAGGCACTTCCTACAAGCATGACAATGGTGTTCAAAACAGCCTAGCTTTAAGGTCAGAGGCTGAAACGTAACAAAATTATAAGCAAATGCCCATGAGAAAGCAGTACCAGTGGTTGCGATGTAACTTTTAAGAACAGACAAATTTGCAGATGGAGAGTATGTCATTCGGGTGAGCTAAACGTAGGCTCACATTTACAAAGGTTACTTTTTTAATGCGGACCCGATGCAAAAACCTTTTTGGGATTTGTAATGTAATGTAAATGGCTATTTGTGTTACTTTGTCGAAAAAGTGACTCAAGAAGGTGCATTGCATTGCCTTGTGGTACTTTGCATCAGGGAGGCATTCCATTGGTGGTACATTCGTGTTTCCTGCATCCACTCATGGATTTTGAGGCAAACCCATATCGTAAAGATTTGTATATTTGAATTTGTGCCAAAATCTTGTGATTCGCTGAGTCTGGCTTAACAAGGAGAAATATCTTAATTTCTCTCCAGACACATGCAAAGAGGGAATAGCCTCCAAAGATAGTTTTGGTGCATTTGGTGTATCCTTCCTGTACAAAAACTATCCTGACCACAAAGCATACACCCTTGCACAATAATGCAAGGGTGTCTGCGTTGGTGCTAGGCAGAACAAAGTGCATGGAGAGAGCAGAACTGCACCATTTAAGATACAACACAGTTTTGCTCTCTCCAGGTGACACAAAGCAGCACAGCAATTTTACCTGCTGGCTTGCGGTGCACCACTTGTTAGTAAATCTGGCCAATGTTCTTAATTCTATAAGGAGAATGTCAAATTCATACATGTCAGTAATATGCAAAACTGCTATGGTATTAGCACAAGGAATACATAATTAATTGCTAAGGAATTCACGGCAAATCCTTCATCTCAATGAATCCGATTCCTCTGTACATTTTAATGTCCATGTAGGAAATTCTAGGCCAGGCTATATACTCATGAGTTTGATCCTGTTTATCCATGGCATTCATTTAGTCAGGTGTGGATTCAATGAGTCTTCATGAATCACTCTCTAAAAAACAGGACTATAAATTCAGAGATAAGTTAGTAGGTTATTATGAATCAGTTCCCGGTAAGAATGACCCTTGCAATTACAGCTAAGAAAGGCCATGAAAATGAAAATCAAGTTGCGAGATAGCTTCCATGTGCAATTAAAGACTACCTCAAAAACATGGCATCAAAGATATGTGACAGCACCTGCAATAAGAGGCCATAAAAGTGGTCCCAGTTGGAAATTGTGGGGCATATTAGCAAGGGCAATATCGCCGCTTTAGCGGCACTTTTTGCCGCTAAAGCGGCGATATTATTATTGCCCTATCAGCAAGCTGTCGCTAACAGTTGTTAGCGACAGTTTTCCCGCGAAAGCGAGCGTGTTGGGTGCCACTTTGCATGTCAGCGATATTTATCGCTAATGACATGCAAAGTAGGCGTTCCCAACCACAAGACCAGGAAAACAGCCGCTAACAGGCCTATCGCCTATTAGCAATGAGGCCCTGACCCCGGTTAGCGACGTTAAAAATCGCGCTAACCGGGGTCATCGCTGGATTTTTAACACCTGCCCAAAACCTGACTTGTGCATACTTAACATGGGGGGTGGATTCTGCTGATACGACCACAGGGTCGTATCAGCAAGGTTTCCCCGTCCCCATGCAACATCGCTGGTTTTGTAGCGATGTTGGCCCATTTCTCCCGCTATCGCTGGATTATATATCGCCATGGTGCTAACTGTTGCTAATATAGCGTTAGCGTGGCGATATATACCAGCGATAGCAGGCGATAATTATTTTCGCGCTAAGCGCGCTCTGCGATGTTTATCGCAGTTTCTTGCTAATATGGCCCTGTATTTCCTAGCCACCCTAGGAAAAGCTGAAAAGGTTGTACTTGTCAAACAGGGAAATAAACTCCATTAGTTTGAAGGAAGGCAGAAACAATCAGGTGTAACTAAATCTTCAGACTGGTAGGGATGCACAGGAAGTGTTGTTCAGATTTAGGATGAAGCAAAGTGTAACATCAAATAACTGTAATACTGCAGTGGTGTGAGTGTTGCAAAGTCATCCTGTGCCCTGGGCACCCCCATTGTTTTGCTGACTGGTACTGGTGGTGACTGACTCTGACTGTCCCTGGGCTCTGCCTAACTAGGCCCAGGGCCAGCGCTATGCTGAAAACACTTAAAATTCAGTGAAAACACCTACACACAGTAGGGTACACTATGGGTTAGGGTACCCCTACGATTGGCATGACCTACCCTATATGTCCCTAGTACATAACAGGGCAGGGAGATTAAAACTACCTTTAAGTCCCTAGTATATAACAGGGCATGGCATTTTAGAGGCCAGCAGCCTTTCTGCACTTGCATGTGTGCACTGCTGAGAGCCTGAGGCCATTTTAAAAGCAGCCAGTGTTGCAGAACTGCTTTTAATTGTAAATTGTGCCCAAACTCGACTTTGGTGCTAGGGGCACTTAAAAATTGATAAACTACAATATTTGGGCATATTAGGTTCTCCCCGGGTCTCCCCTAGGTGTAGTGGGCCAGGTACGTATAAGGAGGAACCTTATAAAAGAGGTCTAGGTTTATATGTCCTGGGGATAGAGAAATTGAACATTTCACTGCTCCCATTATAGTAAAGTGCTTCCCAAAATCGACTTTTGTGCTAGGAGCACTGTGGAGTGAGGATCTACATTATTTTTGTATATTCAGGACCACTAAAGTCTCTGCTAGGTTTTTCCTGGGGTGAGGGGTTAGGTAGCTATAAGCAGAGTCCATATAGAAGATGTTTTATAGGCCCTGGTGCTGGAGAAATTGGACATTTCATGTCCCCGTTGTAGATCCCTAACCACATAGGTTAACATTGCAATAGTTTATGAATTCATAACTACCGCAAGTGAGGACTGAAAAATATCATTCAAGGAATTAGGAGAATGGTATTGATAAATTCAACAATATGCTGTTGTTGAATTTTATCCAAAGATGTATAGAAAAGAAGTTATAAGTCTTTATTGTCTGTAAGCCAAAATTCAGCCTTCCAGTGGCCTGCCCTGATTGGTCAGAGTTAACAGGATTAGGCAGGCTGGTTTGATGAAGTGATAAGTGGCTCACCCCAGAGAGGCTAATCTGTTGGAGAGAGCTCTGCTACTGAAGAATGCCAGAGCAGGAGGGAGGGATAGTAACCCATGTGGCTTCAAAGAACAGATAGGTCATGCAGGAATAGCCAGGTCCATCTCCCTCCACTCCCCTATGACCCAGCCAAATGGCAGGCTTAAGGAAGGAATTTGCAGATGTCAGAGGGAGGGGAGCTATGGAAATGAGCCATACAGGGGGGTGGTTTTGCTAGCTCTTGCTCCTCTGCTGAGACTTCAGCCATATCGAATTTTGGAAAAATAGTGCTTTCTGGGAGACCATTGTGCCACACTTTGGAGGAAACGCTCATGCTCTGGGGTGTTGCCCTGCACCTCATTGGACAGTAGTGCCTTCCTGCTTGACCCCAGAGAACACTGAATAAGTATTTGAGAAGGGCAGAGCCTCTCAGATCTGCTGCTTGAAACAAGAGAAGAAGAAGGGTCCAGGCTTGAAGTTTTTTTTTGCACCAACCAGACCCTGCACTCTGACTGACTGCGCCTGCTGCACAATCTGGAGCTACAGCCCTGTGAACCTAACTTGCTTGCTTCAGGAGGAATAAAGAGTGGGCTCCTTGCAAGCTGCAGGTTAACAAAGCTCACCTGAACCCTCACCACCAAGAATCCTCAGCCTGGAGTTCATCCAGTGGATTTTAAAGGGTTTTGTCCAAGTGGATTGTGGGAACTGAAATCCCAAAATTTCAAGGGCCATCTTGGAGATTCCAGAACCTTGGATTGTGTTTTGGAGTCTTTGGGACCCCAAAAGGATCTTCAGGGCTTCAGGAGGAAGTTCCTGAAGTTTGGAGAACTTTGGAGCAACTTTGAGAAAAAGCTGCATAAGTGGACTGACTCAACCTAGCAAGCCAAGCCGGTGACTCTCGACTGCGAGCCGACCTGCCCTGCTGGTTCGTCTAGCTGAAAAGCTCCGGAGGACCGACTTCCAGAGTTTGACAGGGAGCTCCCTGGAAAGCAAGGCAGCAAACCCTCACCGAACCTGGCCTGGTGAAGAGCATCGAGGGACCCCGGCGGAAGAAGTTCCATAAAAGTTTCTAAGTCCGAAGGCAAAAGAGACTTGACCAGCTCCAACTGAGTGAATCAAGCCGTATACCTTCAACCGCAAGCCGGACTGGATCCCTGGTTGGTCCCGCTGGAATGCTCTGGAGGTCCAACTTCCATAGTTTTACCGGGAGCTCGTTGAAAGGCAAACCCTCACTGAACCCGGACTGGTGGAGAGCATCGAGGGACCCTGGCAGAAAAACTCCAGGAAAGTTTCTAAATCAGAAGGTAAAAACTTTGACCGAGGCCTACCGCGAGGGGTAGCTGCACAGGGCTCCATCATGGTTGGCCTGAAACTTTGACTTTGACTTTGTCCCGGTCTAGCGCGACCAGATGTCCCAATAGGCGCTATAGGTTTCTATGTGCTATGTAGTGCTAAATCTTTAAAAATTATATCTCTGGTTCCCTACATTGGATTCTTTTAGTTTTGGTGTCATTTTAAAGATAACAATATGTCCTATTGTTATAAATTGGTGTTGGATTTTTATTGTGTGTTTTGTTTTAATTATTTACTGAATTGATGGTTTTTTAATGCTTTACATACCTGTCTCTAAAGTTAAGCTTGCCTGCTCGCAGCCAAACAACCAAGTGTTGAGCATGGGAATCATTTTCTGAGACCTATTCTGAGCCCTAGACTGTGTTAGTGGCCTTATTGCCAGTGGCAGATATATATTCACCACTACTAATATCCCACTTTTCAACAATGAGCAATTGGGTTACTAGCAGAGGGAGGTTGAACCCTTACTCAAACAACAATCACAATCCTTGTCAGGGTGAGGCACAAGCAAACCCCAAATTAACCTGTGCCTATCCCACTGTTAGCTTGGCACACAGTAGTGAGCATTAATTAGAGGCGATGTGTAAAGTATTTATGCAGCACCTCAAACAGTTCACAAACACAACACAAGAAAAATCCCACAAGAAAACACCAATTGGGTATAAGCCAATCCTACCATGTTTTAAGGAGAGAGCACAAGCACTTTAGCACTGGTAAGCAGTGGTAAACTGTGCAGAGGCCTAAAGCCAGAAAAAACGAACTCAGCAAAAACAGGAGGGTTGAAACCAAATTTAGGGGGAAACCAAACAGAAGATGACAGGTCTAACAAATAGCAATTAGTGTTTTGCAGTATAGGATAGCCTGTTCCCATGAGGAGCAGTGGCAGTACTGATTACCCGACAGTGGGCCTTTGTCTAAAGTGGCCCAGTGGGTGAAAATGGAATGCTACCCGAGTGATTGCCTGTGGTTAGGTTTTTTACAAGCTGTTAGACCTGTCAGCCTTAGGGTGGTCTTCCCCCAAACATTTTGCCTCTCCTCCTGCATTTTTCTAGACTTACCTTTGTTGGCCTTAGGACTCTGTGCACTGTACCACTGCTAACATTGGAAAGACCACTGGAAAGGGAATTTCATTTTGTCAAGTCTCTCAATGGGGCACTCACAGTAGCAAAGTCACAAATGTACATTGAACATTAGCTGGCCATGCTTAAGAAGGATCGCAGCATGGTTACATCTTGTGGGGGGCAAGTAGTTGACAGTGCTTGCACTTTATCCAGGTCATGAGACATTCTCCCATCAGAGAATATGCGCCCAGAGAACCTAAGTCTGGTCTTGTGAAACTCACACTTAGCTGCATTCAGAGTGAGACCTCCATCCGCAAGTTACTGGCACACATGTGTAAGAGCCTTGTTATGCTTCTTTTGCTTTGTCCCAAATACCATTATGTCATCACTGTAGTTAAAAGCATGTGTAAGAGGTTGAATTATTTGAAGTATAACATCCTGAAATATTTCTGCAGCTGATGACACTCCAAAACTCAACCTTTTGTATCTGAACAAACCAACATGAATCAAAAAAGTAGTAATGTACCCACAGTTGTCTTCTAGATCAAGTTGATTGTATCCTTTTGACAGGTCAAGATGGGAGAAAGCTTAGGCCCCGTTCAGTTGCATGATCATGTCCGCTATGTATGGACAAGGATGTCTTTCTCTCTCAATTGCTTTGTTGGCCTGGTTCATATTAACCCAGATGTGCACTGCATCTCCACTCTCCTTTTTTGGCATCACCACTATGTGCGAAACCCATGGCGTAGGACCGGGGGAGTGCTAAAAATTGTCATGCTTCAATAGTGCTTCTATTTCTTTCTCACTGGTTTCTTGCAATAAAAAGTGACTCTGCGTTGTCGATGGGCAACAGGGCTAATGTCCTCGTTAATGTGAAGTTGCACTTTCATTTTCTTAAGCCTTCCCAGGCCATAAAACAATTACCGGTACTGACGCACAATTTCAGATTGAGTATAAAGATTATAGTTGAGGGATCTCAGTTCCATGTCAGCAGCAGTGGCAGAACTGAGTAAGCATGCACTGGATGAAGCTCCTTCAGAACGTGAATTGGCACTTGTACTGATATTATTTTGTGTCGCATGGTTGCTTTGAGCGGCCCTTGAATCTGAAACAGTTTGGAGGCATCCCATGGAATACCTTTGTGTTTGACGGTTGAGGCATGGCACAGCAGACAGGCTGATGAACTTTTCCACTGGCCTGATGTTGATTGACGAACCACTGTCTATGAAGAAGTGTATTGGGCAACCGTTGACCTTTACTGTAATCTTGGGGCAGTCTTCAAATGAGTTCTGTTGTTTTGTTTGTTGGTTTTTCATTGTCCTTTGTTCTTCTCTGCACGCAGTCAAACCTACATGTGCATGCCATTCTTTGGTCGATACCATCATTGTACATCCCTCTTCCTAAGTGGCGCTTGATAATGATATTGAAGAGCCTTTATAGGATGAACTTGATGATGATCGACTTTGTCTGGTTTCTGTTTGTCGCAACTCATGTTGCTTTTTGGCCTTGTGAGCGTGGCTAGAACACTTCTGGAGCCTTCTTGTGTCCAATTCCTCTTCTCGCTGTGATGCAGTTGGTTTCTCCTTTGCCTTGCAAACTGTTATGAAGTGGTTTTCTTTCCTGCACCCTTTGCACATCTGTCCAATGGCTAGACATTAACCTTCAGGGGAAACGAAAACCCACATCGAAAACAAAACTTTTTCTTCTTTGGAAACAATGACTTGCATGCATCTACCTTGTACTTGTGCTTGCTTTTCATGACCAACGGTGATTCACTTTTTGTTGTTCCAGCTTCCATATCAACAGCTTGTCGATCCACTCTTTCATCGGTTCTTACAGCCATTAGTACTTTTTTCTGAACTGAGCATCTCTTTCAACAGCCATCAATGACTCTGAGGTGTACTCCTTCTTCGTCATTAAGCTAAAACAATTTGCCCTATTTGATAAGCACGTCAAGTCTTTCAACAAACTCATCCATCGTTTCACCATCTTGTTGTCTCGCTTGATTAAAAATGTACCTTTCATAGCCGACATTCGGCATTGGATTTAACTTGATTCCCAATGCTTTCTTCATCTGATGGTATGATAGTGTATCAGTCTGTGAGGTTTTATTCAGCACTTCTTTTACTCCATCACCAGCAGGATTCTTTAAAAATTAATGATTTTCTTAACATCTACTGTTGCCAGGGCACCCATGAAGTCATGGAGCTTCTTGGTCCATGCAGTCCACCTGGCGCCAATATTCTGCTTCTTGGTGGTGTCAAATGGCGGTGGCGGTTTCAGGAGCGCAGCTGCACCATACTTTGCGCTCCCTTCTTCAGCCACTGAAAAATGTCACTATTCCAAAGACTTTTGCTTCATCCACAGGAAGCTGTACCTTCTGTAAGAACAACGCTGTGCTTGCATTTGGGTTAACTTGCCCGATTTCGAGGTTGCAAAGCGTTTTGTTTGTTTTCACTGGTGTGTGAATCTCCGTTTCTTGTACCTGATTATCATGGCCTTTAGTATTTACTTTGCATGGATGATGGCTCTGAGTTGTGGCACAGCTCAGTACCTCTTCCTTCAGCCTTGCTAGCTGGTTTTGGTGGGCTTTCCACTCATACTTCTCCATAAGGCCTTCAGCTTCTTCAAGAGCCGTATATGGGCTGGAGCGAGGCTTCGACTCCACGTACATCAACTTCAAACTGCTTTTCATTGATTTGGGCACACGTGGCATGCACAAGCAGTTTGCTGTATCATTGCAAATTCTCAGGGAGAGCAGTCTTGTTTTCTAGGGGCATGTATCCCCTACTCATCGCCAGATGTAGCGTCCTCCCCAGCCCAGCAGCATGCAAATAAATACACCACACACAAAGTTCTGTATCAGACGTCTTCATTCCTCAGCATACGATCACACACTGCACTCCCATTACATCATAACCCTTAATAACCACATCTTAACACCTCCCAGCAAATTATGTAATTCCTCTGTTGAGTCCGCCCAGAACCGTGAGGTCCTAGCACAGTCTCACAACACTACACCACCCACACCTCCAAGACTACATGGCAAGCTTCTGGAGCTGCACGCTCTCACTGGCTCATACGCCTGGCCCAACACTTCCTTTTCTGGTGCCAAACAACGTAGCCCAGTGCCCTGCTACTTTTGCCTGCCTTCCTTTAGTGTGGGCAGAAACTAGGAGGCAGAGATGTCTTGGGGGCATTCTCACTCACAAGGGCCTCAGGCACAGACTTAAGGACATCCCAGGCTGACAGGCCACATCCACTCATGGCCCACCTCTAATAAAAATGAGGTACAGATGTGCCAAAGTGCAATTGTGCTAACATTCTACCTAGTCCCAGGGGACTTACTGGCATACTACTCCTTGGGAGCATATTTAAAGCATGTCGGACATACGACAGAACGGAGGAAAGTAATTATTAAGTTCATCCGTTCCGTCGTATGTCCGAGTTTACTACCCCCCACCCTGTCCCTCCCCCGCCCCGCAGCACACCCTATGGGAGCCGCCACTGTGAATACTTAAGAATGAACTAACAGCTCCTGATATTGGAAGCTACCTTTCTGCAGTGCAGTGAAAGATAGTGGGTTATTCAGTATCTGGGGAGTGATCAAACGCTTACTGCTGATTTAATAAAACAGTGATAACATTATTTTTATTTACTTAGTAGTTTCTTAACGCTTTAGCTTGAGACAATAGTCAGTTCATAGAGGTGGTGATGTAAATGATGGTAAGTTGGTAGGAAACCATCAAGGGAATAGCTAGAAAATTAAATCCCACCCTTCCCGCCTTTACTTAGAATACAACCTCTAATGATACAGAATGCGCAAAGCTGCCCTTCCTAGAATAGTTCTATTCACACTACATTCACCCATCTTTCATTCATGCTCCCACCCTTGTATCCACCCTCCATTAAAGCATCCTTTTACCGTGCAATCCTTCTACCATTTCATGCTTCCATCCATTCTTTCACCACTCCATATATCCGTTCACACATTTATCTATCCTATCATCCTTCTGTTCACCATTCTAGCCAATACCATTCCATCCATTCATCCATCATCCATCCATCCTTGCTCCCTTTTTTTGTTCACACCTCCTTCCTTCCTTTCATCAATCCTTTTGTTTTATTCTTCCTTTATGTCTTGGTTCCTTCTTTTCGGGTTTTCTTCCTTTCGCCTTTTCTTTCTTCCTTGTCACCTGTATTCCTTTCCACTTTCTATCTCCAATCTTTTGTCATCTTATTTTTCTCTCTTACCTTTGTCTCTCCTTTTGGTCTGTTTGCTGCCTCTTTATTTTCAATGTTTTTATCAATTCTTTCTCTGTCTCCTTAAATGAAATTGACTGACTTCACTTAACAGCCCTTCACCCCATTCTCAGTCCTGACTTGGTATTCCCTTAACGCTCTTTTATACGCGTTTGCTTGCAAAATTAAAAATCAAAATGAACCTTCAAACTAATAAACGTTTCAGTGGGTCGTTTTACCAAGCCAGCGGGTCCAGTGGCAACCCCACATTAACTGCTACAGCTGGTGGGGGAATAGGGTTTCAAAACGCCTCTGGAAACCATGTGAATTCTGCACTCAATTGAAAGCGTCCCAGTCAACGAATGTGTTCAGAAAGAAGATGGCGCATGCCAGAGACGCCGTGATATGAAGCACTTTACCTTTTATTAATGTGGCGATTAGGCCAGGCGGCTAGAGCTGCCGACCGTGGAACTGGGAAGTCCGTTTCGAATCGCGCACTTCTCTCAACATCTTGTGACTGCGGGCAAATCCCTTAATCTTCCTGGGGCAGATTTACAAGCCCCTTGCGCCACTTTTGCGTCACTTTCCCCATGTTAAAAATGACGCAAAAGTGGCGCAAGGGCCTTGTAAATAAGCCCCCCTGTGCCTAAAAATGTGTACGGTGTGTTTCTCTTATAAAGCGCTCTATGCTATCGGTTCAAGTTGGTGCTATATAAAACTGCAAAAATAAAAAGAGAGGGAAGTCAAAACAGCGTGCCCTATATGTGACCAATCGCACAAAAATGGCATGCTATGAGTCTCTTCCCACTTACCTGCCGTATTGTTCTTAGATACTGTCTAGATAGATGCTCTGTGAAACACATCTGTTGTAACGCTTACCAAATCTCAAAAAGGCAAGAAATATTAAAAATTGCCCTATCTGAACGCCAGTAACCGATGAAAGATTACTGATAATCAACTTCAATAACCAATAGAAAGAAAGCAGTGCAAAACTAGAAATGCCTCAACGAGATTTATTTTTGCATGGACAAAAATGTTCTAAACTTACTATGGGGCATATCATCAAGTGGCAGCGATAATTATCGCTGGCCGCTCTTAGCGAGACTTTTTTATCGCCGGCTATCGCTGGGAATTATCGCCATGCTATCGCTGTATTAACAACGCATAGCGCAATGGCGATAATTTCCCAGCGATAGCGGTGTTTTCCATGGAACATCGCTGGTTTTCCAGCGATGTTCCATGGAAAACGGCGATAACCTTGCTGATACGACCCTGTGGTCGTATCAGCATAATCCACCCCCATTGTTAGGTATAGGTAAGTCTGCATTTTTGCAGACGTTAGTTTTTGGCAAAAACCACGGTTTTCGCCAAAAAATAACGTCTGCAAAAATGCGTGGGACTCCTTGTTAATATCGCGATGTACATTTCGCGATATTTAACTAGGTAGTCCGTCAGGGGTACGCCCAGTGATGCCCACTTTGCATCTCATTAGAGATGCGAAGTTAGGCGTGCTGGAAACGGGCGCTGGGTCAAGGAAACACGCGCTAGCGTGTCCTTGATGATATTGCGATAAAATTATCGCCGCTTTTCGCCCGAAAACGGACGCTAAAGCGGCGATAATTTTATCGCGGCCCTTTGATAATATGCCCCATAGTTGCCAGGAATATTTACACTCTTCAGCCTCCTGGAGATTGCAATTTGTCTCCCAATCCTCGCCACCACTTGCTATATTCATGTTTGGTGAGATGCTGTAGCAGGGTCCTGGTGTAGGCCTACCAGGGAGTCTTCTGTTCTTTCATGTTAGGTTCGTTTCACTGTGTTTAGCTGCTCCTCATATCATCTTGAATGCTTCCAGATTCTTACTGAATTTGACACTTTTCATGATTTGCTACTTCAAGTTTCTAATGAAATGCCCAGGAGCAGTTTTGGTCCCAACCCTTGAAAGAGTGAATTGTAAGTTTTGAAGGAGAAGGTGATTCATGAAAAGACCAAGATATAAATAAACCGATAGCCAGAACACAGTGGTGTCTATAAATGCACGCCTGGGCAGGAAGTGAACTGATAAATGCTCTCTGTTAAGTTCTCTATCTATATGAGAAATCTTTTTGTTTAAATGTCTTGACGGAACCACTGCAAGTAGCAGTCCAGACAAAAAAAAGTTAAAACATTAAAGAAGTGGAAGAAATATTTGACCCCGACTTAACCCAAGCAAGTATGAACAAATTGAACAAGGTCTTCCGCACAAACACTCTTGCCTGGGGGAAACATACAATGTCTATTTGACTTTTAAATGAAACGGGAGAAGCACTGCTGTCGCTCACACATAGGACTAATCTGATTATAGCTGACTGATGCATTTTACAAAACGGATGGTCTGAGATCGGAACAAAAGAGTGCTTCATGTTGCAGTGATCCGGAAGGCAACAAGTTGCTGTGGCTTCCTCTTCAGAATGTTGACTAGCTCTGCAGAATGAATGGCTATTACGCATCAGGCTCGTGCAGCGCTAGAAGCCAATGGGCAGAAAACCTGTAGATTCGCACAGCATTGCACATGGACTTCTAGGCACATCATTCTCACAATCTCAATGTAGCGCTTACAAATAGCAGAAATTGAGTTTTCAATGTTTAAATTCCATGTTTCCTCTTTAAAGTCTCTATAGGTGTCCCAGAAATAATGGCTTCTGAGGGCTATAATGGTGTCTTAAAATTCTGAAATCGCCTTCTAACATTTCAGTTGGTCACTGGCTGAAGCAGATGTCTACCGTAGCTTTACCAGAAAAAAAATATTTTTGCATCTCTGAAAATCTCGAATGTTTTTTAAAGGACATTTGTATCAGTTCCCTGGAAGTTTAAGACTAGATGTTATAATTTCCTAAACCATACAGTTTTGGTTAATTAGAGCTTGCATACTGTTTAACGTAATATTAGCTAAAGGTTTCCCTTCCTGTTTTGTCTTTTCTAAAGTTGTTTGTGTTCGTTGATTTATTTACACTGTCTCGTCTGCAAATGTTTTGTTTAATGTTATAAAACTGGCAGATAAGCACTATTTTTCGAAAAACGTATTTTTTTTGCCGCGGATGTTAGTAGTATAAAATATAGATCCTTTGACAAAAAGGGAGAATTATACGTTTTTCAAAAGTGAAGAAATGGGTTTGTGAGTATGATATACTACGATTTGCAGAATGTAAAATCACTTTTTCATGATGATAAAGTGAAGGTGTTTATCTGCAAACATAGCCCATTGTCTAATATGATCCTCCTGTCACATGTCTGTAGAGCAGGGATCTCCAGCGAACATCTCTCAAGCTAGCAGTAGCACTCCAAATGCCAGAGAGTAGCTCACAGAGGTAGAGCCCAGCACTTGAGGCTTGGAGTTTTGTGAGTGTGGGACTCAGACCTCGATGAAAGCAGAGGCATGCAAGCACCTCACTTGCTGTGGAGAAGTAAGCATGATGCGTGAACCTAAGTGCTTAAGAGTGCATGGGTGTGTGTATAAATACTGATGTGCACCAGTCTGTGTGTGTGTGTGTGCGTGTGTATGTGAGCATGACTGTCTGCACTGCTTGTACCTCCCTGGCAGACTATGGGGCTGATTTAGAGTTTGGCGGAAAGGGTACTCAGTCACAACAGCGATGGAGTATCCTCTCCACCAAACGGAAGGCCCCCCGCCCCGATTTAAAGTCGGGCAAACCTTAAGTATGTCAGTGACAGAGCTTTCTTTGACTAAATTGCTGATATACCTATCTGATGGCCCACCGAAGTAAGGGCTGTCAGAGGTTTGGCCATTACACTACCCATCAGATTTAGCGTGGGTGGTCGAGTGGCCAGCTTTTACTGTCCCTTACCACAGCGAAAAAGCTGATGGTAAGGGACAGTAGGAATCTTTAAATGACATCCACTCCATGGCAGAAAACTCCTATGGTGTAGGATCATTCGTTTTTATTTTTCAAAAACAAACTTTTGCTTTGGGATTTTGTTTTCGAAGAAACAAAACCAAGCTTAGAGTTTGACGGTAGCCATCATGTTCGAAAGAGCCATCCATTGAGCTTTTAACTCATTGACAGGGAACCACCCTGACAGCGGTTCCTGCCAATGACTAGAGATGTCCTCTGGACTGGTGGGCAGCTCTAAATTGAGTGTTTGCGTACTCTGAACTCTAAATAAGGCCCTATGTGCCTCCCTCTTGGCAATCACTTTCTTCTGGGGCCGCTAGTGGCATTTGCTAGTTCTTCTGGCCCATTGCTGGCCTCCCTGCTGGTATAGCGACCATTCCTGGCTTATTTATGATCACTCTTACATAATGATTGCTTTGACATAATGGTCATCCTTCTTGACATATTTTCCACATTCTTGGCCCTACGGTAGCCGCGTCTGGTGTATTGTTAACCATCCTTCACATATTGTGATCATCATTAGTATTATAGTTTCATTCCTGTCATAATGGCGGCACTAGCACAATGGTGGCCATACTTAGCATATTTTTGGTGTCCCTTGCCTTATCATGGCCACTGCTGGCATGGTGTACACGTCTTGCATAACAGTGGCTATCTTAGGCATATTGTTCATATCCTTGGTCTAATTGTGGTGATCTCTGTCGCAATGTCTGTTTGAGGTGGCTGGAGACTGATTTACCCTCAGGAGTGGTCACAAAGAGTCATCTGTCCACCCCTTATGGACTACTCATCACCAGGATATCAGACTTGAAAGCTAGAAGTTCCCATGGCCCCTGGGATAAGGAACCATATAGCAGTGGTATCAAGGAAGCTGAAAAAAGAGAAGGGGAATAAAGAGTAAAAGGCCCTTACAGTACAATTTCTGTGTATTTTTTGGCCCCGCCTCCCCACTGCTGGACTTCCCAAGTAAACTTCCTGATCCAGAATGCACTACTGCTGATAATCAGTATAACCAGCTGTCAGTTCAAATTAATGGTTGTAAATTCTACCGGAGAATAGTTATGCGCTGGTACAAGTGCAAGTCAATGTAATCAGTCAAAGGGAACCCCCAAGAATAGCGTGACTGGATCAGTAGTGGAAAAGAGTCAAAATAAAGCGGTGCAGGAGAAGGGGATGAAAGAAAGGAGGATCAAGAATGAAGGGAAATCTTCTTGAAGGGAAAGGAAAGTAAGACAGGTAGTAGGATAAGATCAGTGAATAGGTCTGATCAACAGGAGTAGCTTGTCTCTCGTACTGAGGAAGTTGCTGAGACACCACCATTCTATGTCCTTTTTATAGGCCTTTCCTTAATTGGTCATTAGTTCCAGGTGTGGTGGCTAGTTGTGTGTGAGAAAAGACAAGGCCCACCAGAGTGAGCTGCACTATAAAACAGAGCTTTCCCACCCTCAGCTTCTAACAACCTGTATGATGTTGGTGCATCTTGGAGGTCCTTGCCATGTGGACCTCCAATCAATCAATCAATCAATCAATCAATCAATCAATCAGGGGAATTGTCAAGCGCACTACTCACCCATGAGGATCTCAAGGCGGTGGGGTGGGGGGATAAGTGGCTCCGTTCAGTCGAACCCCCATCAATGGCCATTGTCTCCATTGTTCTTTTCCTGGCTGCTGCAGCCTCCAGATACTACCTCTTGTCATGTGGGTGATTTTTTATGTGGTACCTGCAATGAAGGGGATGTCAATGGTAGGATGAGTACAATGAAGCTGAGTCCTAACACATTCTGATGGTTATTCAGGAAATGTTGCAGGCATCCTTGACATGATGATATCCAGCCCGACACACTGATTGCCTTTGCATAGTGGCATTCATCCTTGACATATTTGGTGTGAACCGTAGAATTACAGTGTTCTCCCTGGTATAACGGTGGCCATCTTTGGCATATTGTGAGCCTATTTGCTATTATGGTGCTGTTCCTCTCGTGTGATCGTTATATACGTATATGTAAGGAAGAATCTAGCCATGTGAGTCGTTTGTACATATGACAGTGACAAGCCTTTTGATAGGGACTAAACATATATTTACTAAAAATAAAAATGGTATTTTGAGGTAAAAGTAGTGTATGTTCCTTACCTTTTTTTTTAAAGAAAATGTAAAATATGTGTGCGTACCTATAATAAAGAAAATATGTGCATTTGATAACAAAACGTGTGAACTTTCAGATTTTGAAAAGATGATGTAGAGAGAAAAAATCATTGCATTTCCAAAATATCTTTAAAACTGATATTTGTATGGTTATTAAGCTGAGCTGGGGAGGCATTTTGCTAATGTTTTTTCCTTGGTGGTAGAGAATACCTGCTGCAAAAGCTCCTAATTGGTTGTCCATGAGGATGCAATTCATATTGAAAAACTTTTTATGATAATACTGTTGGTACCTTTTCCTGGTGTGCTGGAAAAGTAAGCACTCACAAACATGCATTGAATGGTCACTATGGTAATTTTGTCTGATAGAATCCCTGATGTAACAGTGAAAGTATATGTCACTAGCTCATGATTATTTTCATTGAATGGAAGTAGGTCTCAATGTGGAAACTTTGGAGACCCCTGCTATAGAGCTATACTACAAACATTCATTTCATATGTATTGCTGGCCATTTGCCAGTTTCATGGAACATATTGCTGACTAACCCCAGAAGTCCAGGACTGCAGTGGGATGTGTTTCATGGCTGCTTCCATACTAATCTACATAGACTAGAAACCTACATATCATAGTTTTTGAAATATTAGTGGTTGGGGCACTTCAGTTCTGATCACTGGGCAACTTCCATGCATTTATGGCCTATCTCCCAAAATAATGTAATTAATTACATCTCATTATCTTCACCTCCATACATGTCTATCCTAGTTAGGTTGCACCAATGTATTTTTTGAGATGGTCATGATGACTGGAAGCATTTTACAAACTTTATGTCTACTAAAATATTTGCAATGTAGCTATGTACATTAGAAATAAATGAAACTATTTTGAGTAGCCTTGAGTTAAAACTGAAATTGCTTTACAAACGTAACCAAAAACGTACACTAACACAAAAAAGTGTTTGTGGATTTTAGTTGATCAGACTACAAATTGCACAGAAAACTGATTTGAATGTAACATGATATGCATATACTTTATTTGTGTAACATAATGCCATATGTTTATCATTGAGGAAAACAAATCAGTGATGGGTGAAATGCTTGAATTAATCTCAACCATTGGTAATTACTCGGATAGCATTCCAGTCCATAGTTTTTTGTAGGGGCGTGCAAAATAAGTGTAATTTGCTTTCGCTCAATTATGTGAAGTTTTGGCAAAGTTATGCACAATTACACGTAACTATGAGAAGTGCAAACCCATCATTTAGTACTGTATTTTAGTTTGAAATGAATCATTGTGTCAATTGTTTATGCAAAGATGCACCTTGTGCTAAAAAAAAGTGCAAAAATACAAATCTACAAAGAACAAAACCTGCTTGCTTTTTATGTGACATAATGGCGTACATTCTGGATTTTCATGTACCAAGCTCAAATAAATTTTGTAAAAGTATGCAAATTACACATACATAATTTAAGTTTCACCCAGGCCAAGTTTTATGCCCGCCATGCCATCTCAGACAGGTACCAGCCATATGCGAATCAGTCAATGAATCAATCAGGCGTTTGTTAAGCGCGACTACTCACCCGTAAGGGTCTCAAGGCGCTGGGGGTAGGGGTGGTGCAGGTTCCAGTCCATCAAGGAGGGGGTCTGTCGAAGAGCCAGGTTTTGAGGTTTCTTGCGAAGATGGGAAGCGATGTTGTCTGTCGGAGGTGGAGCGGAAGGGCGTTCCAGGCTCTGACCGCGAGGAAGGGGAAGGAGCGGCCTCCCGATATGGTCTTTCTGGTGTGGGGGACCACGGCGTAGGAGAGCTGGGCTGATCGTAGGGTCCTGTGGGGTGCGTGGAAATTGAGTCGGCCGTTCAGGTATGTTGGTCCGGTGTCATGGAGGGCCTTGTGTGCTTGGGTGAGCATCTTGAAGGTGACTCTGGCCTCGATGGGGAGCCAGTGGAGTGTGCGCAGGTGCTGGGAGATGTGGCAGTGTCTTGGCAGGTTGAGGACCAGTCTTGCGGCGGCGTTCTGGATGTTCTGTAGCTTGCGGGTGAGGTTTTTGTTTATTCCGGCGTAGAGTGCATTGCCGTTGTCGAGTCTGCTGGTGACCAGGGCGTGAGTGACGGTCTTTCTGTGTTCGAGGTGGATCCATGTGAAGGTCTTACGTAGGAGGCAGAGGTGTGGAAACAGGAGGACGAGACGGAGTTGATCTGGCGGTCCATTTTGAGCTCGGAGTCCAGGATGATTCCCAGGTTGCGTGCGTGGTCCGTGGGGGTGGGCGGGTTTCCGAGGGCGGGGGGCCACCAGTTGTCGTTCCAGGCGTCGGGGTTTGGGCCCATGATGAGTACTTCTGTCTTGTTGGCATTGAGTTGTAGGCAGCTGTTTTTCATCCATTTGGCGACGGCTTCCATGCCTTCTTGAAAGTTGTGTCTGGTGGTGTTGGGTTCATTGGATAGGGAGAGGATGAGTTGGGTGTCGTCTGCGTATGACACGATGTTGAGTCCGTATGTTCCGACGATGGGGGCGAGTGGAGCCATGTAGACGTTGAAGAGCATAGGGGTGAGGGCGGACCCCTGAGGGACTCCGCAGGTGGTTGGTGTAGGGTCCGAGAGGAAAGGGGGGAGTCTGACCCGCTGCGTTCTGCCCGGGAGGAAGGAGCGGATCCATTAGAGGGCCTTGTCCTGGATCCCAGTGTCGAGGAGTCTGCGTATTAGGGTGCTGTGAGAGACTGTGTTGAACGCCGCTGAGAGGTCGAGGAGGATGAGGGCTACTATTTCTCCTTTGTCCAGTAGGGTGCGGATGTCGTCTGTTGCGGCGAGGAGGGCGGTTTCCGTACTATGGTTTTTTCTGAAGCCGGACTGGGAGGAGTCGAGGATGTTGTGCTCTTCGATGAATGTGGCGAGTTGGCTGTTGATGGCTTTCTCGATGACTTTCGCTGGGAACGGGAGCAGGGAGATGGGTCTGTAGTTTTTGAGGTCGGTGGGGTCCGCCGAGGGTTTCTTCAGGAGGGTTTGACCTCGGCGTGTTTCCAGTCGTCGGGGAACGAGGCGGTCGCCAGGGAGCGGTTGATGGTGTGGCGGAGTATGGGTGCAATGGTGTCGGCGGCTCTGTTGAAGATGTGGTGGGGGCAGGGGTCTGTGGGGGCCCCGGAGTGGATTGACTTCATCGTCTTCAGTGTGTCTTTGGTGGTGAGGGCTGTCCAGTTGTCAATCGCTGGCTTCAGGGTGTCGGGGGTGGTTGGCGGGGGTTCAGTGTGTTGGTTGTCTTCGTCGAAGTTGTCGTAGATGCTCTTGATTTTGTTGTGAAAGAAGGTGCTGAGTTTGTCGCAGAGGTCTTGTGAGGGAGGAATGTCCGTCAATTCGCTGGTGGGTTGGGCGAACTCCTTGATGATGTTGAAGAGTTCTTTGCTGTTGTGTGCGTGTGTGGAGATTCTGTCTTCAATCGCTTTTTTTCTTGTTTTTATGATGAGTTGGTGGTGGGCCTTGGTAGCGGCTCTGAAGTTGTTGTGTGCTTCTGTGGATTTGGTGTTCCTCCAGGCCTTTTCGAGGCGGTGGCAAGTGCGTCTGGACTCTCAAAGTTCGGTGGTAAACCATCTGGCTTTCTTGGCGTGGGTGTTGTTGTTTTTCTTGAGGGGGGCTATGGTGTTGGCGCTGTCGGAGATCCAACTGTGCAGGGTTCGGGCTGCGGTGTTGGGGTCGTCGTTTCCCGTGATGGTTGGGGTGGAGTTGATGAGTGAGGAGGTGAGCTGGTTGTCGGTGATTCTGGTCCAGTTTCTTCATGGGAGCAGGTGCTGGTGTCTGTGGATGGTGGGTGTTCTGAAAGTGAAGTGGACGCAACAGTGGTCAGTCCACGGGAGTTCGGTGGTGTGGTTGAAGGAAATGGAGTTTCCTGTTGTGAAGAGGGGGTCGAGGGTGTGTCCTGCTGAGTGCGTTGGTTCGGTCATGATTTGGCGGAGTCCAATGTTGTGGAGGTTGTCCAGGAGGGATGTGGTGTTGGGGTCCAGTTGGTTGTCGAGGTGGAAGTTGAGGTCTCCCAGCAGGGTGTAGTTGGTGGATGCGATGGCATGCGGGGAGATGATGTCCGTGATGGAGATGGTGAACGGTCCGCATGGTCCAGGGGGTCGGTAGATGAGAGTTCCTCGGAGGGTGGTGGTAGGGCTGGTCAGTATCTTGAAGTGAAGGTGTTCCATCAGGTCTGTGGTTTCATCGGGGAGTGTGCTCAGGCGGAGGGTGGATTTGTGGACGATGGCGATTCTTCCTCCCGGGCGGGTGGGACGGTCCTTCCTGGAGATCTTGTATCCTTGGGGAATGGCGATGGCGATGTCTTGCCCCGAGGTGGTGTTGGTCCAGGTTTCGGTGAAGAACGCTATGTCCGGGGTGGTGCTGTCGAGGAGGTCCCAGATTTCGGTGGCGTGTTTGTGGAGGGATCGGACATTGAGGAGGATGCATTGCAAGGTCTTCGGTACGGGTGTGTTCTTGCGGTCGGGTTGTGCTGGGTCCGTGTTCCTAGCAGTGCTGTAGGTTTGTCGGCAGCGGTGACAGCTGAAGGGTCCGTGGGTGTCGGCTGGTGAGGCTAGCATACAGTTGTTGTTGCGGCCTGGGTTGAGTGCGTGGAGTGCTGCTGGCTCGTATCGTTGGCGGTGCGGAGGTCCAGAGTCCAAGGCGCTGGTTGGGTCGCGGACGGGCGCAGACGGGCAAGCTTTTGGCGCGCCTGCTGCACGCAGCCGCGCAGCGGCTGGCATTTTATGGGGGAGGTGGGAGGGAGGTGCAGCTGGGAGGCGGGAGCGGGAAAACGGCAGAGGGGAGGGGCCGCGGGGGCAGCAGCGGCAGGTGGGGGCGTGGGAAAAACAGGCAGAAAATGGCACGAATGGGAAAGAAAGAGGGCGAAAACAAACAAAGTGGGCAAAATCGAAGGAAAGTACAAAACAAGGCAAAACAGACAATGTGGGCAAAAAGCAAAGAAAAGTAACAGCACAGGGCAAAACAGACAATGTGGGCAAAAAGCAATGAAAAATACAACACAAGGCACAACAAGCAAATGTCGGCAAAAAGCGAACAAGGTACGACAGGGGGCAAACCTAGGCTCGAACCCCTACCAGCCTTCGGCAGAGGCACAGCACGGCAGACGGGGGGAGAAAACAGGTCCCTGGCAGAGGTCAGAGGTCCTGCTCGCGCTCACCACGCAGCGGCCGGCATTTTATGGGGGAGGTGGGAGGGAGGTGCAGCTGGGAGGTGGGAGCGGGAAAATGGCGTAGGGTAGGGGCCACGGGGGCAGCTGCAGCGGGTGGGGGCACGGGAAAAACAGGCGGAAAACGGCACAAATGGGAAAGAAAGAAGGCGAAAACAAACTAAGTGGGCAAAATCGAAGGAAAGTACAACACAAGGCAAAACAGACAATGTGGGCAAAAAGCAAAGAAAAGTAACAGCAATGAAAAATACAAAACAAGGCACAACAAGCAAATGTGGGCAAAAAGCTAAGAAGGTACGACAGGGGGCAAACCTAGGCTCGAACCCCTACCAGCCTTCCGCAGAGGCACAGCACGGCAGACCGGAGCAACGGGGGGAGAGAACAGGTCCCTGGCCGAGGTCAGAGGTCCTGCTCGCGCTCACCATGCAGAGGCTGGCATTTTATGGGGGAGGTGGGAGGGAGGTGCAGCTGGGAGGCGGGAGCAGGAAAACGGCGGAGGGAAGGGGGCAGCAGCGGCGGGTGGGGGCGTGGGAAAAACAGGGAGAAAATGGCACGAATGGGAAAGAAAGAGGGCGAAAACAAACAAAGTGGGCAAAATCGAAGGAAAGTACAACACAAGGCAAAACAGACAATGTGGGCAAAAAGCAAAGAAAAGTAACAGCACAGGGCAAAACAGACAATGTGGGCAAAAAGCAATGAAAAATACAACACAAGGCACAACAAGCAAATGTGGGCCGAAAGCGAAGAAGGTACGACAGGGGGCAAACCGAGGCTCGAACCCCTACCAGCCTTCGGCAGAGGCACAGCATGGCAGACCGGAGCTATGGGGGGAGAGAACAGGTCCCTGGCCGAGGTCAGAGGCCCAGCATTGGTTCTGCTTCAATAGAAACAGCCCATCACATACTTCCAGACCTTTTCCATTCTGAACTGAGCCACAAGCATCCCCAGATCAGACACTTTGGGCCTCTTCTATAGGGCGCAAAATTGTTCCACTGAGCACGGGGCCCATATCTGGCAGTAGCTGCTGCTACCGGATGGGGTAGTTTGGCAGGGGGGGTTAATTAACAACAACAAAAAACTTACCTTAGAACGGCAGGCCAGCAGCTGCCTCCCCTGCGTCCTCTTCCTTCCTGCAGTCCATCCAGCAGTAGGAAGCACCCAGCACACAGGCTCCCGTGAGCCAATCACAAGGCTGCAATGCAGCATTGTGATTGGTCTGAGCGCTGTGGATCGGCGCTCAGGCTCGAACAGGGAGCTTATGCATGTTCCTCACCAGGCTGTGTAATTGAGCCTGGTAGGAACATGCAAAGTGCGCATGTACTGTTTGGTCGGCCCAAGAGGGCTGGCCAAACAGTTCATGCGCACTTTGGGAGTACAAACCACTCCTCCCCAGCTCTGGCCAGCCCCGGCCCACACTGCATGCAATAGGAAGAATAAAATGACAATAACGATACGTTATTGTCATTTTATTTTTTATTTTTTGTGCAGTTGGGCAACGCTCCTCCACCTTAGCGGAGGAGCCACCACTGATATCTGGGCATACCCGCGACACCTAGGGCGTCACACTGAGGAATACATAAAAGTGAATAGTGGCATGCTTGAATTTATGTTGGCCACTGTTAATTATTAAGGATGCATCACAGTCCATCTTTTTTTACTCACCATACCACCTCACCCTACCGAAGAGGCCTAAATATGCCAAAACTAGTCTGGGGTTCCTTGTGTGCTGGTTCAGAATGGACCTGATCTGGCAGTCAGACCAGATTGTTAATATCGGAGCCAGACCAACACTGATTTGCATATGGCTTCTTCCTATCTGAGGTGACCAGGTGGGCAAAAAAATAATGGACTGGGATGCAGCCCTGAGAAAGAACCAGTGGCTGAAATTAGTTCATGCATCCCACCCATTTATTTTTTGTTATCTTCAGTGCAATGCCCTAAATGTGATGGGAACATCCAAACATGGGTCCTGTGATCATTGTCCCGTGGGACCCAAGCTACACCTGACTGAAGAGGCCCAAATAAGCTAAAACCATCTGTGGATATTGTGTTCCTGTTCAGAAAGGACCTAGATTTGCAGTTTGTGCTGGAATCTTTCTATTTGATTGGGACCAAGGCTGATCTGCATATGGCTGGCTCCTGTCTTAGGTGGCAAGATGGGCAAAAAAGACAATGAACTGGGATGCGGCCCAAGTTGTTACCTCTGACTGAAATGAAATCAGCTAATCAATCCATCACTTTTATGTTTTGTGCTTATGTTTATTATTGATAGTTCAATTTTGTACAATGATAAAGGACACTTCATTTGATTCTCTCTGATTCTCTGTGGATCTCATTCCTCGCTGAAATGAAGGGGCCTATTAGCAATAACCGGCGATAATTATCGCTAAGCGCACTTAGCGCTAGGATAATTATCGCCGGCTATCGCCGGTTTCTATCGCGGAGATAGCGTGCTATCAGCAACGCTTATCTCCAATGCGATAGAAACCCCTGCTGTCGCTGGAAAACAGTGCGATTATCGCTGGAAGTCCAGCGATAATCGCACTGTGACCGGCGATAGCTTGCTGATAGGGCAAGGGGGATTTAGCCATGTAATCCATCTCCCATTGGATTACATGGCTAAGTCAGGTTTGGACCAGGTGTAAAAAAACAAGCGCTAATAGTGTTTAGCGCTGGTTTCTTTATCGCCTTGCTGGCCTCCCTAATAGGCGATAGCGATGTTAGCGACTATTTCCAGTCGCTGCCAGGTTGGGAACGCCTACTTTGCATGTCATTAGCGATAAATATCGCTGGCATGCAAAGTGGCACCCAACCCGGTCGCTATCGCCTAAAAGCTGTCGCTAACAGCTGTTAGCGACAGCTTGCTAATAGGGCGGAAAAAAAATCGCCGCTTTAGCGGCAAAAAGTGCCGCTAAAGCGGCGATAAGGCCCTTAGTAATATGCCCCGAAGTCTTCACAAATATTGTGAGAGTTTATGTCAAAATATACCCTAAAACGGGCTTTTATTCTGGAGACCACCAATGGTACATCTTACTTTCTATTTTTAAGAAATATCTCTTTAAGGATTGGAGTAGAGTAGTGACTACATCATTGTATTTAGCCTCTAGGTGATATCCTTGTATACCACTTACAAGATGTTGCCACAGAGACAAATTAAAGTATGTTAACAAAATTCTTATGCTTTCTTTAAGTCCATAGGCCTAGATCTACTTTGGTGCTACTAAATAGTTCTAAATGGTGGAAGACCAATACATGGAAAGATGAAAGAATATAAGTACCTAACTACATTTTAGAAATAGCAAAGATGCTCTCAATAATGCCACTACTTCGCTGAGAAAAAGAAAATTAAGCAAGATGGAAAAAGTGTATAATTTTTAATTAAAACCTAACATAGAGTTGAAGCAGATAAACTGCTGAACCCTTTAACTGACACATAAAACCGATTATGACACCTTTGAGAGAAAGATGACAAATGTGCACCAACTGTGCTAACTATGCGTTGAAGAAAACATGAGAAAACTTAGGGGCTGATTACGACTTTGACGGTACTGTGCCGGCTTTCCACCGACACTGCACCACCAAAGCCGTGCAAGGACCGCCCGCCTTATTACGAGTTAAACTCGTGTAAGGCGGATGGTCCTTTGCCTTTCCCATGGCGGTGCCTGGAAAACAGGCACCGCAATGGGAAAAACAAAAAAAATTCCTACACAGCATGGACTTCACTGTCCATGCCCTATTGGAACTTTTGTTGTTGTTGGAACTTTGGGGGAATACAGACAGGGGGGGCACATGTTGTGCCCCCCTGAATGTACCCCCATGGTGGGGGAGGCATGGGGGCCCTGTAGGGTCCTCTTAGTTCCTGCACCGCCAGCCTTTTCATGGCAGGGCTCCCACTATGAAATGGCTGGTGGTGCAGGAACTCGTAATATGCTCAGCAGGGCTGCGCCAGTCCCGGTGAGCATATTACATTGTGGCATAGCTCAGCCATGGCCAGGAAATGACTGTTCCCTGGTGCAGCCGGTGGTTCACCACTGGTACGACTTTAAAAGTCGCAATCTGGCAGACGGTTGACCACCACTGCTGCTCCACAGCAAGTGTGGCGGTCGCAAGACTGCCACACTCGCAATCAGCCCCTTAGTTACAGCATCGTAAAAGCATGCAGACGAGAGTAAAATTAGATGAAAATTAGTCATTTGAATAACATAGGTTGTACTCTATTTACTAGTATTGTTGTATTTTTTCAACGTGTTATAGAAGATGTTAAATGATAAATTCACATAGATAGAAAATCTCCTAATTACAGTTATATAATGATAATGTGTGGGAAGAATTTAAAAAAACAAATGTAATATAAATGACATTATGTGTGTTTGGGGAGTCTCATTCTAAACTCCATATTTTGCATATGTGAAAATTGTGCACCAAGTGAGAAAGAGAAAAGGGTGCTGCACGTTTATACTAAAACCAAATGCTTTGAAACTTTTAGGGATTAATCTTCATACATGGACTAATATGAATCACCAGAAATGATTATTAATAATTCATGTTTTGAAATAAGTTTATACGTTGGTACTTTGAAAATGCAGTAATATGTCATAGTTGCACATGCTATTTACAGTGAAGCAAAAATGCATTATGAATGCAAATAAGTTGAAAGAAATATATAAGGTCCCAAAGGTTATAAATGAAATGAATATTTCCATTATTTTGTATTCTGTATTTCATGAACCAAATTCAATTTAGTCCTGTAGTTTCCTTACTTTGCATGATTCTGTTCTCATGGAAAGTATTAGTAAAACTTGCAATGTGGAGGGAAACTATGTCTCACTGGGAGAGTTCCCATGTGCATATGAGGACTGTTTGCAACAATTTCGTTACTTTGGGAACATCTGCCAAGAGAAACTGTTATCTTGAAATCACTCATGAGCTTTCGCAAAAGGACTTATGTTTAAAAGTTATGCACACTGGATGGTTCGACAACTTATGTGATGATCACCACCTTTTTGCTATAAGATGCGTCTTCTTAATGCTGCATGATAATTGCCCTATACGAACTGACCAGTGGACTGAGTGGTCTGACCAGATGAGGTGACCCAGCAGGTGTCACCCCAGAACTTAAGGATTATTTTATACATTGATGTAACGGAAAGGCAGACAGACGGACGGAGAGAGACACGCTTTTTCTCTCGGATGGGTACACATCGCTTTCCTTAACTTTGGAACTTCCTTGCGGACTCCATTGACTTTCCTTTCTACTGACGCACATGCTGTGTGCGCTATTCTCTGACTTCTTTCCCTCTCATCGGAGAGTACCTTTGAGCTGTCATGGTTCATGTCCCTTTCTGAACTTTTCCAGAGCTTTGGTAATTAATCGCAAACACAAAATTTGATTTGATTATTTTGTACTCTTAGATCCTAAATGCCTGATATTGTTGTAGTTACTCCTTTTGAAATTTATGATAAAAATCTAACTTTAACAAAGTCCTGCTTCTGTCTCTCCATGATCTGTCTCCAATAATTGACTGGGCATTCCAATTGGGGTATTAATGATTGGAGGGAATTCTAATAGAGAGATCTCTAGACAGCAGATACTAATGTTATTGTTCTGCATAGCTCTAACTGAATTATTGGTGTTTATGATCTTGATTTGACTGAATTTCTTCAGGAGATTTGGTCAAGCAGTGATAATACTTGTATGGCTTAGTTTTGAGAGTTACATACATGAATATAATTACGGGTTTGTAGGATAGCTATCCAATTACTGGTCCTCATTGGATAACTGGAGTTGGATCCCCTATGTCCGACCCCTCTCGCCACGCAGCAAGATCCATCGGAGGACCAAGTGAATGAGAACCAAGGCGAGTGAAACAGATGATAAGATAAGAAAAGGTTTGTTGATCAAAAAGGGCCCAGTGACGCTACAACAATAGTTAACCGTTAACATAAATTTCAAGGTTCAGCCATGTAAGTCTATTTGAAATGGTGGAAAAGTAGGGCAACGATGGAGTGGACCAGATATTTGGGGGTTTATTTTGTTGGAAAAAGCTACTTTCATACTTCAAAGAGTTCTCTTTGCTCTATCATTCTCAGCAAGGACCATCTCAAGGCAGTATCTATTAATGTAGATATGAATTCAGACAGGTTGTATGAAAGATGGGCATTAAGTCTTTAAGAACAGGAACACATTCTGAAATTCTGCTTATCAGCCTTGGGAGCCAATGCAGGATGTGAGGTTTCCAATGTGCGAGGCGCCTTCTCTCTAGTTGAGTGTTTGTAGCACTGAGATATATTCTATAGCCGATGGTTAAAACCTGAGGAAGAATGGAGGTTTATGGTCCTGATTTTGAATCACAGGAGTAAATCATAGGTGCAGGAAAGACACTGGTAGAAGGGAGAATAACTCATCTTTTTCATATCCAGTGAGTGATACTGTCTTCAAAAACTACTACGAGGTTTGTGGACAAAGCTTGCCATTTTTATATGGAAGCGTTCCAAAGCAAGGCAAAGATGGTGGGTGACTAACTGCCGCAATTCTCACCATCTCTCTCTCGATGAAGCAACGATGCAACAATCGATTGCTCAGCTTGGGAGCAGGTTTGGTGGGCCACTCACTGTGAGCCCTGTTACGGGTAGCGCTGGAAGTGCTGCTGCGGACTGCGGGTGCTCCCTTTTGGCGTCTATTCCTCTCAGGCTGGGATCGGCGGCCACGGTGGCTCTGAGGGAAGCCGCTGAATCAGCGGATGGTGCTCAGAAACGGGAAAACGGGGAAGGCGCGGACCTCCGGAATCCCCAGCAGTATCGCAGTATCCACGGGGGGTAGTCAGTCAACAGAGGCAAGCGGAGCGATACCTGACCTGAGGCATCGTGGCGGACCAGGTAAAACGAAACGAGAGACTGGAGCTAAAAAACTGCAGCGAAATCTACACTACAGGTAGAAGGGGGGTCTGTACAACCCACTGTTGCCTCAATGTTTGAATGCCTGTCAGTAGATCCCCAGAAAAGCAATGTACTACAGGAGGAGGGGGGACAAAACCCCGATAAAAAAGCCTGGAGATGGTGGCGTAGTTGGAAAAGATGTGGTTGAAGCAAGATTAATGGTCAGTGGAGCTGATGGCTCTGTGCCCCTAACTGCTATACTGGACTTGGCTTCAGAGAATTCAGTGGGGAGTGAAGGAAAAAGTCAACCAGACATGGAAGAGCTTATGATACAAGGAGCAGACAGTAAGGGGGCTGGTCAGATGAAAGGAGATCTGAAAGGAGATCTGGGGGAAGGGAAGTTCGTGACACCCCTAAGCGAAGGGCCCTCCAGCATCATACTTCTGCCTGGAGGGGCTCTCTCACCTGAGCTGACAGGCGAGATGTTCTTTTCTCTGACAGATGATTCAGACTCTACTGGGCAAGAAAGCACTCCCTCAAGCAATGAGGATCTCTCTGACTCCAGCAGCAGCACTTCAATTGAGGATGTTCAATTGACACAAAGGAAACAATCCACTAAAAATAAAAAGAGGAAAGAAAGCCTGATGAGGAGCGCCGGTAAACAGTTAAAATGGGACTATTCCGACACTCAGATATTGCCTCAGAAAGTTGGGGCGGATGAAGGTCCAAGGAGGTTACACTGCATAAGGAACCCTCACTGACGGCGATCTTTATGTCCATTAAACAGATGCAAGAAGAAAATAGAAGTGATGGAGTCAGAGCAAGAGTTGCTGCAAAAAAGGTACAAGCAGGGATCTGCAAGTTGAATAAAACATGTGGAGAAATTGGTGAACGTTTAACATCTGTGGAAACACTGATGGAAGTACTAGAAGCCAAGGTGGAATCTCTGAAGCTACAAAGTGCTGGTCAAGGTGCGGCTATGTCGGACGTAATGTTCAACTTGAAGACCAAGAAAATCGCCAGCGAATAAACAACTTGCGCTTTTTAGGGATTCCGGAAGGACTGGAAGGTAGCAGCCCTAGAACCTATATGGTGAACCTCTTGAAAAACGCATTCCCTGACCAAGTGAGCTGGGATAGGGACTCTGAAATACAGAAGGCTCACCGTTTTCCTCTAACCGTGAAAAAACACCCCTAAGATACGAGAGAAAGACCTAGAGCTATGCTGGTATTTTTTGGAAATGTTCTATTGAGGCAACTAGTGTATGATCAAGTCCGTCCTAATGCTCCAAAATTATGTAATGGTGTTTCATTCTTTGCTAAACCAGATTTTGCTCACGCAACAGTGGAAAGACATTGGAGCTTACGGCAACTGTTTTCTCCCTTCCAAAAAATAGGGGCTGAGGTTTTCCTCCAGAATCCGGTTAGACTTAAAATTAAGTTCAAAGGAACTATACGTAGCTTCAAATCAGAGATTCAAGCACAGGAGTATTTGGAGGAAATCAGGAAAAAAGAAGAAGGGAAAGGTCCCCCCAAATGAACTGACAGCTGCTATTCTATGCGGGTTGAGCAACTGGAAACAGAATGTTTATTAACATTGTGAAGAGGGAGATAGTAGGGCAGGGTGTCAGACGTGCATTGCTCAGACTATGCCTGATTGCCTGCATGTTTGGGGGGGCAGGGCGGGGAAGGAGGGGGGTCAGGGCTAGGGTGGTTCACATGAAGGGGGGGCATGGTGGAACAAAGGACGGCAATGGTTTTTGTGTGGCTTGTTGTATTTTTGTTTGCTTTGGGGAGTTTATGTATGCAGCTGAGGCGTAAACTATGCTCTAGGTTAAAGAAATCATTAAGATGGGAAGATTATGGATAGCTACGGTAAATATCTGTGACTTAGATGATCTAAAAAAAAGACAGATGGTGTCACAAGGGCTGCATTTATTACAGACATTGTCTGCCTGCAAGAAACCCACTTAGAGGACGCACAGAAAGGTCTCTTAAAATATTTTGGTTATAGCATAGTGGGGGCAACGACCCAGGGGACCCGCACACGGGGGGTTGCAGTATTAACCCGTAATAAATCAATACAATTTACCCAAGTTCAGGTGGATGTACCAGGGCGATGGGTCATAGCCTGCTGCAGAGCCCCAGGGATCTCCAATTTTATCTTATGTTCTTCATATGGCAGCAATGCAGATGATCCTTCCTTTCTAGAATAGGTGTCTAATGAATTAGCGCACTGCCCACTTCCCATTATCTTATGTGGAGATTTTAACATTAACCTGGCATGTGACTAGGGGCTGGGGCACAAATACGTGGGGAGGAAGCCCAAAGTGTTCCAAGCATTTCGTAACCTATTCCAGGTACATGAACTGTGCGATGCATGGGCAATAAAGAGATCGTTAGAACATGGCTCTACTTATTATTCTGCCCCACATCAGAAACATGAAAGGTTGTATTACTTTTTTGCTTCATCTATGGTTTTGTTTAAGAGCACAATTGAACGGTTTCCAACATTCCTTTCGGATCATAGCCCATTAGTACTAGAATTGGTTGGTGGGGGTCCTCTTGAAAGAACTCCCACCTGGACATTTGAGAGGGCACTTTTATTAGATGAGGCCTATGTAGGACACATGAAGGAGTGGATCCCAGAATTTTTGCAGAGGAATATGGGTACTGCTTCACTGTGTATAGTTTGGGACAATCTAAAGGCAGGTATCCGGGGAGAAACAATTCAATTCTCGATTGGAAAGAGGAAAAAGTAAAGGATTGTCAGCGACTTAACAAAACAAAGTTTGGCTCAGGCAGAAGAAAGTTTGGTTATCGCTCTGCAACTGAAGAAAGGGGTGGAGGAAGCCCAGGCGCAAGTCACTCTTCCTAAGGCAGTAATTGGTGGAAGGTTACTGAAGAAAGCATTAGATAAATCAACAGCTTATCGAGAGGAAATGTATGAAAGTAGCAAAAGGGTGGGTCACTTGTTAGCAGAAAGAACGAGGCAAGAACTTACATGCAGCTAAATCAATATGGTTAGAGATCCCACACTAGGGCTGGGATCTGAAGCAGGCAAAATTCGAGCAGCCTTTTATAAGTTTTATGAGGCTCTATACACAGAAGACTTGGGGGATCAGGGGGGTCAATGTGAGGATCTAATACTTAAATATTTGGATTCCTCTGTGATGGAGGTATTGTCACAGGAAGAGAGGGAGTTACTAGACTATCCATTGAAATGGGATGAGATTCTAGAAGCAATGTCAAATTTACCCAGAGGAAAAGCGGCTGGTCCTGATCTAATCCCCACAGAATTCTGCAAGGTCTTTGAGGAGCAGCTAAAAGAAATTATGACAACTCTGTTTTCACAGACCTCGGAAGGAGTGGCTCCGCCGAACTCCTGGGCTCTTGCAAAGATTATAGTTTATTCAAAGAAAAATAAACCGGTGCATGAGCTTGGTTCTTACCGCCCTATAACCTTAATCAATGGGGATATTAAAATATACTCCAAAGCTCTGGCCTCGCGTCTGTCACAGGTTATTCAAAGGATTGTTTCCATGAGGCAGCATGGCTTCATCCCCGGTAGGGGCACAATAGAACATATCAGAAGGATCATTACCTTGATGTCAGACAAGTGTCAGGAGACCCTATGGCAGCAATTATGCTTGATGCTGAAAAAGCATTCAATAGGATCTCCTGGCAGTTTCTCTGGACTACAATGAAGAGGGAAGGGATAGGGACTACTTTTATTGGAGCAGTTAGAGCTCTGTATAAGAACCCAGAGGCTAGAGTTTTTATAAATGGGGAAATGACGGAGCCCCTTAAATTACAAGAGGGAGGCGACAAGGGTGTCCCTGCTCACCACTTCTTTTTGCCCTGCACATCGATCGTTTTTTAAAACACCTGGAACTGGCCCTGGATATTACCCCTGTAATGCGGTTTGAGTATGAGAGCAAGGTGTTGGCTTATGCCGACGATATAGCCTTAGTTACGTCTCACCCTGAACAGGCTATTTTGGCAATAGAAGAAGAAGCTCGGAGATATGGTGTATTATCAGGATATGCCCTGAACAGGGATAAGACCCAGATTGTTATTAATGAATTTGTATCCTTTGTTGACTACAGGGTAGTTACAAAAGCAGTATATTTAGGGATTACAATTAGCTCTGATCTTGATGAGCTGGTAAATTAAAACCTGGGGCCGTGTGCAAAGCCAAAAAGGCTTTGGAAAAGGTGGATTACTTACACTTAACATTGATTGGTAGAAGCAATCTAATTAAAATGCTATTTTTTCCTAAAATACTATACTTCTTGAGAGCAATCCCCCTCGTTTTTTCAAATTTTTGGTTTAAGAAATTTGAGAGCTAATTTGCACAGTTCATCTGGGCATATTGGAGACCAAGAAGATTATTTACATTTTTATCATTACCCAGGGAACGTTGTGGATTGGCCCTCCCTAATCTTAAAATATACTGGTGGGCTGCCTCATTGGTGCAATATGCAGTACTTTTGGAGGTAGATACTATCAGGGGAGGACAATGTACCCTACCACAATGGAACAGCTGATTGGTCCTGAAGCCTGCGGGTGCTTATGGCACCAGCTAGATTATGGTTACTATAAAAGAGTACGCTTTAAGACATTGCTTATAGCTTTTAAGGTATGGGCATCTATACGTCGTCTATTAGGTTTGGGAAGGTTGAATTATTATATCCCTTTGTGGTGCAATGGGAACCTGCCAGATATTTTTAATGACCTTTATTTCAATAATTGGATAAAGGTTGGAATGAAGCAAATAGGCTGTTTTTACTCATCCATTGGTATAATAACATACGATGAACTAAGACTGAAATTTGGTTTTACCGATAGGGAGTTTTTTTAAATATCTTCAAATTAGAGATTATTTACAGAGGAAGGGGGTGGGGTGAAGAGATTTTGAAAGAACAAACTTGTGGGAAAAATATTACAACCTATCCCTCCTAGTATTGGGAGTTTGTACAGATTGCTTAACGAATATATGAAAGACGACTTGGAAAGGTACTCTACTAAGTGGCAAGAGAAACTAAGTATTACTGATGCAGCCTTTCAAAGTGCTTTTTTAAGCATCCAATCGACCTTAATACCGGCTAACCTCCAAACACAGTATTATAAGACCTGCTTTGAGCTGTATTATACACAGTATCGGATAACTAAATGGAGTGAGGGGAAAGAAGTGCATTGTCCACGTTGTGCGCTGTATAAAGCAGACTTAGTTCATATGTTTGCCACATGTAAAGAGCTTAGGTCATTAATCAAAGAGATCAATTAATTTTTAAAAAGGAAACTACAACTGCATGTTGATGTAACCCCTCCGTTAATACTATTGGGCATAACCAGTCTGAAAGTAGAGGACGGAGTAGCCCTATTATGCATAGCAATGGCTGTGTATAGATTATGTATTACATCAGCTTGGCTTGGCCCGGCCCCTCTCTCGTTTCAACAATGGCTAGCCCGATTGTTGGTTACATATAATCTAGAGAAAGTTATATATATGCAAAAGGGACATAGGGCAAGGGAAAAGGGATAAGAACTTGGAAGTATCTAGCCAATTGGGTTGAACATTCGGATACCTAAATCGCACCAGTATTTTGTGCTCTTATTATGCTGCTAGTTAATTGGAGTTTGATACTAGAATTAAGGGGGTGTGGCTATTAGCCCCAGTAGCATTGCATTTGCAATACACATCGCACTGTTGCACTTTGAACTTACTGCTAAAAGAGGAATTGGAATAAGAGGTGAAATGAGAGAAATGGGCTCGCTCCTGGAAAACTTACCTGCTCTGACCGGGCCCATTGTTGCGCAGCCTCCGCTGCCGCCGTGAGGGAAACAGCAGGATCTCCGACTTCCCGGCCGTGAGGGGAACGGCCCAACGAGACTACATCCCCCAGAGGGCCTTGCAATCCTGCAACCGCGTCACCGCGCCGGGGGGCGCGATAAGAGCACAGCGGCCCTCCCGCAGCGCAGACGGGCCAAGGGCGGGCCCGTCTGCGCCCGTCCGAGACCGGTTGAGGCTGGGCTGGGCCATATCCCTTTGAAGTACGATGAACAAGGCGGGTGAGTGCTCCTTCAAATAGACACAATTGTTTTAGACATCTTCTGTTCATGACTGAATAACTTATTTTAATTATGGGAAAACGCACCACATTACCGCTAGCACGCCCCATCACAACCAGCATTAATAGCATGCTTGAGAGGGTTGTTAACATTGTCTCAGGCGAAATTGCACTCACAGAAAGACACCTGTCCCTGGATGCTGAAGGATGGGCGGCTGTTATTCATCACAGAGGTGCTCCATCAGATAACATATTAGAGCAACCTCTGTCACCATTTAACGGTCCTGAGGCTGGAAACCCATCCATCATAAATGAGAGTGCTAGTAGCTTGGAGATAACTGAGATAACTGAGGTCACCCCAATTAACAATTCTATTCCATCTGCTGGAATCCCTGCGGTCAAGCGGAAGAGAAAGATCGGGAAACCCACCTGTACTAAAAGGAAGCAACCTACTCGTATTACCCCTGCTCGAAATGGTCTCACCACCTGGATGCAACCTCTCACTACTAACTCTACTAACTCTACTGACAACACCAGGACTCTTGATGATCCTCTTGAATCATCTATAGTCACCACAAACCTAACTTTCTCAGTTGGTACACAGACTGAGCCATTACTCTGTCTTGGGGGCTGCGGGGATGCCATTGCTGCCTTAGTAAATAATCAAGTGGCTGTTCTCTTAGAAGAAAAATTTGAACTACTTAAGGCTACTATTGACAATCTGGCTGCAATTGTTGGAGGGGGGGCTACGTAGCAAGGAGTACACAAATGCCTACCGACTTAAAGAAAGGAGGGAGGGGTAACACGGGGGCAACAATAACTACATCAAACATATTGAGTACAACACAACCCTCCCACCCATGTGCCACCTTAACTGCAAGTAAGCCTTGCGAGACACTAGACCGAACGCTGTCCCCACCCATCTCAAATTCAAATCCAGCTACTAAGGGAAATTGTGTCAAACCTATTAGTAACCCACCCACCATTACAAGCACTCACCATCGACAGGAGAATGCCGGTGGCCCCAGCAGACCCGAGGCAGATGCCCAAAATGTTACAACTGGTAACTTAAGGTGCAACTCATCATCTCACTCAAGCAGTAATGCCCCGACAGTTAACCGAGACACGTTGAGCTTGCCGCCGGATGCTTGCCCCTATGTTCTGGTTCTAACAGGTGTCCCGCCATTAAAACAAGATCAGCGGGAAACGTGGGAACAATTGCGCAATAAATGCGTCAATTGGCTATCAAGATTTAGGAGGCTTCAAGTAAGCCTGGGCGTAGTTTGCATAGTAGCATTTCACGTAGCTACGTGAAGTACATTTTGAACTACACGTAGCTATGCAAATTGCATAGTGCGTAGCTGTGTGCTTGACTGCACTGTACAATAATTGCCAATGGCATCTTGCACAGTGCAAGTTAAGATAAAATAAATATCTCTATCTTTATATGCTAAAAAAGCATATAGTCATTTCACAAAAGTGAAAACAATAAATTAACAAGCAGTGAGAGAGTGATGATTTTGGGATCCTCCCTAACCTAGGAGAGAACCAAGCAGATGCCTTGAAAACAAAAAGCACATCTTTTGAACGATTCAGTGGTGGTCCCATCCTCTTAGGACCACCCCAAGCACAGTTATTGGCAAAAATACAATCCCAACCAAAGGCCCTGCAAAGCATTATGGGACGAGATTAGCAGTGGGCAGTGAATATTATAGTATCCAATATCAAAATAATTCTACAAAGAGCTGCAATTCCACTAATCGTTACTAGATGTCCTCACGAGTCAAATGCAAAAGCTTCATGAAAGGGTTTCAATGCTTTTGCATTTGACTCGTGAGGGACATCTAGTAACGACTATTGGAACTGCAGCTTGATGTATTAATAATTTCAATGCTTTTGCATTTGACTCGTGAGGGACATCTAGTAACGACTAGTTGAACTGCAGCTCTTTGTAGAATTATTTTGATATTGGACACTATAATATTCACTGCCCACTGCTAATCTCGTCCCATAATGCTTTGCAGGGCCTTTGGTTGGGATTGTATTTTTGCCCATAACTGTGCTTGGGGTGGTCCTAGGAGGAAGGGACCACCACTGAATCGTTCACATGATATGCTTTTTGTGTTCAAGGCATCTGCTTGGTCCTCCCCTAGGTTAGGGGGACCCCAAAATCCTCACCTCTCTCATTGCTTGATATTTTATTGTCAAAGTTCACTTTTGTGAATTGGTTATGTGCATTTTAGAAAATTGCTTTATCAAAGCATGTGTAGGTGTTTATTATACTGCTGCTACGTCAATTAGCACAGTTTTTCACTCTGCTACGTGCAATTTGCGTAGTAGCACAAACTTTGCATGCTCCGTGAGCGTAGTGAAGTATTATGCCCAGGGTTAGCTTCAAGCCCATCACTGGAGGGACATCATTATGGCATGTAGAGTCGGGTGGGTTGGTCCCTCCAAAAAAAACTTTGAAGGTGATTGTATTGTAATTGACTTTTGAAGACCAACTCTGGTGAGATATCTATTGAGACCCTGTGAGCTCGAAACCCCTATCAATACCAACATTTGCCCCTTACCTCTTGGCTACTTTTATAGTTCACATAATGGGCCAGGTTTTAATGTGTCCCCCCGTGTTTATTCAGAGAATAGGTTTGAAGCCCTTTCAGGTCTGGACATGCAAGATTGACTACCATGTCCTGTGGCAGGAACAGCCCAAATTGAAAATTCCAAGCATTCAATAGAAGTAGAAACATCTGCTGATACTGGTCCCCATATTTCCCACACATCACGCCCCCCAATACAGCCAATGCGGGCTATTAAAGTAAAAGATAGCCCAATTGACTCTACAACTTACCTAGGTGGGTTGAAAGTTCTCTCATGGAACATAGCTGGGCTAAGATCAAAAAAAGGTGATGTTTCCTGGCTGCGTTTTGTGACTATCCACCATATTATAGCACTACAAGAAACATGGGAGTCTACTGACCATTTCTTCTTGGATGGCTATATATCATTCTGGAAACCCGCTATAAAGTCAAGCATGGGCAGAGCAAGGGGGGGTCTCCTTTTGTTGTTTAGTCTCAAACTCTCCTATAATATCAAATTGATTGATGTGTGCTCACCCCACGTGTTAGTTGTAGAACTGACAGGAAAGAATTTATCTACACTCCTTGTGGTCAATTTTTACAATTCCTTCACAAGGACTAATGAGACTGAGCACTTAATGGCTTTGGAGGGTTTTCTAACTGCCTAAGGGGAAAGCTCTGATGATTTTTATAACACACTAATTCTGGGAGATTTTAATGCTCGTTCATGCCCCTCAACTGTTTGGCACTACTAGAGGAGGAGGTTGGTTTGCAGGGGCTAAACCATTTTGAACATTCGCCATCTGGCATTTTAATAGAAGGTATTTTATCAGCCCATAATCTGTACTGCCTACAACAGTTAGATAATCCTCTACCTGTAGCCACTTATATTGGCCATGGATGTCAAAGCATAATTGACCACATACTGGTATCCTCCTCGTTAATATTTGCTGTAGGAAACTTAAGAGTTAGCCAGAATCCGTTTAGTGATCATAATCCTTTGACACTGGATCTCTATCTACGCGCTGTTTTCAAGGATATGACTGTTAGTCAACTTACTAATATAAATATAAAATCTAAAGATCAAGCTCGCAGACTGAGATGGGACAGGATCACCACCGAAAGCTTTATGAATAATTTGTATACTACTTGTGCCTCAGAGCTTAAGGTGTGCTTAGACCAGGAATCTCATGCTAGTTCTATTTTGGATGCCTTTGAGTCAATCACTAAATGTGTTGCCTCTAATTTGTCTACTACTATTAGAGTAGCACGCCTGAAGCTGAAAAGATGGTTCGATGATACCTGTATGACTACCCATAAAGAGCTCATGCAGGCTCTCAAGCAAAAACCGAGGGTGGCGTCTTTAATCAAAAATAGCAGAAAGTCATACAAAACTGCAGTACAGACTAGGAAAAAACAACTGAGGGAGATGGCTTGGGAGGAGCTCAGCCAAGTTAGTGTGTTGGCAAACAGTGCCAAATTTTGGTCTGCTATTAATAGCCCCCTTTTTGATGATTCATCTAACACCTGCACAGAGTGTTTAGTACCTGCAGAGATATGGGTTCAGCATTTTGGTAAAATCTACAGTGATGATAACCTGGAGAACCCCGTTCTCATACATACCGTTCCCGGACTAGCAGGTTGTCCGCTTGTTTTTATACAGATGAGGTTCATAAAGCTATCTTTTCGACAACAGGAGGAAAAGCACCCGGTCCTGATGGTGTACCGGCCGACTTTTATAAGGCAGATCCTAAAGTTTGGGCTATGATTTTAACTCATGTTTTTAACGCAGCCTGCAGGTTTGTTTTTCCGCCGTCATGGGCAAAGGCGGTGATCATCCCCATCTTTAAAAAAGGTGCCAGGGATGACCCAGCATGCTATAGGCCAATTTCACTTCTTGATTCGTCAGCCAAAATCTTGGGGAAGGTGGTCCTGGAGCGCATAACAGCTTGGCTTGACAGGGCTAACATTTTATCGGATCTTCAGTATGGGTTTAGGCCGGGGAGGGGGACTTTGGACCAGTGCCTTAACTTCCACCTGGTGATAGGTAAGTATACTGTCGCCAGAGGGGGGGAATTTTCACTTGGCCTTTATGGACCTCTCCTCGGCTTTTGATCTAGTTAATAGGTCCAAGCTATGGCTGATCCTTCAAGAAATGGGGCTAGACGCCGATCTGATCAGTTTCCTGGTTACTGCCCATGACAACACTATGGCCGCAGTCCGCTTTAACGAAGACGGCAGTTTGACCGATTCCTGGGCGGTTAAAAGAGGGGTGCGTCAGGGATGCATATTGGCCCCTCTGTTGTTCACCCTTTATATTAATAAACTAGGGCACTCCCTGACAAATTGCTGTAAAGATATTCCAAGAGCGGGCACTAAAATGATCCCGGCACTTTTATATGCTGATGACGCGGTCTTAGTATCTAGAACCGCCAAGGAGCTGCAACTGCTATTAAATTGTTTTATAGATTTTATGGATTCTTTGGATTTAATTACAAATTTAAAAAAATCACATGCAATAACAATAGGTTCTATGAGGGCAGCAAACGCAAAATTGTATTGTAAGGGGACTGAGCTAACTAAGGTGTCCACTTTCCCATATCTTGGGGTGCTCTTTGATGATCAACGCTCATGGTGTGCACAACGCACACTTAAAAAGAATGTTTTAGCCAGAGCAGCAGGGGCATAGGCTCTGAGCCGTTCCCTGCTATTTTAAAGATTTATAATGCTAAGTGCATCCCTATGACCACCTATGGTAGCGATATTTGGGGCTATAAGGATGCGAAAGAAATACAAGGGGCAGAAAATAATTTTATGCGTAAACTACTTTCTGTCCCAGCATCCACCCCAACTTTTAATGTACATGAGGAGATGGGAGTGGGTTACATTTCAGACCTGACTGCGGTTGCCCCACTCCTCCGTTGGTTGAGAATTTGGGCTCAACCATCCCCAAACTTAAATCAATTAATAATCCAGGATTGTTTAGCCTTGGAGAAGGCATTAAAAATCAGATGGCTTAAATATATTAAAGATCAGACCGAGAAGCTTGGCTGCCCCGACTTGTTCATGTCTCCTACTCCTCTGACTAAGCCCGCCATTAGAGCGGTTAAATTGAAGTCTCTAGATAGATGTCAATGCTTAAGGGAGGAAAAGGAACTAATTAAGCCCTCGGTGAGAAAGTATGTCACACTGAGCCTGGGCCAGCAGATGCAACCATATTTAACTTATATAAATAAAGCTTACCATCTCTTTGTTTTAACAAGATTTCGTTTAAATATGGGACCCTGGTTACTGGCCTTTCCGAAAGGCTATTTTAAATCGGATTCATCAAATAGGTGCACATGTGACAACTTCTCAGAGCAAGACACTCTACACATTATGTTCTTTTGCTCCCATTATGACCCCCTACGCAGAAAGTACATCCTCCCGCTGCTAAGGGATCAAAACTTTGTGCAAGTAAGGCCAGCTCTGGTTTACTTGCAAATGTTAAGCTCTCCTGTAATCTGTTTGGGGGTAGCTAGTTTTTTAATTGGTGCAATCAGACATAGGAATAGGATGTCGCAGAGCTAATCCTTTTGAATAAGCTGGTAGTATGTCTATGCTGATTATTATCTAATGCTACCCAATAGTCACAATTGTGGTTTTTATTACCTTTTTGTATAATGTTTTTAATGGATTTTAAGTACACTAAGATATGAATTACTAATGGACTTATATGATGTTTTATGCTTATTGATGTTTTTATGCTGTACTTTTATGGCTTTAATCAGCCGAATAAAGTTGATTTTGACTTGACTTGAGAGAAATGCACTTGCACTTTGTGGACTTATTTTGCTGCTATTTAATGGGATTATCAAACTAGAACTAAGCATATGTGCCTGTCAGCCCCATCAGTTTTGCATTTGTTGCACATTTCACACTATTGCACTAAACCTGACACTAAAAGATGAATGGAATGAGAAATTTGTTTTTAGCAAAGGTTTATGTAAGCTTTGTATTAAGAACTCACAGTGCCTTTCTTTTTACTGTTGATTTTTATCCACACTGCCTTTGAAATTTTTTGTGATGTATTAAAATGTAGAGGATGGGTGGGGAAGAGGGTGGGTACAGGGCTTGGGGTCAAAATGCGGTGGGGGAAGTGGAACAAAAACTGTTTTCTTTGACTCTCACTCCCAAAAAATATTTAAAAAAAAAAGGAAATGTTCCAATCCAATGGAAGAATGTTTCACTACATTTGGGTCACCAGAAAGCCTTTTGCTAAGGTGGCCAACACACTTGTATTTTGCAGTGCGATCTTACCAAAACTGAACGGGACTTGGTTTAGGTCTGCTTAAATCAAACACCATATTACCTAGTAAATCAAACTATAGCCCTCTCTAAATTTCCTGGGAATGCGCTCCCTCTATCATATGCAAGTCTAAGGCCAGTACACTTTTCAGTCAGAGGATGTTAGCAGTACTAAACAATGTGTTTGGACCCAGTCATCTGCTGTTGAATGTCCAGACCATGTTAACCTTTTCCACCTGGAAGTGGTAACATATTTTCAAAAGGGCCTAATTTCATATAATTTATTTTGGATCACATTTATTTCAGCCCAATAATTGACTGCATTTTTACTTCAAATACGTTAATTCATTGTTCTTACTGCTTATTTATCTTTTATTTATTATTTATTTTGCATTGGTAAACTTATTGAGTGTTATTTTAAGCTTTAACCTCGCATCTTTTATTTTTTAACCCCCTCTCTCTTTCAAAAAAACAAAATCACTGAAATTCACCAGTTATAGTTACCTCAAGCAACTATAACTTGTGCGCTAAAGTAACTATATCTTCTGCCCCCGCCAGGCACAGTGAATCAAAGATGTCATTTCAGATGTTGCAGTGATGTTATCAATGATGTCATACAACAAGTCATAAGTAATGTAATATTTGAGGGAATTAGCAGTTCATGGCAAGGGCACAAATATGTTTTATCTGCCATTTTCATCTAGCTATAACATCCCTTTTCTTCAGTGAATTTCTAAGGTTTTTTCAAATGTAAATGCAGGCCAGGCCCTGCGCTCAACCCCTTGTGAGCACCCTACCGCCCGCAGCACATGTGCTTCAGTTGTGCACCTGCAGCAAGGCCCTTTGCCAAACCCCTCACTGGCACAAAAAACCCCAGAGCGCACGGTCTTGTGCAGCAAGCGATTGGGCGCAGGGCCTGCGCCCCACCCCCCACTGGCATCCAGCCCACACGCTGTGCTTGGCCAATGGCCTCGTGTGGCATGGGGTGGACATGAGGCCTGTCTTGCAGCCACATCCCGTGCTCAACTCTCCCAGGCTGACTATGTGATGTTACAATATAAAGCATGTTATTTTAATAAAGGCAGACTTACTGAGTTTGTCAAAGGGTCAGAACATCAAAATATTAAAAATTAACCTTCAGGCTATATCAAGAGTCAGCATATATAAACCAGACCTACTGAGTTTGTCAAAAAAAATCACCCAAAAATATGATCAAATGTATATTTCATTTATTTACACATTGCTATGTTTAGTATAAGTGATTGTCATAAAAAATTATTCAAGTATTATTACAAAAATCAACATGTCTTTGAGTCTTTCTTTTAACATTTTTCACACCACAAAATGCAGAGACAAAAACAATCACAAGTGGGCCCTGAACTCCAGCTGAAGGGCACAGAGCACGAACTACGAGTGCTTTAAAAAATGGTAAGCTCTCCTGTGGTCCTTAAGGTAATGAACCTGGAGACATACTTTATTTTAATGTTGCTGGTGAGCTGCTGCATTCCCTGCATCCTCCACAAAATAAAAAAATGTTTGGTGGTACTCCTTCCCCTTCTAGGGGCACCACCAGGATTTACAAATGTGAATTGGAACCCCTTGCAGGGCATTATAGGGTGCTCTATGCCGGAGCAGTGAAAAATAAATGAGGTGTATTCTTTTTTTTAAAGTTTTATATTTTGGGTGCCTTTTGATGCCCACCCAAGGCACCCATATTTTGTTTTTTTGGGAGGGGGGCGCGGCGGAGCCTATGGACCTTTGCAGCCCTGCCTGCTCTCAGCAAGTGGTCCCATGGGCTGCTCAGTAGTCAACAACTTGATTTAAAAATTTTTTTAATAGAAACTGGGGTGCTTCAATTCCCACCCGGGCACCCGACATTTGTTTTCATGTTGGTGCCACAGTGGGAGCACCAGGACCCCTGTGGCCCCTTCAGCTCCCTGCAAGCAGTCCCATTCCACGGTGCTGCACAAGAGCTGGACACCTTTTATTTTAATTGTTTAGATTTGACATTGTTTGTACTTTGATGTAATGAACTAGGTGAATCCGCGCGATAAAATTCAAATTGGGAGCATTACATTGAAAAGATGAGATTGGTAGAGGGTAATGTGGATCATACTATATAATAGTCAACAGAACGTTATACATATTATAAGATGTAGCTAACTTTTTCAGTTTCACTTTTGTCCTTTGTTTATGTTTGTAACATTGGTGGGAGTATGGGGAGTCTGTATAAAGCAATTTATCAATATGGCATCAGTACGTGAACCAGGCATGTTGGAGCCAAAATGTGTTGGTCGTACCTCAGCAAAATAAAGAGTTTTTTGGAATTGCAGTCATCAGAGTTCTGGTTCCTTCTTTGAAGAATGTGGGAAGGAGTTTTGGAGTTGTTGAATATGCATTTGCGGGCACATTACAGCGAGCACTGCTGACGTTCTGGTGCATGTCGGCAACCGCAATCACTTGGGATGGAAAATATATTTTCTCTGAAGTTGTTATGATTTATCTGACCTATTTATGTTATATTTGTTGTATCAGTAATTATTGAGTATTTTCCCTTTATTTGGGTTTATATTTAACGATTAATAATATGATGATGATTTTTTAGTCTATAGAGACATTTGTTTTCTGTTTCGGTACAAAACAATGGTTTGCTTAAACGAGATGAATTTATCATTTTAAATTTTGTATTTTTCTGCGAACTGTACATTGACATTTGCACTTGCACTTTATGATCATTTAGGCTTAAGTGATATAAGGTTTTTCAAGCTGCTGATGAATCTGTATTTTGCACAGCACTATTTTGCACTTTAGATGTTTTCACCTTGCACTTTTTAGAATGGATTAATCAATATTAATAGACATATAGATTTTTTAGGCGATTTTATTGAGATTTAGTGTTTTTTATTACAAAATGGATTTCAGTAGCTATAACACTGAACTTGGCATGATGAGTCTTTTTGCACTTGCACTTTATTGTTGAACGATTATTCGTTCTAGAACTCATTTCAAGGTATTTGAACTTTTTCTCCGTATGATTGTCCAGTGTTCATGGTATAACAACTATAGACTACAATTTATTGTTGGAGATTTGAGTCTTTATGCTGCTATGTTGACCTATTTCAGGTTTTATGATGTCCATTTTGGTGTTTGGATTAATGTATAACTTAGTTATACTGGTTATTAACTTTGCCTATTTTTGCATAGTATATATATATATTTTTTTAGATTCTTTATGGTTTTACTAAATGCTTAGTATTGAGGTGTTTTTTCTTGTTCTAACCAGTAGAGGTATTTTCCTCTTTCATCGTGATAGCAACACTGAGTGTTATTGATGATTTATAAAATATAACTGGTTATAAACTGCTTTTATTGTACATTGATATAGATTTTTAATGTTACAATATGATTAGTATTTTATATATGTATTTATTTATATATACATTTTTTGATACCTCATTGCATTTTGCATTTATTACATACTAGATGCATGAATAACTATGAACCATCAGAGTAAGATATAGTCTGTTTTCTATACACATCAACTGGGTGAGCTTGTTTTTACAAGCAATTGTGCACTTTTATGTTTTTTAATGAGTTCCCTGAATGAAGACGCATCATGTGATCAAGCTCCCTGTGAGGAGTGAAACGCGTCATGGCAGGCATTATGCCTGTTTAATTTTGTGAGGACTTTTTATTTAATACATTTCCACTGCTTCATCCACTTACATTGTGTGGATTCTTCAAGTTCATTGGGAGTGCCTGAGGTCCGTGCCTGAAGATTCTGTCAGATTGAGTGGCAGACAGGAGTTTTCGAGTGAAGTCTTTCATCCGGAGCAGGCTGTTTCCGGATATACGGACCCTTCCGTTTCTTTGAGGCACAGTCGACATTCAGCCATCTGCGCTTCTGCGCATGGGTTTTCCTCTCTGTAAGAGATTTGCAAGTGCTGTGCCCCCCGTTGCACTAGAAGTAATAACACAAGGTCCGGAGAGCTTTCTTGACGACGTGAGGCTGCGGAGTCTGTTTGGTCGGAGGACCGGGAGAGCTGCATGACGAGCGCCGGTAAGGAGACCTTCGGTGTAGTGTTTAAACTGTGTGATTTCAACGGGTTACGGGATTCTCCTGATACATTCCTCTATAGAAGCAGTTTGAAGTACCAGCAAGTTTAATTCACAATGTTTTCCAACGATGCAATTCGTGAAAGGGAATTAGCGGCGGAGGCCCTGTTCCAGAATTTACCTAAAGTATCTATTGAGCACAGAACTGCCGTTACAGAAACAAAAACAACGATGTAAGGTCTTTATTGAAAACATTAGAGAAACTTTTGAAAAACGAATTATCAAAATGGTGGGAGAAAAATCATTGGAGAAATATCGTGATGCCAACCGTGTTCCAAGGGGTTTGCGTGTTCTTATCGCACCGACATTTGAAAATCCGAATCCCTTAATGTTACAAGAATGGGCTGAAAACAATTTGCAGGCATCAATGAACATGATCAATATTTTAATTAAATATGCAGAAATTGACCGCAATGCACTCTTAATAGAAATTGACCGCATCAACGGTTTATTAGATGCCACAGGACAAACGGATTTTATCAATAAAGGAAAAAGTGACATAGAAACACGCATTAAAAAACATGAAGATGTAATTAAGGAACGTAAAATTTTCAAGTTTGCACGAGATCAAAATGATTACGCCACTGGTAGAATTTTTACTTTTGCACGCAAATACGATAATTACAAAAGACAAACACTTACCAGTGGGAGTGCAATAAGTAAACAAGGACTTGCTAGAAGTGAAGTTAGGGTAAATGAAGGGGACTCTGACTCTGTCTCTCTTACATCTAACAGTGAATCTGAAGATGGTCAACCCAGTACATCGGAGGCCTTAGCATCTGGTCCTATTAATAATTTTACACTAGGAGAGGAACTGAATTTTATCAGCGAGGACCGGCGGTATACCTTGCGCCCGCAAACCTCAGCATCTGCAAGGAGAACAGCCAACAAATGTAGGAGGGAGAGGCGGATCAAGCACCGTAAAAAATACTATGAGAGGGAATGCACGAAGAAATTGGAGAAAATAAAAAGTGAAAATCACAATACAGTCATCAACCTTACGGACACTGTTTTATCTAAGGCTGAAACCCAACTTCTATCGTTGGGTCTTTCCTATTGTCCCAAAAATCGTTTTTCATACAACTTGACTAGGATTGATGTTTTTAAATTTATCAGGAAGATAAAACTGATAAAACATTTCCAATTGAATGCATTCCCCGGAGGAGTCTCCACAAATACTCCAAGTGATGAAAATACAGGTGGGACTCTTCAAGTTAAAGATATACCCAATTTACAGGTATTATATGATCTAGCAAAGGAGGCAAATGGAGATGATTCGTCTTCAATAACTTCAGACATTGTTTTCAACAAGTCAGCTCCTAGTCCCTTTCGCCCGGTTTCGACGTTTCTTCCCATAATGCCGAAAGATGCGGTCGATGTATTTAGTGACAGAGTAATAGCTGAATTAAAGGTTTTAAATAGAACTGTGACAACCATTCAACGTCGTAAAGACTATAAAAACACACAATATCATGCTCTGATTGCTAAACTTCAAAAAATCAAGACCTTATCATCAATAAATCTGATAAGGGAGGTAATACAGTTTTATGGTCAAGAAAGGAATATTTGGCAGAAGCTGATCGTCATCTATCAGACACTTCATGCTATAAAATATCATCTAAATTCGAAATGAGATCAACAGAGGATAAGACACGTAAACGTATCCATCATTGGAAAAGAAATGGTTTGCTGACCAAGGAAGAAATGAATTTCCTAAATGTTGAACATCCGGTCACTCCAATGCTTTATTTTCTGCCGAAAATACATAAAGACCTCGCCTGTACCAGGGCGTCCAATTATTTCTGCTCAGAGAAGCATGAATGAAAATCTTTCAAAATATGTGGATTATTTTCTGCAACCACATGTGGTCTCTTTACCATCGTATATAAGAGATACGACTGATTTTTTAAACAAGATCAAAGATGTAATTTGGTATCCTGAATATTTGTTAATGGTCATGGACATTGAATCGCTTTATACTAGTATAAATCATGTGAATGGTCTAAATGCAACCAAACATTTTTTAGAGAACAGAGACATCAATATGAAGGAACATAACTATATGCTATTGGAAATGATTGAATTGTGCTTGTTAACTAATTATTTTTATTCCAAAATGAAGTGTATCAACAGGTGAGAGGTGTGGCGATGAGGCGTGCTTCTCCCCAGTTACTCATGTTTGCATGTGGGCTGGTGGGAGAAGCACGTCCTCAGGACTGAACACCGACACTGGTGTAAGCATATAGTCCATTATTGGCGATATATTGATGATATCTGTCTGGTCTGGAGTGGTTCGAAAGTAGAGGCTGTTGAGTTTGTAGAAGCTATTAACTCCAATGAATTGAATTTAAAATTTACAGCCTCCATTGACAGTTCTAGTGTTGAGTTCCTAGATGTTTTACTGTATATCAATGAAGGGAAATTACATACTAAGCTTCACAGAAAAACTACCGCAGGAAACGCTATTTTACATGCAGACAGTTCGCATCCACGCCATTTAATTAACAGCATACCATATGGCGAATTTATTCGGATTCGCAGAATATGTAGTTCAGATTCAGTCTCTACTGAATGTCAACAGGATGCATTTGACAGGTTCCTTGATCGTGGGTATAAGAAACCACTTTTGATTCAAGCTTTATCTAAAGCGAATAGTCTGCCCAGAGAAACATTATTAAAACCCAAAGATAACATTGCTACGGACACAGGATGTGGTCCAAATAAAGAGGTACATGCAATAAGACTGATTACAACTTTTAGTGAACAAGAAGACAAAATACGTAAGATTATATACTCAGAATGGCCAATTGTTCTTACTGATATCACTTTAGGTCCTATTTTACCAAGCTTGCCTGCTATTACTTTTAAAAGGGCACCCTCGATGAGGGATGCCCTAGTTAAACCTATGCCTGAGGTTAGAAGCAGAAGCACTTGGCTTACAAAAACAGGCTTTTTAAGTGCAATTCGTGCCGTGCTTGTACATTTGCTAAGAATGCAACTCATTATAAGACAGCGTTCAGTGAGAAGGAGATTGCTATTCGAGAATACCTTACATGTCGCACTGAGTATGCCATTTACAAATTAAAATGTACCTGTGATTTGGAATACATTGGCAGCACCAAACTCCCAGTACACAAACGTATCCTTCAACATATAAGGGCCATTGTAAATTCTGACCATAACTATCCGGTCGCTAGACATTTTAAATCAGTACATAACAACAAACTGAAAGATCTGGAATATATGGTTTTAGGGGCGGTTCCAATCCCCGGCCGGGGAGGGAACCGTGAGAGGCTATTACGTCAACGTGAATCTCATTTTATTTTAGCCCTCGACACTAGAATCCCTAATGGCCTTAATATGAGCGAGGATTTGCACAATTTTCTCTGAAGTTGTTATGATTTATCTGACCTATTTATGTTATATTTGTTGTATCAGTAATTATTGAGTATTTTCCCTTTATTTGGGTTTATATTTAACGATTAATAATATGATGATGATTTTTTAGTCTATAGAGACATTTGTTTTCTGTTTCGGTACAAAACAATGGTTTGCTTAAACGAGATGAATTTATCATTTTAAATTTTGTATTTTTCTGCGAACTGTACATTGACATTTGCACTTGCACTTTATGATCATTTAGGCTTAAGTGATATAAGGTTTTTCAAGCTGCTGATGAATCTGTATTTTGCACAGCACTATTTTCCACTTTAGATGTTTTCACCTTGCACTTTTTAGAATGGATTAATCAATATTAATAGACATATAGATTTTTTAGGCGATTTTATTGAGATTTAGTGTTTTTTATTACAAAATGGATTTCAGCAGCTATAACACTGAACTTGGCATGATGAGTCTTTTTGCACTTGCACTTTATTGTTGAACGGTTATTCGTTCTAGAACTCATTTCAAGGTATTTGAACTTTTTTCTCCGTATGATTGTCCAGTGTTCATGGTATAACAACTATAGACTACAATTTATTGTTGGAGATTTGAGTCTTTATGCTGCTATGTTGACCTATTTCAGGTTTTATGATGTCCATTTTGGTGTTTGGATTAATGTATAACTTAGTTATACTGGTTATTAACTTTGCCTATTTTTGCATAGTATATATATATTTTTTTTTTAGATTCTTTATGGTTTTACTAAATGCTTAGTATTGAGGTGTTTTTTCTTGTTCTAACCAGTAGAGGTATTTTCCTCTTTCATCGTGATAGCAACACTGAGTGTTATTGATGATTTATAAAATATAACTGGTTATAAACTGCTTTTATTGTACATTGATATAGATTTTTTTAATGTTACAATATGATTAGTATTTTATATATGTATTTATTTATATATACATTTTTTGATACCTCATTGCATTTTGCATTTATTACATACTAGATGCATGAATAACTATGAACCATCAGAGTAAGATATAGTCTGTTTCTATACACATCAACTGGGTGAGCTTGTTTTTACAAGCAATTGTGCACTTTTATGTTTTTTAATGAGTTCCCTGAATGAAGACGCATCATGTGATCAAGCTCCCTGTGAGGAGTGAAACGCGTCATGGCAGGCATTATGCCTGTTTAATTTTGTGAGGACTTTTTATTTAATACATTTCCACTGCTTCATCCACTTACATTGTGTGGATTCTTCAAGTTCATTGGGAGTGCCTGAGGTCCGTGCCTGAAGATTCTGTCAGATTGAGTGGCAGACAGGAGTTTTCGAGTGATATATATATATATATTCACTGAAAAAACCACAGGTTTCAGGGACGTTATAGTTAGGCTGACATTTCACTTGCACAAAACCAGAGAAATTCAGCCGTTATAGTTAACTGAGCTAACTATAACTCGTGCCCCCGCAATGCATTGCTGATGACGTCACATATTACATCACTCTTGACATCATCCAGTGACTGTGTGTTTCTAAAAGTTTAAGAATGTTATATATATACGCCAAGATGTATTGAAGAATTAGTGGGTGTATGAGTGTTTGAATGAATGATTTAGTGGGTGTGTGACTGACTGTATAAGTGAGTGATTATACATCTCTCAGTGAATGTATGGGTGGGTAATTAATCTGTGTGAATGTCTGTATCAGTCTGTCAGTTGGTGTGTAAGTGGCTACATGGGTTGGTAAATAGGTACATGAGTGTCTCTATGAGTTAATGATTGGTTGTCTGAGGAGCTGCATGGGTGCCTGAGTGTCTCTTTGGGTGGGTGGGGGGGAGTTTGACTCCTTGCATGATTGTGTGAGTGGGTGATTCACTGGGTATATGGGTTCATGAGTGCGTGTGCAAGTGACTGTATGGGTGAGTGAGTGTGCTTATGGCTGTGTCGTTGAGTGAATGGATGTCTCAGTGGTATATGGGTGAGTAACTGCATATGTGTAAGACATTATATGTGAGTGTTGCAGTATATAAGTCATTGTATGTGAAAGTGAGTGATTGTGACAATGCTTGTATGTATGAGTGTGTGCTTGTGTCAGTGATTGTATAAGAGAGTTACTATGTGTTAGTATCTGTATGAATAAGTGAGGTGGTGTGTGTGTATAACTATATAGGTGACTAAAGGGCAGTGTGATTGACTCTTTGGGTGACTGACTAGGTGTGTGAGTAACTCTATGGGTGAGTGGTGGTGTGCGAGTGTCTGTATGGGTGTATGAGTGCATATATCAGTGGCTGTATTGATGAGTGACTGCATGTATGAGTGACTGTGTGGGTGAGTGAGTAGATGTGTATATAGACCCATGAATCAGTGAGTGGGTCTGTACTAACTGGTATTGGTGTGTCTATGGTTTCGAGAATGGTAGTCTGTATTTTAGAGTGGGTGTATAAAAGTTATACTAGGGTGTGAGGACGCGCATCAGAGATTAAGTGGATGATGTCATGAGTGATGTCATTTGAGATGTCATCAGTGATGTCATCAGTGATGTCACTGACCATGTCATGAGTGATGTAATATGTGACGTCATCAGCAATGCATTGCGGGGGGAGTTATAGTTAGCTCAGCTAACTATACCGGCTGAATTTCTCTGGTTTTGTGCGAGGGAAATGTCAGCCTAACTATAACGTCCCTGAAACCTGTGGTTTTTTCAGTGAATTTTTAAGGTTTTTTAAATACTAATTCCTAACTATAATGTCCCTGAAACCTCTGTTTTTTTCAGTGAATTTCTAAGGTTTTTTAAATGCTAATTCTTAACTATAACGTCCCTGAAACCTGTGGGTTTTTCAGTGAATTTCTAAGGTTTTTTAAATGCTAATTTCTAGCTATGCCTACATAGGTAGGACATGTGCAGAAAGAGGAAGAAAGGTGCAGAAAGAAGCAACAGAGGTGCAGAAAGAGGCCTACTTTGACTGTACCTTTACATAGACTGATACAAACTAGCCTAATCACTAATCCTTCGCCGAAGATGTCTTAAACCTCACTTTTCTCTTGAAGGTTCACTATTCATCGACTACTCAGAATGTTAGGCCTACCAAATGTAAAACAGCAATCCTAACCATGTCCCTGTTGTAAGTCTCACCAAGTTTGTGAAGGTATGCATGCGTGTGTCTGTGCTTTTACCTAGTGACATGTTACATAAAAATAGACATACAAATACTTGAATACCTGTGTTTCAAACAGCATACTCAGTAAATTTGTGTACAAGAAGGTGTATATATTTCTTTCTGCTCATAATACATGGCACATGGGTATTCAATAGTATATTTGAGGGGCTCTATAACACCTACATACGTAAGACATGTCTGCCTGTGCAACCGAATGACAGAGCAGAACTGAGACGTTTTGACCACCTATAGGAGAAGCTACCCACTTTTTAAGCTACCATCTTCAGATGAATGACACATGTGAGAATACATGTACAAGTAGAAATATACCGAAGTCACGAGAGCACGCAGACCTTTAAACTTGATAGCTTGCACTTCCCATTTGAGTACAGAAAGAGGCGAGAGAAGTACAGAAAGAGGCAAGAGAAGTGCAGAAAAATCAACACAGGTGCAGAATGAGTAAGAAATGTGCAGAAAGAGGCAAGAGAAGTGCAGAAAGAGGCAAGAAAAGTATTTCCTAGTTGAGAAAGGGGAAAGTAGAAAGGGCGAAACAGTGGAACATCTACCAGCCCACCTGTCAGACCACTCAGCAGATTGTTTGAAATTGAAAGTGGGTGAGATGGGCCCCCCCCCCCAAGGTGGACTCTGGACAGAACCTTATTGCTAGACCAATAAATTATGACAAAGCTGAAGGAGATAACCAGGGATCACTTTGGCACAAACGGTACGAGCACTTCAGTCCAAGTAACCTGGGATGCTTATAAGGCAGTTATTAGGGGGAGGCTGATTGGTATTGCCGCATTTAAAAATAAGACTGTCAAGAGTAAAATAAGCTCCAATGAAAACAGATTGGAACAGCTGGATAAGATGGTTAGGATGGGAGACAGTGGCGGCTGGTGACATTTGAAAGTGGTGCTGCGTAAAATTATTGTTGAACTGCACTGCGGCGAGCTAGTGTAGTGAGCGAGCCCAAACAATCTACGGAGGTGTTCTCCCTAGAAAATTTTGAAAAAAGAGTGGACAAATGGTACATTTTCAAGCAAATTTGAGGAAGCAGGAAGGTTAATAAAGCAATACGATTGAATTATTTATCATTTAAGAATTTGCCAATTTTTATGAGCTATAGAGGACAATCTTTGCATATGCTGATGTTATCATTTGCCCATATTAACTTTTGAACACACTGATACACTTGTAATGGTTTTAACTATACAATAAATACATTCATTCACTGTGCAGTGCTGTACATCAATATGTTGAAACTATTTCCTTAAATTAATTATCTGTTTTCATGCAAGAAACACCATTTTTTTAAAAAAGTGCAGAAAATATGAATGCATTTCAAGTATATGAGAAGTACACATAAGCAAAGGCAGGGGCTACACAATTTTCCAGACACCTAAAGTATGGGGAAATGGGAGTGGGTTCCTTTGTTTGCATACTTACTTACTTACAGCGGTTTAAATTTAAAATGATCAAATTAAACTATGTGCTGGAATTAGAGGGCATAATTCGTGTCACAAATAATTATTTAAGGCATTAGCTAATAGTGCATGTAATCGGAAATGTAGCAATGTATTTTAATTGCGACATTAAAACTTGGCTGGTAGATTTTCGGACACGTTAATGCTATAAAGAATCCTCACAATTTGCCAATGCAAGAAACCGTCATTGGACAAATTGAAAGACTTTGATAACTAAATCAGAAAATACTGCTATGTATAAAGATGTCAGGCTGCGTCAGTAAAGATGTCTTTTGGGGGTGTGATGTATCAAAAGAGAGCCAGGAAGGGTCTGGCAGCAAGGATCTGTGAGGGGCCGTGCAGGGGAAGTCTGCCAGTATGGGCTTACCGGGGGAGTCTGTTCAGTGGAGTTTGTTCGGTGGTCAGTGAGGGAGGCTGCTCGTGAGAACTCGCATCTAATGTGGAGAGTGTTTTGGGAACTTAAAATGCTTCTTCTTGACGTACGTGTTCGCAGACAAATATTTATTTTAGTTCAAACCCACTGCATAAAAATAAAAAATCATATTTTGCATTACTGACACTATGGGCATGTTCCACAGCAGTAAGAATCTAACTGACGTGCGCAGGTAATAATTTTCCTTGAAAGTCAGTTTGCGCCCTGCCGCCTGTCTTTGTGTCATGAGAGCCAGAGAGCCCTTGTGAAACTGGAGCTCAGGGAAAGTGAATTTCTGTGGCTTTTTTTTTGCTCAAAGGCTGTCAAGCCACGACTGGCACTGATTGCCGATGCCATTACCTCTTAATGCATTAAACACAGGAACACAGCTTGTCATGAGTGGAGACTGGAGACAATACATTTCAGAAACTTTAGCATGCAAGATAAATGACTTACAAAGGTAGCAAGCCTGTGGTTTCAACCTCCTCTCCTTCTTCCCACCAATTCCGCCAGCTCGTCACAAAATGTTTTCTTCTACTGATTGCAACAAAAGGAAAGAACAACAATTAATTGTTTCCTTGGGAGACCACAGCTCTGGCCTCTTTCCACAACTTTCAATTTCGAGTGCTGTTTTACACAAGAATATAGCAGTGGGAGCGGGGTGGGGGTCAGGTCTCAGATATTTTTAAGATTTTAAAGAATATAGGCACAGCACAGGGTTCGGCTGTGTTCAATACAGTATTAGAACAGAGCTCCATTCTGAGGTGCATTAACGGAGCAGTCGGCGGTGTCAGTACCAAGATTCAGAGGGTTTTCACTTTGCCAAGACAGGCTGAGCGTTGTGTTTGGCTGTTAATTATGAAATAGCATTAACATAAGTTGATGTAACTCAGGAATTAGGTACTTCGGCGGATCTCTTTTGGGTGTTTCGGGCCAGGTGTAAGAGAGCAGGTAATTATGGAATAGCGAGACTTTGGGTGGGGTGGTTATCTCTCCAACCCAGAGGCTTCCGGACTTTTCTTTCTAATTGACACTTATTCATCCTCCTGAGCCCAGGATTTTTAATTTACTCAAACACTTCTTCCCTTGCACCAGTCTTACTTGGGCCTGGGACGAGATGCGGAGTGCGCAGATTGCTGCAGGCAGCAGGGCCTGCCCGTGGCTGCAGCCTGTTTCACATCTTTCCTCCCAAAAAAGACCTTTTAAGTTCTGAAAATGCCTTGGTCTTTCTTCCCCACACGTGAATATGGAACCCATCTCTGCCTTTGTTCGAGGGAAGCTTTTTAAATGGTAAAGCCGCTCCTGCAGGCCCCGGAACCAGGCACTTGATTTGTGTGTATTTCTGAGGAATGAAAGCAGCATTTCTCCTCTTCTGATGGCACCTTATTGGCCGCGAGGCGTCTTAAGTACTCGACCGGGGTAAGGTGGACGAGAGGGCGATAAATAAGAGAGGGGTGGACAGGAGAGAGAGGAAGAAAGTGAATAGAGGAACGCGCCCGAAAGATGTTGTGAAAGAAAAAATTAGCAGGGTCGTCGGAGGTTAAAGGTTAAAATCCAAAAATTAATGGAAAAGAAGATTTGATAATTTAATCAAATAAAAACTTACCTTTGCCTCCGGTCCCGGACTCCCGCGTTGCGTCTCCTGCTCTCTCTGCTCACAGGAAGCAGAAGCAGGCAGCCTCCCTCTCCTCCCATAAGCCAATCACAACGCTGCAATGGCAGCGTTGTGATTGGCTAGGACGCCGTCCTTACAGGTATCTATGGGGAGGCTGTTTTCTCCATACAGGCTGCGCAGCAGCCTACATGGAGAAAACGGAGAGTGCTATGACTGGTTTGGTCGGCTCTGGGGCCGACCAAACAGTTAGCTCCCATTACATTGGGCTAGCCACTCTTCCCCGAAGCCCCCCACCAGGCATACCCTTCTGCTTTCTCGCAGTGCAAGAAGCAGAAACTAAAAATGCTATTTATACCATTTTACATTTCTGCTTCTTGCACTGCGAGAAAGCAGTGGGGCGATGCTCAGACGCCCACGTGAAGGAGCCGCCCCTGATGGGAGACCAAGGACAGGGGACTCAGGGCATCAGTATGGCTGAGGAGGAAATAAGATAAAGGAAGGAAGAGTTGTCCTGTTTTCTGGAGGGAATAGTCAGGAGGAAATGGAAGGCGAGTAAGCTCGGGCACCACGAATATGGGGAGGGGTGCGGCAAACTCTTGGCATGGAAATTAAAAACGGAACAGATCCAGAATAGGATTCTAGCTATCAGGATAGAAGGGCAAAGCTCACTTAGTTGTGAGGACAGGGAAATAGAGGAAGCCTTTGCAGAGTTTTTCCAAACCCTTTATACAGAAGATGTCAGAGCCACAGAGAAGCAAGTCGAGAAATATTTTGAGGACTTGCCAACTCCAACACTGTCAGAGGAGCAAAGGGGGCTGCTGTACTCAGAAATAATGACTGAAGAGGTAGCAGGAGCAATAGAGAGATTGAAAAGGGGGAAGGCGGTGGGTCCGGATGCCCTTCCAAAAGAGATCTATTTGTCTCTTAAAGAGGAGAACGCCCCTTTCTTAACAAAACTATTTAACTTGGTCTTACTCGGGAGGTCTGCTATACCAAAATCCTGGGAGGAAGCAACTATATGCCTTCTGCAAAAAGCAGGGAAAGACCCAAAGTGCTGTGAATCCTATAGACCTTTATCACTGCTGAATAGTGATTATAAGATCTTCATGCAGATTCTGGCCGGGAGACTAGGAGGGGTAGTGGACAAATTGATACACCCGGACCAGAAAGGATTCATTAAGGGCAGGCAGATTCATTAATTAACTCACGAGCTGCTTGGGGCAATAGATATTGCAACTCAGGGGGGCTCCCTTTGTCGATAATCACCTTTGATGCGGCGAAGGCTTTTGACAGGGTGAGCTGGCCCTTTCTGCACAAAGTTGTCGAGAAGTACGGGTTGGGAGAGGCATTTAGTAGGGTTTTAAAAGTGATCTATCAGCCAGGATATTGGTAAATGGAAACCTTACACAGAAGATAGCCATTTCAAGAGGTACAAGGCAGGGCTGCCCTCTGTCCCCCGTTCTTTTTGACCTCTACATCGAACCTCTTCCCAGTAAAGTCAGGGCTAGGAAACAGATCCTGCTGTTTGATTTTCAGGGCTGGGAGAAGAGGGTAGCTCTGTATGCTGATGATCTGATGGTATTTACAACAAATCTGTCACTCTCACTTCCAATAATCTCAGACATCTTGGACAAGTTTGGGGAGGTCTCAGGCTACCAGATAAATTGGCAAAAAACCAAAGTGATGGAGTGGAACTCCCAGAGTAATAATCCCCTGGTAAAGGAATCAATAAGTTATTGGGGTATTATGGTGTCAAAGAATTTAGAGGATGTTGCAGGGGTGAATTTTGAGAAGGCAGCAAATGAGAGTAAGAAATTATTAAAATCTTGGGCAGGGCTCCCACTCTCATTTTTGGGAAGATCGAACATCCTGAAGATGTCCATATTACCAAAATGTTCTTTTTTGTTTGCTTCAATAAACCCTTAAGAAAGTTTGGTTTGATAAACTACAGGGAGTTTTGAGTAGTTTTATTTGGGCTTCTAAGGCAACCAGAATTGTGTGGAGGAAGCTTCGCAGGGGGAAACAACAGGGAGGAATTGCTAGCCCAGACGTGCTCCAATATTGTAAAGCATTCCAGTTCAAAGCAATGAGAATTCTACTTCAAGAACATCAAAAGTACCCTCCGTATCTACAAGCTATGACCCAGCTAGAGGGGGACTGTTTTTGTATAAATTCAGGCATCCAACATTTTTCAAAAAAGTGAAGTTGAAGATACTTCTAGCAGCATGTAAACTCTGGTCTCAGAGTCGTAGGAATCCCGTATTATAGTAGCCACGCCCCAATATGGGCATCCCCGGGGACCCCTGAACGCTTGAAGGATAAACTTTCAGGCCCATTAGTGGAAGCGGGAATAACGAGATGGGGCCAGTTACTCGATGGAAAGACCTTAGTAGACTGGGAAAAATTGTCATCAATGGTGAACGGGGCATCTCTAGAATCAAATACTACCAGCTGGCTAGCTGGTTAAAATCATTGGAGAAGGAAGTGGTGGGAGATAGGGAATTGGAAGAACATTTTTTAAAGAGCCCTCCTCAGAAAAAGGAGGCATCGGACTGGTACTGGTTGTTCGTACTTGCGGGAGAAGAGGAGTTTACTCTTCCTACAGAGATCTGGAGGAAGGATCTGCTGTCGGGGGATGTACAAAATCTCTGGCAAGTATCAATGTCTACTCTGTGGTATGTTGTTAGTGCTGCCTCACTCAGGAAAAACCTTTATGCACGATACACATGGCATATTGGTCACCGAAAAAGCTGACAATAATGAATAAGCAGTTGGTTAAGAGCTGTCCTAAGTGTGGGGAGTAAGAAGCAGATGACCTGCACATGTTCTGCCGTTGCCCCAACCTCCAGGTGTACTGGCATGCCATAAGTGAGGTCCTCTTAACAGTTCTGGGCATGAACCTGGAGGTAAGCATAAGCTTAATTATGTTTGGGGTTGTGAATGAGGAGGGGTTAAGGGCTATTCTGGGTAGTAAGCGGAGGAATCTGCTGTTTGTGCTGATACTGCTTGCCAGACGCGAGATCTGCTTAAGTGGGTATGTCAGCACCCTCCCTTGAGGAGGGAGTGGCTGGTCTTGATACAAAGGGTGCGAATGCTGGATCGGAGTCGGGAAGGGATTAAGAAGCTTGATTTTTGGGATATTTGGGATCAGAATTTTTAGTTTTGATATATTCACACTGGTGTTTTAAGTTTGTTAAACTGGTTCAGAAGTCAGATGATTAAGCAACTCGCAATAACTCCCGGGTATCAGGGATTAGGACTGGTACCCCCAGATCTTTTCCTGCTTGGACCTATGGGATAGGAATATTGGGGACTTGCTCTTGGCCATCTCACCGGTCGGCGACAAGAGTGATACCCCCTTCCTTTCTTTCTTCCAGTTTGTTGCACAAATGAGGACAAAAAAAGAAAAGTGCAGAAAGATGCAAGAGATGTGCACAAAGAGGCAAGAGAAGTGCAGAAAGAACCAAGAGAGGTGCAGAGACAAGCTAGAGAGGTTCAGAAAGAGGAAAAAAGGCATAGAAAGAGGCAAGAGAGGTGCAGAAAGAGGAAGAAAGGTACAGAAAGAAGCAAGAGAAGCACAGAAAGAGGCAATAGAAGTGCATAAAGAGGAAGAAAGATGCAGACACAAGCAAGAGAAGAGCAAAAAGAGGCAAGAGAAATGCAGAAAGAGTAAGAAAGGTACAGAAAAAACCAAGCGAAGTGCAAAAAGAAGCAAGAAAAGTGATGAAAGAGACAAGCGAGTTACAGAAAGAAATAAGAGAGGTGCAGAAAGAAGCAAGAGAGGTGCAGAAAGAGGCCAGTGAGGTGCATAAAGAGGCAAGAGAGGTGCAGAAAGAGGCAAGAGAGGTGCAGAAAGAGTCAAGACAGGTGCAGAAAGAGGCAAGAAAAGTACAGGAAGAGGCAAGAGAGGTGCAGAAACAGGCAACAGAGGTGCAGAAAGAGGCAAGAGAGATGCAAAAAGAGGCAAGAGGGGTGCAGAAAGAAGCAAGAGAAGCACAGAAAGAGGCAATAGAAGTGCATAAAGAGGAAGAAAGATGCAGACACAAGCAAGAGAAAAGCAGAAGGAGGCAAGAGAAATGCAGAAAGAGTAAGAAAGGTACAGAAAGAACCAAGAGAAGTGCAGAAAGAAGCAAGAAAAGTGATGAAAGAGACAAGCGAGTTACAGAAAGAAATAAGAGAGGTGCAGAAAGAAGCAAGAGAGGTGCAGAAAGAGGCCAGTGAGGTGCATAAAGAGGCAAGAGAGGGGCAGAAAGAGGCAAGAGAGGTGCAGAAAGAGTCAAGACAGGTGCAGAAAGAGGCAAGAAAAGTACAGAAAGAGGCAAGAGAGGTGCAGAAACAGGCAACAGAGGTGCAGAAAGAGGCAAGAGAGATGCAGAAAGAGGCAAGAGGGGTGCAAAAAGAAGCAAGAGAAGCACAGAAAGAGGCAATAGAAGTGCATAAAGAGGAAGAAAGATGCAGACACAAGCAAGAGAAAAGCAGAAAGAGGCAAGAGAAATGCAGAAAGAGTAAGAAAGGTACAGAAAGAACCAAGAGAAGTGCAGAAAGAAGCAAGAAAAGTGATGAAAGAGACAAGCGAGTTACAGAAAGAAATAAGAGAGGTGCAGAAAGAAGCAAGAGAGGTGCAGAAAGAGGCCAGTGAGGTGCATAAAGAGGCAAGCGAGGTGCAGAAAGAGGCAAGAGAGGTGCAGAAAGAGTCAAGACAGGTGCAGAAAGAGGCAAGAAAAGTACAGAAAGAGGTAAGAGAGGTGCAGAAACAGGCAAGAGAGGTGCAGAAACAGGCTACAGAGGTGCAGAAAGAAGGAAGAGTGGTAGAGAAAGAGGCAAGAGGGGTGCAGAAAGAAGCAAGAGAGGTGCAGAAAGAAGCAAGAGAAGTGCCGAAAGAAGCAAAGAGGTGTAGAAAGAGGCAAGAGGGTTGCAGAAAGAGGCAAGATAGGTGTAGAAACAGGCACGAGAAGTGCAGAAAGAGGCAACAGAGGTACAGAAACAGTCAACAGAGGTGCAGAAAGAGGGAAGGGGGTGCAGAAAAAGGCAAGAGGGGTGCAGAAATAAGCAGGAGTGGTACAGAAAGAGGCAAGAGAAGTGCAGAAAAAGCAACAGAGATGCAGAAAGAGGCAAGAGAAGTGCGGAAAGAGGCAAGAGAGTTGCAGAATGAGGCAAGAGAAGTACAGAAAGAAGCAACAGAGATGCAGAAATAGGAAAGAGAAGTGCAGAAAGAGGGAAGAGGGGTGGAGAAAGAGGCAAGAGGGGAGCCGAAAGAGGCAAGAGGGGTGCAGAAAGAAGCATGAGAGGTGCAGAAGGAAGAAAGAGAAGTTCAGAAAGAAGCAACAGAAGTGCAGAAAGAGGCAAGAGGGTTCAGAAAGAGGCAAGAGAAGTGCAGAAAGAAGCAACAGAGGTGTAGAAAGAAGCAAGAGAGGTGCAGAAAAAAGCAAGAGAGGTGTAGAAAGAAGGAAGGTGCAGAAAGCAGAAGAGATGTGCAGAAAGAGGCAAGAGAAGTGCAGAAAGAAGAAGAAAGGTGCAGAAAGATGCAAGAGAAATGCAGAAAGAGGCAAGAGAGTTGCAGAATGAAGCAAGAGTGATTTGCGCACCATTAGTACCAATTTAACACCCACATTTAGCAATAATTAACAGATGACCATTCCAGCTTTGCGAAGGGCCTTCGACCATGCTGTAACAGCTGTCGCTGCATTTTTGGTAACGTTTGAGCCATTTGAGCTAGAAACAAGGTATTTTTGTTCAAATCTGCAGATTATGGGGCAGATGATGGATTATGTGGCAAATGCGGAAAATGTATAATTATGCAAAAATTGCTTCAGCAGAACAGTTGCATAATTCCAGTGGCCCTGCTCATTCCTCTGACTAGGTCCAGAAGTGCTCTTCAGTGGTTCCTTCTTTTTTTGTGTTCCATTGAGTTTGTAGTTTAGCTTCTATGGAAATGAGGAAGACTAAACCTGAGGTTACCACTCCACAACACAGACTACCATACCACATAATAACTCTCCATAACACATAATCCCATTCTACATAATTCCTATACACTAAATACATTCTATCCACATAATTTCACTACACAACATACCACATAATTCCATTTTACGCAACGTACATCCAGTCCACTCCCAAAAACTTTAGTAAAAAACTTTTACATTTACAACGCCAATAGCTCTAACTCTCGCAAATGCGAGACCTATTGCATTGCAAATGCTCCTTTAACTAGTAGTCGCATTGGCAGAGTGGTGGAGAAAGGGGGCTGGGCCTCTGACCAGCGCTCAGGAATTCCGCTGCGTAGGACTTACTGGAGGTACCAGGAGGGCTTCTTGGCCTCCAAAGTCCCTCAGGAGTAAAGTGGACTTCATCCCCCAAGTAGTAGTGTGCCAGGAGGTGCGTTTTCAGAGTTGTCGGCAAAGGGGGTCGTGGCCTCCAAATACCTCTAAGCAATCCCACTGTGTGGGACTTACTGGAGGTAACAGATGGGGTAGTTGCCCCCCAAGGAAATCCTTGGGGCCAACTACCCCTCCTAATACCTCCCCTAACTCTCACACAGCAGGATTGCTATGTTCTGATAGCAGGCCACGTCTGCTTTGCCCACCACTCTGCAAACGCACTTCCTGGCGAGCTTTTGGTTGGGGAATGAAGTCCCCTTTGCTGCTGGGGGTCCTTAGGGGCCAACTAGCCTACCTGTTACCTCCAGAAAGCCCCACACAGTGGGATTGCTGAGAGATGATCGCAGGCCATGCCCCCTTTCTCCACCACTCTGCAAACGCACCTCCTGGTACACTCTGGGCTCGGGGATGAAGTCCCCTTGCCTCTTGAGGGTCCCTGGGGTCCAATGAACCCTCCTGTTACATCCAGTAAGCCCACACAGCTGGATTGCTGAGAGGTAGTCAGAGGCCACGCCCCCTTTTTACACCGCTCTGCAATTGCGCCTCCTGGCGCACTTCTGCTTGGGCGATGAAGTCCACTTTAGTCCTGAAGCCCTCAGGACGCAAGGGGACCTCATCGCCCCACCAGCAGTGTGCCAAGAGGCGCGTTTGCAGAGTGGTGGGAAAAGGGGTGTTGCCTCCGACCACCTCTCAGCAATCCCACTGTGTGGGGCTTACTGGATATAAGAGGTGGGCTAGTTGGCCCCTAAGTACCCTCAGTAGCGAAGGGGACTTCATCCCCGAACCTTGAGTGCGCCAGAGTAGTGGTGAAAGGGGCGGGGTTTCCAGCAAGTTGCGCAGCTTCCTTTATTTTTTTTATTTTAGGAAGGGGGGCTGTGTGGCCTCCCTTCCACTGACCCTTTTGGGCCCCGGGGACCCCATCCCTCGGGGCCAGACCCATTTTTCATTAAAAAAATACAAACGGGAGGGGGGAGCGCGGCCCCCCGCCTGAGGCCGATTCTGGCCCTGGGGACCCCATCCCCCGGGGCTAGGCCGTTGCTTGTTTTATTTTTTTAAAAGAGATGGGGGCCGTGCGGCCCCCCTCCCCAGGCCAATTTTGGCCCCGGGGCCCAGCCAATATTTTTTTTTTACATTTTGTTTTTGTTTTGAGGGAGGGGGGAATGAGCGACCCTCCTCCCAGGCCATTTTTGGCCCCAGGGACCCCATCCCCCAGGTCTTGGCCATTTTTTATAAAAACTTAAATTTCATTTTCAGGGAGGGGGGTCTTATATAAGGTAGTTATAGTTAGAATGTAGTTTCCATAGTAAGAATATTTTTCATTTGCCAATAACTTTGACGTCGTTTGATGAATCCTCGTGAAATTTACAAAACTAGTTTGAAGCTCAATTCAGCTGCAGTCTTGAAAGTTTAGGGTTGATCCGTTAAGCGAGGGCCGAGAAAAAGGGGATCTGAAAAGGCATTTCCCCATGTTAATTTCCATAGGAAACATTAGACACGGCTACAGCCCGAACTGCTGAACAGAATTGGACCAAATTTGGCAGAAAGGTATCTGTTGGTACAGAAAGCGACTTTTTTGTAAATTGGTGAAAATCCGCTCAGTAGTTGCAGAGTTATTTAAAGAATATTCCAGTTGTATATATAGGTACACAGAGGATCCGCGACCCCTCCCAATCTCGCGTTAAGATCTAATTGGCTGTCAACACTTCAAACCAGGAAGTGTTGGCAGCCATCTTGGGACTCGGCTTGAGCCAATTCCCAGAAAAAACATTTTAAAAAAAGAAAAGGGGGCAGGGTAGAAATAGGCTTCTTGGTGGGGTCCCACATGGACCCCGCAGGGACAAAAAAGAATTTTTTAAAAACATTTTTACAAAATTATGTCGGAAGTCACGTTAGATCTGCGGATCCTGCCGCAAATGTTAAAAAAACAAAGCACGGGCTCCTGCACTTCGTTACTAATTGGCCCCCGAGTGGGCCAGGTCCTAGGGGCATTTTAATAAAAAAGGAGGGGAGGTGCATGGGCCCTGCCCTCCTGTGGCTTATTGATGCCCTGGGGACCACCACATCCCAGGGCATCTTTACAAATGAATGTGGGGCAGGCCTGTACGGCCTCCCCCACTGCCCTGGGGACCACCACCTCCCCATTTAACTTTTTAAATGGGGGACCTCTCAAAACCCCCCACCCTGGGGACTACCACCTCCCTGGTGCTATTCCTGAAAAAATGTGGGGGCCGCGTGGACCCCCCTGCAGCCCCAAGGGCCGACACCTCCCAGGGGCTTTAATTTCAATTAATGCAGCCCCCCTCATGCCAATAATGGCACTGGGGACTGCCGCCCCCTCAGGCCTGGCTTCTACTATGTCCCAGGGTGCCCAAACCGGGACATAGCTCTTTGCTTTACCGCTCCCGCCAAGCCACAGCAAACGCTCTGCTTCCAGCAAGCAAGAGCATTAAATATGCTCTCGCTTGCTGGAAGCGGAGCAGAATTGCTGTCACATAAAGGGAGTTGCATGTTTAGAAGCTCCCTCTCTGTGAAAGCAATGCCGGATCCCGCAGGAGGCATGGAGCCAGTAGGGACCGCAGGGGCCTTGAGGCTCCCCCGCAGTCCCCAACGAACATAACTGAGTGCCCTGGGTGGGATCAGGGCACCCAGAATAGAGGCGGGCCCTGGGGGATGGGATCCCCTGGGCCAAAATCGGCCCGGGAGGGGGACCACACAGCCCCCTTCCCCAAATTAAAAAGAAAAGAAAAAAGGGCCGGACCCTGCGGGATGGGGTCCCCGGACCTGAAATTGGCCCAGGAAAAGGGGGCCACACGGTCTCGACTTCCCTAATAAAACATTTTTTTTTTAAAAGTAGCCCGGCAAGTTGCTGGATGCCCGCCCCTTTAACCACCACTCTGCAGACGCACCTCCTGGCACACTACTGGTTGGGGGATGAAGTCCCCTTGGCTGTGGAGCATCCTTGGGGGCCAAGAACCCCTCCTGTTACCTCCAGTAAGTCCCACACAGAGGGATTGCTGAGAGGTCTTCAAAAGCCACACCCCCTTTCTCCACCACTCTGCAAACGTGCCTCCGGGTGCCCTACTGGTTGGGGGATGAAGTCCCCTTGGCTGCTGAGGGCCCTTGGGGGCCAAGAACCCCTCCTGTTACCTCCAGTAAGTCCATACAGTGGAATTGCTGCAAGGTCTTCGGAGGCCATGCCCCTTTCACCACCACTTTGCAAATACGCCTCCTACTGCGCAACTGGTTGGTGGATGAAGTTCCCTTGGATGCTGAGGGTCTTTGGGGGCCAAGAACCCCTCCTGTTACCTCCAGTAAGTCCCACATAGTGTGATTGCTGAGAGCTGGTCGGAGGCCCGCCCCATTTCTCCACCACTCTGCAAACGTGACTACTAGTTAAAAACCATGGCAATTCACTTAAAAACCCAAAGGTTATAGGGACCTTATAGTAGGGAAATAGAATTTGAAAATCCTTAGAAATTCACTGAAAAGAAAAAACGTTACAGGGAAGTAATAGATAGGCTCAGATTTTACTCATACAAAACCAGTGAAATTCAGCAGTTCGTTACCTGAGCTAACTATAACTTACGCCCCCGCAATGTACCTTACATACTACATCACTCATGACATGGTCAGTGACATCACTCATGACATTGCTATTGACATCTCAAATGACATCACTGATGAGATCATCCACAGAACCACTCACCCACTCACTCACACCCCCATATAACCTCTCATATGCCCACTTGCACCCACACACAACCACTCACATACGCATTCACAGACTCATACCAGTACTCACACACCCACTCACTCCTTCATAGAGCTATTCATACACCTGTTCACTCACTGGTACAGCCACTCACACAACCATTCACTTACCCATACAGCCACTCATACAAGACAGACATATAGCTGCACACTCACCCATACAACTACTCACACACCTACTTATTTACCTACACAGTCACTCACACACCCACTCACTCACCCATATACCCTCTTAACACAGCCACTCTCTTACCCATACAAGCACTCACACACCCACTTACATACCCATTCACGCACCCATACAAGCACCCTCATATCTGCTTACTCACCGATAAAGTCATTCAGACAGACACTCTCCAATACAACCATTCACGCACCAATACACTTAACCAAACACTTATTGAAACAGCCAATCACTCACCCATATAGCCTCTTACATACCCAGTCAGTCACTCATACAGTCATTCAGATGCCCAGTCACTCACCTACATAGTCACTCACATAGCCACTCACTCACCCATACAGCCACTAACACACCCAGTCCCTCAGCAACAGTCACGCACATATCCACTCACTCACCCACACAGCTACTCACATACCTACTTATACACCCAGGCAGCCACTCACACACCCATGCAACCACTCACACATGTGATATGTGTGGTCATAAGCAGTGCATTGCGGGGGCATACGTTATAGTTAGCTAACTGCTGAATTTCTCTGGTTTTGTACGAGTGAAATGTCAGGCTAACTATAACATCCATGTAACCTTTGTTTTTTTCAGTGAATTTCTAAAGTTTTTTTTAATTCTATTTCCTAACTATAATGTCCCTGTAACCTTTGTTTTTTTCAGTGAATTTCTACGTTTTTAAAATTTTTCATTTTATTAGTATATCATTTTGGTAAGCTTTTTCCGCAGGTGCGATATGAAAAACAGGATGTGAGGTCCCTGCACCACCAAGACCACCCAACAATGTCAAAGCACGTCGCGGTGAGAGGAGGAAGAGGGGAAAAAAAGGAAGAGAGAACACCGGACCCATGGAGCCAATTCAGAGAGGTAAGTAAGGTCCCATGTATCTCTATGTGTTCCCTGTATATAAAGAAAAAAGAAAAGATATCAGCAGGGGTTAACCCTTCCTATATGTATGCAAGACCAGTATATGCTACTTATATATCTATATATACATCCCCCTACTAGTGGTGCACCAGGAAGCGTGTTTACAGAGTGGTAGAGAACGGGGGCGTAGCCGCTGACAACCTCTCAGCAATCCCTCTGTGTGGGACTTACTGGAGGTAACAGGAGGGGTAGTTGCCCCCAAGGACCCTCAGGAGTAACGTGGACTTCGTTCCCCAACCAGTAGTGTGCCAGGAGGCGTAGTTGCAGAATGGTGGAGAAAGGGGGCATGGCCTCCAAAAGCCTCTCAGCAATCCTCCTGTGTGGGACCTACTGGAGGCAACAGAAGTGGTTCCTGGCCCCCAAGGTCCCTCAGCATCCAATGGGACTTCATCACCAACCAGTAGTGCGCCAGGAGGCTCATTTGGCGAGTGGTGGAGAAAAGGGGCGGGGTCTCCAATCACCTCTCAGCAGTCCCCCAGTTTGGGACTTACTGGAGGTAATAGAAGGGGTTCCTGGCCCCCAAAGATCCTTGGCATCCAAGGGGACTTCATCCTCCAACCAGCTGTGCACCAGGAGGCATGTTTGTAGAGTGAGGCTGAAAGGGGAGGGGCCTCTGGTGAGTTCCCTGGGCCGATTTCAGCCCCAGAGACCCCATTCCCTGGGCCCAGGCCTTTTTTAAATTAAAGGGAGGGGGCTGAGCAACCGCCCTACCCGGGCCGATTTCGGCCCCAGGGACCCCATCCCCCGGGGCCCGGCTGTTTTATTTTATTTTTTAAAACAAATAAGGGGACCGGCCTCTCTTCTGGGTGCCCTGGTTCCACCCAGGGGACCTACTTACAAATGTTGGGGAGCCTGAAAGCCCCCGTGGCCCCTGCCGGCTCCCCACCTCCTGTGGGAACCGGCATTGCTTTTACAGAGAGGGAGCTGCTGAACATGCATCTCCCTCTCTGTGAAAGAAACTTTGCTCTGCTTGCTGTATGTGTAGTGTTTGTTATGGCTTGGTGGGAGCGGTAAAGCTCCCACCAAGCCATAGCAAACAGCAAGGGACATAGCAGGACCCGGCCCTGAGGGTGTCGGTCCCCAGAGCCATCTATGTCTCCAGGAGTGGGGCCCCTTCTTTCAAATTTGCAGGGCCTGCCAAAGAGAGGTGGCGGTTCGGGGCCGAGAATGGCCGGAGAGCTGCGCAGCCCTTCTCCCATTTATTTTCAAGCATTTGGCCTCAGGGAGGTGGTGGTCCTAAGGCCTGGGGGGGTCCCTGAGGCCCCCCAATGCAAATTAATTTTGGCCCTGGGGAGGTGGTGGTCCCTGGGGCAGGGGGGGTTCCAAGAGGCCCCCTATAAAAATATAGTAGCCCCAGGGAGGTGGTGGTCCCCGAGGCACGGGGGCCCACGGATTACTTTCTTGCATGGGGCCCCGGGAAGGTGGTGCTGCCCAGGGATGGGGGTCCAAGAGCCCCCCATTTAAAAATCAATAAGCCCCCGGGACGTGGTGGTCCTCATGGCAATAATAAGCCCAAGGAGGGGGGACCCGTGCACCCCCCTTTACCTTTATTTCCAAAATGCCCACGGGACCTGGCCCACCCAGGGCTTGATAACTAAAGAAGCACAGGAGTCAGCACTCCAGATCCATGGATCTCATTGAAAATTTAAAAGAAAAATGTTTTTTGCCCCTTCGGGGTCCCTGTGGGACCTCCCAAGAGGCCTAGGGGGTCAGGGTATTTCCACTCTGCCCCCTTTTCTTTTTTTCTGATGTTTTTTCTTTGACTTGGCTCAAGCCCAAGATCTATGCCAACACTTCCTGGTTTGAAGTGTTGGCAGCCAATCAGATCTCAGCACAAGATCAGGATGGGTCGCAGTTCCACTGCATCCCTATATATACAAATTTGGATTTCGGCTAATATTTACAAAACTACTCAGCGGATCTAAACCAAATCACAAAAAGGTACTTCCCTGGACAAACATCTACCTTCCTGCCAAATTTGGTGTAATTCTGTTCAGCAATTCAGTCTGCAGCCGTGTCTAAAGGTCCTTTGGTAATTAACATGGCAAACACAATTTTTTTACCCCACCCTTTTTCTCGGCCCCTGCTAGATGGATCTCCCTGAAACGTCACATGCCCAACAAGGATCAGGAGTGCACTTTTTTGGGAAACTTTTGTGAAGATTTGTCAAGCAACGCCATAGATATAGGCAAGTCAAAAAATGCTTTTCCTACGGAAACTAGGTTCTAACTGTAACTACCTACTGACAACCGACAGTAGGTAATATATATATACATATACACACTCACACACTCGTATATATATATATATATGACGGGGTGGAGAAACAGAAAATGAGATTGAGAGAAAGTGGAGTTCATATTTGAATCTAAAATATATATGGAATTTTAGTTCGATGAACCGGGTTCCAGCTAACTGTATTATCTAGTTTTAACTCATCAAGTGCTATATATAGGCAGTATCTCTACTGAAAAAGTTTTAGTGACTTGTGACTTGTGTATATAGCAGAGTTTTACACTTAGGATAATGTATATTTATATATTTTTTTGCTACAATATATTTTTTTTGCTGAAGCTTGTATACTGTATACAGTTAGAAGGAAAATAGATGCATTGATTGAAGTATTCATTTTATGATTAAGGAAAATTATGTGCTGTGATTTTAACTCCATTTTATAATACTGATGCAAAAGAATTCACACGCAAAAATGACGGAGTACTCCAAGATGTATTAGGATTTTGCCGATAGTAGTATAGTCTGTTCACGATTTCTTTGGCATTGCGTCAAACGGCATGTGTATGTAAATTAGCAAGAATGTCGGCATCTCACCATCAGTGAGCAAGGCTGAGTGTCAGCTGAAACACGTTCGATGTGGTCGGAATAAAGTAATTACACAGAATCTCACCCGTTGTGTCGTCGCTGTCCTTGAAGGCTTTCGAGGGGGAAGGGAGCGATATATATATATATAGATCAATTTAGTTGTTTTGATAATCCTGAAAGAAAAGCAATGTTCCTCTATGTGCTGGCCAGGTCCATTCAACACTCCATTCACAAATGTTTATTTAGGCTTCCCACGATCCGTATAGTTGCTAGTTACATAGGAATTTCTGCTAGCTTTGCCATCACATTAAGGCTTCCTTTGCTAGGCCTTATTCTCTTTTTGTTTCATTTGTTAAGAAAATGACAGCAGAATAGCTTGCACCTCTGAAAGATGACAGCTTTCCTCTCTTGAATGTCCCTTCCATACTCAAACTGTTATATTCTCCAGTTAGGCCCAAGTAGCAAAGCAGCTTATTTCTCACATTGTCCTCACAAATAAAATTTTCAGCTGTGACCTTTTGCATATATTTGCGAGCACGACAATTACTGCCTTTTGTAATATGCCTGCATATATATATTGTTTTAGCACCATGGTACAACTATAGCTACTATTTACACTTTTGGTGCTTGTAATCACGTTTATCTGCTTCTGTCAACTAATCATTGCAGCACACATGTTTTATGCAAGAATAACATTGGTTCAATAAATATTATTGAAAACGTCCCACTGTGTATTCTCTGTATCCTTCTCTGAGAATAAGTGAGCACGAGTGACTGAGTGAAAGGTTCTGTACTGTTTCCACAATACCTGAGGGGTCAGGGTTGCCATTTTCAGTGCCAGAAACCATTCGCTCCCTGGTACGTTACAGGGGTTTACAGTGGCACTGTGAGCTAGCTGGTCTATAGGCCAACATATCTTGCGGGGGTGTTCGGAATCAGTCTAGACACCAAGCTCTTAGTATATGTTGTTCAAACAATGGGCAGATCTTACAGATTGGTAGGAACTACACGGCGAAACAACTTATACAAAAGCGAGTTAAAAATATTAAACTTAAATCAAATTAAATGCACAAAAACTGAAAATGGTAATTTATTTTCATGTTCCCTGAATACAGATAAATAAAATGTATCCAAAACAAAAATAAAAAAACACTAAAAATGATCTCTGAAATATTTTTTAAAACCAAACACTTCATCAATGACCACAAATGAATTATAATAACATACTACATTAATAGATGCATAACTAATAACTTCACTTTGAAAACTAAAATCAAAAGCCTTACAGAATAAAACTAAATTATTTATTAGCCTTGTAAAGCTAATACTTCTATTTTTTCCAAAAGTTTAGAAAAAACACCAGTGGCCAAAACCATTTAAATTAACAAACAGTTAAATGAGCGTTTCTAAAATGCACCAAAAACATTTAAATTATAAGTATAAACATATAAAAATGTTTTATAATTGCTTACATTTTTAGCTGGTAAAATTACAGTTATTATCAATTTAACAATCATTTAATATTGAATAATCTACAGATAAAATGTTTGACAGAGCCGCATATGCAAAATATCATAACCAAAAATTATTAGTACCCAATGTTCCAGATTATACTATTGGCCACCTTCCTGCAATTCCCAATTTAAATAGATTTATAGCCAGAGCTATAAGAGCAATCGGAGAAACACCTGTTGCTCCAAAAAGGTTTGAGAACATAAATATCCCCAAAACCTTAACCTTAGCACACACAAATGGCACTTTCCTTTTATATTAATGTGGTAACAACGTGAGCATAATAATTATGCATGCTACTAACAATAACATATTAAAACATACCTCAAGCAACAAGTGGATAATGGACGCCACATTCGAATCGTGCTCTCCACGATTCACAAAAATCTACACACAATCCTTGTAGCATACCAGAACAGCGACATACAATTAGTATATTCTTTTTACCAAACATCCAAGGTGCAAAATATCAAGAACTATTAAAATAAATCAAATCTAAAACCAACAATTACATTCCACAAAAATAATTACTGAATTCAACCATTTTAAAAATATTCCAACATACAGCCATTCAGGGATGTTACTAACATTTTAATCAAAATAGCAGGAGGCACCTGCAAAAATCGGCTTTAGCTGTGGAATACTCCATAAATGCTGAATTTGGCCATGAAATTAAAAATAGAATTATTCTTGCATACATCCCTGTAAATGAAGTAGCAAAATATTACAACCTATTAATAGAATCACCTTACTATGAAAGAGATGAACACAAATTAACTGTCCAATGAACTACTTTGAAGATATGTGCATTGGCAGACTGTATCATTCTAGTCACAGATGCCAACTCAAGTTTCATAACCATGGAACAACAAGCAACAATCAACAACTCAGTGGAAGGATGGCATAATTACTTCCATGGGACTTTAGGATATAGCCATCTTACACTATACCAAACTTTAGAAATCTTAAGAAAGGAACAAAGCTAACAAGAACTAAAAATTGAACAATCAATAAACCAACTTGAACCTAACATCTCAAAACAAGCCAAACAAATGCACGACATGTTACAATACAAAATTAAACTCATTGCTAATAATCACGGCCTACTGTACCTAGACTTCATCGCAAGTACTTTACTAAACTAAAGAACCTAATTAAAAACACCAACTGCAACTGTTTTATTTGTTTAATAATATATTTTCCCAAATTACTCTTAAATACAAAATAAACATGAAACATTATTTAATAAGATTGGACTGTAAAAATGAACAGCCTACTAACAGTCACAACACATAATACAAAATACAGTGCAAAATATACAGTGCATATAACAATATGAATATTAAATCATAAATAATACATTAAAGTACAATAAAATATAAGAGCAAAAATATTGAGAATGAAAATAAAACTCCAAAAAAGTAATAGCAATCCATGTGCGCCATCCCAAACCAGAAAATTACAGATTAAAAAATGCTTCTGGGAAATAGAAAAATCAAGAAATTAAAATTAGTATTGGTTAAAATATAACCAAAATTGTTTCACATCCAACCAATACTGCATATACAGACCCCCCAGGATATTGCGGCATGGATTAGCAAATTTAGCGGCACAAATATGGAAATTTAGCGGCACAAATATGGAAATTTAGCGGCATTTTTGCGGCACTTTATTTTACTCATAATCATTAATTTCCAGCCTTAAATCAATGGAAACTGTTTTAGCAGAGTATTCCACTTTGAATAGGCAACCTGGGATATGGAACAGAGGAAGCAGCCCACAGGTGAAGGCTGTTATCCCTTGGAAATGCAATCCTCCATTTGCTTTAGTATAGGTTCTGAGAAGCCCATCAAAGATGGCCTGGTAGCATCCCATAGGAAATGGCATTCTAGAACCTACCTTAGTGTATGCTCTGGGGGTCCAGATTGGAGGGACAGGGAGATACCCAAAGAAATTGAAATTATGCAACCAGTCACAGTATATGACCTGTGGAATCCACTTAGGAGCAGCAGAGGAGAAACTCATAATAAAGGCACTATACAACCGTGCAATACTTCAAGGCAAATCGCGAAATCCTGGAGGGTCTGGCTAGGGCTCCGACCGTTTATGTTTTCACGGGTGAAGGGGCGGGGGGCACAACGTTATAACATTTGCAATGTAATAGGACTCGCATTTACGTGGCGTTCAAGCTATTGTCATTGTAAATGACAATGCCATTTATTTATGTTTTAAAAACCAAAACATAAATAAAAGGCATTGTCATTTACAATGCCAATAGCTCAAACTTGCGTAAATGCGAGACCGATTGCATTGCAAATGCTTGTTTTTTTACTATTCTGCTAGGGTGACAGACATTTACACAGGACATGTATGGATGGATTTTGCTGCTGCTCTGTCCTCTCTCCACCACTTCCTTGCCGCCTGACAGTTTCCAGAGTGTGACTTCTTTCACCTGATCTGCCCCATTGGGTTCACTGCCTGCCCGCTAAGTGTCCTGTTCTGGCCCCTTGTCTCCATGGTACCCATCACCTTCTGGAAAATGTCCTCCTCTCTCTTGATTTCTACCCGCGCCAGGTTCTGCCCTAAGGTGCTCGCTGCCATCCCACTCCTTCCTGCCTTTGTCCTCATCTCATCTTCTTGTGCTGCCTTTTGCGCCATGATGCCCGACACCTTTCGTCCGCCTGGCCCTTACTTGTGCCAACTCTGTTACCAGGAAGCTTGCCGCCTGCCCTTCTCTCGCCTGCCACCTACATTTGTCATGTTGCCATTACCATACCAGTTCCTTCACTGGGTTTAGCTCCCAAGATGTCCTCTTTCTGCCCGAGTTTGCTATGATAAAGGCACCCTCTTAAAATGTGGAAGAAGCGTCTCCCCATGAAACTTAGTCACCAGCAGTTACTGTCTAATTGTGCGCAATGCCGATTTCGCGGGCACTTTTAGTGCCGATTTCGCGGGCACTTTTGTAAAAATCGCTGCATTTTTACAAAAGTGCCGATTTCGCGGCAAACCGCGAAATCGCGAAATCGCGAAATCCTGGAGGGTCTGCATATAGACACTACATTCACCTACAAAAATTACAAATTAAATAAAAACATTAACAATGCTTATAAAAGCAATATATCTTTCTAACAAAACTTAAATACACTAAACCAAGTGTTCAACTTGCAAGGAAATTAATTTAATATTTCAACTCCAAACTAAAATATAGTGTAGAAAAATGCAGACATTAATGGGTTAATGGGTGAATATTTACTATTTCCACTTCAATCTAAACCTCATTAGGTAAACTGTTAGACTTTTAGGGTGTACATTTACTATTCCTATTCCACTGTAAACCACATTAAAGAAAGTATGTGATTTTGAGAGGTGTAGATTTACTATTCCCACTTCAATGTAACAAAATTGGATAAAGTATTGGACTTTAAGGGTTGTAGATTTACTATTCCCACCAATCAAAGTCACATTGGGGAAAGGGTTGGACTTTGAGGGGTTGACATGTCCACCACGACGTCTGCTGTTACTCCTCAGAAGTGGTACAATTCTCAATGGGCCACTTCCAGGCAACACCAATTCCCCGAGTTTGTCCAAGAACGATCAGGGCATTGGAGGGTCCAGGTGCAGGTTATGGGTTTTTGGGATGAGTTACAGCCAAGAGGGAGATCTGTAATGACATAAATATGTTCTGATTACACATGTGGTCTATCTTATGTATTTTTTTATTATGTTTTCTTCTTATTAAGGCATACATGTACCTTTTCTCAAGACTTCTTTGGAGCTGTGTTAGTGAGAGCATTATGGCTTTCTTCAGATACTAATTCTGTCATTGATGCAAACAAATAATACTACATTAGTATTCCACATATCAGTTCCAGGTTACAGTTTTTATTTCTATGTTATTCACCTCTGTTGCTCTCGTATTCATATGTTTTCTTGCATTATTTTGTCTTATCTATTGGACATGAAGTTTGTTGTAAAATGGTTTTAAAGGTTGATGTCACCTTGTCATTTTACAATTTTAGAATCTACTGTCCTTTTCCTTTTAAGAATTTCCTTTTGCGCACAACACTCAGGCTGATACAGGAATTTAGGGTAAGTAGTGTTCTACAGTATTCTTTACTAAGATATGAGGAGAGTCGTTTCTCTGTAATGTCCTTTTATTTTGCGCACATGAAAATAGAGATTTCCTTCTCCTTCTATATTATGTGTATTTCTGTTATTTCTTTTCTTTGCATATACAATTTCTTTTGAAGTTTTAAGTTATAATTTCCATGAACTACAACATTTTTCTTATCACCAAATTGTTTGTAAGTTTCCATTACATCTAAACAAAGTCAACAATGAGGGGGCAGAACCATGCCATTACCTTACCTGTTCTTGGTTTTTTTGTGGGGAAGGGCATTCTATATATATATATATATATATTTTAATATCTTTTAGTTTAGTATTTTTATTGAAACAATATAGCAATACACAAATTCCATCAAAACAGTTCATAAACTAAATTGAGCACAGTAAGAACGAAGTAATAAAGTATTTGATAACATCTAGAATAGAAGTAAACACCTGAAGTAAAAACTAGACTGTATAAAATGTATTTAAAGGAAAATATTGTAAGGAAAGAGAAAAGGAGAAAATTAAGTGAGAAGAGAGGGAGAAATATAAAAAGGAACAGAGAGAAGAAGAGAAGAAACTACACTCTTTATAAAAAAATTGAAAAGAACTTCCTAAAAACAGTGTATTAATAAATTATACAAAAAGGGGAACAATAGAATAAATAATGAATTAAGAGTAACAATGGCCTAAGCATTATATATGGGAAAAGAAAGATAACTAAACTGTATTATTTGCATGTAAAGTCAAATATTGAATCAAATGTTCCCACAGTGTTGGAGGGTAATATTAACTGATGATTTCCAATTAGGTGTAATACATGTAAGCTAACTGCAATCAACAGATCAACTAGTTTGTGCAGCATTTTATTCTGTGGCCATGAATTACTCACCCCCCCCAAGAAACAAACCCACAATGGAGAATGAAATGTGAACCGGAGTGACATCCCTTATTCTTGGCCATACCAGCACCCAAAAATGGGACAGCTTAGGACATGAAAAAAACATGTGAAGGTAGGTACCAGATTTTTTATTACAATGTCAATGGTGTCCTGATTGAGTAATTTGAGCTTAAACAAATATGCTGTTGAATGATAAAGCCTGTTATTGAAATAGTATAATGTTTGAGTGAAATAGGTGGGGCGTGCGGCGGAATGATTTTTTTCCCATATTTTCTGCCAGAACCAACTAGAAGGCAAATCAAATTCCCATATTAGTTCCAACTTGGAATAAGCTCTGTTGAAAGGGGGGTTATTAGTGTTTTATAAATTAGTGCCACTTTGGAAGGGGATGTGATATAGCTATGAGAGGGTTGTGGACTCTGTCTCATAGTAGAAAGAGTAGGGAGAGCAGTGATTCCAAGAGTTGATATTGTTTGAGATATTTCGGAAAAAGATAAAAAGAAGAAGAGAGGGTATCAAATGGGATAATTTCATTGTTATTGAAAAGTAAATGAGAGATTGTAAATAAACCCTTGTTTAACCAATTTCACCACTAGAAATGTTTGCCATTAACTGAAATATGTTTATTATTCCAAATAGGACTCTGAACAAATTACTCATATGAAGAGAAGTGTGCAACTAAATTGGGGTTGCAAAGAGAGCAGGAGTGTGATATGACTGTCAGTATCCAATATTTGGGGGGATAAGAAACATGTAGTATATGTGTATGAGAGAATGGAGAGGAAAGAGCTAGCTCTAGCTGATGCCACAGTTTGGATTGAGAGTCAGACTAGTCAAAGAAACAATCTTGGCCATGTTTAATCCCAAATGCTTTCTGATGGTGAAAGAAGTCAGGGAATTAACCCCTCTCGAATATTTAGGTAATTCTAAGTGCTCTAGGGAGATAGGAGATGGTTTCCCATTCCACAAGAATCTAGATAAAAGCAGATCAATAGCTATGAAGTATTTATTAGGGATTTGTATTGGCAATATCTTGAGATAATAATTAATGATAGGAAGTAGCATCATTTTAATTGTATCGAGGTGGCCCCATCATGACAAGAATAAAGGTGACCAGCCCTGTGTCAGTTTTACAATATTTTCAAGAAGGGCATCCATATTCGAATGAAGTGTGTCTCTTAGATTGTTGCGAAATATGACTCCTAGGCATTTGGCATTATTGGGGGTTCCACGAGAAGCTTGTTCCAACAAAAGAAGATTTTAAACAGAACTTATTTAAAGGCATCACTTCGGACTTGCCTATATGTTAAGTTTATAACCAGACATCCTGAGTATGTACCTAATTCTTCAAAGAAGTGATGAAGATAGGATTCTGGTTTAGAGAGATAAAGAAGAATGTCATCCGCATATGCGGTGAATTTAATCGGTACATTATTTAGCAGGAAAGCAGAAAAGCCGTCAGAATGCTTCAATCTTTATAAGAAAGGCTCACAGGCTAGGATAAACAATAAACGCGATAAAGGACATACCTGCCTTGAGCCTCGTTTAAGGGGAAACTACCAGGATTGTACTCCATTAACCAAGACTGAGGTGTAGGGAGAGGAATATAATAAGGTAATGAGTTCTATGAATTGTGAACCAAACCTGTGTCAGCAGAGAGCATGCATAGGAAATTGCCAGTCCACCCCATCAAAAGCCTTCTCGGCATCCAAAGCTACCGCCACAAGACAGTGTTTAAGCTTAGGTGCTTTACTGAGAACGTTAAAAAAAACAAGCAAATTATCCATAATATTCATATTTTTAACAAAGCCTGATTGCTCAACATCAATGAGATCAGGCATAAATTTGTTAAGTCTAAGAGCTTTAGGAAAGATTATACAATCTGTATTTATTAGTGATATGGGACGGTAATTATTGCATTGAGAAAGATCTCTGTTCTTTTTCGGAATGAGGCATATCATAGCTTCTGCAAAAGAGCTTGAAGATATATTGAGTGAGAGAAAATGAGTGATCAATTTGAATACTTGAGGAAAAAGCAATTTAGAGAAGTGGAGTTAAAATTCGACTGTGAACCCATATGGTCCAGGCCCTTTACTTACTGGAAGACATTTAACTGCTAAATACAGTTATTCCTCTCACAATGGATTTTCGAGAGAAGCAAGATCATTTGGTGAGGACTTACTCATTAAAGTATGAGCAAAAAAGGACTTGATAGACTCCTTAGAAGGCATAGATTCAGGAGTATAAAGTGTTTGATAATATGTGGCAAAACAGTCAGCAATATCCTAGTCGCAAAAGAGGGTATTGTCGGATTGATTGGTAATGGTTTTAATGGAGGATTTTTCTTTTCTAAAATGTTTAAAATGGAAGCAGATTCTTTTTCCCGAGCTTTCTCCAGAGCTTTCCATTTGTTAGAAATGTAGCTAATAATAAATCCTCTGGAAGCCGCATTAAATGCATCCCAAACTAAATGAAAGAGGTGCCTCCTACATCATTAATCTCATCATGAACAAATGCCTCATACGAAATAATGAAAGTTTTATCAGAAAGCAGATAATTTTAGAACCTCCAGTAGGACCTAGGTGCAGAATCGAGGAGAACATCTAGATCGGTACTGACCGGGGCATGATCCGAGATCAAAATTGAGCCTATTTCCGTTTTTACAAGATGTTGGGTGAGGTTTTTGCTAAGAAAAACACAATCAGTTCTAGTTTGAAATCTATGGGAAGTCGAATAGAAGGAGAATTCATGAAGAGATGGGAGTGCTAATCTCCATGAATCCAAAAGAGCACTATGCATGATAGCGCACTTAAATGCCTTGTGAGCTTTATGAGGAAGAAACCTTGAGGAAGAGCAACGGTCTAGGAAGGGATCAAGAATTTGATTGCAGTTGCCTTCCAGGATAAAGTTTTCAGTATAATCTTGTGTAACCTTCTGTGAAATAACCCTCCAAAAAGTGGGATTAGGGTTAGTAGGACCACAAACATTGAGAATCATAAAAGGGATGCCATAGATTTTTTGTTGAACCAGAACCCATCTACCATCTTCATCATGTTCCTGGGTAACAAGTGAAATATTTAGACTTTTCTGACATAGGATAACCAACCCATTCTTATGCTGCACAGAGGGAGAAACATATAATTCACCCACCCATTGTTTTTTTAGCTTGTCAACATCCGTTTCAGTAAGATGATTTTCCTGAAGTAGTGCTAGTTGACTGCGTAATTGAGATAGGTGAGACAATACACGTTGGCATTTGATAGGGTTTTTCAAACCTTTGACATTCCTGGTTGTAATTCTAATCAGCATTTTAGCAGAAGTCATTGTAAACATTGAGAAAATACATAAACATAGTGATGGTGCACCAATAAAGTTTCAGCAATAAAAACAGGGGGGAAAGAGAGGAAAGAGTAAGATGAAAAAAGGAGAAAGAGAAAAAAAGACGGAAGAAATACCCCCGAAAAGTAAAGAAAACATAAATGCAACATAGGAAGGAAATAGCTTAGTTGCAATAATGACGTTGCATGAAAATAAATACATCGCAATGGGATGAGGAGGGTTCAGAGCACCTAAAGAGAAGATAGAGCCAGACTCTGCTCTAGCGAACTCGGAGGTGAATACAGTGAACAATTAGAGAACATATTTAGAAGAGAAAAATATACAACAAAGGCTAATAAGGCTGTTAAACATGAATCGATTTATAGAAAGGTGGAATACAGAGGATAAAGAACGTACCGAATAACTTGCCATGAAATATGAAAGGTAGGGTGTTGAGGAAACAGCACACATATTGATGGGGGCGACACACTAGGACAGGAGACAGACACCATATAATGTTCTGGACTGTAAAACAAAGGAACAAAAGCTGATTATACAGAGCACAAAGACCAAGGAAACACAATGCCTACGTAAAAGAGATCGCTATGGTAAACAAAAAGAGAAAACAACAAGGCAAAATTACCAATCATGTTTTTGCTGCAGCACCAATCTCCATGTCCTCAAGGCAATGCTGGCAAAGAAATTCCTGCAATTTGGCTAGCTCCTCGAAAGTATAAGAAATCTCCTTATATGTGATTTTAAAGAAACAAGGATGAACAAGACCATATCTGGTGTTCATGGATATTAGTTGTGGGCGAAGTTCAAGAACACGTTTCTTCCTTGCGGTCATTTCATTAGAGACATCCTGCGAGACAAAACTCCTGTGACCAGACCATTGAAGAGGTACGGCTTGCTTAGCCACTGAAAGGATCTGCATTAAATCAGTGTGCTGCAAAAAAAGAATAATGATGCCTCGGATTTCTGTGGAGAAGCTATGGTGGAAGGTTTGGGACCAAGGCAATGTGCACGTTGAATATTAAGTTGACTGTGATCCGGTAAGTGCACAATAGTAGGAATGATCCGCTGCAAAAAGGAGATCATATTAGCGCCCTCTGAATTCTCCAGAATACCATAAAGGCATAAGTTATTTCTACGATTCCTGTTTTCCAGGTCTTTGGTGGTCCTTTTCAGAAGCTTTAGTTCCTTTGTCAGCTGAGAAACCATATGGAGCAAGACCTCCACATTACTAATGCTCTGCTCGACAGCTGTGATACGTTGGTCACGAGAGGACCATTTCTCCTCAATGTGCAAAAGGAGGCTTAGTTTCCACTACAAAGGGTTTTAGAGCTCTTAATTCTTCCATTACATCATCAAAGGTGAACGGAAGGGGTGACTTTGAGGAAGAATCTGAGTCCTTCTTAAGTCTCTTAACTTGACCAGACGATTTCTTCAGCAGAGCCACAGATTCAACATTAGAACATCCCATCCCAAGGTCGTTGGAGTTCTCCACAAGTACTAACAAGGTCTTGGGAGCAGGATCCCTTTAACAACCTTTAGGACGCGTGATGCTTTTGAGGGAAGATGTGTGAGGAGTAACTTTGCCCTTCTGCTTCAAGGACCTACCCATAAATTAGTAGCCCAAACTATTAATGGATCAAGTCCAGTGATGCAGCTGAGGCTGATGACCAGAATGATGCAAAGTTTCCCAGCCAAAATAGGTCTATAATCCCAAAAATCAATAGTGTCCCAGGTAACAGCAGTAGCAGGTGCCCGCTGCAGATCACAGTATATGAAGAAGGTAGGTGAGGCCATTAAGCAGGAAAAGCACCTGAAACCCCTGTGACGTCGCACAAATCCAGTCAGAAACAAATGAGGACACAGCCAGCACTATACATTGACCACACGTCAGAGGACTCCAAAAGAAAACAAAGCACCCATTAAAGAATAATATTTACAGTCTTACTGTGACAGGGACACCGGTTTTCTAGTAGGTAGAGATGCAGAATCAAGAGTCTCCATCCGGTGAGGTGCCTCGCAGGAAATCCTCACAGAGTCATGAAATGGCTGCCACTTTTAAAGCAAACCACACTGAAAGTGGAGTTTAAAGTCAACAGAGGGCGCTAGATGATAAATAATGGGGGTAGAGGAATTCATTCACCTTCTAAAACAGAATCCCAGCACTCAGAGATGAAAACATCCTGAAAAGCAGCCATGGAGACAAGCGTCCGCCGGAGCCACCTGGGAGATTTAAGGTCTGGCGACCATCTTGTACAGCGCGCGCGCGCGACCTCTCTCTGGGCATTCTATATTGATCCTACTGTTGCACATCAAGAATGGAATCTTTAAGGCTCTTATTGTCCAGAAGAGCACCTTTCAACTAGAACTAAAGTCAAGACTCAGGCACAGGAGATCCTTCTCTGTTCTATAAATCTCAGAATAGAAGGTGAGTGTGCCAGGGCGTGGCTCCCTTTTATAGCATGAGCTGCACAAAATTGCTGTCACATGCAACTATGGGAATTGAAGTCCCAAAGCTGATAAAGCCTGCTTTCCATGTGATATTGAGCATTGGTGTTCTTCATGAATGTATCTAAGACGGCAGTATGTGGTATTTCAATGCTGTCTCAGGTAATCATGACAGTACACTCTTCTAAAGCCGTTTCATGGAGTGTGGCTTTGTTTGGATGAAGAGAGTAAAGTCATGCAACCAATTTAGAGCATCGAGAATATGCCCAGGCTGCCAGAAATTTTCCTCAGGCCCAAATCCCTCCTAGGATAGCAGATACCATATTGTTCTAATGCAAAATTTGGAGTTGAGGATAACACAAACTTCATATTCAGGTTTACCATGAATGAAAACTGGTAATGGTCTTTTCCATTGTTTTATACTTGCTGGTTTCAGGAGAGAGGTGTGGAGAACATGATGAATATGAGATCTAGCTGATAACTTCAACTTCAACATTGCTAGACTGATCCTTTGCTTTATCCTGTAGGGACCAATAAAACATGGTCGGAACTTGTTTGTTGGCAAAAAGAAATTTTTCAGAGTAAACAACCATACTTGATCTCCAGTTTTATATGGCATTTCCTCAGGTTTTTTTTTATCAGATTGTCTCTAATACTTTGCTTTAGAATGCTCCAAGTTCTTTTTTACTAGTGATATGGTTATTTGAATTTCTCTTTTACTCTGGAAGTTACTGCAAGAACTGCTGACTTTCCCAGAGTTTGTGTGAAAGGGAGAAACCAAGGGTGCCTTCCATATAGGCTAATGAAGGGTGAATGGGCGGTAGAAGAATGTTTGGAGTCGATATAAGCAATTTCTGTAACCATAGTAGATCTACCCAGGAGATTGCTGAATCTGCTAGATAACTTCATAAGAACTGTTTCAAGCTCTGGTTGTTCCTCCCTGTCTGTCTACTGTACTGTGGGTGGAAATGTGTAGATATAGTGGTTTCCAGCATAAAAACAGAACACTTGCCAAAACTTTGATGTGAACTGCGATCCACTGACCCAGATGATTTTCTTAGGTTACCATGCTGTCATACAGTGTGAATCCTCAACAAGTTGGGCTGCGTTAGAAATTCCCGAACATGTGATGAAGTGGGTCTTTTTTGTTAAAATATTCACTTTAACTAGGAAATGTTTTTGTTTTTGATCTTTTGGCAAAGCTGTAATAAAGTGTAAGGATATATATTCCCATGAATGAATTGGAGTGGGCAAAGGCAGTAGCAGCCCATGGTTTTGAGTGATCTACATTGGTTTGAGCATAAACATCAGAATCTCGGATAGCGTCAATCATATCTCAACGCAAGGTAGGCCACGAGAATCTCCTTTGAATGAGTTCTGAAGTTTTAGCCATGCCACGGTGGCCTGTCTTAGGAATCACATGACACCATTTAAAATCATTTGTTGAAGTTTTTTTAGTAGGTATGAATAGTCTTTCACTGTAGAAAGGAAGGCTAGAAATGATTTTTCTCGTGGGGTCTAGTTTTACCCGACTTTTACCCTGGGGACTTTGAAAACATGATCATATCTTTTCTAAGAATGCTTCTTGGTTGATTGGTCCTATAACCTGTTTTGGTTTCAGAAAGGGTTGTTTCTAGGTTTCCAAGGTGTTATCATTGGACTCCTTTCTCCTTTGAGAAAGGTTACTATGAGGTCGAATTCTGTGAAGAAGAGCATCCATCGTAATTGCCTTGGATTTAGTCATCGAGCTGAATTCAAACATTTTAGATTTTGGTGGCCTGTGAATACAGTCACTGAGTATTTGTCCCCCAGATGGTAGTGTTGGCATTCTTTGAAGGCTTCTTTGATTGCTAACAATTGTTTTTCTGCAATTGTATAATTGCATTTGGCAAAATGCAACTTTCTAGATAGGAAGGCAATCAGGGGTAATTGGCCTTTAAGAGCTCTGTAATATATGCACATTCATAAATCCCCATTGGTCAGGTGTAATTGGACATTAAATGTCCTGTAATCTATGCACACACTTAACTCCCCATTGGCCCTCAGTATAAAGAACAAGGGTGAGGCCACTGGGGATCATGAGGGTCAAATGAATTCGTTAGCTAGCTGTTTAGATAGGTTTTAAGATGGTTATTTTCAGAATCTGTAAGTAATAGGTCTGTTGTTATTGGGAATCAAGTACCCCATTGTAGCACTTGACTATCTAAGGGTAGCGAAGCAGAGCAACCCAAGGCCTACTCTACGAATGTGGTGTGGGCTTGGAGGTGTTGTGGGCTAATATCCCAGCTCTCTGGTACATGACAAATAACACTCAATAAACAAATGATCAATTATGCTTTTTCCTATAAAAAGGAAAAGTATTTTATTGCACAAGACTACTGAATACCCCGCAGAGCCATTGGCACCTCAGCAAGCCTAACCATAAATCACTGCCCTCTCACACATATGCCTAGACTGAGTTTCATAAGGGTGCAATTATAAAAAGTCAGGGCTAATGACTTTGTCAGGGTGTCACCACATTATTTAAAGCAAAGATAAAGCATTATAGATCTTTAGAACACCATTAAAGTCAATAGAAATGGTACCATCTTAAGTTACTCATAATTGAAACATATTCCATTGTATTGTTAATATCATCCATGTTAAAAAAAAGAATTATTGAAAACAATTCATGAAGTCTTTTTTCTCCTTTGACAATGCTGCCGCTACAGCTTTAGAACCAACCAACTGACCAACTAGCCAACAGGAGTTCATGCACTCCAAAGCATTCATGCGAAAGCAAATGGTCCAGGAGTACCTGAAAACATGAAAAACCTCTCCCAGGCATCATGAAGATAATCCCTTGGAGACTTAGGGTGACTGTGGGGGAAAACTTGTGTGGGGCTCTGATGATGGATGTTACAGTCCTGGAAGCTCTCAAATCACTTTGCAAAACGTTGGTGATGCCCTTGCCCTTCCTGTGCACCATGAGAAACAATATTCTAATTTTTGGGCCCACACATGGCTTTATGGGTTGCTCCTTCAGCCCTTGGCTTGAATTTTAGATTAGCAGCCTCACCGCTTGTGGAAATGTTTTTTTTTAAAAAGAATTCAGCCTCATGTCACAATGTTTATTTTTGATAGTGGGTACTCGGTCCCACTTGTGGCAAGCACATGCATTTGTTTTCCTGGAGGGCTACAGGGGAAGCCTTCCTACCCATGTGGCCCCTGATGGCTCCTTCATGCCATGCATGGGAAATGGATTCGGTCTGCTATCTCCCATTTGTGGTCATCGCAGGCAGGTAGATGATGTTGGCAGTGTGCTCCACCATTTCACCCATACATGGGCACAGGGAGAGGGGAGGCACATCTCCATCCATTGAGCTTTATTAGAGATCAATCTTGTGCCTGTCTCAGGAAGATGGGATGGCCTGGAACAGATTTCTAATGCATGGGCCTTGTGGGATGTGGTCCCTGGGACCAAAAGTAATTGTGGGGATCCAGGCGCACCCCCTCTACATTAAAATTAAATGGAGGTGGTTGCACTGGTTCCGGGGGGTGGAGGAGCTTGGCCCTAGTTGGGAGTATTTGTAGAAATCCCAGAGAAGCTCAATGTGCTATGTTTCCATCCCTTTCCAGCGGGGGACCAAGATTCAGATTCCATTTTCTCCTGTTCCATTGGCTGATCTTCATGAAAAAGGTATTGTTTCACCCCTGTTGACCAATTCTAGTCCCCAGGGTCATTTTCTTCAGGACTCCTGGTCTCTAATGATACTTTCATTGTGTAGCTTGATTTTTGAGGCTCCCTTCGCTAGACCTGTCCTCTGCCTGGGCTCCGTCCTGATAAGATGAAGGGTGTGTAAGCAAGAAGGGAAGAAGCCTGGTAAGGGAATCGGCAGGGAGTAAGTGTGTTATGAACTGGTGGAAATGTATGGCCCCCAGATAGTCAATAAGACTTCTGATTTGTCTTGCAGTTCATACATAATGTGTTCAAATGAGGTAGTCTTATAATTTGTACCAGCCATTCATCATGAGTAAGTTTGGGGTTATCACCCATGTAATAATATTCATATCTTGGCGACTGTTAAGGCTGTTGCCAACATGCTTTTCTGAATGCATGCAAGGGTGTTAAGCCTGACATGTCATGTAGCATGACCAACTTCTTTGGTAGTGTTAAGTGCAGGTCTATAGTCTCTCATGAGGTATTCCCCACTGACGCTCAGTACCTGGACTGTGAAGGGCAGTCATTAAGTATGTAGCTGATATCACACTAAAGAGGTATCCAGTACCAGTTGTGTAAGGACTTGAAAAGTCTATACTTTATCCTAGGTTCCCTGACCCCTTTGTTTAGATTTTCGTTCACTTCTACCCTTTCATCCTCCGTGTATTCAGTCTGTAGAATCCCTTGCCATTTGTTGTATAGATGATCTATGAAAAGTTTGGAATTACATTGATGCACTAAGAAGTCGTAAAATTCAGAGGTAACCCCTTTACACAGTCCCCATTGTTTCAGAAATCATAAAATGGTGGAATCTTGTATCGCCCATGGTGGACTTTACAATCTGCTTCGAAGACAATGCTTCAACTGTACAAATTTCATAATGGATAGATGAAAGTCTTCCTGCAACATTTCTAAAGTATTAAGTTTACTCTGTGATATCAACTGATCCAACATGACATCCCTCACGCATAGGCTGGCATTATTCCCCACAGGCTCTCGGACATGTAATCCAGTATCACATTGCAGCAGTTTATGAGAATGTATCCATGTTTGCACCATAGCTTGGATTATAAGATTTATAGTCAGTGATGTTGGAGCTTTAGAGTTATACAACAACTGTAGCTTTATACCTACATGTGTGAGTTCCTGTTCTATGTGACTCAGAGGTGCCTAACTACTACTTTTGACCACATATGCACCATTTGTGATAACTGAAGTGCTGTGTAGTAATTGTCAACACATGGCAGGGTCCTACCACCCCTTGTTCTATGAGCTGTTAATTTAGATATTCCTCCTAGGCTTTATATTCCATCAAACAAAGCTCTTAATCACTCTCTCAATGGGTCTCAAGAGTGGAATCCAAACCGGCAGAGGTAGCATACCCAGCACATATGTGAAGCGAGGAACCACTGCCACCTTTATTGCCTGCATTCTGCTCCATAATGATAAATTCAGCCAATAGCATTTCCTATAGTCTGCATTGGTTTTAGTTATGAGTGGGTCTAAATTTTCCCATATCATCCTTTCTAAGCCTCTGTTGACATGTATCATCAAATATTTGAGCCTTTTGGGTTTCCACTGGAACTGAGTTTCAGTTATAGGAGCGATCCTGGTGATGAGAGACATGGGTAAGGATTCCCTCTTGCCCCAGTTGACTTTGTGGCATAAAATAACTGAAAAATCTGTTATAATTGCCATGAGTTTTGGAAAAGGGGTATTTAAATTCATAAGTGTGAGTAGTATGCTGTCTGTATGCAATAAAAATTTTGAAAGGCCTTCTGGTGTGGTAACCTCCATTATCTCGTTGATAAGTTGAGATTTCACACGTAATCCAGGTCCAGTTTCAGGTATTTATTCAAATACACCGTACAGACCACCAGCCCAGAAACAGCTTGGTATAACTGCCTTTACAATTCAAATCTAAACATCAGCACAAGGACAATATATTGTGTTGTCATTAATGACCACTGGATTGGCTCCATCACCCAGCAACCATGACATAGGTAAGAATCCATTAGAAGGTCCTGATACTGGGTATAAGTTAAGGATCCATTATAAAGGTCCTGAAACTGGGTATAGACCATAACACATCTTCCCCCCCTTACAACACAATAGAGTAAAATAAAGGAAAATAAAATAAAACACAAAAAACGAAAACATTATGCCTAACATACCAAAAAGAATGATACATCCAGAAAGATGAACTAAGAGATGGCTGTATCATCAATTTACTATCAATTCATTCACATCATTGCATAATCGCTGTGCCACAGAGGTCAAGAACTCAATCTCTTAGTGGATTTCTCACCCACCAAACTCCGGCTGTGCTCTATAGGTCGATCAGCTTGGTCAGAGGAATTCCCCCTTTGCGAATACTTGTCAGGTTTAGGAAATCTGTCATCACATTTTGCCAGTCTAGACATGCTCCATACATCCCCAGAGTTCAAAACCACAACATTTTTCCTCAACTCTGTAATCACAAACGGACCCATAAACCTGGAGCGCCCTTTCTTAGGGAACCCTGGTCTCCTGACTAGCACCTTTTTCCCAACGCTCCAATGCCTATGTTGGGCACATTTCTTCTTGTCAAACCAGGACTTGTACCTTTCCTGGTAAGACACTCTCTTAGCTATAGGATTATTTTCCCCGTACTTTCTATCCTTTTCAACCAACCCCACTCTCAACCACACTGGACTAAATTTACCATGTGGCTTCCTGCCTCTCAAAACAGAAAAAGGAGAGACCAACGTCACACTGTTGGGCGTGTTACGGTGAGCCCACCATGTCTCCCTGAACATGCATTTTAATGTAAATGTAAATCCGTATTTGTAAAGTGCGAACTACTCGCCCTTAAGGTCTCAAGGCGCTAGGGGCCGTCGTGGAAATTAAGTGAGCTATTGCCCAGAGTCACAAGTTGCTGAGCTGAGCTGCCGCCGGAGATCGAACCGTGAGCCCTGTGCTCCGAAGTCAGCTGCCCTGGCCACTGCACCACACCTCTTCCACTAATGATGTTTTGGTTGTAGTGCTCTCTGTGCACAACTATTCACCAACTTGTTCATGCTCTCCGCCAAACCATTAGCTTGCAGAGAATATAAAGCAGTTTTATAATGCACAATAGATAATTCTTTGAGGAAAAGACACATTTCCTGAGATGCAAATTGCACCCCGTTGTCCGAGATAAGACATTTGGGAATACCCAAGAAAAATCCCTCAGAAAGGAACTCTACCACGGTCCTGGTGTTTACTTGACATACACACCAGGTAACGACCCATTTAGAGGTATAATCGACCAATATCAATACATAGCATTCATCATGAGCTAAAAGCTCAAAGGGTCCTGCAATATCTAAACCTAACTTTGACCAGGGTTCCATAGGAATCTCCACAGGAGACAAGGGAACTACGTGTGTCTTCTTACTCTTGTCATTGTTAGCACACTCCCAACAATCTTTCACGACTTCTTCAACCTGGCGATCCATGACAGGCCACCAATACCATTCACAAACTCTTGACTTAGTTAAATTTCTCCCCAGGTACCCTTCATGTTCCAAATTAATAAGCTTGTTTTTCAAGTCAACAGGTGGTATCACCCTGCCCCCCCTAAGGAGTCTTTCTTCAATTATGCAAAGCTTGTTCTCAACATTTAGGAAACCCTTCAAGGAATCCGGCACCTCTTTATCCTCTGGCCAACCTTTGACAATGAAATCTTTGAGCATGTCTAAACTTTTGTCATTTTTACATGCTACAGACCACTCTTCAGCATTAACTACTGATTCACAAACGCATGCAACCTAGGATTTCTCCACCTGTTCACCACCTTGATCTAAAGGCAGTGTCGATAAGCAATCTGCAGCCATGTTCTTAGGACCAGGCACATATTCCACACTGAAACTGAACTCAGTCAACCCTTCCATCCATCTCTTAATGCGAAGAGATACATTTTCAACTTCTCTGCAAGTAAAAATTTGACATAATGGCCGGTGATCAGATCTAATTACAATTGGAATTCCCCACAAGAAGAATTTAAAATGCCCAGAATACAGCCAGTGCTTCTCGCTCGATCACGGAGTATCGTTCCTCAGCCCCTCCAAGAGAACGAGAAGCAAAAGCCACAACCTTAGATTCGCCATCAACAACCTGAGCAAGGACTGCCCTCAAACCACGCATGTTAGCATCCGTTGACAGTACTGTTCTCTTGCACGCATCAAAGTGCCCAAGGGTAGGCAATTTAGAAATAATCTCTTTGATGCTATTTAAAGCAATGGTGCACTACTCTGACCACATGAATTTGGAATTCTTTTTCAACAGTAACCTCAATGGTGAAGACAAACTAGCAAAGTTGGGAATAAACTTCGAGCAGAATTCAGCCAACCCACAAAGAAAGATCGCACATGGTCTCTATTTTCCGGTGTAGGTGCTTTCACAATGCTTTTGGCCAAATCCAACTTAGGGCTTATTCCCTCTACCGAAATTGTATGTCCAAGGTAATTCACTGAGGTCACCTGAAATCTACACTTCTTCTTCAACACCAGACCAGCCTCCTGCAACCGATGTAGAACTTCCCACAATTGTTTATCATGTTCGTGTTGGTCCTTGACATAAACCATTATGTTATCCTGAAAAATCAGTACTTTGTGCACCCCTTCCAAGATCTTCCTCATGACCCTTTGAAAACAAGCGGCTGCAGAGGCTAACCCAAAAGGCATTCGAATAAACCTATAGGCACCTAAAGGAGTCACAAATGATGTGAAATGCCTTGAATCCAGGTGGAGTAACACTTGATGGTAGGAAGAGGATAAGTCCATAACACTAAAGAGTTTTGCATCTTTAATTAAAGCCAATGTTTCTGAAATATTTGGCAGTGGCTGCCGGTCCACCCAAATGGGTTTGTTAAGTCCCCGCAAGCCCACAAACATCCTAATCTCTTTTCCCCCCTCATTAGGTGCCAAAACAATCGGGGCCAATCACTCCGAACATTCAATCTCTTCGATTACACCTGCTTTTAGAAGTTTCTTCAATTTCTGATCTAAGGGTTCCATCATCACGTGAGGCACTTTCCTTACTTTGATTGCAAAAGGCTGAGCACCGTGTTTCAAAACAATCCTATGCTCAAAATTCCTCAACAAACCTAACTTGTCATTAAATACTTTGGGAAACTGTGAATGAACCTACTCAGGTAATTGTCCTGTGGAAAGAAACAAAACTTTTTGTGGACTATTAGGTTTCAATGTTATACCTACGTCTCTCTGATGCCTCCACCCCAACAAATTGTCACCTCTTTTGGCAACATACATTTTGCCTACTGTTTCTCTCTCTAAAAATGGTATCTTCATCATTACATATCCAAGCACATCAATTTTAACACTTCCATAACCTACTGGATTAATATCTAATGGAGACAGTTCAATTTCATCTTTACCAAACACCGCTTCCCAATTTTTATCTCCAACCATTGTGTAAGGCGAACCAGAGTCAGCCAGAACTGACAGTTGCTCCCCACCAACAACAATTTTGCAGTCAGGCATCTCCAGCTTGTCACCCTCCATTACACCATCATCTCTCACACTCAGAACACATTTTTTCTCTTCTTCCACACAATGTACAGTTTGACCCTTAGTGCCAATACTGCAGCACACCTGTGCATAATTTCCCTTCTTACCACACTTCTTGCATGAAGCAAACCTTGCATGATAACCAGGACTATTAGACAAATGCCCTTCACTACCACATCTAAAGCATTTCAATCCACTAACGCCACGTCCAAAATTGGCGTTTCCATCACTGACAACCTTCTTGCCCAATTCACCTTTAGATTGTTTTTCGAGCTCTCCCACCTTGCTACAATTTTTCTTAATTTCATGCACCGCACACTCCTCAGCTATAATATCTTTACCTTTCTCATCTCTCATTTCATGTACCCACATATTGGTATTTTCCATACCTTCCACAATGGCTATTGTCTCTTTCAAATCTGGGCCCTGTGAAAGACGTTTTGTTGAATCCTTACATCATTTGTGCACCTAACAATTTGATCCCTCACCAGGGAATCTGTGAGCTGTTCGAAATCACAAGTGCGTGCAAGTGTCTTCAGTGTTGCAACATAACTCCCTATTTTCTCTTGTTTCCCTTGTATCCTTGTGAAGAATTTCTGTTGTTCAAGAACCACATTTATTTTTTACCCAAAATGTTTTTCCAACATCTTGACAGACATGTCAAAAACATTATCCGGCTCACCTTTACCACATCCCACAGTAATGTCATCCAAACTTTCATATACATGTCTCCCTTCAATACCTAAATTATGCAGTAATACAGCCCGCTTCCTTACAGCAGAAAACTTCTCCCCACCAATAGCAAGCAAATAAGAGTCAAACAATAATTTCTTTCTCTTCCATGTTAAAACTGGGTCACCCTTATCTGAAAGAAACTGAGACATGCTAGAAGATGCCATAATGAAATACAAAAACTTCCCCCCACTAGCGACTAGAAAGCAATTAAAGATTTGCCCCCCAAAAGGAAAAACAAAAATGTGTGTACAATTAAATTACATTACTTGCACAATTTGAGGATTTTGCCACTAGCATATGTTTAGATGTGAATATCACCATTAACCCTAAGAAGAAAAAATGGTGTGTGTTTCGCCGTGTACAGCACCACCAATATCGCCAACAGATCAAGGTGTGCGTATCACAGTGTACACAGGAAAGGACAAATTAGTTGCACAATTTTACAGGAGATATGAGCGCACAACAGCACTGGTTACACAAAGATTTCAGAACTAGCACAGATTTAAGTGTGCATATCACTGTATATGCATAGGAGAAAGAATAGTGTGTGTATCACATGTGCACCACCATCACATTTTGACAACAGATCAGGGTGTGTGTATCACCATGTACGCAGGAAAGGACATAACAGATGTGCCAGCCTTCAGGAAAAGGTGTGCATGTCACCACACTGGTTGCTGAAATTCGAGGAAGATTACAAAAGTGGCTGTCTCTTTAAGAAGCCACACAACTTGTCTGAGAGGTGAGCGCACCCCGCTCATGTTCAGCCAAAACCGGAACTGCAGGAAAGAGACTCTCGGCTGAATTACAACCCTTGCGGCTGCCGAACACGAACCCTGGATGGAGCACTCGTGGGGGAGTCACTGCCCCAATCGTGGATGCCAGCAAGTAATACGGTAAGCACCACCAGGAATGCTGATACACACTCTCAGAAATGAGCACACCGCAAACAATTTACGTCGAAAGAGCTGTCACACGCAAGTGATAACTGTCGTCCGGCAGTTATGTAACGCAGTAATTACCACAACTGCGCTCAGGGTTAAATGCTCCAGATATTTGCGGGTTTATAAACCCATACACAGTACTCATGGCTCCCCAGATCCTTTAGTTGTGAAGAGATATATTTCTCCGTCGAAATGCTTGACACAGCTGCTGTTCTTCGTGGGTTTGTTGGGAAGCTGATGGTCCTCACACACCTGTGCCCAGCAGGTGTTCGTCCCCAATGATAAGTTGAGATATCACACGTAATCCAGGTCCCGTTTCAGGTATTTATTCAAGTACAGCTTACAGGCCACCAGCCTAGAAACAGCTTGGTATAACTGCCATTACATTTAAATCTAAACATCAGCACAAGGACAATACATTTTGTTGCCATTAATGACCACTGGAATGACTCCATCACCCAGCAACCATGACATAGGTAAGAATCCATTACATGGTCCTGATACTGGATATAGACCATAACACTCGTTTTGCGGATAGCTGCTGCCAGGGGCTCCAAGTCCAAGAGGAAAAGCAAGGGTGACAAGGGACATCCTTTTACTAATCAGAAAGGGATCCAACAGGAAGCCACCACAATAAACATGTGCAGTAAAGGTTGCATACAGTCATCTTCCTGGCAGTCCTTAGAAGGACATGAAGACTCTTGTCATCTGACCATATCTGTCACACTGTAAATGGCAGTGATTTCTTCATCAAGATTGCCATGCCACACTTTTTTGAGCTAGTTTGAGGGATTTCATCAGTGTTTCCTTCTCAATGTGTCTACAACTAAGGATGATTCTTCCCACCCAGTATCTCTTGAGTTTCTGTGTCTCAGTTGTGTCAACTGGGTTTCCTGTAGAAGGGCAATGTCAGTGTGTTTAGATGCCAGTAAAATTATATTTTAAGAACTGGCACAAATTCCATTTCTGATGATAACAGTCTTGATAGTTTTGAAGGGATCACATATTGGGTGTCTCAAAGAAAGCAGGGTAATTATTGTTAGCAGGGGATGGGAAACTAAGGCATAGTAATTCAGTAGATCCATAGCAGCATACAATAGACATTTTCAGACCTAAACAGAGTTAAAGAAACCATAAAAAGCATCCAAACGTAATCATGATCTCTATATTATTATAACATTCATGCTGTACTCATTTGTCTCTGCTATCAGTCAGTGAATGATCGTCGACCAGGCTCCTCTCTGATGGATCAGTGGTCTTTAAGGGTGATTTAAATTTATCACATGAATTTTCTTCTGTTTCTTCCACAGTTCTGATCACTTTTTCTATCTCCAACTTCTGTTGCAATAGATGTTTCTGCATTCTGCTGGGACGGCAAGGATGCCTCTTACAACTTTGTAAGTTGATGTTGTCCTTCGGGTGATGATGTTACTTTATCTATGTTGAGGTCCTCTTGGCTGCCCAGGAAACATTCCAAGTCCCCAGGTTCTTTGTAGTTCCTACATTTGTTGTCCACAGTCGCTCACATCGTCACTGATTCTAGGAGACCGTATTTGGTATCCCATTTTCTGAATCTGGGTCTCATGGACAGAAAGGCTTTCCTTTTCGTGTGAGTATCAGCTGAGAAGTTCATGGATGTTTGACTCTTCATATGGACCATGTTTGTATGCTGCTGTCAGAACTTGGCATGCCTGTTCATGTAAGAGGAAGCATGTGATGAGTGGTCAGGGCTTTTCTGCTTTTCTGTCTGTGCACATTAGTGTGCTGATCCTGTGGGCCCTCTGTAGCTCCAGTGGAGGGTTGAAGTCTATACCCATTGGATAAGAGACAAATAAATAAATAAAGAACACCTTTCATATTGTCATTCTCAATTTTCTCTGGGATCCCATAAATCTGCCATTATTGCATTTTGCCAGATCTTCGCGGTCGATCACTTGCTACTTCAGATACCAAATAGCAGGGCCCCAGGAATCAGCTATGTCCAGTTAGTCTTCAAAGATGGCCATCCTTCTCTCTTCTCCCTTCACTTTGGAAGGACCCCATGTCCACCCTCAATGGCTACAGATCAGTTCTAAGGTTCCTCATTTTTGAGTCCATAGAGCCCAGCCGGGTCCCCGCCACTGAAATTCGGTTGCTGGTTGTGGGGGTAGAACCCTACTCAAGCAGAAACCACAATCCTTGTCAGGGTGAAGTCACAACCAAAGCCTAAATTAACCTGTGCTAAACCCTTGGGTAGCTTGGCACAGAGCAGTCAGACTTAACTCAGAGGCAAGGTGTAAAGTATTTGTGCAACACTTTAAACAACAAAAAAAAGAAAAATCCCACACCATTTTAGAAAAATAGAGAAAATGTGAAAAAATTAAAACAAGACCAAAAATGACACAAATCCAATCAGTAGAACAGGAGATATGCAAGTTTGAAGATTTCAGTGAAAATAGCACCAAAAGTCACAAAACACCAACTGGTGATATCTGGTAGCACCAGACTGGTACAAAGTCACAAGTTCAGGCTGAATACGATGGAGCATTAATATTTATACCTGGGCTTTCCTTTAAAGAGGGAGAAGCTTCTAAGGGTTTATCTTTGAAGCCACCAGGCTTCCTGCCTTACCTCTCCTGGCTCCAGACTAACTACAGGGTGTATGCAGCCCTTTGTGTGGAACCAAGGCACAGCCTATTCAAGTGTAGGTAGGGCTGTGCACAACTCTGCCCTTCCATCCTACCAGTGATGGCCCATCCAGGCACACCTGTTTTGTCATGTTATGTTGATTTGTATAGCGCACTAATCACCTAAGTGGGTATACAGGTGCTTGGGCAAGGTCTGTCTGTGTAAGCTCTCTATTGTGTGTGGCTGTCTAAGAGGAATACATAAAGTCAGCTACACCCAGTCATGTGACTAGAGACAGGCCACAGGCACTAACTGCATTATTTATGAGAGGCTTGTGTCATGTTTGCACCACGCAAAATGGTACATGCGTGATGCAGGCCTCTAAGAAAGATTTAGGAAGCCACGCAAAGCTACATTGCGTGGCTTTGACTGGACACAAATCGCTGCATCGCCTTACTCTGAGCAAAGGAGGCAGGCAATGGGCTTTGTGGTGGGTGTTCCCACACAACTCCCATGGTTGTTGATGCATTCCCAGATTTACAAAGACTTGTAAACCTGGGAAGTCATCAAAATCTTATGCCTCCCAGGGGAGGCATACCAAGGAGAAATATCTTTATTTCTCCTAACTTTTTCCTCTTTCTATGTGTGCTGCATTCACAACCGTCGTTGTGTGCATGTATTCTCCAGCCTTAGCTGGAGAATACATGCACACAACGCCGGTGTCCTCATGGGCAAAGAAAGTGAGAATAGACCCGTAAACTAAGAGCGGACCCCAATTTAAACGCAAGGCTGGCTAAAAGGGCAACAAGCTGGAGAACAAGTTGGTGTTGGTCTAAATAAAATTCCAGACCAGATTGTCAATGAACATATTTTTAAACTTAAGAAAGATAGCAAAAAGGTTCAGTTTGTCTATAAGTAAAGAAATGGACACAAGAACAAACAGAATGTACCCAGTCATAGCCCTGAAGAGAACCCATGAATATTATCGGGGCTTGAAACACGTCGGCATCTTCAACCATTGGGGGAACATATCATAGGAGTAGGACCTGCTCTAAGGGATTGATTGTAATTTGAAAACCTTAGTAGCGTGAAAGTTTGTCCCCGATGGGCAGCAATCCCCAAAAAATGACTGCTTAAGTTGTTTGATTAAATCATTAGTAGGGTTGCTGCATTCATGAAATTATTGACTGGTTTAACATTGTGATATTTTATACACTGATTCATTGCTTTCAGGTATTGTTTTGTCACGTTTGATGTATATGAGACTTGTTTGTATATTGTTTGAAACAAAAAGTGTTTTCGCTATTTCTGACACATATGGTAAAAGAAAAAAAGAAAAAATTAAAAATATGGAATAATGGTTAAATAAATAACCAGGACCTAAAAATTAGATATTGGTTCTAGTCTGATTAAGTAAATAACAGCAGTTTAATCGGCAACCAGATATGATGTTTTGTTACTATAATTAGGCCCTATCTGGCTGCCATCATTTGGGCCTACCCCCTTTGATATAATACAATTTTCTAAAAGTGGCATTTTCAAAATTGTAATTCAAAATCCAACTACACTATGAGAGAAGATTTTCATTACAATTCCAAAGACACCAAACATGAACTGTTTACCTGCTCCAATTTGGAAATTATCACTTAATAAATGTAATAAGGTAACTCCAATGTTATCCTCTGTGACAGGCAGGCCTTGCAGTACTGAAAAACACATTTAAGACATGTAAAACTTAAAAGTACATGTCCTGCTTTATAAATACACTGCACCTTGCTCTCTGGGCTATCCAGGGCCTACCCCAGGGGGTGACTTACATGTATTAAAATGGAAATTTGAGTTCTGGCAAAAGGTTTGTTTTACCAGGCCGACATGGCAATTTAAAACTGCACACACAGGCTTTAATGGCAGGCCTGAGACATGTTTAAAGGGCTTCTTATGTGGGTGGCACAATCAGTGCTGCTGACCCACTAGTAGCATTAATATATAGGCCCTGGGCACAGGCAGTGCCACTTTACTAGGGACTTACAAGTAAATTAAATATGCCAATTAGGTACAAGCCAATTCTACCATATTTTAATGAGAGAGCACAAGCACTTAACACTGGTTAGCAGTGGTAAAGTGCGTAGAGTCCTAAAGGCAGCAAAAACAAAGCCAGCAAAACAATAGAGTTGAAGGCAAAAAGATAGAATGAAAACCATGCCAAGGAGGCCAGGTCTAACAGATCCAGAGAGACCTTTTGCACCCTTGGAGACTGGTTGCCTTGGCACCCACAACCACATCTGTAAAAAGCAATTGTCGAGTAGCTTTGCCAGAAGCTATATTTCAATGCATCAGTGCCACTTGACAGAGTACATGCCTACTTAGGATGGGTATACAAAATTGGATATGTCATCTATAATAAGACCAAGAATGGTAGATTACATAGCCTGACTCTCACAGGATCCTATTATGACACCAAGCACTCACTTTGCAGTGTCTGGTGGGGATCACAGCTTTACTTGTACCTGGTCTACTTAAGTCACAGGAGACAAGGGCATTGTGGACCATGCCAGCAGGCCCAGTTTTGTGTGCAGTCTGTCATGATCTTGAAAGAGATGTCCAGCTAGGGCTTAGATCATGGAGGGTATGCCTCTGTAGGTGAAGCATGCTGGATTTAAAATGGCTTGCTCTTTGCAACTCCCTCCCAGCGACTTCATGAGCCATACTCACTGTTTACAACCAGGAGAGGCAGACATCAACACATTCTGGCACTCCCTTTGAGCCACAGCAGGCATGCAACCCAGCCAATCAAACCAATCCCTGGTTTGCAGCCTGTACTTCGGCCCCCAGAAAGAGTCCTTTTCCGTGTGCATCCACCCAGGGTCCACAGCAGGGAGGGGAGGAGAAAGGCTGGGACAGTTCAGTCATGTCCCTCTCTTGAGCTGATATGGGTGCACTGAGCTTCTGCTCACGCAGCCTCACAACACACAGTCTGGGCAGTGGCTGTGACCAGGTGACACCTTGAAAGGGTTCCCACCCAAGGTGTGCGAGGGGGTCACCAATGGGCCAAAAAGTCCAGATCACACGCCCCATTAGTTGGTGGAGCTATGTTCCTCAAAAGTACATGATTCAGCACCAGGCACCTGATTGCGTGCTGCTTTCTCCCCTGTGTGCTGCCAGAGCTCTAAAAGTAAGTGGCCATCTTTCTCTGTGGCCTGGCTCCGCCCCAGATGACATGTCTTTCCAAAATTACCATTCACTTTCTCATGGCTAAATATTTCTTGTGCATAAAGTGCATCAGATACATGTGTTAATATTGGCTTACTAATGTGCTCCTATAATCTTCCTTTGAGCTTCAAATTTTGTCACAGATTTTACAACACTGAATGCCACACTCGAGCTCTGAAGGTCAGGCCAGGTACTTCAGCCACCACCCAAAATGTTCCTGCTTGCTGTACTTGGCTGATTGTTGTGTGCAGTGAGCAGCGGTGCAGAGTGCGCAGTGGCCACAGATGGACTTCATGCACAGAGGGCTAATTAAGTGCAGTGAATTGACACAAGCCTTTTATAGTAACCATGTATTATGTCTTACTCCAATTGTGCACGGCTGCAGGCTGTGCACTGTGGGCTGCATGAGCAAAGTTAGGTGCAGGGAAAGGGCAAAAAGTTGGGAGAAAAACGAGTTAGAAGGAGGCAAAAGTTGGGAGTAGAACGCTTTAGAAGGAGGCAAAAGTTGGAAGAAAAACAAGTTAAAAGGAGGCAAAAGTTTGGAGGAAAACGAGTTAGATAGAGGCAAAGTTGGGAGAAAAACGAGTTAGATAGAGGCAAAGTTGGGAGAAAAACGAGTTAGAAGGAGGCAAAATGTGGGACAAAAATTAGTTAGAAGGAGGCAAAGTTGGGAGAAAAACAAGTTAGAGGAAGGCTAAAGTTGGAAGAAAAATTATTTAAAAGGAGACAAAAGTTGGCAAAAACGATTTGAAATTTGGCAGAAATGGTTTGATGTGTGAGCTCGAGTGGAGCGCAGTTGGGAGCTGGCCTGGGGACCAGGATAACATTGTTTGATGGTACTGAAATGATCTATGGGTGTAAACACAAGTCAGGAAGAGCAGTGTGTGCTGTGATGAGCACTCATCGGAGTGTTCTTCACCTTCTCCATCAGTTTCCATCCCTTCCAAACTATTCACTGTGAACATCGATGATCAACTTGGATCGGGAAGTAGAAAGAAAAAATCAAACTTACATAATTTTGTAGATGCGCACATGCCTGGTGAGCATGCCTACAAAATGATGTGGGTGGCTGTATCAAAGGCATTTTTTTTTAACTTTAGCCACATTGCACAGCATCACAGATGCTGCACAGTGTAGTGTGGCTACAAACCATTGGCAAAGCCAATAGGTCACAAAGGCAAAACCTATTGGCTTTGCTAATGCTTGTTTGTTTTACAAATGAAACACTGCCCTTGTTAGCAAGCCAATAGGTCATAAAGGTGAAACCTATTGGCTTTGCCAATGCTTGCTTGTTTTACAAATGAAACATTGCCCTTGTTACCAATAATCCTAAAAGAGTCCTATTACATGCATTACAGTTTTCCACTGGTGATTGGGCAATTTTGCACCAACATTTGAACAGATTGACCATTGAAAATGATTTACACTGTCGAACATTGTAAAAACAGAATTTGCACTGCGTGAAAATGGCATGAAGGAATAGTCATTAGCACAAATGGGGTAAACCTTAGATAGGTCACTAGTGCCAAATTGCTAGTTTTCTGGCACAATATGTGTAATCCTCCCCTGGGCTAAGGTGCGCCTGACAATAGTTGCATAGACAAAAACACTGTTTGGATGCATAAGCACAATATAAACCCTCATTTTAGCTGCATGTGAATTTAAAGATCTGCCTTGGAGACACAGACATTCAGCCCAAGGGCTTGAATTGGGATGAAAAAAGTGCATGGTCTCTAAAATGGGTGTGGCCCATGTAATTAAAGGTGTGGCTTGAACATGTAAACATGCAAACTAGATCTACATTTCTGTGATTCCCTTCCGACCGGTAGTTTGGTTCCTCTCTGAGCTTTCCGATGATTCATCCAGATATATAGCACAACAACTGACATACACCTAAAACCAGTTAGGGCTGTTGGCTTTGTTGACGGTTGTTAGATGCTTAGGATAAATGAGTAACAACAATGATTTTGTTCTAAACAATTAATTCAGAAAAAGTTTAAATTCTGAAAATTTTGAGGCTGTGTATTAAACATTACTGAGGCCTCTGGAAGGCGTAGTGGTCTCCAGAGTGTTTCTATCACTTCTGTAATGTTCACTCTATGTCAGACATATTTGCCCTTTTTCTCTCTACATCTCCTCCATCTGCATATCTTACGCCTCAATTCTTTCCTCTTCAGTGCCCTCCTTTAACTCTCTCCTGAATGCACCTCCTCATATCTCCTTCACTTCACCACCCCCAAACACTCAATGTGTCTACTCAGCTATAAGCACTGCATTTTCTTTTGCAGTCGCCTTGTCAACATTTTGACCACTGTGTACTTCCTTCATGCACGTTTGCACAGACATGAATCACAATTGCAATTGAAATATGTGAGTGTTCCTCTGTGTGCTCTGCAGAGAGGCCAGGGATTGGATGAGCATGTATGGGGGTATATTAAACCACTGTGTACTTCCTTCACACACATTTGCACCGAATCACAATTCCAACACAAATACGTGACTGCTGCTCTGTGCACTCTTGCAGAGCGGCCTGGGATTGGATGAGCATGCAGTCTGTAATTTGACCCCCCTGACACAGCCACTGTGAGAAACTCACACTGCCTTTAGCCTCAACTCCAGAGCTCTCAATGGTGGCTGTTAGAAACACCTGGAGGTGACTCAGTTCAAAGGATGCACTATACGAGAGAGATATGATACAGGAACCAAATTCAGAAACACACCATCCTGGAAAAAGCTGACACTTAGGGAATGCAAGATTAAATAAAGCATGTGAGACATAAACTAGAACTAAATCGCTGACATGGATTGCCTAAAGCTTTTTACATGCATTGTTCAAAAACCGGTCTGTCTTTTTACCATTAAAGATAGGGACATGAATATAGACCCCGATAGAGACCCATTTCAGTGTCCGTTTTTCATTTCTATTGAATCTGAGGCCCTTACTTAAATCCCTTTTAGTCCACATTCTTTGCAAACGCACAAAACATAACTGATGAATATCTCAGCTCTTCTATTTACTTCACTTTTATCTTCTTTACAATTGCTAATAAGATAGGGCTCAGCTGAATGTAAATCATGTGCAATAATGTGGACGAAATTGAGAAACCACGGTCTCTTGTACAACAGTCCAGCAGGCTGTTTATTTAGCGTGTAAAAACCCTAACATGAAAGGTGCTGGGGTTGAACCAATGTACTCTGGCTCTAGAATTAAAACGGGACAGCCTCCAGAAAAAACAAATATCATGGGTTCTTGGCTTTTCCTGCAGGAGAAGGATGCCTTCCTGGCTCCTCTCATTTTCCACCGACAGCCACCCACCTTCCCTTGCTTTCCCTAAAATAAACCTGCCACCCAAACCTGGTTATTAATAGAGTGGGACACTCCCAGTAGCAAGAACCAACACGGTGAATATTTACACAAGCTTGCGAGCTTCTGGCTATGTAGTACAATATGAACATATAAATCGCTGCCGTGTCTTTCAAGAAATAAACATAGATTATAAAGACTTTAGTTTTCTATATATGCTTTAAGGTTGATATTCGCTTATCATATTGTTCTTTATTTGCCATTGTAACTATATCTTGAAACCTTTAATAAAGTCTTTTGAACATTAAGAAATAAACATAAAAGCAGCAATGCCACAACTTTATATCAAAATGAGGGCCCTGGCTTCCATTGGTGCAGCAGTGGCACCAGGACACAAGAGCCCCGAGGTGCCCTTTGAACCCTAATCATTACTATATTTTACTAGCCCAACAGCAGTCACCGGGCCATTTTCCATCCTTGCTATGCTGCTGATCAAATTCAAGGAAAAACTACACCCTCAGCAGGCTTACATTCTATTCAGTGTCTCCACTTCTATTGCATCTCAGAGGCTAGGCACAACTCCAAACAGGGATATTGCATTCCCTCGACTTATTAACCATACATCAAAATTGCATTTCAATTTTATCCCGGTGTACTAGCTAACTTTTCTGTCCCTGGGCCGCTGAATCACAGTTAGCACTCAGTGATGCTGGTTTGTGAATTGGCGGGTGGGGCAGTAATGAGGGGATTCAATATACTTTGTAAATGGAATGCTCTTGTTCAGAAAATTCCTTTTTGCCTTCAATCTGCCTCGGAGGTGTGCAGACCCATCTTACACAGGGGAAAAGGTGTGGTTATCTCGCCTCCTTGTTGAGGGCCAGATTTACTAACTTTTTACGCAACGCAGTGTAGCAAGGCAACTTGCTGTGCTGTGTTGTGTGAAAGGGAGAGAGCATAAATGTGCCATAAATGCTAAGATATGGCACATTTCCGCTCTCTCATAGCGCTGGTGCACTTTAGGCAGCCTAGCGCCAACACGCACACCCTTGCACCACGGTGTAAGGGTGCCAGCTTAACAAGCTTACCTTCCTGCACAAAAACAAGCTCTCGATTCAGCACACAGAGAAAAAAGAAATGACAAGGAGTAAAAAACATTTTTCTCCTCGTTACATCATCCTCTGGAATGCCTAGTGATTCCAGGAAATCCCAGGTTTACAAGCCTTTGTAAATGTGGGAAAGAGTGAAATCCATGGGTGGATTCATGGGAACGCCCATGTTCCACCCATGGAACGCCTCCCAGATTGAAATGTAACGCAATGCAGTGCAATCTGCTGCATTACGTTAAAGTTTTTTACAAAGCCAAGCAAGGCGGCGCAAATCGCCCCTTGCGTGGCTTTGTAAATATCTACTAGCATTTTGCATCATGGATGCGCCACAAAAGTGGCTCAACCATGACACAAAATGTTAGTAAATCTGGCCCTGAGTCTCTAGGTAAGTGGTCTTCAAACTTTTTAACATGCTGCACCCACCAGTAAAGAAATAAAGTTAATCGGCCCCCTTCAGATTTTTCACAATTATTCTATTAAAATGGCAATGTTTAAATATGTCTCAACTTATTTAAACACGAGACATATTTAAACATTGCAGGTAAATTCTGTTAGCATGTTTTACAGATAGTATATAAATGACAAAAGAAGCTAGTAATGGCCCATTACAGAGTGGCTTAATGACGCTCAATTTTTCCCTCCGCTTGAAACAAAACACTTCTATCAGCCTAATGCTTCTTTTTGCCAGGGCCTGGTATCCTCCCGGGATCACTTGAGGCCCCCAGAGGGGGGCCCGTCCCCCAGTTGGAGGACCCCCTTCTCTAGGTGGATACCACTAAAATCAAGGCAAGAACAAACGAGCACGTCTAGCAGCTGCGGGAAACAGTCGGAACACCGCAGTCTGAACCACGCGTGTTCCGACTACACAAGCTCTACCATGCTTGCCTTAACCACGGATATGCCATAACCACGCATATGCGTGGTTAAGGCAGTGCGCGGTCTAGCTGCTGGAAGACGGAAGCAGGAAGACACCGCAGTGAGGTAAGTGGGACTGTTTTTTTTTTAGGACAGGGAGGGGGTCGGGGTAGGCTTTATGGCAGTGGAAGGGGTTGGGGTAGTTTAAGGGACAGCGCTGGGGCAGCGGGGGGTTGGATAGTGTAAGTTAGGGTGCAGGGTTTTAGGCCTTAGGGCAGTGGGAGGGGAATGGGTAGTTGGGTTAGTTTTTAGGGTGGGGGTTGGGGTAGGTTTTAGGGCAGTGGAAGGGGTTAGGGTAGTTTAAGGGACAGCGCGGGTGGGGTAGTGTAGGGTCTTGGGCCTTGGGGCAGTGGGAGAGGAATGGGTAGTTGGGGAACTTTTTAGGGCTGGGAGGGGGTCGGGGTAGGTTTTAGGGCAATGGAAGGGGTTGGGGTAGTTTAAGGGACAGCACAGGGGTGTGGGTAGTGTAAGTTAGGGTGCAGGGCTTTAGGCCTTAGGGCAGTGGGAGGGGAATGGGTAGTTGGGTTAGTTTTTAGGGTGGTGGGTTGGGGTAGGTTTTAGGGCAGTGGAAGGGGTTGGGGTATGGTTTAAGGGACAGTGCGAGGTGGGGTAGTGTAGGGCGTTAAGCCTTAGGGCAGTGGGAGGGGAATGGGTAGTTGGGGTAGTTTTTAGGGCTGGGGTGGTCGGGGTAGGTTTTAGGGCAGTGGAAGGGATTGGGGTAGTTTAAGGGACAGCGCAGGGGGCGGGGGGCAGGGTAGTGTAAGTTAGAATGCAGGGTTTTAGGCCTTAAGGCAGTGGGAGGGGAAGGGGTAGTTGGGTTTGTTTTTATGGCGGGGGGTCGGGGTAGGTTTTAGGGCAGCGGAAGGAGTTGGGGTAGTTTAAGGGACGGCGAGTTGGGGGCAGGGGGGTCAGGGTAATGTAGGGTTTTAGGCCTTAGGACAGTGGGAGGGGAAGGGGTAGTTGGGGTAGTTTTTAGTGTTGGGGGTCAGGGTAGGTTTAAGGGCAGGGGAATGGATTGGGGTAGTTTAAGGCACAGCTTGGGGGCAGGCACGGGGGTGGTCATGGGGGGAGGCGGGGTAGTGGCGACCTTAGCTGCACATGCCCCTTTACCATTCATGCCTATACCACGAAATTTCGTGGTAAAGGCATGCATGGTAAAGGAATGCGTGGTTAAGACGCAATCGTGGTTGGGCTGCGTGGTAGAGGCACGAGTGATAAAACCATTCATGCTTCTATCATACAACCAGCACCTGCTGGTGCCGTGATCAACAAAGAGGAACCATGCCAGATCTACTGCTGTTCTGCCAGAAGCAGAGACCCTTAAGTGCAAGGTGTCTGGTACGAATTTTAAAGGAGGTTGGAAAGGAATAGCCAGGCCTAATTTAAATTCTGTTGTCAGGCCAGTATCCTGAAATTTTCAAAGCAGTGACAATTTTATTCAAGAAAATAAAGTACCAAAGGGGAAAAAAGGACAGGATCTAATGTACACTGGTCGGCACTGTAAACCCTCAAAGTGGTTCCCTTTTAATAAGCAGCCAACTATCTACAATCTCAGATGTGCGCCTAAGTTAAAAGTATGGACAGTCTGGTTAAGGAAGAATCAAAACTCTGGAAAACAGCGAAAAAGGATTATTGTGACAAAGGGTATTCAGGAATATTCAACTTCATTGGATAGGGGAATGAAGTGAAAACCAAAACTCAACCTCTCCACCATCACCCTTCAAAATGCGAAAAAACACAGAGCACAACCCATCTTTCAATCTTGTACTGGACAATTCTTTTAACTGGGCAATGGGCGGTCTACAACAACAAATGTTCAAATTTTGTTGCCTCAGCCGCACTGTTTCATTTCTTTATTCCCTCATCTTTCCTTTTTTTCAAGGACCACCCCACCCACCTCTTTTCTTTACTTTCAATCACAGTATATGTATTTATATACAGTTTACATTTTGGGGTACATGCATCAACGAAAATACCGATCGCAAACGGGCAGATTCGCAGAATCTGCCCCTTTGCGACCAGTATTTTTGCATTTGGGATGCATCAACCCAAATGCAAATTCGCAATTTAAGTAATCGCAAAATTTGCAATTACTTAAATTGCAAATGCATTTAGGGAATCGCAAATTGCGATTCCCTAAATGCAATGCATGATGCAATTCCAAATTGCGAATTCGTAATCAGGGATCGCAAATTACCATCAATTTGAACTTGATGGTAATTTGCAAATCTTTGAAAAATGCACTAAAGTGCATTTTTCAAAGTTTCATGATACACACACACACATGCCCTTGGGGCATGAATGTGCGCAACATGTAGTAACATCTCAATTTCAGGGGTGCAACAGGGTGTCCTTTTGGCACCCTTGAAATTGCATGCGCAATTTGCGAGTACCTATTTGGTACTCGCAAATTGCGCATGCAATTCCCATTCATTCCTATGGGCCACTAGGCCCATAGGAATGAATGGGTAGCTATTCCTTAATTGCGACTCGCAATTTGCGAGTCGCAATTAAGGAATATGTAGGAATCACAATTTTTTTTGCAATTCCTACATGCAAAGGGATTTGCGAGTCCTAAATAGCGATTTCTTAAAATCCTGACTTTGATGCATGTGGCCCTTTATGTTTTATTTTTTGTGTTCGCATTGAAAAGGCAGGTGGCTGAATGCAGATAAAATACTGAAACCAACAGTGATTGCCTCGTCTGAGGGGAAGTAGTCAATAGTTTATTTGTGCCTACATGGGTTTCCCATGCCCAAAGATGCCCAACAGCACCCATCATTCTACCCCAAAGGAGTCCCAGAGGCTACCTCCAATACATTCTTGAAAACCATATCTTCGATAGATTGAAGACACAAATACACGACTTCTACCAGCCAACAACAGCAAAATTATCAATCAAAATGTATCAGGCAATCGGGTGAAGTTATAAAGTAACTCTTTCAAACAATCTAAGGTTCACTAAAACTGGCCATGGGAGATGAAAGGTGATTGTAATCGTTTCCTTGAAAAATACATGATTTTAAGTTTCTTTTAAGAACTTGCACTTCATAAACCTAAGATAGCAGCTTTTTCAGTTTGAAAAAATGTACCCATCATTTTCTGCCTCCACTCACTTTCTTTTTTTTGATAATATTGGTAAATTTATCCAATCATATAATGTACGTGCTTCAGAGTCAATAATTAGCAAGAATCAGCACAAACCTCATGATCAACAAATAAACATTAGAGTCCCCCCAACACAAGAGCTCCTACGGTTTCTTCCAAGCCAGTCAAACATGCTTTCAATACTTCTTAAAAGAAATTGGACCAACATATGATCTAATTATCAATTCAATCGATCAATCAGGGTTGGTAAAGTGCAGCTACTCACCTGCGAGGGTCTCAAGCGCTAGGGGGCGGAGGTGGCTCCGTTAAGTGCTGGGGTCATCCAAAGAGCCAGGTCTTGAGGTCCTTTCTGAACTGGTGCAGTGTGGGGACTTGCTGGAGGTGGAGGGGAAGGTTGTTCCAGGCCTTGGCTGTGAGGTAGGAGAAGGACTTTCCTCCGGATCTGGTCTTGTAGTGCGTGGGATGGTGGCTAGGGAGAGGTCAGCTGATCAGAGGTGTCTCTTGGGTGCATGGAAGAAGAGGCGGCTGTTTAAGTACCCTCGTCTGATGTTGTGGAGGGCCTTGTATGCTTGAGTGAGGAGCTTGAAGGCTATTCTTCTTTCGATGAGGAGCCAGTGGAGATCACGGAGGTGTTGGGTGGTGTGGTTGTGATGGGGGATGTCTAGGCTCAGTCTGGCTCTGGCGTTCTGAACTGTCTGGAGTTTTCGGAGTAGTTTCTTGCTGATTCCGGCATAGAGAGCATTGCCGTAGTCCAGTCTGCTACTGATGAGGGCTTGCGTGACCGTTTGTCTGGATTCGGATGGGATCCATCTGAACGTTTTTCAGAGTATGCAGAGGGTGTTGAAGCAGCAATTAAGTTTACATCTGTATCACTGTGAAAAAAATAGATTAATTATAGCCAGTTTTGTAGCTTCCGTAACAGCTGAAATGGAACAAAATTCTTAGATTCTTAGAAAGTAACTTGACATAACAAATTCTTTTATGAACCGATTTCTGACCGCAAACCCTCCTCTGGGGTTGGCCTTCTCCAAATGTTGGCCTGTATGAATTTGCACATAATGCTGACTGCGAAAACAATGGGAAGACATTCATAAACTTCTCAACTTCTAAACCAGGGGTCTCCAACCTTATCTGTAATGAGAGCTACTTCTGATCAGTGAAAATGGCGTGAGCTACTAAAGGCCAAGCAACCCACGTTTTTTGTCCGAGAGACCCCCCCACACCCAGTTTCATTGACTATAAGCCTAATTTCTTCGGACCCCATACTGTGGTTTGAACAAAATTCTTCCAGTTCCCTAGAAACGCTGATAGGAATGACTTTGGATTTGTGTTGTCACCACGCTTCAAGACCTTTCATTTAATAGATGTCACTGAAATAATCATTGTAATGCAGCTCAATTAACAAACATACAAGAAAATCAATCTTACCTTCAATGTGGAACTGTGTGATGTCCTCTAATACTGTGTAATCTGGAAGCCTCGGAGGGCAATTCCAAAGAAGTCATTATAGTAGTCACAGTGCGTGGCAGTCAGCCTGTGCAAAGCTTTGATGAATCACTAAAATAGATGGATTCAAAGAGGTATTACTCTTCTATTGCAGCTGCGACAAGATCGCTGTGTTTTTCAATGTCCAGATCAACTGAACTTCAGCTTTGTTTTATGCAGTTATTTGGTAAAGTACTGAGTTTGTCCCCTACTCTGCATTCTTTGAAAGGTTAAGTTTTAACTTTAAGGTTTTTATGGCACCAGTCATGTTGGCAATTTTATTATCATTGGTCCCTTTACTTTTTTGGAGTGCCAGTAAACCGGGCCTGAAGTACACATTGCTTTGTTCTTGTTCAACTAATAAAAGAACTTTGAAAGATGCTGAAGATTCTTCTCTATAGCTATCTTTTTTTCTTGATACCAATAAACCAGGCTTGCAGTAAACCCTGCTTTGTTCTTGTGCAGCTAACAAAAATTTGGAAAGGTGCTGAAGATTCTTCTCTCCAGCTACTTTTTCTTGGTGTTAGTAAAGCAGGCCTGCAGTACACATTCCTTTGTTTTTGTTCATCTAATAAAAAAGTTTGCAAGATGCTGAAGATTCTTCTTTGCAGCAACTTTTTAATTTGTGCCAGTAATGACACAAATACCTGGGATTGGGATTTCACCAGTAACTTTCACTGAATATATATTCATTGCAACTGCATTCAAAACATTTCAATGAGAGACTTGACAATGCCTGGTGTCCACCAATCCCCTGTAATCTGGGGTATAGCCTGAGAGGGCAACTCTGATAGAGTCATTCAAATGTTCATCAGTCAGAGGTGTTCGAAATTTGAATTTTTCTAAGTTCATATCAGAGAATGCTGATTCACAAAGATAAGTAGAGCCAAACAGGAAAAAAGGTTTCATTGCAGCTGTGTGGATGTTCTTATACTTTTCAGCAACCATAAAACTTCAGAAATTAATGTCAGATTGCCTTGCTTTCAATTCAATGGCATTTTGAAGTGTGACAAGCTCCATTTCCATGGTGGGAGTGTGAAGGATAAGAAGCACACAAATTTTCTCAGAAATGTAACCAGCATCCACTTCCATAAAGGGGTTTGAAGTAATCATCACACAGGGCTCCAGTTGCTCAAAATCACTAAATCTGTCACTGATCTCTTGATTAAGCCTCATCAGGAGGCTACTGTATTTTTCTATGTTCAGGAGCTCAGCCTCAGCTTTATTTTCTGAAAGGATTTGGAGCACAGAGGGTAAGTGCAGCATCTTTCTTTTCTGTACATGCTGTACGAAAAGGTTATGTTTTGATTTTAATGATTTCACAGAACTAATCATGTTGGTGATTGTTTAGTTTTTTTCCGTGTAATTCTCAGTTCAAGACATCAAATTTTTCTGTTACATCTTTCAAAAATGCTAAATCGAGCAACCACTCAGTGTTTGATAACTGTGTGGTATCTTCACTTCTAGACTCTATGAAAGCTTTGACTTTGGGCAATAGTGAAAGGAATCTACACATTATTTTCCCCCTGCTAAGCCATGGGATCTGAGTATGCAGGAAAAGGTCACCATACTCGGCTGATAGTTCTTCAACGAATAATTTGAAGGTTCAGTGCTGCTTGGCATTTGCACAAATTGAATGAATAATTTTAACAACAGGAATCATCACATGATCAAACCCCATTACCTTGGCAAATATTGCCTGTTGATGTATAGTGCAATGATAGTTCAAAAACGGAGGGAAATCTGGACCTGCTTTACAAATGGCAATGAAACCAGAATAAAGCAAACACAAGGAGATGATGGACACAGCGCTGAAACTTTTCATAACTTTTCAGTCACAGATCTGGGTTGAATCCATCATCGTTCTTTAACTCACTTCACCACATCAGTTCAGACCCAGCTATATGCAAATCAGTCTTGACCCTGTACCTCATGGGAACAGTCCAGCCCGAACTGCCAAGCCAGGTCTGCCCTGAACCGGAAACAAGCATCCTGGCACCGGTTTCGGGGTAACACCCCTCATAAGCCAGGCTAGCTTGAATCCAGTGGCAAAGTGAGCAAGGGACCCACGTCTGGGCATGATACCAGAATGACATCCTATCATTGTAGGTGTGCCATCAGTAGTTATTGCCACTAACTTTTTTAATTGGACATTCTGTTTCACAAAATAATTCTTCACCTCATTGTGGATGTGAGCTCATCTGGTTTTGGTTTTCTGAGATAATATAGTTAAAAATTAGCCTGCCGCATTTGCTCCAGCCCCAGAGGAGGAGGGGCCGCGACACCTGGTACTGGCGCCGGAGCACCACAAAAAGCATTGAGGCTTCCCGCTGCACAGGAATGCCATATCCTGCCGCATTTCCTCCAGTCCTGGAGGAGGAGGGGCCGCGACACCTGGTACTGGCGCTGGAGTGCCACAAAAAGCAATAAAGCTTCCTGCTGTGCGGGACGCGCGCATGCGCGCCTGGGCTCGGACCAGGCCAAGATGGGCCCGTCTTAGCCCGTCATAGCCCAGAAGAGGCTCGGCTGGGCCACCCCCCTGAGTTTTTTACCTTTTCTTTTTTTCTCTAATATGTTTATTAGTTTCAGCAGACATATTAACAAACATACAACTGCAGGACATTTCCAGCAAGAACAACCCCCCCCCCCAACCTCCCGGCCAGCAGATAACAATACATTGTGCATTTGAGAAGACTGGTACAGCATAGACAAACATGAGTGGAGTAGCATAAGCATAATCAATGGTCAGATTTCCATGGTAAAGCAGCAATTGCATAAACATTAAGAGACATGTAGGACTCAAGTTATATACAGTCAGAGGGGCCCAGAAGTCTCTGGGACGTGAGGCTTCGGGCAGTTCTTCCGCATAAGCCCCCAACTGGTCTCTACAATAAAGTAAGTCACGGACCCATTTTTTTACAGTTGGAGTGGTTTTCGCCCCCCAACACTGCGCCACAGCCCTTTTTGCCATCAGAGTGGAGATCGCAGCTATACTTCGGTTACAGGGCTTAAGACCCTTCACATAACCAAGGAGGCAGATTTCTGGAGCACATTGTACCGGTTCCAGCACAATATCAGTGAGCACACTCGCCACCCTGGACCAAAATGCAAATATACCAGCACACATCCACGCCACATGCAGGAAGTCAGCATCCGCCTGCCCACACCTTACACAACACGCAGACTCGCGCAAACCGTACCTACAGAGCTGTAGAGGAGTATAATATAGCTGAGGTAAATATTTAAAGTGGATAATACGAAGATTGCAATTCGCCGTGAAGCGTCCTGTTAGTGCGCAGCAGGCTTTCCAAAGATCTGGTGTGAGAAGAGACCCCAGCGCAGTGTGCCATCGAAGATATGAGGGGTGTTCACCCAATTCCCGCTCCAGCTGGGAGGCGTCATACAATCTGGTGATTAAGCCCTTTTGCTCTTCCCCAGCCAGCATCACCTGGAGCGCTAGCAGAGTTGTAGGTTCATCAGGATAATTCGGGTAAATGGCTCTTACAGCCTGCCGAACTCTAACATATGTAAAACTCAACATAAATCCACAACTCTTACCCCCCTGTACATCCTGCAATGACCGAAACTGGCCCTGTTTATACAGGTCCCCCATCCGGGTAATCCCTATGGCCGCTCGTTCATGCAGCGCGGGCTTCTCCCTAGCCGCTGAGATGTCTGGATGCGAGGCCAAAGGCAGCCGCGGAGCGTATAAGTAAGGAAGTTGCGACCGTTTAGCCAGCGTCTTCCAAGCCCAAGAAGTACATAATACAGGGTTAATTTTAGTCCTAGGCCCTCCCGAACCCCCTGAAAGGGGAGCTGCCTGCAGGGGCAGGGGAAGTACAGCATCTGATTCAATAGCAATATGAGGTTGAAATTTCTGCGGTAAGTGCCAATAATGCGCAAACTGCGCCTGTGCGCACAGATAATATAATCGGAGGTCTGGAGCCTCAAACCCGCCACGATCAAAGGGCTGTACAAGGACATCCCAACTGCATCTGGGCTTTTTACCACCCCAAACAAATGTGAGTATTACCGACTGAAGCGTCTTAACAGCACAATATTCAGCTTAATAGGGATATTAACAAAAAAATAAAGCAGCTTAGGTAGGAAAGCCATTTTTATAACCGCTATTCGATCAGCAAGAGAGAGGGGCAAGCGCACCCACCTTCCCGCCTGCTCAGTAATCTGCGTAACAGCTCGGCCATAATTCTCAGAGATTACTTTATCCGGATCTCTATGCAGCCATATCCCCAAATACCTCACTGGGTCATGAGTCCATGTTAGCGGAAACTCCAGATCCACCTCCCTCGTACCAGCCGTCAGCGGGAACACCACCGACTTTGCCCAGTTAATCCCTAGGCCTGAGTACCGCTCAAACTTAACATACTCACGAAGCAGTGCTGGCAGGAAAGTGGCGGGATCGCGAACGTACAATAGCATATCGTCGGCATATAAGGAGTCCACGAGTGGCCTCTGCTGAAAGCGCAGGGCGGCAGCCATGTCCCTCTGTCGAAGTTTACAAGCAAGAGGCTCCAGTGCCAGAGAGAAACGCATCGGCGACACGGGGCAGCCCTGCCGTGTGCCCCTCTCTATAGGAAATGCCGACAACACCCACCCGTTAACCTGCACGCGTGCAACTGGTTCCGCGTACAGCACCCTGATCCATTGGAGAAAAAACGGGGGGAGTCCCGTTCTAGTGAGTACCGTGAACATATAACCCCATTGAAGTGAATCGAAAGCCTTTGTGGCATCCAGCAGCACCGCCACCGCCTGAAAATCAGAGTCGTAGTAGTGCAACGTGGAAAAGACCGTACGCAGGTTATACGTCGTTTGATCGGGCAGACACAAAACCCGACTGGTCCGGTAGGACCAGGAGAGGGACCAGCGGCTGGAGCCTTGTAGCTATCATCTTCGCCAGTATCTTGGCGTCAATATTTATGATTGAAAGAGGCCTATACGAATCACACCGATTGGCTGCCTTATATGGTTTAAGCAGGGTCACCAGCATGGCCTCTTTGAGGGTAGATGGAAGCTTCCCCTCCTCATACGCCTCAGCATAGACTGCAAGAAGTCTAGGGGCAAGATCTTCCACATATGTCTTATAAAACTCGCTGGGGAGCCCGTCAAGCCCGGCGGCTTTACAGGTAGGGAGGGACATGATTGCTAATTTAACATCTTCAATATCAAATGGCTGCATGAGATACTCCCGGTGTGCATTAGAAAGCGACCCCAGTGCCACATCTTCAAGATAGGAGTCTATCTCTGCGGTCGGTACCCCTCCCTTAGCAGCGTAGAGGTTGGTGTAAAATTGTAAGACTATGTCGCAAATCTCGGGAGTTGAGTAGTGTGCGACCCCATCCACATCAAGCAATTCCGTAATACACTCCTGACTATGCGGTGCCGCTAGCTTCTGCACTAAAGTACGGCTCGGACGACCCCCCTCCCCATAATACCGGGCAGTGCTGCGTCTAGATCGATGCAATAACTCCTGATCAGCCGTCTCGTTATGTTCAGTGACAAGGTCTCTTATGGCAGCTAAAGTCGTTGGAGAGGGATTTTTCTCATATTCGCGCTCGAGTGTGGAGATGTCAGACGCCAATTTGTGTATCCTGCGTCGGAGATCCCGCAACACTCCCGACTGCGCGCCGATGCAAGCCCCCCTGATGGTCACCTTAAACGCCTCCCACAGCACACCAGCACTGTCCACGGACCCCTCATTCTCGCGGAAAAAATTACGGACAGCCTCGCCGATAGTTTGTTTAAAAACTGGGTCAGTCAGCGCAGACTGCAGTAGTCTCCACGCAAAAGGCGTCCTCTCACATGTGGGTACCTGTAACTCAAGAGCTACAGGGGAATGATCAGAGAGTGTTCGAGCCATATGCCCGACCTTCACAGCCCAAGTGCACACAACCTCGGACACAAGCCAGAAATCTATGCGGGACCATGACCCATGCACTGAGGAGACAAATGTGCTCTCTCGACCCTCAGGGTGTTGGAGGCGCCAGACGTCATGTAGCTTGCCAGCATCCAAGATCCCCAACAGGGTCTCCGCTGACTGCTTTAGTCTCACTGTACCGCTACTGACCCTGTCTAATGCGGCATCTAAACAAACATTGAAGTCCCCACCCCAAATTATTTCAGCTGGAGGGAACTCAGAAATGCGGCGCCATACATCCGCAAAAAATGATGGATCGTCAGTGTTTGGCCCATGCACATTAACCAACAACACACTCATGCCACCCAGTTGACCATGTACTATTGCAACTCGTCCTTGCTCATCCGTGTCAGTTCGAACCAACGTGAAGGGGATCCCTTTTTTAACAAGAGTCATCACACACCTAGAATAGGTAGAGTACGAGGACGCTACTCATGCACCTGCCCAGCGTGCACTCACTTTTTGTGCCGATTCCTTGGTGAGGTGGGTCTCCTGAAGTAAGGCAACTTGTACCTCCATTCTATCCAGATACACCAGAACAGATCTTATTTTTTTAGGAGTATTGAGTCCACGAACGTTCCAGGTGAGGAACTTAACCTTGCCACTCATCACTGCCGCAGAGCATTGACACGATACCAACACTATGTAGCACACCATGTATGTCAACTGCAACACAACGTGACGATACATCAAATTCACAGAAGAAATGCATTGCCGGCCATACCCCCCGAATCACACTCCCCCCACCCCCCACCAACTTCAGCGTCCCCAACTCGCCAAAGCCATCCCAGTGTAATAAAACCCATCCCCAACAGAACCAAACCTGAAAAAATAGCATGTGGGGTATACCCATTTGGGGGGTGCAGAGTGCTACTATCCTCCCAACCAGTAGGAGGTGGCCGAGCAGGTCTAATAGCTGTGCCAATGTTTCCAACCCCAGCCACCACAGCGCATGGTATAACTGACACATATTATCATCAACAAAGTGCAGGGAGTTTCATCAGAATGTGTACATATATATAGTTTGCAACACTGTGTGCATAGTACAATCATGAATACAAGAGCGAAGTTAAGGGACAACAAATAAATGACCCATCTCCCTATTGGTCCTCATCTTCACGGGCCAAGCTGGAGTCATGCCGCCTGCGTTTCAACTGTTTAGCATGTTCAAGTGCAGCTTTGGGATTGGAGAAGATTTTGGAGTCACCATCTGGACCTATGCGCAAACGAGAGGGATATAACATTGCATATGGGACCCCCTCGGATTGCAAGAATTCCCGTCTAGCAGACTGCACAGCTACAGTAAAGTCTGGGAAGAAGGCCAATGCATTACCCTGGTGCTCAATATTCCCCTTGTCTCTGGCCATCCGCAATATAGTGTCACGGTCTCTGTAGTTCAATAATCTCGCTATGATGGGGTGAGGAGGGGCATCTGGGACAGGTCTAGCAGCCAGGGAGCGGTGGGCCCGCTCTATAATAAACATGCTGGAGAGATGCTCAGTTCCAAAAATGTCCTTGATGAGGTTTTCCATTTATGTCTCCATTTTCCCCACATTTATGGACTCCGGCAGCCCCGTGAGCCTGATGTTGTTGCGCCGGGACCGCGCTTCCAAATCCTCATTCTTGGCCTGAATAAGGAACAGCACCTTCTCCATGTTGAGCGCCTTGCCAGCCACTTCATTCAACCCACCTTCCGTCGCGGAGACTCGTTGTTCAACTTCCCCCATATGGACATTCTGCTTCTCCAGCTGCGCAGACATGTGATCCAGACGGTTGTTCACAGCAGCCATCGTGCCCTCAATGGCTTGGAGGCTACGCTGCATTGCCAGCAGCGTGGTTTCGAGAGGGGGGAGGGTGTCGCCAGGGGCATCAGCCTCCGAGTCTGAGGCTGCCTTCTGTGATGATTTACCAGGTTTGCGGGCCTCAAACGTGAGGCGCGGTTGGGTTTTATCAGTTCTCCCCATTGCTGCCACACGAAATGCTCCTTCCGCACCCACCAGCACCTACACGCCTGGGAAACTTGCGCACTCCGCAAACTCGTTACCGGTGGAGCATGTTGGAGTAGGAAGGACAACAACACACCAGTCCTGCAGGGTCGATCCGTCAAACGCCAGAAGGGGAAGTCTCAGCATACGCCAGGATCCCAGAAGGGCTCCCCCTTTAGCAGCACCGGAACCTCAAGTTCTAGCCAGCCCACCAAGAGCCACATACAGCAGGGGGGTCTCTGATCAGCTCCCTATGCACTATAACAGTTCGGGGTGTGAAGCCCACTGACGATCAGCGCACACAGGTGTAGAGCTGTATACGGCAACCAAGGCAGGCCAAGCGCGATGTTTCCCCCACGGTGGTTGTGCAGAGACAGGCGCTGGACCCACACATTAACTGCCAGACAATGTAGGCCCCAAACGTGCCCAATCTCCAATGAAGCGTGTGCCGAATGGCCAGTCACCACTGTACATACACGGGCCCCAGATAACTACTCACTACCTCTAGCAGCAGCCCGCTCGATCCCCAGCACCGGCTCGCGCTCCCACCGGTAACCGCCGCAGCTTGCAGGGTGCAGCACCCACCCCGGGCCCCCACCTGCCACCGCAGCCTAGGGCTTAGGCAGCGCCGCACCCCACTCACCACCGCCGGCACCAGGAGCAGATTGGTATGCAGCAATCTTCCACCGCTATCGCCGGGCCGCATGGAGTCAGGGCAGGCCGCCGGCCGTCTTTGTGTGCAGCTCCGCACTCCCAGGCCTCTCGGCAGGCGCTGGTGCCCACTCGCGTCCGCCCGATGCCGCTGTCAGTCCCGCTCCGGAGGCAACCAGGTGAGGCAGGATATCACAGCGAAGCTTCACTAGGGAGCAGCGCCCCCGCACTCCGATCGCCACCACCGAGGCTCCGGAAAAAGTACTCCGCCACAGAGTCAAGCGGCGGGCGCCATTTTGTGAGCGCTCACCCGAACAACAAAGGCCCGTTTTTCCGGCGCTGTGGTGGCCGCAACTTCTCCACTGCACCACCGGAACGAGCTAGGGGGCCATGCAGCTCGGCCCAGCCCAGGAGGGGGTGCAGATGCAGCTCTTTAGGGCAGATAATTAATGGATTGTGGCTCGGCCGGGCAGAGCTGCACTAAGGTGCGGCCATCTTGCCATGCGCCCTCTAGCGCCCCCCCGTTTTTGACCTTTGATATCCTAGAAGTACAAACAAGGGCACTTAAGCCTACTCCTTCCTTCCTTCTACTAAAGGTATTGTACAGTTTGAACTTTTTGCCCTTCCGTGTGCGTCTGCTTGGTTGCTCTTCATATTTTGAACTGTGTTTTTTGCCGTTTTTAAGTATGGGCAAAAAGAAGGGATCCCCCGGTGCTACTAGTGCGCTGCCACCACCTCGTACCATTGATAAATATTTAACTAGGGCCGTGGACATGGTCACTACTGAAATAAGGCTGGTAGAACGACACCTCTCCCTTACACCCAAGGAGCTTGCCCTAACGTTACCTCCGCAAGAGCCTATTACTCAAAGTCCATCTGAATTTGTCCGGTTGAGTACACCTAGTACTTCGGCCTCAAACCTGCCTGCTGCCGTATTTGGAGATGTTCTATCACGGAAGAGAGGGCTATCTACTAACGTTACGATGGTCTGCCCGGGGAGCGAGCCTCCAGCAAAAGCAAAGGGATTTGAGTCTATTGCCATTGAGCGTAGTCCTACTGGCATGGTGGATAGCGATCAACACCGTGAGTTTGACCTAGAGATCAGCCCAAAATCTAAGCGTAGAAGGAAATGCGCTAAAATTACAAAAACTTAATATCCCGCTGCTAAAGTTAAAATTGCCCCCTGAAATAGACCCAGTAATGAGGAGGTACTTGTGCCAGCATCTGTTGCCACCGAAAACATATGGGCCCAGTTTAGTTGCCGCATAGGCGAGCTATTGGATGCAAAACTACGTCCCATCTTTGATCGCTTGGACCAATTGGAAGCTAAAATAGTAATGCGACCAGCTTTTAGGGTACTCACTTGTTCCCAGAAGACTCAGTTCACCCCTGTTCCCTTTATTCCCCCTATAATTCATTCTTCCAATCTTAGGGGCGGAGAGGCAGCTGATAACCAAGTCCCTGACCTTGATACCGGCCCAGCTCCTATCAGAACATGCAAGCTGCCCAGCCACCAGTAATATGCGATTCCGGCACAGACACGCTTCCTGTGATTGACTTACCTCCTGCTTCTGCCCCCTACGTTATTGTCCTGGCGAATGTCCCCAAACTCACAGTTGCCAACCCGGAAAATACAAGGGGACTTGTGGTTGAACACGAACATGCCCGGACACGGGGTCATATCTAAAGAGATATTGTTGGCAAGACGCGTGGGAGGGGTTGGCAGGTTGGGAAAAGGGTACAAGGGGGATGACATTGTGGTTAACTTTCGTAACCCTTTGGTTGTAATGGAGATCCTGAGACAGGCCAATGCCGGACTGGTTAAAACCAGTTCCATCAAGATTCTGCCACTTGGTTATTTTTATAGGCACTACTCCACCTCATACCGTAATGTTGATGGGATAGTTGCCACAAAGTGCGTTTCTCCCAGGCTTCCTTCTGAACCCTCCCATCCGTTGGTACCTCTTAATAACAGATTTGCAGTCTTGGGTGGGCTAGAGGACAATGATTGACGGCCAAGCGAGAAGTTCGAGGTAGGCGAATGCTCGGGCTCCTCGGTTGAGGGTGGTGTTTCTCTTAGGTATATTCCTGTTGCACAACTGATTACTAATGCAGCCCAGACTAGTCCCCCAAAAGGTCCAGAAGTGATTGTTCCAATGGTAGAAGGTGTTCTAGATCAAGCTTGTATTACATTTTTAAGTTGGAATGTGGCAGGGCTAGCTTCTAAAATCCTGATTGAAGACTGGCAAATCTTTATCTTGAAGTATGATATAGTCTTTATGCAGGAAACATGGGACGAGAAAGAGACAGCATTTGATGGTTTTACTTGTTTTAGTCTGCCAGCGACACCGTCTCCAGTGGGAAGAGCCAAAGGGGGGTTGACAGCTTGGTTCAAAGTAAATATTGGCTGTTCTATCTTTCCCCTTTTTTTGAACCAGGGGGAGGCACAAGTTTTTTGCCTTAGCTGAAATAATATATTTAAGATTTACATGGTGAATTTTTATAATAATAATTTTTCCAGCAAGGGCGAGTGTAATTTTCAGGGCCTTTTTGCGGTTATTGATATGCTGGTGGAAAAAGAGGCTCGGGCGGAACGTCCCCTCAATCTGCTGGTGCCAGGGGATATTAATGCCAAATTAGGGTTTTCACCTTCTTTATCCCAATTATTTTTGAACCCTTTATTTGTGAAGCAGATTGCAATATGATGGACACCAGGGGGCGGGTCCTATTTTCCTTACTGGTTGAAAGGGGCATGGTCAATATAATCGCTAACCCCGCTGGCTGTGACATTCCAACTTATATAGGGAGGGGCGCAGGGAGCACTATAGACTATATCTTCACTTCTAGGTGCATGTCTTCAATTATTAAAAACAGCGAGGTCATAGCTCAGATCCACAGTGACCATAATCCAATCGCTAAGCGAATATTGACCCCATTTACTAATCATAAGCCTAAGCTACTATCGCTCCAGGACTTAAACATAAAGGACACAGGGCGCAAATTGGTCTGGCGTACTGTGAACTTGAAGCACATCATGGCCCAGGTAGTTTGTAATAGTATGGCTTTGGTGAATAGCTGCAAATTGGCAAGTTGCAACCCGGCCATTATCCTAGCACATTTTACAAACCTTTTGCTATGGTTAAAATGTAAATCCAAAATCCAGTATTTGTAAAGCGCGAACAGCTACCCGAAGGCATCCCGGCGCTGGGGGCCGTCGGGAAGATTAAGCAAGCTATTGCCCAGAGTCACATGGTGCTGGGCTGACCTGCCGCCGGTGCCGGGGATCGAACCGTGAGCCCCAGATTCCAGCGTCACTCGCCCTGGCCGCGGCGCCACACCTCTTCTAAAAGAGAAGCTGTATAGACCCAATGCACAGCCATGCCACCAAGTTAAATCATGGTTCGATAAAGAATGCAGCTCAGCCAATGTTTCCCTACGTAGGGCTTTAAAGCAACCCGCTAGAGATCAGAGCGTCATTACAGCTAGCAGGAAAATCTACCAGCAAGCAGCAAAGAGAAGGAAACAGGCCATAAAGGAGGAGAAATGGGAATCCATTGTGAGTGCTTGTCAACTAAAAGACCCACAGGCTTTTTGGAAAGATGTGCGATCTGTATTATGTCCTCCATCACAGCAAGATAAAGTTACGGTTCACATCCCGGGGGAGGCTTGGCTGGTGCATTTTTCTGGGATGTATTCCATTGACAGTGGGGCCGATGATGTACTTCAGCCACTGGTCCCAATGGGGCTAAACCTGGAGTTTAAGGAGGAAGAGGTTCTGAAAGTGATTGTTGACAGCAGGAGTAAGAAGGTTCCAGGACCGGATGGTGTCCCGCTTGATCTGTTTAGGGAGCACCCAGGGTTCTGGACTCCTGTCCTCAACTCTGTATTCAACTCTGTTTGCAGTTTGGGCGCTCCCAGGTCTTGGCGTTCATCCATAATAGTTCCTATTTTTAAAAAGGTAATGTGCACGACATTAAATGTTATCGCCCAATATCCCTTTTGGACTCCACAGCCAAAATTATTGGGAGGGTAGTCCTGGATCACTTACTAGACTGGATTAATAAAAATAGAACACTCGCCCCAAGTCAGTAGGGGTTCAGAAAGGGGCTTGGGACTATTGAGCAGTGTCTCAACCTTCACTTAATTGTGGCTAAATACAAGTATGCTAAAGGTGTCTCTACCCATTTGGCATTTATGGACCTGTCAAGTGCCTTTGACTACTGTTGGAAAACGAGGCAATACTTGTGAGGCCTGCACAAATAACATGACTACATTTGTCCTTCACTGGGAACCAAACATTCCATTGTAGCACTTGACTCTCAGAGGGTATCGTTGCAGAGCAGTCTAAAGCTTACTCAAGGGAGGTGGTGTGGGCTAGTAATCGCCATTTACCAGTACGCAGAAATAACACTCAATAATTGATTGTCCAGTCTGTACTTTGCTTTATAAAAGGAAGAGTACATTTATTAAACAAACACACTACTCAATACTATGCACCAATTTACAAATATACATAAGCTGTTGGAAATACTTTGTGACATTGCATAACATTCCCACCCCTCCCCAAGGGGGGGGTCTAGTACCACCACTCCCATGTATGCACATCATCTTGCCCCCTCATGCAGTGGGTTGAACATAATCTGGAGCGAGGACCTTGCCCACTGGCTCCATCCCAGTGGCGACCCACCCCCCTTATCTCAACAAGCATTTAAAATGGGCAATCCTGCCATGGTGACACATAACCCTGACGGAGCATCTCATACTGACCATACAGTATACACCTCTACATCTTAGTGGCTAACAGTCTGGGTTGTTCTTCACCTAACGCAGTAGCAAGATTACATGTTTTGGCATCACTTAGAATGACAGTACTTATCAAGGCTGATAACAGTTAAAATGCATTGCAATTTAAGCCCCTAGAAGGCATCACAGTTATAACCACAGGATTAAGCAAATACAGCCAGACACCCTCGCAGGAATGTCCAGCAACATAACCCCACATTGCTTATGACTTCACAATACACATGTGACTTCCACTCCCTCAAAAGAAAAAACATTGGTAAATACACTTCTTGGGCAATTACACCTCTTAACCTCCAGGGGATGCCCTTCTCCCAACAGCTCCAGCTCAGCCCTTCATACCTTGGTGCAGTCCCTAACACACACCCAGCTGTAGAACAAAAGTTCCAGCCACAGGATGTTGCTGACTGCTGGCTGAGCCCTTGAGGGTTTATTTCTATGGAGTCCCCAGTGACTTAGGGAGGGACTTTCCATCTTCATGCTTGGGGAGACTGCGTAGCTACTGCAGCTCCCCCAGCACCTTTGTAGGCACTTCGCGGTGACCCCGTCCTCCTGGGGCCACCACATGCAGAGCACCATCCGTTTTCCTTGCAGGCCGGTCCGGGCCTGCAAGGCATTATGGGCTGATTCTCTTCCTGCCCGTGAATATTATAGCAGCGGCTCCCCCGCTGCTCCGGGGAGAGCCACGATGCACTGCTGGCAGCCTCACGCCCCATGGGATCCTCATGGGGGGGCCCGGTCCCACCCAGACCCCCAGGTGAGTTATTGCAGCTCGGGGAGCCCACCACCCGGCTGCTCCTCCAGCCTCTCTCCTCTTTGCGGGGGCCCCGTCCCACCTGGGCACCCTGCATGGCAGGATTGTTGGAGGGCAGCCCGGGGAGCCCACCCCCGGCTGCCCCCGCCGGCTCCCCTTCTGGCCAGCACCCTCGCGTGCTGTCGCAGGAGCCGGCCCCTCTGTTCTGGTCTGCCCGCTCCTGCAGGCAGACACGAGGCTGCCTCCGGTCCAACGGGACCTTGGGGGAGGGCGACGGCACTCCCCCGCCTTTCTCCGGCCACGGGGGAGTGCGGCGACACTCCCCCGACCTTGCGATACACATCAGGACCTGGAGTTGGGATCCTGGGCCCCAGGGCGTCTTCATGTGGAGCGAGACGGTGCTCCCCGACTTGGCCTCTTCACGGGGAGCGCGACAGCGCTCCCCGACTTAGCTTCCTGGATGCGGGGCCTGGAGTTGGGGTCCCAAGCCCTGGGGCACCTTCGCGGAGCACGACGGCGCTCCCGGACTTGGGATCTTCCTGACTTCAGCAGGGCCCAGAGTTGGGGGCCCTGGGCCCCTCTCCCCATTCCATTTTGTCGGGGGCCAGGGTGGGCTCCTTGCACCCCACGTGGGCATTTTTACGGGGAGCGCGACGGCTCTCCCCGACTTAACTTCTTGTGGGGGCAGCCCCTGGGACCTGACCCGCCCCGGGGGCATATCTTGGACCGGATCGGAGCCCCACACGCTTCGTCGTCGGTCCTCTTCAGGGGTCAAAGGTCACCTACCTTCTGGGCGGCGTATCTTGGCCCCCAGGCGGCCGATCTTCACCATTGTGGCCTCTTCTTGCTCCTGGTGGCGTTCCCCAGCCACTGGGAGCACTTTCTTTCGCCCTCCTGGTCTCAAGGAGGGTGAACTCAGCAGGGAGCTGTCTTCACTGGATCCCTGCGCCAGCCTTTCACCTGGCTCTCCTCCTGGGCCTCTCTGCTCCTTGCGCAGAGGCCCAGGCTTCAGCTCCCTGGTCCTGGACTCCCCTCCTGGTGCAATTCAGGGTCCTGGGACAGTCAGGGGGTTCCTCCTTCCAACTGCCCATTGCGCCAGGCTCCAGCATAGTCTTCGTCAGCAGACCACACCCCAGAGAGAGCTCCTCTTCCTGTGCAAGACCTTTTTAAAAGAATTTGGAGGGGGCTGGCAGGAAGGTTCTGCTTGCCCTATCAGGCAGCGACACATCACCTCTCTGCCCCTGCTCCCTCCTTCCTGCCCAGGCCTCTTGGATAGTTCAAAATGGCATCGTCCAGGGGTCTCATGCCACATGGTCTCTGAAAAGCCCCTTCCCCCCTTGCGGTCTTCTCTCCAGAGCAGCTTGGTGCCTGGCACCAGGTGACAGCTGCTGATGGATAACCTTCTCTCTCTCTTGGAGAGGAGACCTTAGCCCTTGGAATGCCTGCCGTGAAGGGCCAGGTCTCTGATGCTACAGCTTGGGGAGGAAGGTCATTAATCTAGCCTGGCAGGGTCACACCCAGCCAGGATCTGGTTATGAGCTGAGTCAGAGGAATATGACATTTCTGGATGACCCAAAAGCAGTACAGATATGGCTTTGGACTCAGCAGAATACTTCTTCTCACATACGTTACAGTGGACTTTAGTGCGTGTATGGAATTTGTAGGCCCTAGGGAAGTGAAACTACCCCATGTGATCCCCATCCTCATAGGAGAATAATGGAGTGGTCCTTCAGTGAAAACAGTAAAGCACACTGACTTTCCCTTACATGTTTCTTCCCATAGTATAAAGCCTATTCCATGTCACCACCCAGCTCTGCATAATTCCTGCCACACCATTCTATCTGTACCTGCTCCTGGGCTGCGCACGCCAGGAATCTCCCCTGCGCAGCCCCTACACGTGTGCACACACATGTACACATGTGTCTGCATGTAACCAACCCGGTGCCCCTTACTCCGGCTGCAGCGCAGCGGCCTACTCTCACCAGGGGGACACTGGTAAAATCCACATGCAGTCTCTTTCATCATGAGTTCACTGTGGGTGAGTCCCAACTTATGAGGCTCTCCCACAGTAAAAGCTCAACAATTAGGTGTTCAAAAAGCGAAAAATCCGGGCGGCTCAGATGGTCAGAACCACCTTCTAACAATACGTATCTAGAACAAAGCTGTGGTCTATTTTAGAGAATATGGGCGTTGACGAGGGGCTGGTTTCATTTTTAATACTTCTTCACCATGAGCTCACGGCAACAGTTAGGTATGGTATTGCTGAAGAATGTACAGAATCGTTTAGTATTAAGCGGGGAGTGCGTCAAGGATGAGTGCTCGCCCAAATTCTTTTTCTCCTTTACATGAATGATCTGGAAAAAACTCTGGTTTCCGTTGGGGCAGACTTGCCGTGTGTGGAGAAAAAGCCTGTCCCAGCACTTCTATATGCTGATGATGCGTTGCTTCTGGCAAGGACAGCCAACGGCCTTAAGAGGCTCATTTTTAGTTATGTTAGCTTCATGAAAGAGCTAGGTCTGGAGACTAATCTTAAGAAAACCTTTACTATGGTCTGTGGACTCAGAATTACGAAAACGCGCACCTTCAACATCGCTGGCAAAACATTAAACAGGGTTAGTTCTTTCCCTTACTTGGGCTTGGACTTTGATGATGGCTGTACTTGGTCTACCTGCATCAAAAATAGGATAATGCGTTTTACTCAAGCTGTTGGTACCACCTCTTCGCTTACCATGTCCATCAGCAAAAAACCCATTGAGCAAATTTTAGAGATCTATAATCGGAAATGCTTGGAAATTGTGACATATGGAATGGGTATTTGGGGATATAGGGATGCCCTTGTAATGCAGACGGAAGAGTATAGATTTTGTCGCCGATTACTAGGTGTCCCGCTCTCTACCCCGCATTTTCCTCTGCATTTGGAGTTAGGCTGGGGTTATGTTCAAGACACCATTAATACCGCACCCTTGGCCCTTTGGTGCTCTATATGGTACAAAAAAGAAGCCGAACTTAATCAGGCAGCCATCAGAGATTGTTTATCCTGTGGGCAAGGTTCGGCCATCCCGTGGTTAAAGTATATCAAAGAGAGTTTCTCGGTGCTGGGATGTGCCCGCCTGTTTGAGCATCCTGAGATCATCATGAAGAAAGATAGAAACTGGGTCTTGGACTGTTTTCTTAAGCATAAGCAAGCAACTAGAGAACTAACGGAAGTTGCCAAACCTGCAGTCCGAGATTACTGCATCATTCAAATGGTGCCAACTACTGCCCCATACTTATTATACATGATTAATGTGCACGAGAGAACACTGCTGGCAAGGTTCAGACTAGGCTCCTTGCGTTGGCTAATTTGTTTTCCCCTCGCCCAGTATTCTTCAGATTCTATTTGTACTTGTCCATGTGATGAACACTCTAGCCAAACCATCTTACACTTTGCCTTCTTTTGTCAATTTTATTTGCCATACACAAGGAAATTCTTATTACCCTTATTACGTAGACATACATTTTCGAAATGTAAAGCTGCCCTAGTTTACCTGTTGCAACTCAATGACCACTGTGTATGTTATGCAGTTGCTAGCTTCTTGAAGTGTGTTTTAGCTAAAAGAAGGAGCATGTTGTTTTGACGAAATAGTTTTTATCTCTAATTCTAAAAAGAGTTGTGGGCCTTGTATTGTAAAGCGTACGTTTGTCTCTTGGCATCTTATTTTCTACCCATTTTATCCTCTGTTTAGCTTGGCTGTCTTTGGATTTATAATGTAGCACTGTCGCTTTACATATTTTAAATCATTTTATAATTTTGAGCTCTTTTAACATATGTGTCTTATATTGCATGACTCATTTTATTGTATGTATCTTTTATGATCTGCCTTCGGGAGATCGAATAAAGACGAATGCGAAAAAAAAGTTAAAAATTCCTTTTTAGCAGTGAAATCTTCAAAAAACATTCAAAAGAATATTGCCAACTGGGCAATATCACTTGCCTAAACAGATTCATCACACTGAATTGAAAAATATTTCCATGCTTTTAAATACTGCTCTAGCTGCTCTATCATGTTCGCTGATAATGCAGATACCCTTCTTGCCATAATGTTCAACACTAACTGTACATCTAAAATGGCAGACAAAATTTCATGGCAATTTATTAAATCTTTAAATAAGGACTATTCACAAGCATTGCTTCCTTCACAATGGCTCCATTCAAAAATGTTGCTTTATGCTTGATCAAGTGATAAGTAACCTTGAAAGATGCCTCAGTTGCCACAGTGGCTTTCTTTGTTGGCTTTGTAAAAAAAATATTGCTGTGTCTGCAATGCAGATTTCAGTTTGTTTACTTTTTGTGACTTCAGGCTGCTTCCTTTGGAGAACTTCCTCTCAAAATGCATGTGCAATGTTGTAAAATGCCTCTCAACATTGCTCTTCTTTCCCACTGCAACTTTTGCTCTGCAAATGAAACATACACAGTTGTCTTTAATTTGTGTAAATACAAATGTGTTCTCCCACTCTTGATGGAAGTCATATGTCTTACTCTTTGGCCTTTTGGAGAGATTTGGCTCTTCATCCATGCTTATAGTTGTTAAGGCTTGATGGAGTGAGGTTTGTAAAATACATCCTCATGAAATTAAGTAACCCCATAATAATGTATTGACTGCATGAATGAATCAACTCTGAATGCACACATTTACATAAGGGGCAAACGCATTTTACATAATATACTTAACCATGTTGGCATGAGTACGTATTAACTGTTTGCGCTTTGAAAAACCTTACTACTGCATGTTTATGCCATGTTGTATATTGCACATTTTGCATGTTGTGCACAAATAACGAAAAGGTTGCTTTAAATTAATAGCTTTTGCTAGAATTTAATTAACACAGGGCATTAGTATGGTGGGAGGTAAACATAATGGGTTTTATTTCACGAATTAATATTCTTTTGTGTTTGTTTACTTTAGTACGGGATTGGGCCTGCATGAAAATGGCCTCTCGTTTAAACCAGCATGTGGTTGGCCTGGTCGGTGTGAAGTGCGCATGCGCCGGGATAGGTTGCCTGCTCGCAGACTACAGAGTGTACCAGCTGATGTAACTTGTGTGAAGGCCATATTGACCTGTGTCCTATTGTTTGTGTGCCAAGACGTGACAGCGACTGTGGGAACAGCCATCACTACGTGCAATTCGAATGTGAAACGGATATCATAATGAACAATGTGACAAAATGTATAATTATGAATGCTAGTGGTATACAAATGTATTGGTCTTAAATCCTTCCTTTGTTAGAACCGGTATAGGATGGATATGTGAGGAGAACTGGATGGGGCGACCCTAGTATGATTTATGACAACCAATCACAGACCGAGTTTTTACCCATACTGCAACATAGTAAGATAGTGTGCTAGACAGAAAGGTATAACTGATGTCCCAATTAGGGGTGTGTCAGAGCAGACAGAGAGCAGACGCAGACGAGACGAGACGCAGATCTGACAAGAGGGAGAGAGAAGGGTCGGAGAGAGATCAGACGAACCTGAGGCATTGCGGTCCGACATAACAGTGCAAGCCGGAGTGGCAGAACCAAGACAGAGAGAGCAGACCAGCACAAAACCAGAGAACACTTTAGGTACGAGAACATTGCGGGAGTACTTGGGAGGAGATTGCGTCCGAGGAGAACTAGATCAAGGTAGATTAATTGGGAGATTAATTTAATAGTTAGTTTATAGCAAGCTTAGCTGCATCTGTCCTGTTAACTTTGTCCTCTGAGCCTATCTCTGGGGACCTCTTGCCACAACCTCGGCCAAGGAAGTGGTTTTCCTGATTCTTTGGTGGGTATCACCCTCCTTGATTGCTTTAATTTGCAAGTATATTTCTGCAAGTATTTATGCTGTACCTTCTCTTCCCCATTCCTATGCACGCTTTGATATCGATGCAAATGATTCATTTTAATTACATTGCTTGATCATTTGTTCTCTTATATGCAATCTTGTGTGTGCACTGATGATCAATTTAAGAGCATTTAATAATATAAAATCATTAACCGAAGAAGTGACTCTGTGGTTATTTAGTTAAATGTTAAACTGTTTAGTTAATCATAGTCACCATCAACTCTTCAACTAATGGTCCATCGACCAAAAGAAGAAGAAGTTGAAATTACGAGTAGTTAGAATAATATATAAATGTTATTAATGTGAAGCATAGTACTTAATAAAACTGACAAATTAAGCCCTCCAAATCCAGCGCCCGTCTTCAGGGATCATTTATGGGTAATGTGTGATGGGCCCCGTTGTTTGGTAAAGCAATTTATGTATGACGAGATTTCCTTTGGTCCCTGACTCATGAATTATGGGGTTGCGCTGGATCAGTTTTTCTGGTAGCAGAATGATGGTTATTATTGATTAGTTTGGTGATTTATTGATTATTGATTAAATGTTTAACATTCTATGTAAAGTGAATTAGTATCGTGTTTTTATGTAGTCTTTGGAACACAGGTACAGAAGGGTATCTGGGAAGCCGGCAAAGTAAAAGTTAGCCTGAAATAAGGCAGAAGAAAAGTGTGAGAAGTGAAATCACACAGGAATAGGTGCAATGTCTGTTTAAATTAGTGATACTATTTAGTGTGTATGTAAAGGAAGAGTAAGGTAGCGAAGGGTCCACCGGTGAAACTTTGGCCTTATCCCCGGAAGAGTAGCGAGACCTCCTTTTTTAATAAAGGGTCCTCTTGTGAAATTTTGGCCTTATCCCTAAGGAAGTAACAGGTCTTCTCCTAGCTTGGGTGAAGGGAAGGATAGCGGAAATGTTATACTTGCCCGTATTGGAAGGAATGTTCTTGAGAGTGAAAAACTATCTCTCTATTTAGTAAACAGACAGTGCGGTATTGTTTTGTGTTGTGACTAATAAGTTATTGTAAAGAAAACGGACTTAGAAAAGTGCCGATAATTTTTGTAAAGGGAGGGTCAGCAGCAGGAGGAGAGGCTGACGTCACAGAAAGCCGCGCTGGCATTGGGCAGTCTGTAAAGACAGAGTGAGCTCAGATTGGCTGGTTGGTGTGAGCCACACTGGTATTGGACAAGATAGTGGAGACGTAGAAAGCTCCGATTGGAAGAGTTAGAGTGTGTCGCGCTGACATTGGTCAGGTGTTTAGGGAAGCAAATGAGTTCGATTGGTGAATTATATTGGATTGTGTTGACAAAGATTTGTATCGAGTAAAGTTGTTGATTAGCAACGAAAATGTATTTCGAACAACCGAAACAGGAGGAATTGACTTTGTTTGGCAAAATTAAAAGATTCTTTAAAAAGGACAAACCAGTAATAACGAGAGAAGGAGTTCCTATCCCTCCACCAAAGACACCAGCGTCTTATATGATGTTAAAATATGGTTATCACACATGTATTTGGCTAGAAAATTGGGTAGGATATACGAAGAATGATGGTATACTAGCTTTTCCAGAGCATGGTTCTTTTAATTTGGCAGTATTACGTAACTTGAGAGAAAAGATGATGGCATTAGACCCACGACCTAGACCTACACAGTTTGAAGCACTAGTAGAATGGGAAGATGAAATGTATGAAAGAGAAAGATACAGAGGTGGTAGAGTTCATAGATTTATGTTTGGAAGATTTCATGATGAAAGACATGAAGATAGAATGAAGAAGTGGAGAAATGGAGAGATAACTGAAGGATTGTATCCAGTTTTAATGGTAGGAGAGACTGCAGGAAATAAATGTAAGGAGAAAAGAGACATTTAGAGCAATTTGGTTATGGGTATAACCCGAATGAAACTGATGATGAGCTGCTGGATGACATATTAGTTAAACGACCACCACCTTATCAGGAGAATTCAGCGATGGTGACACCAAATGCACCGTCAATGGAAGCCCCAATGACACCTCAAACGACACCAGTTCCAACTGTAAGTGATGTAGAGCAGGAAGGAGAAGTATAATTTGCCATACAAACTAAAGAATTAGTTGAAAAATTGAATCAGATGAATATGAAAATAGATGCAATAACTGTGCCAGTAACTTTAGGTCCAGCAATACCTGTATTCGAAAATAGACTTATCCATGAACCTTCCTTAACTGTCCCATTAAATTCTGCCATAACATCAGCTAGTAGTAGAATTAATGCTGTAAGTGTCCAAAGTGAACAGCCCACTACAGTTACTAGATCAACACCTCCGACTAATTTAACAATAATTGAAACACCTAGGGAAATAATGCAGTTACAGCCCAAAAGGATAGAGTTGGATGAGATTCCCAGAAGTGAGGTTTCAATAGGTCCAACCACTGAAGAATTAGATGATTGGGTGAAAGGGTTACAAAGGAGAAAAACACAACCACAGCCTATAGATGTATGTAAGTTGAGAGTAGATCTGGAAGAAATGGTCATTGGGACCATAAGTCCAGACAGGCTAAAGACTTATCAAGATGATGAATTGATGTATCTGTGTAAGAGTATTACTTGGAAAGCGAAAAATCTACATGAAAGGTTAGTGGAAGCTGCAGAGGAGTTGGGAATGGACATAGGAAGATCAAAGGTGTTGCAGAAGACATATAGAGTGGATTTTACTGAAAAGGATATAGAAAATATGAATACGTCTGGTAGACGATTGCAGATAAAAGAGTTAATGGTTGTTTTGAGAAAATGGGGAGACGTGGAAAGATGGAAGGGTAGATGGATGAGGAAGAAAGAAGAAATGGCTGCTAAAGAAATACACTTGCGTCCAGTGAGAGAAGTAGAAAATGTAGCTCTGGAATGTCCCATGAGAGAAGTTCCAGGAGGAGGTTATGTGCATGTTCCGTGGACTAGACAGGATATATTGTCTTTCACCAATGAGTTTCCCAGGTTGAGAGAAAAACCTGTGAAATGGTATAAACAAGTTGAGAGGTTCGTGAAAGTATCGAAAGTATTGTTAAAGGATTTAGATGGATTATTTGAAATTGTTGTCCCTGCAGATTTATGGACTGAATGTAAGATTACAGTTGATTGGCCAAAAGATGAATATCCTAGAGATGCCAAAACAGGAGCACCTTCTGATGAGGTGATGAAAAAGTATCATCAAGTGATTACTTTCGTGAAAAGCAAAATTTCCCCTAAGGAAACTGATTGGGTAAAGATTGATAGAACAACCCAAGAGCCGAAAGAATCTGTGCATGCCTATTATGAGAGGTTATTACAAGTTTTTAAGCAGTATAGTGGTTTTGAGAATATTGGAGACAAAGATTAGGCCTGGGCGTTGAACTCCGCTCCGTTCACGGAGTTTGTGGAGTTTTCTGCACTCCGCACTCCGCGGAGCTCAAGGAGTGCAAGAAAACCCCGCTTTGCGTAGTGCAGCAGAGTTTTTTCCCCGCTCGCGTTCGCGAACGGTAAGTTCGTGAGCGCGAGCTACTGCTCGGGTAGAATTTCTACCTGAGCTGCAGAAAGACCAGCGCGAACATCAGTTCGCACTACACTTCGCCACTTGCGGAACTTCGCGGAGCTTTTTTGTAACTTCGCGAAGTTCCGCATAGCAAAACTCCTCGAACTATGCCCAGGCTTAACAAAGATATGGGTCATTTTGTGTATAGGTTTGTGTATGGATTAAGACCTGAGATTAGTCAGATGATACAGCAGCATATATTGTGTTGGCAAGCTAAAACGATCGATGAGATCTTGAGGTATGCGAAGTATTGTAGTGATGACATTGAGTCCCGCCATCGCAAATTAAAAGAAAAGATGATGTCGGCACAAGTAAAGGTAGCAGAGCAGCAGGAAACTCAGTTGAATTCTCAGGCTATAAACCAAATGGGAGGAGTTAGTCAGAATGCTCAAAAATCCAGTGGAGGTAGAGGTAGAGGACAAATGAGCAGAGAAGAGGCGAAAAAGAAATTTCCTTGACATGGGTGCCGAAAGTATGGACACTGGAAGAATGAGTGTAGATCAGTGCAGAGTGTAGGAAGGTGGAATCTGACTATATGGTTGCCCCCACTTTTTTTATGGTGTTTTGCTGGTTTATGACTTAGTTGGACTGGGATCCTGCTATTCAGGGCCCCAGTCTATCTGCTTTCTCTGTAAAATGGATTCCATGTGCCTTAGGCACATCTCTGATTGGGATCTGGAGTGCCCTTATAAGTCCCTAGTATATGGTATACTATGTACCAAGGGCATAGGTACCTCAGAGGCCTGCCAGGGGCTGCAGCATGTATTATGCCACCCCTGGAAGGCCATCCAAACTGACACCACAGGTCTGCTACTGCAGCCTGGGTAAGGTGGTGCATGCACCCCTTACTGTGATATAGGTTACCTATATCACGAAATACATACACACCTAGAAACCTATAAGTCACTCCTAAGGCAGGCCTTATCAATCCTAAAGGCAGAGTGCATGGTTCCTATGTGAGAGGGTGCCCCTGCATGAGCAGGGCCCCTCTGCAGCGTTCGGAGACCATCTCTGATGCTGTTTGTAGTGCAGCCTGACCATATACTCTTAAGCGCATTATATCCTCGCTGTAAAATGCTAACTTTGGAATGGCTGCACCTAAACATGTCGTGTTTGGTGTCAAACATCTTGGAATACTACCCCCCCGCCAATCCTGGTGGCGGGGGTAGCATTCCACCCTTCTAGAGGGAAAGACATGTTAACTCTGGCTAACCCGGTAACTTCTTTCTGAAGCCCTGGCATCACAAAATGGATGCTGCTGCCACAGACACAAGTCTGGCCTCCTGCTGCTGGACGAAACTCCGGCAGGGGAGGCCTGGACAATAGGTTTCCTGTTGCAGGGAGGTGTGACCACCTCCCCAGACAGGATAATGTGTATTGGGGCTGGGTGGGTGCACTCTTAGAGTGCTTTGAAGTCCCGCACTGGGGGAGCAAAAGGCTCCTCTGTGCATATGCCAGTTCAAACCAGCTCAGGGGCTACCTGCCCCTGCTCTGGCGCGAAACTGGACAAAGGGAAGTGGGTGTAGCCACCCCTCCCTTGACCCTCCCATAGGTGGGGTCATAGAGTCAGTCCCTCCCTGTTTTACTAGTTAAAATGGGGAACCCTTGCCACAGCAAGATTAGATTATACCTGGACGAAACTCTGAAACCGAATCCTGGACCTTCGACGCTCTACTCACGATTAGAGGACTGAAGAATCTCCCTTGGGGTCAAGGAGTGACTCCCCTGCTTGGCAGGCACCAAAGAAGCATCTGTCCGGTTCGCATCACTGAAGCTCCCGTCGGACGCCGAAGTCATCGCATCACCAGAGGTGGATTCTCAGACTTCCCCGAGGCTACCCTGAGTCCCCAGCAAAGCTGAGGCCCGTGGCTATCGTGGGTGACTTGAGACCGTGACCCCTGGACACCAAGCACATTTGCAAGTGCACCATCTTCTGGGTCTCCCAAGAAGTCGTGCTTTGGGCTCCGAGTAGCCCTAGCCTCCAGCACCACCTGCACCGAAGATCACTGGCCCCCACTCCACGAGTGTCCTGTAACCCAGCTCCACGTGCGGCGTCACGAGGCTCCTTCGCGGTCGCTAGCCCGTTGGCTAGTGTCCCTTACCGAAGGCCAATCTTTTCTTTACTTGGCAGTCTGGTTGCTCCAGGCCTGCCCTCACTTACCCTCGCTGGGTGAGTTCCCCAGACCTTGCTGGTCTGCATCATCGACGATCTACATCTTACTCGAGACTTGCCGTTGCCAAGGCCTGTTGGGTCCAATCTGGTCGCCGACACCTCTGCACTCGACAGACATCGAGCAACAGCCCGAATCCTGCTCCTGGTCGCCGACAACGCCTCCCGGACCTCGTGGCTGAAGAGTCAAGACGACCGTCAACGAACTTGAAGCACTCGACATCGGTGGGCATCTGTCCATCGCCCTCCTGGTCACTGGCTAGTGACCCAGACTCTGTCCCCTCTGCTTTCAGGTTCTTCAGAACTCCGATCCACTCTTGGATCCACCCGGACACTTTTCTCCTGGTCGCCAGCAGCACTTTGCAGCAGATCGCCATAAGAAACGACGACGAAACCCGACCCCGAAAGGCACCTATGCACCCGGCTTCCCTGGGTGAGGTAACACGAGTACTCCGGTGCTCCCGTGGGTAGAGACTCTTCAAAGTCCTAGATCTCAAAGGGTTTTGTCCTAGTCCTTTTTAAAGTGTCCCTTTCCTCTATTTTCCCGATCCCGACTTTCTCCATAGAAGTTAACGGCGTATCGCGGTTGTGTATTTACACTGCACGCGTCTCCCGTGGGTCCCCTGTGTCACTACCTTGGGTGGTTCCTTGTGGTCCAAGCACTTCTAGAGGCTCTAGGCCTAGTGTCTAGTTCAGTCGTGGTTCGCATACCACTTTATTGGTATATGGTTTGGTACGCCCCTAGGGCCCAAACGTGTATTTGTGCTATTACTGTGATTTAAGATCTTATAACCTATGTACTTCGAACTCTAGCCTCATAAAGAGACTAGAGGGGTGTGTTTAGTAATAAATACATATATTTTGAATATATACCTGGTGTGGTGCTCTTTCATTTGGTCACTCAAGAGATTATAGACTGGTAAAACAAGCTGCTTTACATTCCTTCAAGACTTAGCCTGAAGGCTGCTCTCCACAGCTACCACTAGGATAGCTTTCAATAAGGTTGTCTTTAACCTACCTACCATAAGAGTCGATTTGGACTGGTGCAAGGTGCCCACTATAATTAGTGGACAGCATATGCCAGGCCAACTTCTCACATTGGTGTGCAGCGTGTGGGATTCCAGCTTGCTATTGTTTTACCAGATAATCTCAATTGAATTGATCAACTGAAAACCACTAAAGGTACCTAAGGTACATATAATTTAAGCTTAGAATATCAGTAAGTTCTACTGAACTTAGAGTTGTGTGTTAAGGGATAGCACAACCCTTTCTACAACTCAAGAGAGTTTAGTAGGCCACACTAGAGTAGGTAGTGCATACACCACACCACACTAGTAATGTCTTTAAAAGCAGGATCCAAAGATGCCCTGCAGGAAGCCATTGAGCTTCCCCCTCCAAGTATGACACACTCCCATTCTTGGAACTGAGAGCTTTGTGTAACGTGAGGAAATTAAGGACAGGCCAAAGTCCCACCACCCAACACCTCCAGGAGTTGTTGGTGGCTTATGATCTTAGTAAGTCCTCAGAGACTGAAGGGGTAGGAGCAGAGGGTGGGCCAGCAGATGAGGAAGGGGCCAGGGGTACTACTACCCCCAGCCCCCCTCTGAAACTGACCAGGAGGGTGACAATGACCCTGACCTGGAAAACCCAATCCCTTCTGGGGAAGATGAAGATGAGGATCTAGAGAACCACACCTTTGTCCCCCAGGAAGGATTATGAGTGTGCTCAGAAAGTCTAGGTCTCCTTCTCAGGAGTCTAACCACTCTGGCACCTCAATAGGGAGCTCTGTTTCTTCTCACAGGAGGGAATCCTCTCATGAGAGAAGAAAGAGACTGGTCCAGTATGAGGAAACTCAACTAGAGATCAGGAAGAAGCAATTGGCTTTAGATAGAGAATCCCTAGATCTCCTTAGAGAGAGAAGAAAGTTGGGACTAGAGTCCCATGGTGGCAGCAATATCCCTAGAGATAGGGACAGGTCTTATGACCATAGAAACCTAAACAAGATTGTCCCTCCCTACCAGAGTGGGGATGACATCCACAAATGGATAACTGCACTGGAGAGGGCCTGTAAAGTTCAGAAGGTCCCGCAGAGGCAGTGGGCAGCAATCTTGTGGCTCTCCTTTGCAGACAAAGGTAGAGACAAGCTCCTCACTGTAAGAGAAGAGGATGCTGACAATTACACAGTCTTGAAGAGTGCTCTGATAGATGGGTTTGGCCTAACCACTGAACAGTATAGGTTGAAGTTCAGAGACACCCAAAAAGCTCAGACTCAAGATTGGGTTGATTTTGTAGATTGTGCTACAAAGGCTCTGGAAGGTTGGATACATGGCAACAAAGTGCATGACTTTTTAGGATTGTACAATTTGATTATGAGGGAGCAGATCCTTAATAATTGTCAAAACCAGCTTTTGCACCAGAGTGGTGGACTCTGATCTGACCTCTCCCCAAGAATTGGGAAAGAAGGCAGACAAATGGGTCAGAACCAGAGTAAAAACTAGAAATCAGGGTGGTGACCAGAAGAAAGATTCTACTAAGTCCCAAGAGAAAGGTGGGGATAAATCTAAGGATAAGTCCCCTACAGGTCCCCAAAATTCCTCTTCTGGGGGTGGGTCCCAAACTCCTTCCTCTCCTGAAAAGAAACCATATTGCCATGTCTGTAAAAAGCCTGGGCACTGGAAAACTGATCCCAGTTGCCCCAGGATTGGCAATAAAGAAAATGTTCCTCCCACAACTACTACCACCCCTCCTGGTACTACCAGTAGTAATCCTCCAGTTGGGAGTAGTGCACCCAAAAAGTTGGGTGCTTTTGCAAGAGGAACAGAGGTGGGCCCTAGTTTAGACAGGGACCCCTCAACAGACTCCTCTGACTCTGATGGTGGTATAGGATTTGCCACCTTTACCATGGGTCCCATAGCATTGGGCAGGTACAGACTGGAGCCAATGATTAATGGTCAGAAAGCTGTGGCATTTAGGGACACAGGGGCTAGTGTCACCATGGTGGCAGGGAAACTAGTCCCCCTCACCAGCTTTTACCTGAGTTTAAATACCAGGTGACCAACATTGATGGTGTCAGAACAGATCACCCCATGGCCATAGTCAATCTCAGCAGGGAGGGGGTCACAGGCCCAAAAGAGTGGCAGTGTCCCCAACCCTACCTGTAGATTGCCTGATGGGCAATGATTTGGAAATTTCAGCCTGGGCTGAAGTTGAACACCAAACCCATCTTAGGATGTTGGGCGTCCCTGCAAGGTTAGTGGGGCTGTGATGGCCACAGCCCCAGCCCAAGACTTTGGAGAGATGGAGCCTGAAAGAATGGCCCACTCTCCCCCAAAAGAGAGCAAAAGGGTTGAAGAAAAGTCTTCTTCCCCCAGACAGTAGGTAAGGGTCAGCCTCCTCAGGGAACTGACCCTACCCCTAGTGAAGGAACTGCCACAGAGGTAGTCAGGCCTGGCCTGGCCACACCCCTGATGGCAGAGGACCCTTCCACGGTGGTACCCAGTCTGGAGCAGGTAACCTGCCCCTCTCTACCCTGCCTCAGTCAGCCCAGGGCTGCAGAGGTCAGGGAGGTCAGTGGACCCCCCGGGCCCCCTGTCCAGAGGAAGCCCCCCATCAGCAGATTAGGGGCAGCCAGTCTAGTAGCCCTAGCCAGGTGAAAATTCCTCTACACACTGAGGGATCCCCCATACCTTTATGTAGGGACCTCCCCCAGAAGGACTCTGGTAGGCAAGGGCAAACCTGGGACCAGAAGGTTCCAAACCTGCCATGTCCCTCCAGTGTTCCATCCAAAGGGACCCAACCCCCAGCTGTAGGCAGCCAAAGGTTGACCCTTAGAGCAAAGTGCAACTCAGTCATGGAAAGACAGGCATACATGGTGACCAGTGATCTGAGGAAACTGAGGCCAACATTCCTAGGGCCTCACTTCCCTACTCAGACACCTCACCAGCCTTGTACTTTACCTAAGCACACCAGAGGTAGTGATTCCCCATGGTGGAGACCCTCTCATACCCTTAGGGTGAGGGATTGCTTAGTGGACCATAACATAGGGGGCAACCATGCTAGTGCAGGTGCTTCCTTATATGGCCACTTAGTCAATATAGGCTCAACTGGCCAAGGTTAGCCTTATCTCCTTTCGTTTGGGGGGGTTATGTAGGAAGGTGGAATCTGACTATATGGTTGCCCCCACTTTTTTATGGTGTTTTGCTGGTTTATGACTTAGTTGGACTGGGATCCTGCTATTCAGGGCCCCAGTCTATCTGCTTTCTCTGTAAAATGGATTCCATGTGCCTTAGGCACATCTCTGATTGGGATCTGGAGTGCCCTTATAAGTCCCTAGTATATGGTATACTATGTACCAAGGGCATAGGTACCTCAGAGGCCTGCCAGGGGCTGCAGCATGTATTATGCCACCCCTGGAAGGCCATCCAAACTGACACCACAGGTCTGCTACTGCAGCCTGGGTAAGGTGGTGCATGCACCTCTTACTGTGATATAGGTTACCTATATCACGAAATACATACACACCTAGAAACCTATAAGTCACACCTAAGGCAGGCCTTATCAATCCTAAAGGCAGAGTGCATGGTTCCTTGGTGAGAGGGTGCCCCTGCATGAGCAGGGCCCCTCTGCAGCGTTCGGAGACCATCTCTGATGCTGTTTGTAGTGCAGCCTGACCATATACTCTTAAGCGCATTATATCCTCGCGGTAAAATGCTAACTTTGGAATGGCTGCACCTAAACATGTCGTGTTTGGTGTCAAACATCTTGGAATACTACCCCCCGCCAATCCTGGCGGCGGGGGTAGCATTCCACCCTTCTAGAGGGAAAGACATGTTAACTCTGGCTTACCCGGTAACTTCTTTCTGAAGCCCTGGCATCACAAAATGGATGCTGCTGCCACAGACACAAGTCTGGCCTCCTGCTGCTGGACGAAACTCCGGCAGGGGAGGCCTGGACAATAGGTTTCCTGTTGCAGGGAGGTGTGACCACCTCCCCAGACAGGATAATGTGTATTGGGGCTGGGTGGGTGCACTCTTAGAGTGCTTTGAAGTCCCGCACTGGGGGAGCAAAAGGCTCCTCTGTGCATATGCTAGTTCAAACCAGCTCAGGGGCTACCTGCCCCTGCTCTGGCGTGAAACTGGACAAAGGGAAGTGGGTGTAGCCACCCCCTCCCTTGACCCTCCCATAGGTGGGGTCATAGAGTCAGTCCCTCCCTGTTTTACTAGTTAAAATGGGGAACCCTTGCCACAGCAAGATTAGATTATACCTGGACGAAACTCTGAAACCGAATCCTGGACCTTCGACGCTCTACTCACGATTAGAGGACTGAAGAATCTCCCTTGGGGTCAAGGAGTGACTCCCCTGCTTGGCAGGCACCAAAGAAGCATCTGTCCGGTTCGCATCACTGAAGCTCCCGTCGGACGCCGAAGTCATCGCATCACCAGAGGTGGATTCTCAGACTTCCCCGAGGCTACCCTGAGTCCCCAGCAAAGCTGAGGCCCGTGGCTATCGTGGGTGACTTGAGACCGTGACCCCTGGACACCGAGCACATTTGCAAGTGCACAATCTTCTGGGTCTTCCAAGAAGTCGTGCTTTGGGCTCCGAGTAGCCCTAGCCTCCAGCACCACCTGCACCGAAGATCACTGGCCCCCACTCCACGAGTGTCCTGTAAGCCAGCTCCACGTGCGGCGTCACGAGGCTCCTTCGCGGTCGCTAGCCCGTTGGCTAGTGTCCCTTACCGAAGGCCAATCTTTTCTTTACTTGGCAGTCTGGTTGCTCCAGGCCTGCCCTCACTTACCCTTGCTGGGTGAGTTCTCCAGACCTTGCTGGTCTGCATCATCGACGATCTACATCTTACTCGAGACTTGCCGTTGCCAAGGCCTGTTGGGTCCAATCTGGTCGCCGACACCTCTGCACTCGACAGACATCGAGCAGCAGCCCGAATCCTGCTCCTGGTCACCGACAACGCCTCCCGGACCTCGTGGCTGAAGAGTCAAGACGACTGTCAATGAACTTGAAGCACTCGACATCGGTGGGCATCTGTCCATCGCCCTCCTGGTCACTGGCTAGTGACCCAGACTCTGTCCCCTCTGCTTTCAGGTTCTTCAGAACTCCGATCCACTCTTGGATCCACCCGGACACTTTTCTCCTGGTCGCCAGCAGCACTTTGCAGCAGATCGCCATAAGAAACGACGACGAAACCCGACCCCGAAAGGCACCTATGCACCCGGCTTCCCTGGGTGAGGTAACACGAGTACTCCGGTGCTCCCGTGGGTAGAGACTCTTCAAAGTCCTAGATCTCAAAGGGTTTTGTCCTAGTCCTTTTAAAGTGTCCCTTTCCTCTATTTTCCCGATCCCGACTTTCTCCATAGAAGTTAACGGCGTATCGCGGTTGTGTATTTACACTGCACGCGTCTCCCGTGGGTCCCCTGTGTCACTACCTTGGGTGGTTCCTTGTGGTCCAAGCACTTCTAGAGGCTCTAGGCCTAGTGTCTAGTTCAGTCGTGGTTCGCATACCACTTTATTGGTATATGGTTTGGTACGCCCCTAGGGCCCAAACGTGTATTTGTGCTATTACTGTGATTTAAGATCTTATAACCTATGTACTTGAACTCTAGCCTCATAAAGAGACTAGAGGGTGTGTTTAGTAATAAATACATATATTTTGAATATATACCTGGTGTGGTGCTCTTTCATTTGGTCACTCAAGAGATTATAGACTGGTAAAACAAGCTGCTTTACATTCCTTCAAGACTTAGCCTGAAGGCTGCTCTCCACAGCTACCACTAGGATAGCTTTCAATAAGGTTGTCTTTAACCTACCTACCATAAGAGTCGATTTGGACTGGTGCAAGGTGCCCACTATAATTAGTGGACAGCATATGCCAGGCCAACTTCTCACACAGAGGACTAATGGAGGAAATCAAATTTTAACCCCACAGGTGCAGAGTGAGATAGTTGTGCAACAGACACCGCAGCAGCAGGTAGTTACTACCCAATATCAGGTCCCGCAACCACCGTTACCACATTGTGTAAATGCTCAAAGATACAGTGCGGATACAGGGTTCCACGGAGGAGACCAGGTTGGTAAAAATACTAATACAAATGTGATTCCCCAATTTTGGATGCAATGTGATGGAAGTGATGTTGAATCGAATCAATGACGGTGCCTGAGGGGGGAGGAAGAGTGCGAGCTTGGCGCTACTCTAGAGGTAGATCAGTCAGGTCCATTTGTTGATGGAAAAGTGGGAGGTAATGATATCACCTTTCTTGTGGACACTGGTGCTACCCGTTCTACTGTGAGAGCAGCAGAAATTCCAAACCTACCCCTCTCGGGAGAAACTATCCAGGTAGTAGGAGTCTCAAATAAACAGATAAATACTCCAGTTACTAAACCAATTGAAGTACATATTGGTCCCTTTAAAGACATGCATCGGTTTGTAGTGTGTGACTCGAGTCCAGTGAATTTGTTAGGAAGGGATTTGCTGTGCAAGATGAATTGCACAATTTACTGCACACCGGATGGTATTGCATTTCAGACACCTGATGAGGATGTCACGTTTAAAATGGTGCTAGCAAAGCAAGGAACAGAAGTGAATGAGTTATATTCGCTTCTTACAGATAAAAGTGTGCCTGAAGAATTGATGAAGGTAGTGAATTCAGAGGTATGGGATTTCACAGGACAGGAGATTGGGTTGATGAAGAAAGTGGATCCGATTAGAATCACAGTGAAAGATGGTATTGACTATCCAAATACGCCACAGTATAAAATGAAGCCAGAAGTTATAGCAGGAATAACTCCTGTAATTGATCAAATGATTGAACTAGGAATTTTAAAAGAATTAATGAGTAGTCCTTGTAATTCACCTATTATGGGATTGAAAAAGCCAAATGGAACTTATAGAATAGTACAAGATTTGAGAAAGGTAAACAAAATTGTTGTGCCTTGTTGTCCAGTTGTGCCAAACCCAGCAGTGATTCTATACCAAATCCCACATGATGCGGAGTGGTATACAGTGATTGATTTGTGTCATGCATTCTTTTCAATTCTCCTGCATCCAGATAGCCAGTATTTATTTGCTTTCCGGTTTGGAGATCGTGTTTTGGCATGGTGCCGAGTTCCTCAAGGCTATACTGAGAGTCCTTCAATTTTTAATCAGATATTGAAAAAGTGTTTGGAAGATTTGAAAATGTCTGAAGAGTCTGTTTTGGTTCAGTACATTGATGACCTACTGGTGGCATCAAAGACTCGAGAAGCCTGTGTTGCAGACACAGTTGCTTTACTGAACCATTTGGCAGAAGGTGGACATAAAGTGTCCCTGCGAAATTACAATTCTGTCAGCGAGAAGTCCAAAACGTAGGTCACGAGATTGAGAAGGGAGTCAGAAACGTAACATCGGAGCGTATTCGAGTGATTAGGGACATGAAACCGCCAACGACACAAAGGGAAGTGCGAATGTTTTTGGGAGTGGTTGGATATTGCAGACAGTGGATCAGTGGATTTTCACTGATGGCAAAACCTCTACAGAGGTTGACGAGGAATGATGTGAAAGATCCAGTTAAATTGGAGGAAGAAAGTATGGATGCTTTTGTTAAACTGAAAGACAGTCTGTGTAAGGCTCCGGCATTGGGAATGCCTGATTATTCAAAGGATTTTGCATTGTATTGCAGTGAAAGAGATGGATGTGCACTTGCAGTATTAACTCAAAGGCATGGAATGTCAAGACGACCTGTGGCATACTTTTCAGCTACTCTAGATTTAGTGGCTGCCGCATTACCTGGATGTTTGAAAGCAGTAGCTGCTACTTGTGTGAGCCTGGAACAGAGTGAAGGGATCATAATGGGTCATCCTGTGAGAGTGTATGTGCCACATTCAGTTGAGATTCTTTTAACAAGAACACGGACTCAGCACCTCACCTATAGTCGGCTGACTAGGTATGAGAGAGTGAGTCTGGGAGCAGAAAATGTGACAATAGTGAGATGTACAAATGTGAATCCTTCTACTCTATTGCCAGATGTTTGGGAGGAAGAAGTAAAGGATGAAGCTGAACATGATTTTTTTTTTTTTTTGTCCTCATTTGCCTCTTTAGAGAGAATAACTCTCTTCCACTTGCACATTTGAATGGAGTGTCCTGGCCCCATGTGCTGGAAAACAGGAAAGAAGATTTAGAGATCGCACTCTGTACCGCCCTCTGATTTAGCCTCCATCTTCCATATTTTACCTTTTGTCTCTATCCACCCACTCCCAACTAGGAGGAGAGACAAAAAACCAGTTGAGGCAGAGAAGGCTTAATCATCGGACCCCTGTTTTTGTTTGCTAGCACTTATTTGTCACACCATTCAAGCATCGGGAGCCAAAAATCATGATTTCTAAAACCCATCATATCTAGAGAGGCTATATGCTTGACAGAGCACACCCAGTTATCAAAGCTAGGAGGAGCTAGGGCCACCCATTGTTTACCAATCTCCCTACGTGCCAATAGTACACAGTAAAAGATCAGCCTTGCCTGATTTTTTGTAATCTTGGCCAATGATTCCACATGCCCAAAAATAACAAGCATGACGCTTATCTCAATGTTAGTCTCCAACAATTCAGACAAAACCCTACTCACGTCTCTCCAGAAAGTCTGGATTTCTGGATAGGCCACAAACATATGAACATCGTCCTCTTTTATACTACGGCACTTCGGGCAGGCAACTTCACCTCCTCTCCCAAACTTTGATAATCTCTGGGGGACCAGTAAGCTCTGTGGATGGAAAAGAGATGGTTTCTTCTCAGGTATGCAGGCTTAACTATTTTAAATAGCATGGTCATAGATACTTGCCATTGATGTTCCAGCGATACCTCTGGCAAGTATCTTCCCCACAGTTCCGTTGGCAGGGTGAAACCTCCGTCCTCCAGATTGACCATCAGCCAATAGATAGCAGCCAGCTCCTTCTTGAGTACTGTCTCTTGCGTCAATCGAGCTTCCAGATCATTTTGTTCCCCAATTCTTGTTTTCGAGGCTTGATACCAGCTCCGCATTTGAAAGTACTTAAATCTGGATAATTGGTGGTCTGTTTGTTGATTACACATTTCCCATGTGATCAGTTTACCATCTAAAATTATATGCTCCCATCATGTAAAGCCCGCCTTTAAAAGTGGTCTTGCAAGAGCAACTTTCGTCCATTCCGGAGAACCCGGTGAGTCCCAGATAGGAGCCAGTAAGCTATGGTATGGTATTTTCAAAACTTTCCTGATCTTGTACCATGTCTCAGCCAATCCCTTTAAAATCTTTAACCTAACTTTTTTAAAGTACTTAGGGTCCGCATATTTAAACAGAAACCCTTGTTTGCCTCCTACCTCCAGACTTGACATCATGGCCCACATGCCCCCCGTCTTGGTTGAACTTGGTATACTAAACAAACTTCTTCCGTTCTTCATTAGGGAAGGCCCAAAAATAGAAAAGCAGATCTGGCAATGCCAGGCCTCCTTTCTCCACCCTCCTTCTCAATTTTTTCCATGCTATTCTAGGACCTTTGCTTGACCAAATAAAAGTTCTAATCTGGCTTTGCATCTTCTTTAAAAACACACAAGATGATGGACGGAATGTTGCACAATGGCAAACATTCACCCCCAGTCACAGATCTGGGTTTAATCCATCGTTATTTTGCTTCACCACGCCACCCCAGTTCAGACATGGCCATATGCAAATCAGTCTTGACCCTGTGCCTCATGGGAACAGTCCAGACCGAACTGCCAAGCCATGTCTTCCCTGGACCGGAATCAAGCATCCTAGGACCGGTTTCGGGCATTCAGCCCTCATCAGCCAGGATAGCCTGACTCCAGTGGCGCAGTGAGCACGGGACCCATGTCTGGGCATACCCTTCCCACTTGGGGCGAATTGCAAAACACACAAGATGATGGACGGAATGTTGCACAATGGCAAACATTCACCCCCAGTCACAGATCTGGGTTTAATCCATCGTTATTTTGCTTCACCACGCCACCCCAGTTCAGACATGGCCATATGCAAATCAGTCTTGACCCTGTGCCTCATGGGAACAGTCCAGACCGAACTGCCAAGCCATGTCTTCCCTGGACCGGAATCAAGCATCCTAGGACCGGTTTCGGGCATTCAGCCCTCATCAGCCAGGATAGCCTGACTCCAGTGGCGCAGTGAGCACGGGACCCACGTCTGGGCATACCCTTCCCACTTGGGGCGAATTGCAAAACACACTAGAGGCTGATTGCCTGAAACCGATCAAGACTGATTTGCATATGGCTATGTCTGAACTGGGGTGGCGTGGTGAAGCAAAATAACGATGGATTAAACCCAGATCTGTGACTGGGGGTGAATGTTTGCCAATGTGCAGCATTCCGTCCATCATCTTGTGTGTTTTGCATTTTGCCCTAAGTGGGAAGGGTATGCCCAGACGTGGGTCCCGTGCTCACTACGCCACTGGAGTCAAGCTATCCTGGCTGATGAAGGCTGAATGTTTACCCTTCCCACTTGGGGCGAATTGCAAAACACACTAGAGGCTGATTGCCTGAAACCGATCAAGACTGATTTGCATATGGCTATGTCTGAACTGGGGTGGCGTGGTGAAGCAAAATAACGATGGATTAAACCCAGATCTGTGACTGGGGGTGAATGTTTGCCATTGTGCAACATTCCGTCCATCATCTTGTGTGTTTTGCAATTCGCCCCAAGTGGGAAGGGTATGCCCAGACGTGGGTCCCGTGCTCACTGCGCCACTGGAGTCAGGCTATCCTGGCTGATGAGGGCTGAATGTTTACCCTTCCCACTTGGGGCGAATTGCAAAACACACTAGAGGCTGATTGCCTGAAACCGATCAAGACTGATTTGCATATGGCTATGTCTGAACTGGGGTGGCGTGGTGAAGCAAAATAACGATGGATTAAACCCAGATCTGTGACTGGGGGTGAATGTTTGCCAATGTGCAGCATTCCGTCCATCATCTTGTGTGTTTTGCATTTTGCCCTAAGTGGGAAGGGTATGCCCAGACGTGGGTCCCGTGCTCACTACGCCACTGGAGTCAAGCTATCCTGGCTGATGAAGGCTGATAGCCTGAAACCGGTCCTAGGATGCTTGATTCCGGTCCAGGGAAGACATGGCTTGGCAGTTCGGTCTGGACTGTTCCCATGAGGCACAGGGTCAAGACTGATTTGCATATGGCTATGTCTGAACTGGGGTGGCGTCGTGAAGCAAAATAATGATGGATTAAACCCAGATCTGTGACTGGGGGTGAATGTTTGCCAATGTGCAGCATTCTGTCCATCATCTTGTGTGTTTTGCATTTTGCATCTTCTTTAGCCATTCCTTCTCGAAAGGCAAGGGTATCGTGTCAAATAGAAAAGTAAGCTTTGGGAGGACTATCATTTTAACTAAATTAACTCATCCCAAAAGAGATAGCTGAAGGTGGGACCACATCTTCAGGAGTCTGCAAACCTCCTTCTTAACTTTCTCAAAGTTAACTTTGGTTATTTTGTTGCTGTCCTGTGATATCATAACTCCCAAATATCTCATTTCTCCTTTGCTAACCCACCTCCTGCATCTAAATTCCAGGTCATGATCTCCGTCTTGCCCCTATTGATTTCATAACCCGAGATCTTTCCAAAGTCGGTCGTCAAAATCATAATGGGAGACAGGGTGTCTTGTAGGTTAGTAGTGTAAATGAGAATATCATCTGCGTATAAACCCAGTTTTTTATTCCAATTGTTGTATTTAAAAGGTAGGATATCAGAGTCCTCCCTGATTTTCCTGGCTAAAGGCTCTATATAAAGATTAAAAAGAAGCGGTGACAAAGGGCAACCCTGCCTCGTGCCCCTGGTGATACGTACGGGATCAGTTAGGGAGCCGTTGACCAAAAATCTAGCTTCTGGAGCTTCATAGAAACCCGCCAGGGCCTTACAAAAATTTAACCCCAGGTTCAAAGATTTTGCCACAGCTTTTAGGTAGGCCCAATTTACCCGATCGAACGCCTTTGTGGCATCCAGAGCCACTACGGCCAGAGGGAGCTTATAAGAAATTGCCAGATCTATTGAGCCAACCAGTGCATAAGTCAAGTCTTTCAGAGATCTTCCCCGTATAAACCCCTTCTGATCATCATGCACTATCTCAGCCATTAAACTGTTCAACCTATCGGCCAAGATCTTAGCATAGATTTTATAATCACTATTTTATAACGAAATTGGCCGATAGGAGTCGCAATTTTTAGGGCATTTTCCTGGCTTCAGAATTATTGAAATAGTAGCATCCTTCCAAGAGGCTGGCATATCGGACCCTCCGATAAACAGGTCGCTGAAAATCCTCACTAGAATGGGAGTTAGTGTGTCACCCAGGGCCTTATAGACCTCTTGAGGCCGGCCGTCGGGCCCAGGAGCCTTCCCCTTCTTTAGCTGTCTAATTACCAATTCTACTTCACTAATATCAATTTCCCTGTTCAAATGTCCAGCTTTTTCTGGTGAGAGGGGGTTGACATAATCTTGTCCTAACCATGCTTTTAATTCTTCTTCCGTTGGCTCTAGATCTTCCCGATAGACTTTACTGAAGTAGCTGTGAAAAGTTTGCTCGATCCCTCTACTATCCCCAATTAGGACCCCAGTTTGTTCATATGTGACCTGATCTATTCTGTTTCTCACTTGCTCCTTTTTTGCCTTCTAGGCCAGCAGCTTGCTACATCCTTCACTGTACTCAAAATGAGCTAATCGGCTGGCCCCGCACCTTTTCCTTGCCCTGTCTTGTAGAACTATAGCTAGGTTGGACTTTGCTTGCGTCATTTTCTGTAACAGCCCTACCCTAACCCCCTCCTCTATCCTTGGGTCAATTAAATCCCTTTCTAGGGAGCGAACCAGTTCCTCCTGTACAGACACCTCTTCATAGTATCTCCTCCTTTTCCCCGCAGCCAGTGCCCCTAGTCTTCCCCTTAAAAAGGCCTTAAAAGCATCCCAGGTCACAGCTGAAGCAGCTGAGCCCCAGTTGTACTTAAAAATCTCTTCAGTCTCTCTTCTTAGTGTTTCTATAACTCCCTCATCCTGCAGAATCGTACGATCTAAGGTCCATCTGGACTGAACAACCCCCTCGGCAATCTTCAATTCGAGAGTCACTGCCAAATGGTCAGACAGATGAACTCCCACATGATCAATTCGGTGAACCTCCTCTTTTATATTACTATCGATGAGGAAATAGTCTATCCTCAACTGGTGTCTGTATTTTTTGTTATAGAAGGTAAAGCCTTTTTGTGGACCTGCTCTTTGGCGCCATATGTCGCACAACCCCAATTGCTCCATCATTTGTTTTATCAGCCCAGACATTTTTGAGTTTACCAATGCCCTACTGTGCGAAGATCTATCTGAGGTATAGTTTAGGACTGTATTGAAATCTCCTGCCAAAATGATTGGGTCAGAGGAATTTAAGAGTTCAGCCATCAATTCACCCAAGGGATTAACATCATCCTGATTTGGTCCGTAGTAACCCTCAAGGGTAAAAATGCGGGCCAGAATCTTTACTTTGGCTACTAACCATCTTCCGGCTTTATCCGAAACATAAGACTCTAGGCTAACTTACGCCCCTCGTTTGATTAATATTGCTACCCCCTTAGTTATGGCTGAATAAGCTGTACATGCCACTTGGGCAATCCATTTCTTTGCTTTGAAAAGTTCCATGCCTTCCTTCTCCGTTAGATGTGTTTCCTGTATTATTATAATCTGGGCTGGGCAGTCCTTTAAATACTGCATTATTCTTTCCTGTCTCCCGCGTACCCTAAGGCCATTTAGATTCCACGAGAGAATTTTGATGATACTCTCTTTCTTTTCACCTTTTCACCCATCCCTGATACCAGCTGAAAGGGGTAAACACCCCACAAACATTAAAGAGGCCTCAGAGGAACTTTTTTTTTTCTCCCACTGCTCCCCACCCTGTGCTCACCCCCCCCATGGAAAACCCTTCCCTAACTCTACATGGCTGAAAGCCATATGGGTTCCCCCTTAGAGCGTACTTCTCACTGGATATTAATTTTTATATCTGAGTGAGGTTAGCATTATTTTAAACTTTAGTTAATCAGAAACTTTTAAAAGACCCTAAGAGTGATTTCGCTTCTCACAACCGTGATTATTATTTTATTTATTCTTTTCCCTTTTAGTGAAATATTATCCCACATATTCAGGCTCCTTTAAAGTTTCGGACCTCCTACTTGTAGGTCTTTAATGAGGTCATCCACCTTATCGCTGGAGTGGAAGATAAACATTTTATTATTGTACATAACCTTCAAATAAGCCGGGAACCTCAGCTGAACCGCAGCGCCCAAACTTTTTAGTAAGTCCATCCTTTTTCCCAACTCCCATTGCCTATTTGAGGTAGCATTCGAGACATCAGATCTAAACTCATATTTGACACCATCAACCTCTATCCTTTTTATGCTCAAAGCTTTCGACAAAATCTTCTCCTTTAAAGAAAAGGTTAAAAAATTGAGCAAGATCTTTCTGGGCTGCATAAGGAAGTAACTCAACTAGAGGTTGACGGTGTTTGGGAGAGACTAAGTAAGAGTTTCTCTACTATAAGCAATTGGTTTTCTTCTATAGGTAGTTCCTTAGTAGGAAAAATAATAGTGCCAATAGTTTTTGTAGTTACCATGATACTCATGAACGAATGACCTATGTTTGTGTGAAGAAAAGTCGCAAGGGAAAGAAAGAAAGGAAATTAAGTAAGGAACATAAAGAAAGGGAAAGAGAGTTAGAGGAGATAGAGATGGAAGGTTTTAAAGAAAAATTGTATGAAAAATGTAAGGAGCAAGGGTCAAAAGACAAAATAACAACTATATAACTTGAAAAAACGCATGTTTTGGGATTTTGTGATGGTAAAACCATCAAAGGGGGGATTGATGGAGTGAAGTTTGTAAAATACATCCTCATGAAATTAAGTAACCCCATAATAATGTATTGACTGCATGAATGAATCAACTCTGAATGCACACATTTACATAAGGGGCAAACGCATTTTACATAATATACTAAACCATGTTGGTATGAGTACGTATTAACTGTTTGCACTTTGAAAAAACGTACTACTGCATGTTTATGCCATGTTGTACATTGCACATTCTGCATGTTGTGCACAAATAACGAAAAGGTTGCTTTAAATTAATAGCTTTTTCTAGAATTTAATTAACACAGGGCATTAGTATGGTGGGAGGTAAACATAATGGGTTTTATTTCATGAATTAATATTCTTTTGTGTTTGTTTACTTTAGTATGGGATTGGGCCTGCATGAAAATTGCCTCTCATTTAAACCAGCATGTGGTTGGCCTGGTCGGTGTGAAGTGCACTTGTGCCGGGATGGGTTGCCTGCTCGCAGACTACAGAGTGTACAAGCTGATGTAACTCGTGTGAAGGCCATATTGACCTGTGTCCTATTGTTTGTGTGCCAAGACGCGACAGCGACTGTGGGAACAGCCATCACTACGTGCAATTCGAATGTGAAACGGATATCATAATGAACAATGTGACAAAATGTATAATTATGAATGCTAATGGTATACGAATGTATTGGTCTTAAATCCTTCCTTTGTTAGAACCGGTATAGGATGGATTTGTGAGGGGAACTGGATGGGGCGACCCTAGTATGATTTATGACAACCAATCACAGACCAAGTTTTTACAGATACTGCAACATTGTAAGATAGTGTGCTAGACAGAAAGGTATAACTAATGTCCCAATTAGGGGTGTGTCAGAGCAGACAGAGAGCAGACGCAGATGAGACGAGAAGCAGATCTGACGAGATTGAGAGAGAAGGGTCAGAGAGAGATCAGACAAACCTGAGGCATTGCGGTCCGGCATAACAGTGCAGGCCGGAGTGGCAGATCCAAGACAGAGAGAGCAGACCAGCACAAAGCCAGAGAACACTTTAGGTACGAGAACGTTGCGGGAGTGCTTGGGAGGAGATTGCGTCCAAGGAGAACTAGATCAAAGTAGATTAATTGGGAGATTAATTTAGTAGTTAGTTTATGGAAAGCTTAGCTGCATCTGTCCTGTTAACTTTGTCCTCTGAGCCTATCTCTGGGGACCTCTTGCCACAACCTTGACCAAGGAAGTGGTTTTCCTGATTCTTTGGTGGGTGTAACCCTCCTTGATTGCTTTAATTTGCAAGTATATTTCTGCAAGTATTTATGCTGTACCTTCTCTTCCCCATTCCTATGCACGCTTTGATTTCGATGCAAATGATTCATTTTAATTACATTGCTTGATAATTTTTTCTCTTATATGCAATCTTGTGTGTGCACTGATGATCAATTTAAGAGCATTTAATAATATAAAATCATTAACCGAAGAAGTGACTCTGTGGTTATTTAGTTAAATGTTAAACTGTTTAGTTAATCATAGTCACCATCAACTCTTCAACTAATGGTCCATCGACCAAAAGAAGAAGAAGTTGAAATTACGAGTAGTTAGAATAATATATAAATGTTATTAATGTGAAGCATAGTACTTAATAAAACTGACAAATTAAACCCCCAAATCCAGCGCTCGTCTTCAGGGATCATTTATGGGTAATGTGTGATGGGCCCCGTTGTTTGGTAAAGCAATTTATGTATGACGAGATTTCCTTTGGTCCCTGACTCATGAATTTAGGGGTTGCACTGGATCAGGCTCTAAGCAAAAGAAGAAATGTTGATATGGTCATCATCCAATCCATAACAGGCAAGAGTACCATGTGGAGACCTTTAATGATGTTGTATTTCATGCCATTTGTGATTAGCAGTCATGCTGGTAAACTATACAGCACAGTTCGAAAGTAAGATAACTAATTCACCTTAGCTATGTATAATTAAAAACAGTGGGTTACTGTTTTTCACAAATGACCTGAGATTCGATTCAGAATGACCTAAGCAGGAGAGACAAAAACTATGGGTTGTGTGGAGTTTAGCCGACTTCTGTAAATGGGAAGAGAACTACAATTTGCACCACACAAAGCACCCAATTCACAAAGGAGAACGTTATGCAATTCATTTCTATCGGGTACTCCTACATTTGTAGCAAACATTGGACTTTTTTGAATTAGGACAATCTTTTAAAATTACTCCAGATAATGATATTCCATGACAGCTGCAAATTTGATGACAACCCTGTGACCTCTGACTTATGGCAAATAACCCACATTTCAAACCAGTTTCACCCTTCTAAAGAATATTCATTCTCCATTCCCTTGGGATCACTCACTTAAATGCCTGCCTTCAACTGCATTTTTGATTGAAGAAGTTGAGATGTAGGCAAGACAAGTACATCTTCAGAAAAATCATTAAAAGAATTACATGCTCTTTTTTTGATACATAACATGAAAGCAACAATTACAAGATACAAGAAGATGTCCTGGATCTAAAACCTAACTGAGTTTTAATCCAAACATTAATTCATTGGGTGAGGTGTGTCTTATGCCCTATGCATGCTCCATATTGCACAGAGCTGACTGAGGCAAGGAATAATGCTATCTAATTATCCCATTATGCTTAGGGATGAAAATGTCTCAGGATCAGGATGGCCAGTTATTCTTTGACTGGCCCTGTTGCGAAGAGCCAGGTCATTGAGCATAGCTGCTCTAAACTGCCCCTGTGCTCTGCTTGTATCTAATCTTCTTCAGTATGCCACAAGTCGCAACTCACCCAATGAAGCACTAAAGATGGCCAAGTCATCTTTAAGGAGAAGGAATTACCCAAGGGCGAACTGTACAAGAAACCAGAAAACCTGGGCTCCATCATGGCTCCCCTCTTCAACAAACTGTGTGATCCTGACCTCGGTAGTAACCAGCTAAGGCTGCTAGCAGGCTACTGAGGTTGTATGACGGAACATCCCAGGGAAATACGTCACAAGCCTTAACCATGCATTTTTTATCACATATTTCTTTTGAAAGTGTATGTTTTTACAACGGATGCCATTACCACACATTGTTTTATTTATTTAAAAACAATGGGGCATATTAGCAAGACTGGCGATAAAATTATCGCCGTTTTAGCGGCAGGAAACTGCCGCTAAAACGGCAATAATTGGCTTGCTAATACGCGTTATAGAATTCCAATAGAAGCCCAGGTTAGATGTGCAGGACATCTAACCTGGGCTTCTATTGGAATTCTATAACGCTTATTACCGTTTTAGCGGCAGTTTCCTGCCGCTAAAACGGCGATAATTTTATCGCCAGTCTTGCTAATATGCCCCAATGTATTTGTGGGGGGAGACCCCCACACCCTCCAACTTACCCTACATGCGTGGTAAAGGCATCCGTTGTAAAAACATACACATTGTAAAAACATGTGTGCTTAAAAATGCGAGGTTAAGTGACATTGTGGCAAACACCTTGTTGTAAAGGCTGTTTCCTGACTACTGAAATCACCAGAAATACCTATGGGACCTATAGAGCTGTTCAAAGATGTCAGCAGACTGAAAATCATAAACTGTATATCTGTCTCACACCTCATCATCCACCACACTGCCACGCACTGCGTCCCATAACATGATAATGTTTATGTTATCAGTAAACGCACCTTGGTGTTCATCAGGCAAGACATGGAAACACTTCCCACATAGGATCACAAATCAAAGAAAACACTTCCAATCAAACACCATACTTGGCACAGCTTGCTGATCACGTAGGTAAGTGATCCAGGGCCACACATTGGGTTAGTAAGCGTTATTATTTCTCAACACAATGCCTCTTCACAATGCCTCCCCTTTCTTCATTATCACACAACAGCACCTTGAAATGCTCAGAGTAGACACTGTACAAAATCTATCCTGTGAGACTGTAAAGCTCTGTGTGTAGCAACAACAACCTAGGCCACATATATGATGCACATGATAAGTGGCTTTCCTTTCTTATCATCAGCGATGGAGGGAATATATTATGTTTAAAAACTACAATCACTTTCAAAAAAGCGTCTCAAAGCAGTGATACAATTGGATGTTCTTCAGCATGTTTCAGAAATACACTCTGCATTTTAATAAAAAAGCTCCTTCTTTTGTGTTTTGTATGTATTTGGCATTGTTTTCACTTAGATTTGCCACCTGAGCAGTTTTCCACAGGTCTAAGCCGGTACAAAAATAAAGTAAAATCACCTAAAGCTGTTATTTTTAGTGAACCCTTGGTACATACTTCAAAAAGCAAATATAAAGAAAAAGCACTTTTAAATGTGTTCTAGTTAATAGATTTACATGGCTCCATTGGCTGATCCGATTGCTTATTTTGGTTTCCCATTTTATGGCTATGCAGATGACACTCCGATGATTATCTACTACATGAAGGTTAATCTCAGCCACCTGCAAGACCAGTGTAAATATTGTCTTGTTGAGGTAGCCAGCTGGATGAATGCTTATTATCTGCAATTGAACTCAGATAAAACTGAAGTATTAGTGTTTGGCATCCAATCTTGTTTGTCCTCCTCCTACTGGCCTCAGCCAGTAGGACCCTACCCAACCCCGACAACTACATTTGACAAGCTGGGTGTCATATTTGACAAATCATTTTAGCCTCACATAAGGAAACATATGAATAGCTGCTTTATGATTATGAAGGAGTTATAAAACGTTATACCATTTATCCCTCAACAGCCCAGATAATTACTAATTGAAGCTTTATCTGCAGGCTGGACTATTGCAATGCACTGTATGTTAGCTTCCCTGGCTATTTGATACACACATTGTAGCAAGTCCAGAATGTGGCTCCTAGACTGATATTAGGGATTTAGAAATTTGAAAAGCTTTTGGCATTTAGAAGGAAGTTACATTTGCTCTCAGTACAGAAAGGATGCTGGTTTAAGGCTTGTCGTGTAGTTCCTATACAACCTATACAGGATCTGCACGTTTGGACAACATACACTGCGGGCTTGGTGTCAGACTGATTCTAGACACCCCCCACTGAGTATGTTGACCTGTATACCAGCTTGCTCACAGTGCCACTAGAAACTCCTCTTACCGAGGAGAGAATAGTTCTTGGCAACTATCGAACATGACAACCCTGATCCCTCATGACAGTGGAAACAGTGTACTACTTTTCGGTCAGTCACTCATGCTTACTTGGTCTCAGAGAGATACACAGAATAAACAGTAGGGACGTTTTCAATAAGTATTTATTGAACAGTCGTTATTCTAGTGTAAAATAGTTTGGCTGAAACATTCATTAGACAGTAACAGATATAATGATTAGAAGCACTAGGAAAGTAAAAGGATGGTATATTCTACCATCTTGCTATAACCATGAATACAGGTGAGTATATAAAATACATGATAATAAAATGCGTACTCCTCCGATGCTACCCTAACTAGATGTAGCAAAGTGTACCGAGCATGTATGTAGGTGTTAAGCCAAGAATCCCTCTAGGACGAAGTTAACCCTCATTACCTGAAGTGAGAAACTGTGGGACCCCATCCTGGTTTCGGGTTGGACACCCCGCAAGGGATGTCAGACCACTGCGAGCTGGAGTATCTGCATGCAGGGGCTTCAGCGTCTCGCGTCAGTGTGTCGCATGGAAGTCCTGATCTCCTCTCCCTATTTCAGTAAGATGTGATGTTTATATACCGAAGGTATCCCCAGGGGTTCTACCTTGCTGTGCCACTGTCAGACTTAGGATGACATCGGGAATAAACCTTGTACATAGTAATTATGCAGGAGATGGTAGTCCTGCTGAGCTTTCAAGAATCCAAGGATCCTCATGCATAATGTATGAGGCTATTGTTCAGGGAAAACCCCACGTTCTGTAAGCAGTACTGTAACTAGGTAAAGGGTCAGTCCTAACAGCCCGTTATGTATGTAGTGTAGGGATGAATATAGGTGAAAGGTTGGGATGTTACCCAAGCCTATATTGGGGTACCTATATGGAATATAACACCCACTCCTCATCCGACTGGATGATATAATCTAATTCTAACATACTACCTGTCTGGGTACTGGTACGCAAACATATTTAGTAAAAACCATAGTCTCGCTAAAGAATAAAAAATATGTTAAAAATGTTTAAAAAAACTCTAAAAAGTGCTAAACAGAAAAATTGTCACTGAAACCATAGCTCTTGTTACGCCGCGGGTCGCAATGCGACTCGCGGCGCTCCCCATTTTCTGCTCGAGGGCCACAGTGCAGCCCGCGGCGACCCTCCCTCCTCTTCGGGGGTGCCGCTGTGAGGCACGGCGGCCCGCTGTTGCCATTTTGGCGGCGTCGCTGAAAGCACCCGCAACGCCTGTTGGTTTGTTCTGTTGAGCACGCTGCATACTTGCACGGTGGCACATCCATGTCATGAGGCACCTTGGGGCACTACACCTGGTGTTGGCATCAGCTGATCCCCCTTCCTTGGGGGCCATATTGTTGCTCTCCTCTTCTCAGTCTTGCTCCCAGAAGGCAGTGGGGGAGCGTTACCTTCCTTCATTACATGGCGATCTTCCTATACTGCACTTCACTCCTTTCCCTATCCAAGATGGCGACACCTCTCCTTCCTGTTTTGTCACTTCCAGTTCCTGTATGTCACTTCCTGTTCCTGTATGTCACTTCCTGTTTTTTCTGTATATAAGGGATCAGAATCTTTCCTTCCTTGCGTTGCAACACTCCTTGTTCCTGCTGGTGTGTCCTCGCTCCTGTTGGTTCCTTGACGCCTATTGTGGCTATCCCTTCCTTCCGTTGGCGCTCCTGGTTCCCTTGCGACTTCTGCTCCAGCTTAACTTCCAGTTTCCTCCTGGTTCCTTTTGGGCTCCTGGTCTTCCAGTGTTTTCTGGCTCCTTGTCTTCTCCTTCATTCCTGGAGTCTCATCCTCATCACAGGTGTTTTCCCTCAGGGGTTTTCCTCTTGGGACTCCTTCTGGAGGGCACTGGCAGCTTAGGCTTTCATTGTCGGCAGCACCATGGCTACCGGAAGGGGTTGCCTCTATCTCGGACAAACCAGGACTTACAAGAACCGAAGCTGGGAACCGTCCCAACGCCTCAAGACTGGTAAGAAAGACCCTAAACCAGACAGCTCTAATATGTCCGTATATATAGTTTGAACAACTACAGGCATCTGAAAACCATGCAGGTCATAAAAGTGTCAATTTGTTTTGGAGTTCCAAATTTAGTTCCTGTTTTTTGAAAGCCAAATTTTTTCCCAGGACACGACGCAGCACATCCGCCTGGGACAACACCTGGTGGCCCTCTGCCCTCGGGAGTCCACCCATCCCTACAGACCACGCTCGGAACCTCAGCATCATCCTTGACTCCTCCCTCTCCCTGAACCGCCAGATCAACGCCGTCGCCTTCACTAGTTTCAACTGCCTTCGCATCCTCCGTAAGACCTTCAAATGGATCCCCCCCGACTGCAGAAGGACCGTCACCCGCTCACTCATAACCAGCAGACTGGACTATGGCAACGCCCTCTACGCCGGAATCAACAAAACCCTTCTACACAAACTCCAAACCATCCAGAATGCCGCAGCCAGACTCGTCCTTGGGACACCGCGTCATGAGCACATGACCCAACACCGACGAGGCCTCCACTGGCTCCCTGTCGAGAAGAGGGTCACCTTCAAACTCCTCACCCACGCCTACAAATCCCTCAACAACATCGGACCCAAATACCTTAACGAGAGAGTATCCTTCCACGTACCCAAGAGGTACCTCTGCTCCGCCAACCTCGCCCTGGCAGAGGTCGGCCGCATCCGCAGAAACAGAACCGGCGGGAGAGCTTTCTCCTACATCGCAGCCAAAACCTGGAACGAGCTCCCTGTGAACATCAGACGCTCCCTGACCCTGCACACATTCAGGAAGGACCTCAAGACCTGGCTCTTCGACTGATCTGGAGCCGCTTCCCCCCCCCAGCGCCTTGAGACCCTCACGGGAGAGTAGCGCACTATATAAACCCCTGATTGATTGATTGAATGTTTATGTGTCCTGGCTGGTAGACTCAACATCGCTGTTGCCTGCCTTCGCAGATGATGATCCCTGTAACACCTCGCAGAGTACGTCAATCGAGCACAGATGATCTTACATACTGCCTGCAGCCGATGCTGGGGCAGCCTGTGCTCCATCCAAGGCCTTGTTGTCAGTGGAGGAGACAGTATCCATTCCTACAGGAGCAAAAACTTCCTGTGGAGGCTCTAAGAATGCCACCATCAACATAGGAATACGCTGGGGACACTGCAGAACATGGGCCGTTATCGGGTCCAGTAGTGCATCAACCTCCAGTTGCGCAATCGATGGAAGTGTCAAACAGAGATCCAACACGCATTCATCTCCACAGAACAGGCATCGGAGAACAGGTAAGATGCAGTCCATCCAGACTGGTCTAAATGACAGGAACCAAGATGCATTCAGTTCCCGTAGGCAAAGTGTGCCCAGATGTTGTACCATGTGATCACGGTATCTACGCTCTAGGAGCACTGTTTCCATCTCCTTGGTGACTGGGACGTCCATTGCGTAGCAGAAAAAATTACAATCAGGATACCTGCTATCAGAAACAGGATCAGCGGAAGTCCTCCAAAAATGCTTCCGAATACGGAGTGTATAAAGTTTGGTATAACTCTGAGGATCGTCTGAAAGGTGCTTAACAGTCCTGAACCTATTGTCTTAAATAGGTGTACTATCCCCGTCGTATCAGCCCTGTTAAAGATACGATTTACCATTTCTGCAAAATGGAAGGGGCAGTTTGTGTGGATGAGTGCCTGTATCTCAGCCGAGGACCTTGCGATCTGGAGATCAAAAGTCTCCCGGGCAGAGGTTAAGGGCACGGTTTTCTGTGAAAGCATGGCTTTCATTCTGCTCAAAGTATCAAACCGTATAAGAGAAACATTTAGTGAAGGCCATAACGGCGCCTCCCTGACTGCATGTGTCGGTGGAAACAATACTTGCATACAGCAAGTAACCCTGGAGCTCACGGTTACCAGATATGCAATGCCCGGAAGCATGCCACAACAACCTTGATCGTTCAGCATCAAGTAACTCCCATTCGAAAGTAGCTTGAATACTGGAGTAATCACAGCTGCTGGGGTACCCCTCAAGTGGAAGGATAGGTTTGCTACCGAACCATTGCAGGCCCCGTGTAACATAATATCCTGGCATATGAGAGATCCACTCAAAACGCTCTCGCAGTTTGTACCGCTTAGAAACACTTCTCGATCCCACTCCTGCATCGAAATCTATAGGGTAATTCCCAAGATTTCTTGATGAATTCCCTAACCTTTTCTTCATATCTGCATGCCTGTTGTTGTTCTAGGCAATACTGAAACTGGAAAGTTGTGACCGGTAAGGTTATATGGCCATGGATTAACCACTCCGTGGACGGTGATTCTGCCACAGTAAAAGATAGTCTGTCCAGTTTTTCAATACGCAGCATTGTATATTTTGCTCCCCTCTGTGCCATTTTCATCTGTTTTTCCGTTAGGTTGTATGCAGAAAATAGTGACGTACTGTTGATAAAACGCCAAGGCACATAACCTGCACGCAATGATTGCAGTGTCCGGCTCACTAACATAATAGAACGTAATTGTGACTGTCCGTGCTGTAGTATGGACAAATCTTGTTCTAGTACATCAATAGCAGAAGATACAATGTTGCCCAGTGAATAAATCCTGGAAGTTAATGTCGTCATGCCATTGCCAACTACGGCTAACGCCTTTCTAAATTGACCCTATCTATTTCTCGTAGCCTCTCCGCTGCTTCTAGTTGGGAGATTTTCCAAATTTCATTATAGTCAGCATAATAGAAACGTTTCTGACGTGGCTTTCTGGGACCCAATAGAAAATCCCATAGGTCCACATCATCTATAAGTAAGTGTTGTTTCACCTGTGGTAGTGTTGAGGTCTTTAGCCAATCGAGGCATAACTTCCCAACACTGTATGATGTCACCACCCGAGGATGTTCTCTTTGTACATAGCGTGGGTCTGGCCTATGGTTACTGAACCCTTCGGTTGCACCCCTGAATCTTTCTTGACATCCGTTAGTGTCTGTGGGCCAAGCCAACCATCCCTTCCAATTGGGGTCTGATCTATTGTATTGTAAGATGTCATCCAATGTAGCCCCTTTTAGTGATGTAATGTTACCCTCTGCCTGTGATGGTGTTGGAGTTCGAGGTGTATTTAAATCCTTGTTCTTGGCTATTCCAAGGCAGGAAGTTTGTTGCACAGTTTCATTTAGAAATATCATCTGCTGAGGAATGAGGCATGCTCTAAACAGCACTTCTTTTCCCTGGACTTGCCAGTCTCTAGAACCCCAGACCGATTGTAAGTCTATGGTGTCTTTCCATAAGTCGAAACCTTGTTCAGACAATTGGGTAATAAAGGAAGCAGAGTAAATCTGTTTTGTGTTAGTCAACATATTTTTCTGTGCAGGTGTAGGTGCAACCTTATAGTAATATGAGGTCGGGTCTGAAATATTAAACCCTGAAAAACATGTAAAGTTTTGTGCAAACATTTTCGAACTACTTTTCGGCAGTGTTGGGCAATGTTCCCATTGGTCATATGTAAAAACATTTCTAGGGTTACTTGATTTGTGTTGAAAATGATGACCAAAATGTTGATAACAATACATTGTGTTAAAGTCTGATGTGTCTTCTAACATTTCATTGCTAGAAAATGCGGCAGATTGTTCTAAATCAGACAACATATTATTCACAGTTTTAAAATCCCAATCATCGGAAAATGTACTGGAGGTAATGATATCATTCAAGGAAATTTTAAATAAATGTGCTATTTTTAAAAATTCTTTCGGTCCTAATATATCATAATCAACCTTGTCCCATACTTTACAATCGTGTATAGGAACTGCTGTAATGTTCACTGATGACAAGTCTCTTTGTTCACGATGTGAGGAAACATGAGGATTCAGGAGTAAGTTCACTTTTAATGCTGCAGAGCTCTGGCGAAGGTAAGTTCCATTAACAAGTAAGCAGAAGACAGCTACTAAGCCTAACCAGAAGAGAAAGAAAAGTGTCCTGGTGCTTATCCAAAGTTCTGTCCAAGTAGACACCAGGTAAGTTTTTTAAAGAATTATGTAGAAGTCTTTGATTAGTTGTTTACGAGAAATCGGGGCTGGCGTTGTTTCAGGTTCACTTGGATCCAAAGAAAAGGTATCAAAGTTGATGAAATAGCCAGATGCAGTTCGATCTATTTTAGGTAGCTCGGCAGGTTTTGTTGAACTTGTAGATGTTAGATGATATGTTGAGGCATATTTATGTAGACATCAGTGTTTGGTCGAATTGAAAGTTGTCTTCTTCTTGATTTTGTATTCCTTGTTCAAGGGGAACGAGTTCCATTGCATTGATGCTTAGTCCATCATTCCGTATGGGAGACTCTTCAAACGTGATGAGCCTTTCCGTCTGAACCTCCTGAATGGTAGCGAGAGGAGGGCGTCGGCTACCCAGGAGCGCACGAGGCCTACTATTCAGTATCGGCCACATGGTGTGGTTTTATCAAATCAATGGAGACAAATCTTTTCTCCTTTTTTCCGGCAAGAGGCGGCAGAAGTACAGTTCTTGTTCCTTCAACGGCCAGGACAGGCACAGGCTTTCTGTATGATGGCCCAAATTCTTTTTTAACCGTTATTTTCTCTCTGACCAGATCCCCAACCTTAGGGACCCAGACAGATCTTGCCATGACTGACTTGACTTCCCCAGTGGCGAACCTTTTCACTTGGACATTGCTCTTTAGGGCCCGTGATTCATTTAGTTCCTGTAAAACAGCCAAACGTTTATTGATGTCAAAAGGTTTTTCATCCGCCACTGTGCCTTCACAATCAAGATCAGGTACCCACATTCTTGTCCCAAATAGGACCTCATAAGCAGTGACACCCCCTAGAGAGCTCCATGGCATGTTATTTAAGGCCCTCTGAACCCCATATAAGTGATTGACCCAACTACCACCCGTGCCTAATACTCTAGCTGTTAATGATTGCTTTAAGTCCCCGTTTTTCCTCTCCACGACCAAATTTCCCTCGGGATTGTACGGAGAGGAGTATCGCTACACCCAAACCTCCCATGGCCTCCTTGTAAGCCCTAGAGCTAAACGTGGGGCCACGGTCAGAATGTAATGTGCCAACTGCGTATGTCCCTATAAAGACTCGTAAATCTTTGATAACAGTTCGAGCGTCAGCCGAGTGCTGAGGCCATACCCATAGGAATCTCGAGCAGGAATCCACTGCAACCATTATGGACTTGTAAGCCCCATCAGATTGTAAGGGGCCGCAATGGTCCAAATAGACACACGCCAGAGGTCTGTCCGATATTAACAACGGTGTCTGCGCTGGACGTGTTACGGTGGAACCCCTCATCTGTTGACAGATGTCACACTTCAAGACATAGTCCTTGTTCTGCTTTGTTAACCCTGGCCACCAATAGCTTTGTTTCAATAAAGAAACAGTTGCTGTAACTCCTGCGTGTGCAGAACCCAAACCCTCGTGTGCAGCTAATATTAAGCCTAATCTGCGATCCATGTTTGGTATTACTCTAACCCCCACTCCAGGGATCTGAGCAAATGGAACGTTGTTTGCATCTAACTTGTAGGAGTACTTCAGTGGAAAACCTTTCGAAGTGCTTTGTTGTCTTTGCGTGAAGCAATGACAGCTACCATTCTCTGTCCGTCTATTCTAATTTTTGAATGACTGATTGCAGCTACGGACACAGTTCTTACTGCCCCCTTCGCGGCTTCATCAGTCAATGAATTCCCTTCAACGTGATTACTCAGCGTGTGTATCATGTGAGTTCTTGGTAGTTCGTTTTTCAACTCAGCTACCTGTTCCCATAGCATTTTGTGCTTAATTGTGCCACCTTTTGAGTCTTTAAACCCATTTGTCTGTCAACCAGGTTTTACCTGAAACATCTATCCCGAACCAAGGAGCTAGACGCTCAGAACCTTGGTTTTCGGAACAGCTCAGACTCCTAAAACAGAACTGTCGCCGAATGGAAAGGAAGTGGAGGTCCAACTATGACTCAAATGACAGATCCTTGTACAAGCAAGCTTTACTAGATTATAAGCGACTTATACAGGAGGAGAAGACTCGCTATTTCTCCGCAGATATAAGTGCAGCCAAGAATTTGTCTAAAGAACTATTTGCGACAGTGAAGAAATTAGCCAAACCTCCTGATATAGCCAATACCCCAGAAAGCCAGACCTTCTGTGACTCCTTGGCTACTTTTTTCCAGGAAAAAGTGAAAGCAGTCTACAGTGGCTTTTCTGCTCTCCCATCTCTTTGTGCAACTGCCCAATTAGTTGAGCCGGTCTCTTCTGACTCAACTGAAGAAGCCAAGGCAACAACCCCAAAATGCATGAAGCTTCCAGAACTAGTATACTTTCCATCACTAACAGTTGAGCATGTCATTAAACTACTATTATCTACTAAATCGGGATCTCCTCTGGACCCCTGCCCCCAAAGATCTTTCACCTCCTATCAGGAACAATTTCTCATCAGCTTGCCCTCATTTTTAATCAAATGTTCGCTTCAGGTATTTTTCCTATTAAATGGAAACTAGCATCAGTTCTTTCCCTTCTAAAAAAAGCCAACTTGGATGGGACGGATCCTAATAGTTACCGGCCAATCTCCAGATTACCACTACCAGCTAAAATAGTGGAGGCGGCCATGAACACAGCGCTATCTGAATATATTGAGATAAATGCTTTCCTGGATGCCACCCAGTTTGGTTTCCGGAAACACCACAGCATGGAACTGGTACTAATATCTGCTTCGGAACAGATCAGGCAGACAGTCGATGCAGGGGGTAGTGCAGCACTGGTGCTGCTTGATCTTTCCGCTGCATTTGACACCGTTAATCACACAAAACTACTGGAATGTCTTGAGAGGATAGGCATCAAAGGGAAAGCCCTATCTCTGCTCAGATCTTTTCTGTCGGACCGGAAACAATTCGTTGCGCTTTCGGAATTCAAGTCACAGAATTTTACACTTCCTTGCGGGGTCCCTCAGGGTTCATCATTGAGCCCCACCCTTTTTAACGTTTATGTGGCCCCATTGGCGCAGCTGATTAGATCACTGGGTTTCTCGCAATATCCTATGCTTATGACACCCAAATTGTGGTGTCGGTTACAGGGACACCATCAGATTCGGCAGCTCAGTTCTACACTTGCCTCCGTCAAGTCGGAGACTGGATGGCAACCAACTGCTTGAAGTTGAACTCCAATAAAACCGAGGTGCTGCTCTTTGGTAGCAACACCTCCTTTTGGTCCCGTACTCTCTGGCCCTTGGAGTTGGGCTCTCTGCCCACCCCCTCAAATAAAGTAAAAAACCTAGGCGTGACCTTCGACTCAAAGCTCACATTTGAAGGTCATGTGAACCAGGTTACCTCAGCTTCTTTCTATATATTAAAATTACTGAGGAAGATTCTTCCGTTCATTCCTGCTGAGTTACGTAAACTGGTGATCACAGCCTTGGTTCTATCCAGGGCTGAATATTGTAATGGCCTGTTCATCAATCTCAGGTCTAAATGCCTGACGAAACTTCAGATCGTACAAAATGCTGCTGCCCGGCTTTTGGTGAATATCCCTAAGCTTAAGTCAGCCACCGCTGCCTTAAGGGAATTGCACTGGCTACCAGTGAAGCGACGCATTGAGTTTAAAGCCTTGTGCATAGCATTTAAAGCAACTCATGTTATAGGGCCAGTATTTTTCAAGCAAAATTTTCGCCTATATGTCCCTGCACGTCAGCTACGCTCAGCTCAATCTCACAATTGGATTATTCCTAGGTTCAAGAAAAGTGCTTGGAGAGGTAGAAGTTTTTTCTTTGGGACAACTAGACTCTGGAACTCTCTCCCCCAGATATTGAAGGACGCGAATCACCTGTTGGCATTCAGAAAGGCGCTGAAGACATGGTTGTTTAAACTCTAACCATGTGTCAAGATCTTTCGATGTCTGTTTGTTCTGAGGAGCTAGCGCCTTGACACCCTCGGGTAACTGGTTTGCGCTTTATAAATCTCTTTTTCATTTCAATTCCCCAATAATGAAGATATTCATTGTATGACTGGACACAGTAAAAAGAATCGCACACTATTAGTGTGGGGAATCCTCGATCTGTATTTATCAGTGCCTATAAAAGAGCTTTCAGTACTGCTAACTGAGCCATGCAGTCCCCTAGAGACTGAGTTTTTGTACAGCTTGGTTGGAATTTACCATCTCACACACGCCCTTTAACAATAGCACACGAGGCGCTGTATTGTTGTTTGCTTCCTATGGCCGGTTGTGCAGATCCGTCAGTGTAAATTATGTATTCATACTGATCTAGAGGCATTATTTCATTTGGGAGAGGATATTCTTGTTCATATTGCAGAAATGCTTGTGTTTTCAGATTTGGATCATATCTGTATTCTACATCTGATTCAGTGAGAGAATTAGCCCATTGTATCCATTTCAGATGTAACGCTTTAGCGTTAGGAACGCTTGCCTTTGTCGCAGCCTCTAAGGCTGGTATTGGAGTCATGACAATTATTCGTTTCCCCTGAGCCAGTGCTCTTTCTCTCACTACAGCAGTCTGTACTGCTGTCAGAATTTTTTCTGTGGCTGCGAAACGCATCTCAGCATTTGTGTACAAGTGTGATTTGTAAGCAATGGGTACTGTTTCGCCTTCATTATATGTGAGGTATGTGTACCCAGATTGACCCGCAACTATACGGATCACCAGGTTGCCTACATTTACGCGTTTCTGTAAGTGTTTAGACGCTATCAGGTCAGCCTGGAGTGTACGAAGTGTATCTGTATGATCTTGTGTCCATTGCCTAACTGAAAAGTCAGGTCTTATAAGGTCGTAGCAAGTTTTAACCCTTTCTGCGTTATTCAAAATGTATGTTCTGCCGAAATTTAGAAATCCCAGTATGGATTGTAAATTTTTCAGTGAGTTTGGAGGTTGGAGCAGTGCACATTTTTCTAAAAAGTTAGCTGCCAGACTTTTTCCTTCACTTGAAAGCTCATATCCAAAAATAGGATGCTGAGGTGGGCTATTTTTGATTTTTTAAAGTTACATTTGTAACCCTCTGAGGCGAATCCCAAAATGATGGTACTCACCCTCGTCAAGTGTTCCTCCAGGTCATCATCCGTCAGATAAATATCATCTACATAGGACAATGCCTCCTCATCCTGGCGGAAAACAGCCCGGGCTGATTTTATATCCCTGGGCTAGTCAACAAAATTGTCGCTGGGACCCTAGCGCTGAGAATGCCATCAAGTATCTGCTCTCAGGCGCTATATTCTGGAAAAAAAATCCATTTGAGATATCTAGTGTTGTTTTGTATTTTTTCCGCACAATGTTATTCATTAATGCGGCACTATGTGCATTTTGTACTGCAAATGTTTTTGTGCATGAATTTAGATGTCTGTAATCCAAAACTAGACAATATGTATAGTCAGGTTTCATTACGGGAAACAAAGGGTTATTCATTGAAGAGGTGCAAGTTTCAATCACACCTTGGTATTCAAGTTGATCTCCCTGGCCTGTTTTTTCGCTTCCTGTTTTATTGGATACTGTCTCTGTGGAGTTGGAGTAGATTTTAATGGTATCACGTGGTGGGTTGACTCTTCATCCCATCCAAAATGGTTTCTATATAATGCAGGAGCAAGGGCTACTGCCCACTCCTGTGCATATGCATGTTTTCAATATTCGGGAACTAGGTCGGAAAAAGCTGGCATAATTACCGTTTCTCCTTTTGGCAATCCATAACATTAGCAGGCGGCCAATCATTTTCAGCTAATAAAATGTCATAGCCAAAAGTTAAGTTCTCCCAAAAGAGACCTTTAATTTTCCTAAGTTTGTCCCCCTCCATCCGAAGTGTTATTTCATGTAACTTATGTGGGACACTCACCCTAGTATCAGGTGTTTCCACCGTGATAAACTCACTCAACTCCGCTGTCACCAGAAATTCCATCAGGTTCTGGCGAGCTATTGTTACTTCTGCTGCGCTGTCTAGCATTGTCAGAGCCCATTCCCTGTTCAGTAGTTGAGTCCTCAGAATTCTGGGCATGTCTGATCTTGAGACCTGCTACTTTCTTCTTTTTGAATTGAGGTTTAGGTTTTTGTTTTTCTTCTTTCTTAGGTGCCTAGTCCACAGCGTGTTGCGTGTCTCTGGACTTTGTACGCTCCTCCTGTCTGTGTTCTGACCGTCCTTCTCTCTCGGAGTGTTTCGAAGAGCCCTGAAAGGAACGAGAGGAACGTGTATCAGTGTCCTGATACCTATCAGGTTTTCTAATGTTGTCCCTATTCCTAAGGTTATATCTCCTTTCAGAGGTCTCCTGTTGAAGAGATCTACCTCTGGATTGAGATCTATTGTCTTTATTCTTTTGTTGTTTGTTATTGTCCCATTTCTTCTTTGAAGAAACTGGTGTTTGCTTTGCCGATTCTTTATCTGGACCCCCCATTAGTTGAGGTTTTACTGGTCTAGCTCCCAAACTATCCCTGCCTAATTCTGCATAAGCAGTTTCAATAATTTTAGGTAATTCTGTTTCCTGTTGTAAAGGAGTGAAATCTCTCAGGCGTTGGCGTATCTCACCTGATGCAGCTTCCCCTTTAATGTTTGCTAGTATTATAGCTGATACCTGGGCGAAGTTATTCAATAACTTCATCCTTAAGTTCAGAGCAGGTTCTGCTCCGTACTCATTCTGTATTTGTCTCAATACGTCTGGTATCACTGCTAATGAAGGGATAACATGAGTCCTGGTATATATTGCAGTGAAGACTGTACCCCAAGAAGTACAATGCTCTTTTGGGGGAGCTATCCCCATTGGCAAGCAAATTGTTAGCATTCTATGCTTTTCATGTGGACTGGTGTTTGGAAATACCACCTCTAGCTGTGTTATTTTTTGAGCCACCCAAAATGGCATTTGTTCACGTTTAGTGGGCAATTTACCCATCACTGCATGTAATGTTTGTGGTGTAATTTTAGTTTTAAAAATTTGGACTGGTCCTGGTTGTGTAGCCGGTGTTGGCTGAAGTGTGAGTGTTCTCATCACAAACTGTGTCATGTTTCTGTAAAGTTTTAATAATTCTTTATGCTGTGTAAGTAAGTCTCCTCCTGGCATTGTGTCAATGTCAGCTAGTACTGGCCATGCTGCTCCGTCTCTTCTGAGCGGACCGAGTCTTACTCTATTTCTTGTATGGGGTAGGGCGCATTTAAACCAGTATATATGTTTGTGGTAAGTAAGTGGAATTTCAATGTCCTCATATGGACAATATTCGTTTGGTATTTCATCTTCTGTATAGTAATGAAATGTTTTTGTTGCTGCATTCGCATGTGGGAATGTAACCCATGAATAGATTACCTCTGTTCTAAATGATTTGTGTGCCTGCCCACCCCTATATGTTAAACCGTATGCGGCTAGTTTTAAGGTGATGGCAGTTCTAACATTTTCTGAAATGTGTGTTGCATCTGCATCTTCTTCTTCGGCTGAGAGATTTAGGTTATGTACAGCGTTACCCGCTGGCTCAGTCATTGTTTTTTAATAAGAAGAGCTTTTCAAGGGAACTGAGATAATGTGTTATGCACAATAGGAACAATATGTCCTTCAAGCTTGATTAACCAACAGCCAATACATAGGATTTTGCCTACTCAGCTGTGGCGGAGTTTGTTCCCTCCCACTCCAGGCATTTCTGGGGAAATGTGAGTAGGGGTCTCTGAGAAAAGCACTACTGAACTACTCAGATTTGACTGTTAAATAAGTACCCAACCAACGTTAGCGGCACCATGTCATGTAGTTCCTATACAACCTATACAGGATCTGCGCGTTTGGACAACGTACACTGCGGTCTTGGTGTCAGACTGATTCTAAACACCCCCACCGACTATGTTGACCTGTATACCAGCTAGCTCACAGTGCCACTAGAAACTCCTCTTACCAAGAAGAGAATAGTTCTTGGCAACTATCGAACATGACAACCCTGATCCCCCAGGACCGTGGAAACAGTGTACTACTTTTCGCTCAGTCACTCGTGCTTACTTGGTATCAGAGAGATACACAGAATAAACAGTAGGGACATTTTCAATAAGTATTTATTGAACAGTCGTTATTCTAGTGTAAAATAGGTGTGCTGAAACAATCATCAGACAGTAACAGATATAGATGATTAGAAGCTAGGAAAGTAAAAGGATGGTATAGTTCTACCATCTTGCTATAACCATGAATACAGGTAAGTATATAAAATACATGATAATAAAATGAGTACTCCTCCGATGCTACCCTAACTAGATATACCTAAGTGTAACTAGCATGTATGTAGGTGTTAAGCCAAGAATCCCTCTAGGACGAAGTCAACCCTCATTACCTGAAGTGAGAAACTGTGGGACCCCGTCCTGGTTTCGGCTTGGACACCCCGCAAGGGATGTCAGACTACTGCGAGCTGGAGTATCTGCATGCAGGGGCTTCAGCATCTCGCGTCAGTGTGTCGCATGGAAGTTCTGATCTCCTCTCCCTATCTCAGCAAGATGTGATGTTTATATACCCGAAGGTATCCCCGGGGGTTCTACCTTGCTGTGCCACTGTCGGACTTAGGATGACGTCGGGAATGAACCTTCTACATAGTAATTATGCAGGAGATGGTAGTCCTGCTGAGCTTCCAAGAATCCAAGGATCCTCATGCATAATGTATGAGGCTACTGTTCAGGGAAAACCCCACGTTCTGTAAGCAGTACTGTAACTAGGTAAAGGGTCAGTCCTAACAGCCTGTTGTGTATGTAGTGTAGGGATGAATATAGGTGAAAGGTTGGGATGTTACCCTAGCCTACATTGGGGTACCTATATGGAATATAACAGGGTCTCTGTATAGGACATAAGTCTTACTATCCTAAACATGTTAACTATATTTCCACTATTTTCAAAAAGCATATCCCCTCAATATTGCTTCATTCCTCATCTGCAATCTGGTTACTGTACCCAAGTTTCACAGGACAGGAATGGGTGAGCATGCCTTTTTAGTAGTCACAGTACAGGCATGGAACAAGCTGCCCACTGAGCTTTATTCTGAACCAACATTTCAAAGTTTTGTACGGCCTTAAAAACTTACCTAGTCAATTAACTCCAGTTGTACTTGCTTCCAAATTTCAGGTACCTCTCTCGATTAGCAATGTTCAACTGCCTTATATGACCACCAAGACACCTTTGGGTAATTATACTCTTAATAAAAATGAATAAATAAATAAATACCTATGGAGAATTATGGTTCCATGGATGGATGGAGGAAATGCTTCCTGTAGTAACACTTAGGGTGCCAGACTGAGCAAAACAAAAAAGTGATAGGTGGTTGCTTTAATCAGTCAGCCACTGGTAATTATTCGGGCCGCATCCCAGTCCATACATTGCTTTGCCCACCATGCCACCTCAGCTAGACATATGCAAATCAGCGCTGAGTAAGGACATGTTTCCTTAATAGTGGCTTACATCACAGACTGCTAAGTCCAAGTCCCCTGGTTCTTTATCAGTGGTTCACAGCCTGCGTAGCCCAGGTCGGTGGTTTCATACTAGCAGCTCACACTAGCTGCATGGCCAACAGCCTGTGGCTCATCATCTGTGTAAGACACAGCCTACAGAGCCAAAGCCTGTGGTTCGTTACCAATATCTGACACTACCTGCAGTGCACAGGCCTGTGCTTCCATACCAGTGACTAACACACTGCTAGGCCCGGACCTGTGGTTTCTTACCAGTGACTGGCAATGTCTACTATAAAGCCTGGACCTGTGGTTCCTTACCTCTGGCTTACACCCTGAGGATCCAGGGCATGGCACTGTCTGCTGGGCCAAAAGTCTGGCTCCTTCACTAATGGCAGACATGGCCTGTAGCGCCCAGGTCTGTGGTTGCTTACCTTTGGCTCACACTAGTTGCAGGGCCACGACCTGATGTCCTTACTAGGGGCTCCTAAGTTACTGGGCATGTGGTTACAGTGGCTCAGACCCTGCAGTGCTTAGTCTTGTGTTCCCCTACTAGTGGCTGACACTGTCTGCAGTGTCCGGGGCCAGTGGCTCCTTACTAGTACCCCACACCCTGCTGGGCCCAGGCCTGTGGTTCCTTATTAGTGGTTCATAGGTTACAGGGCTAAGGCCTCTGGTTGCCAGTGGCTCAGACCCTACAGTCCCCAGGCCTGTGGCTCCCTACTAGTGGTTGACACTGTGTGCAGTGTTTGGGCCTGTTGTTCCTTACTAGTATCCCACATCCTGCTGGGCCCGGGCCTGAGGTTCGTTACTGGTGTTTGACACAGCCTGACAGACTCAGGCGCTATGCGTCCCTTGAGGGTGCTGGTCACTTGTCCCGCTGCACCAGTGGACCAACTTTCTTGGCTAGTGGGCTGCTAAGCCTCAGGGGCTGCCATGCCCCGGGCCTGTGTTTAAGGGGCCGGTGTCCCTCTGCATCTCTCTTCTCGGCCCAGAAGCAGTCCTTCTCATCCACCCCCTCAGCCTTCCCGGCCCTGCAGGCCTCAGCTAAACCCACAGCCACCTGCAGGAAGCACAAGCCTCTGCTACAAGCACCATCACCAGCTGCTCGCTTCCAGGAGAGCACAGGATATCTCTGAATTACACCCAGGCCCTGTGAGGCCCCCAGCAGTAGCACTCAGACCGGGCAGAGTGATGGCTTCTCCATGAGAAAAAATGGACGGGCAGGAGGAGGGGCTCAAGTTGTTCCAATAATCAATGCAAGAAGGGGGAGGGAGTAACAATAGGGGGTTGAAGGGAAGAGCCAGGGGCATTGACACTTCAGGAAAGGGCAATAGAGGGGGGCCATGAGGAGGGCTTGGGAGGGAAGGAGCGGGTGGGCGAGGACCAGAAGGGGCGCCTGGAGCAGGAGTTGAAGGGGGCATGGGGTGATCAGAAAATACTCTCATTTTTAGGTTAAGAGGTCGAAGCCTTCCCCTCACCCCAAATCGGGTGCATTCCATAGATGTAAAAGAAAAGCAGGACTCAAAGTTCCTTGTTGACTGCAGACCCACCCTAAAACACTTTTTGTAGCCCTGGCACTAGCTCTGCTGGCGAGCGTGACAATAAATCATATAAATTAACTGGCCCCAATACCGCTGATGCTTACAGCAGATAAATTAGCCACTTCTGTCACCCGCACTCTTTCACTGTTCTCTGCCCCTCTAGTGCTGTTGAGAGACTTACAGAACTCATTCTGGTGAGCCTGACTGTCTCTTCCAGTCTCCTCATTCCAATGAATGCCCAATTTCTATTACTCATTTCCGTAGTGTTACAAACACTAACAGTTTTATTTGTGTGGTGTCCTTTAAATATGAATTATATTAGAATTTAACACTTTACATTATATCTGCACTTGAACTAAACTGGCAGTTATAACCTTACAGTTTCATAGAATCTTTAATTAAAATAAGGCAACGTTTGACTTTATTGCTTCATGTGCCCTGAACGTCCACTGAGCCGCCTCCCCTGTACAACTATCAGGCCAGTGCAGGGGCTCACTGGAGGTATTGAGCTGATCAGGCCAAGCGCAGGGCTCCTTAAGCCTTACCGGCTGCTCCAGTCAAATTAACTGGTGGCAGGCTGAAAAAGGCAGGTGGCGCAGGTCTCGGTAGCAGTTCAATACTGCTTGTGCCACCTGCGCGTTTTGGGCCAAAGGGGGGGCACAGCACAGACCACAAAAGGCTCCATATGTGTGGAAAAGGCAGCTTTATTGAAGACAGGTGCACCTTACAAAAACAATTCCCTTGACCTTTGCCGTACAAAACTAAACCTCACTAAATATTTTCTGTCCTACCTTGCCTTCCACCCCCACCCCTAAAGTTTCCCCTTTTCTCTTCCTTTGCAACAACTTATAAACCCCCAACTCGGTCATTTCATGCTTCTACATTAACCCTGTAACCTCTTCCTACTTCCTAAGATAACTATCTAACTAAACATTCCCTAATCTAACTTCCCCCTCCTGCCTGCTCCCGGAGTAACTTTTTCCAAACCTAAACTTAACCTGTAAACAATATAAACAACTAGTTACCAAGAAAAACGCAAGCACCTGCTTCAAACGACAACCAATGTACAATTTTACCCCCCTAGCGCTCCTGTGTCCAATTAACACAGCCTCTTAAAGGAGGGGAAACCCCCCCCATTCCTAAACAGGGAGGGAGGGCGGGAGAAAAAACCTTCCCACCCGCGCTCCCATATCTAGACCCCAAACCGGCCGCTGTGTCACCTTACTGAAATGGTGACACGGCAACCTAAAATGGCCGGTTTTATCCCTAACAGCCCAAATGTAGCCCAAAGAGCCCAATTGGACTCTGGGCTGCACCAAGGCCCAAAAAACCCGGGGGGGGGGCAAACCTCCCGGTGGTCTGCTGACCCCCCCAAAGCCCTATTGGGCCAAAGGGGGGGCGCAGCACAGACCACAAAAGGCTCTATATAGGTGGAAAAGGCCGCTTTATTGAAGACAGGTGCACCTTACAAAAACAATTCCCTTCGACTTTGCCGTACAAAACTAAACCTCACTAAATATTTTCCGTCCTACCTTGCCTCCCACCACCACCCCTAGAGTTTCCCTTTTTCCCTTCCTTAGAAACAATTTATAAACCCCCAACTCGGTCATTCCATGCTGCCACATTAACCCTGTAACCTCTTCCTACTTCCTAAGATAACTATCTAACTAAACATTCCCTATGCTAACTTCCCCTTCCTGCCTGCTCCCGGAGTAACTTTTTCCAAACCTAAACTTAGCCTGTAAGCAATATAAACAACTAGTTACCAAGAAAAACGCCACTCAAAAAAGTCTCTGCCTCTTTGACTTTTTTGACCCCCCAACTAGGCCTAGGACTTCTTCGAATACCTCCTAATGTCCAATGCTCTGTCTAGCACCTCCTTAATCTGGATGATATATAACTCCAAACCAAAACAAGACAAATGCACCCCATCCTGTCTGAAAAAATATATTGCTGCGTATCTAAGCTCGGGGTGGTCGACTCTCTCGATGCCCTCCTTTTCGGAAAACAGTCTCATGTCCCTGTTAATTTTCCTCCTGGCCTTATCTATTGCTGCAGGCCTCTCTGCTCCCCTCCACTGTCTCCTTGGAATGAATTCTGACCATATGATGTAACACCCGGACCATTGCTGCTTGATTTCTAATAGGTCCTGTTGTAGGGATTCTGCACATACACAGAGCTATGCACAGGATAATAGGACCACGGAATATAGTGGTGAGCCAACCATAAACCTTAGCACCTAAAACCCCAACCCGACTAGCTGTAGCGTCTCATTAGCAACAATGCTACCAATGATTAGACAACCCAGAACACGGTATCTCTCAGGATTCGCAGTAGCAAGAACACCCTTTCATAACTCACTCATACCTGTCCACAACGCGCGTAAGAAGAGACACTGTATAGTTTAAAATGTTTATTTCAACTACCGTGCTCTAAGATACAGTACACGTGCCAGTACTATCAGCATAATGCATAAGGATAATATAATCAGCATAGTTACAACTCCATAGAATACAAACGGGGAAAGCATTTCATAAAGCAGTGGATATAGGGCTAAATGACCTTACCACCCTCCCCGTGCTAGTAGCTAGTTTATTATAAAAACAGAAGACCTCTGGGCTTTGTCTAGCGAACCCCCAAACCTCAATATCTAGATGCAAGATTTACATCATCAGACAAGCACAGCTCTTCTCTCTGGAAAGGTTTTTCTCCAAGTGTCTCTAACCGTGAAATCACAATATTAAAAGCACACGAATTTCTCCAGGGCAGCTGTACCTAGTGTTATGTCTAAGTGCGAGGGACTGGCCAGATCAGCAAGAACAAGGGACGTTGTTTTTCGACCTTGTACATGTTGTGCAGACTTAGCCCAAAGGGAACAGGAGAAAAGGTGAAAGACAGAAATGCACACAGTTCTAAAATAGCCGGGCAGAGGCTGGAAAAACAATGGCACAAAGTAACGTGCGCACAAAGGCATCATGGCAGCCAGGCCTAAGTCAACGTAGCAAGGCAGACCAGGAGGCCACAAACCACAAGACACCCTCCCCTGGGCAGTCCATCGGCCAAGACATAGGATGAAGACAGAGTTCAAATAGATGGAGCAGAACAGAAACGTCTGTTGTGGAGCAGTCCCCATGAAGGACAACGAATGGGAGATGAAAAAACAATTGTAGAGGTAAAAAAGAATCCAGTGAGGCAGGTCGCAGAAAGCGAAGGCCCTGTCAATCCAACAGAGTGTAAGTGCAGAAAAACGCCACACCTTCCAAGAGGACATCATTGGAATCGTCGGAAAAAGCGACGCCATCCAGTCCAATAAATCAAAACTGCAGTCATGTTCCTCGCAAGAGGGAGCAGTGAACAGCATTGCGGGACAACTTGCGTGGTACTCAATATAACTTTGTTGTAGGAGATTCTGAGCAGCTGCCCAGATATCCCATTGTGCCAGAATCCCCAGTGCAGCCGCACGCGCCATGCAGCCCGCACCGGAACAGTCCCGTTCATGGGCCTCTAAGGGACCCACCAGCAGGACAAAATCCGGTCGAGACAGAGACGTATTTGAGAGGCAATAATCCAAGGACCACGAGAAAGGACATCTGATGCAAGACATCACAGGTTGCACGCAAGTGAAATACGCAAAGCGAAAATAAAGTCTATAGGACACACTGAGCGTCGCCAATGGCAGGATGCCGAAGCCAGCAAGGATGCGCTCACGGAGCAGCTGTAGTCGACCTGGGTCGAGAAGAGCCCAAGGAGGTGCAGTCATTGCGTAGTAAACAGACCAAAAGCAGGATACCAGCCGCCAAGGCGAGGATCAATGGAAATCCGCTGGAAAAAATGGAATGAATAAAAGCCGGTATTACACCAAAGATAGTCTGAAAGGAGGTCACAAGGCCAGAGCCCACAACCTTAAAAAAGTGCACCAGACCCTCAGTGCGTGATGCATTAAAAACACGGTGAATCAGTTCACCGAAATGCTGTGGGAGGTTAGTGTTCAAAAGGGCCTGAATTTCACTGTGGGTACTCGCCACCTGGAGAATGAATGTCTCCCGGGCGGATGTGAGCATAACCTCCTGGTTCAATAATAGCGCCTTTATTCTGCTCAATTTATTGAAATCCGCCTTCAGAGTAGGAATGGAAGGCCAAACGGAACTATCTATGATGTCGTGCGGGGGAGGAAAAAGCACATTTTTGCAGCAGACAACCCTGTGTGAAACTGTAACAATATAGGGTGTGCCGGCCAGCATGCCACAGCAGTCTTGGTTATTCAAAAGCAGATAGCTACCATTTGCAAGCACAGTGAAAGTAGGAGAAATAGCAGGAGCAGGAATGCCCTTTAAAACACAAGCAAGATTCGGAGCTGAAACGTTACAAGCTCCGTGCAATTTAATGTTCTTGCAAATAAGGGAGTGACCCACAGTAGAATAGCACGACTCCCCTGTGAGAAAAACCTCCGTCCCGTCCCTCAGGCATTTATACATGAAAGGCAGGGACCAAAGTTCATGCTGGAAGGCACTGCCCAAGGGCTGGAAATGGCCCACAGGATAATGTTTCATGCACGAACTAAATTCAAACAAAGAAAAAGGCAAGGCGATAACCCCATGAACTAGCCACACAGCAGAATCCAATTCCGCCACAGAGAATGGTAAGGGCTCTATTTTCTCGATATGTAATAGAGTGTATGCTGCATCTTTCATGGACATGAACTGCTGTTTGTCAGTCAAATTAAAAGGCAGAAATAAGGCAGAGGTGTTTAAAAAGTGCCAAGGAACCTTACCTAACTTAAGTGTCTGCAAAGTCCATGCAAACTGCATAACTGAACGCAATTGATTCTGACCATGATATAACACAGAAACATCATCTTGTACAATATCAACAACAGAGGACACAATATTCACTAACGTCACGTGTAAATGCGGGAAGACAGGGTATTAATACTATTGTCAACAACAGCAAGCACCTTTTCCAAATTTGCTTGATCTATTTCCCGTAGACGGGAAGCAGCTTCAATTTGCGAAAGCTTCCAGAGTTCATTATAAGTTTCATAAATGAATCTCTTAGGTCGTGGACCACGAGGCCCCAGAATAAAGTCGGACAGATCAATGTTGCCTGATAGGAGGGACAAATGTTGTTTAACAGAATCTAAGGAAGAGTGCTGCAACCACTGTTTACACAATTTACCAACAGAATATGTTGTTACAGTACGAGAGCCAGAAAACCTTGGATCTGGCCTATCCTGTTTGTAACCAGGAACTGAGTCATGAAAACGCCGCTGGCAAGCGTCTGCTGCCATCGGCCAAGCCAACCATGGTGACTGAACAAAAGTGGAAATATTAAACGAATTGTTCTGAAACAAAGCTTGCACTGATGCAAGGGACATATTGAAATGCAAGCTTGAGTTGGGAGTGGATGCCAAAACAGGAAAGGAAGGTGCATTCAACTGTTTGGAAGTAGCCAAACCCCAACACGTAGTTTGATAGATGGTATTATTCAGAAATAAAATTTGGGCCGGGATAAGGCAAGCACGGTGCAAGGCTTCGGTGCCTTGCACCTGCCATGGTTTGGAGCCCCAGATTGATTTCAAGTCAACAGTGTCCTTCCAGTACTCATAACCATCCACAGCTAAGGCGCTCAAAAAGGAGCCCGAATATAGCAATTTGGTGTGGGTCAACATGATTTTCTGAGTGGATGGAGTGTTTAATTTAAAATAATAGGACCCAGGGTTCGATCTATCAAAGTCTGTGAAATAAGTAAATTTATTTCTAAGAGTTTGGGAGCTACCTGGCAAAGGGGTTGGACAATGCTCCCATTGGGTGTAGTTAAAAGGACCACGCAGGGCACTTGGTTTATGGACAAAGTGGTTGCCCCAATACTGGTAACAATACAAATCAGCATAACTTGCAGAATTCATGTACAAATCTTCAGCATTAAAAGCAGCATAATATTTCAAATCAGTAAATAATGCTTCAACTGCATGCACGTCCCAATCGTCAGAATGAATATTACTTTTTCCGACATCACCCATTGAAACACGAAGGACATTTGGTACATTAATAAGTTCGGTTGGTCCATAAATTTGGAAATTTACTGCATCCCATACGATGCCATCAGCGACTGGAAAAGCTGAAATGTTCACAAATGTGTGATCACGCTTCATGATGTGAGATGAAGAATGTGGAGCCAAAGTTCCAGCGACACAGTTCACTGCAGAGCGTTCTGGTAAATAGTGACCATTGATGAGTAGAAAAAATACTGTGACAAAGCCAATGGACATGAACAAAAAAATCAGGAATAGCACCAACCAGATGTATGTCCAGGGGGGAATCAAAAAATTGTCTCTGAACCAGGATACAAGAATGCTGAATTTGGACGGGACAAGTGATGAGGTGGAATCCGAGTCAAAGGAATAACGTGTTGGGCTCAGTGGCGTTGTTGGTAGGTGTGCCACCGACTCGTTGGCGGGGTAGGTATACTCAGACTCGTCGTTGCAGGGGGAGTCCGGGTCATCGAGTAAGCAATCAGGCAAATCTACCATCTTGATAGCAACATCAGTGACCGTTCGGGCCACGAACATTTGCCCGGGAAATGACAGGACAAGAGACCGCTGGTGTAACACTATTCAGGATCGGCCAGATGTTGTAGCTTGACATTTTCCACTGAGATGTATCTGTTCTCCTTGCGACCAGGAAGCGGTGGTAAGATGACTGTACGAGTTCCCTTCAAGCCAAGGACAGGAACTGGTGCACGATAAGAGGGGCCGAATTCTTTTTTGTTCTCCACCTTCTCTCGAACCAGATCTCCAATCTTCGGAAGCCAGCCAGCAACCGGAATCTGCAGCGCAGCGTCTGTGGCTTAAGGTAAATGTGCGATTGCAAGTTTGTCTCGGGCTTCTTGTAAGTCCTGTAACATAGTAGAATGGTTATCTACATCAAAGATGGCGGATTGCGCCGCGATGTCTAGACCATCAAGGTCGGGCACAAACATTCGTATGCCAAAGAGCATTTCGTATGGGGTCCGCCCACCCAGAGGTCTTCTAGGGAGATTATTAAGTGCATGTTGTACGGTATACAAATGGGCCAGCCAGTTCCTGCCAGTACCTAAGACTCTAGCTGTCAAGGATTGCTTTAAGTCACGGTTCATTCGTTCAACAATCGAGTTGCCCTCAGGCCCATTTGGAGACGAAAATTTCACCTGCACCCCCAGTGAACCCATTGCGTCCTTGTAAGCCTTAGAGGCAAGCACCGGACCTTGGTCTGAATGGAAGGTGCCACAGGCGAAAATTCCCACAAAGACACGCAAATCCCTTATGACATTTCGAGCGTCAGCACTTCGTTGTGGCCAAACCCAGATGAAACGTGTGCACGAATCCACTGCCACTAAGATATATTTATAGGCAGTGTCTGAAGAAAATGGACCGCAGTGATCCAGGTAAACACACCCAAAAGGTCTGTTTGAAATGCAGAGCGGGGTCTGTGGCGGTCGAGTAACCGTGGAAGGCTTAATCTGCTGACAAACGTCACAAGAAAGCACATAAGTACGGGTTTGTTTGTATAAACCACGCCACCAGTAACGCTGCTGCAAGATGGAAACCGTCGCAGACACGCCAGCATGAGCTGAAGCCATGCCTTCGTGTGCGGCCGTTATCAAGGAAAGTCTGCGGTCCGCGTTGGGGATCAGCCGATCACCAACGTCTGGAATCTTTACGTAAGGAGCCTGTTCGGGACCTATCTGATAAGAATATTTGGAAGGGAAACCCCTAGGGTAATTAGTACCTTCCTTTGTTGCAGCAATAGCGGCTAAAATATCAGTATCTATTTTAGACGTGGATCTTGTAACTACTGCGACTGAGCACGTGACTACTGCTGATTTGGCAGCTTCGTCTGCCAAACCGTTACCGACAGCGTGTGCGCCCACACGCTGGTGGCCAAGAGTGTGAACCACCTGTGTGAGAGGCAGACGTTGTTTCAAATCTGCCACTCGAACCCAAAGCATTTTATGCTTAATTGTGCTACCTTTGGCATCTCTGTAGTCGTTTTGCGACCAAAAGAACAGATTGTCATTGTAAGACTGAACACAGTAGTAAGAATCGCATACAATTAGAGTGGTCACATCAGGAGTAGCGAACTCAAGTGCGAGCACCAATGCGCGCAGCTCGGCCAATTGTGCAGTACTATCTCCGAGTGCCTGAGTATGCACTACAGTTGATTTGAACTTACCGTTCACAAAGGTACCTGCAACAATAGCACACGCTGCTGAATAAGCATGCTTGGAACCCGTGGCCGGTTGTGCCGAACCATCGGTATAGATAATACATTCGTATTCCTCAAGCGGTAGCAAGGACAGAGGAGGAGGATGAACGAATTCATACTGTAAAAACTCCTGAGTCTGAAGAGAAGAATCAAAGATAAAAGTGACATCCGGAGACGTCAAAGATGTTGCCCATTGTATCCAACGGGGGTGCAAAGCTTTAGAGTTCGGAACACTTGCTTTTGTCACTGCCTCTAGGGCAGGATATGGTGTTACCACCAGGATGCGTTTTCCCTGTGCCAGTGCGCATTCTTTTAGAATCGCCATCTGCACTGCAGTCAAAACTTTCTCCACAGATGAAAAGCGCATTTCAGTGGAAGTGTAAAGATGTGACTTGTATGCGATCGGTACTGTGTCACCTTCGTTAAAAGTCAAGTACATGAAACCCACTGCCCCTGGAATTATTCTAATCACCAGGTTTGTGCGGTTATCACGAGTCAACAAGAATTTAGACTCAAGTAGGTCTGTCTGCAAAGACTGCAGAATGGAGGAATGCTCCGGAAGCCAGCATGACTTCAAAAAGTTAGGTTGTATCAAGGCATACAGTGGCTTGATACGCTGGGCATATTTGGGAATGTAAGTACGCCCAAAGTTCAGAAAACCCAGTAAAGACTGAAGTTTCTTCAGAGTGGTAGGAGGGCAAAAAAGTGCACATTTCTCCAGGAAATGGGGGGCTAAGCCCTTACCTTCATTGTTGAGCTCTTAGCCCAAAAACAAAACAGTAAATTCAGCAATGTGAGATTTGGCAAAGTTAAACTTATAACCTAAAACCGCAAATTCTAGAATAATGCGGCCCACTCGGGAAAGATGCGGGTACAATTCGTCGTCTGTCAGATAAATATCATCGACGTACGAACATGCATCAGGGTCTATGCCGTCTAACAAAGAGACAACACGGGCAGCGAATACGCCTGGACTGTTCTTGTAGCCCATAGGTAAACGCCGGAATTTGAACAATTTACCACCGGAGGTAAAAGCGCTCCATTGGCTACTCTCCGGGGCCAAGTTGTGCGTGTAGAATCCATTGGATAGGTCAAGTGTAGTTTTATATTTCTTACGAACAAGACTGTCTACAAGCGCAGAACTGTGTGTGTTTTGCACCGCAAAGGTCCGACAATGAGAGTTCAAATGTCGGTAATCCAAAACTAGGCGGTACGATCCGTCGGGTTTAGAAACCGCGAAAAGGGGATTATTCATCGGTGACACGCATGTTTCAATCACTCCCTGATATTCTAACTGGGTCAGAATTTCGGAAACGGGACCTTTAGCTTCCCGTTTGATGGGATATTGGGGTTGTGGCTGTGGCAACGACCGCAAAGGTATTTCATGGGGGGGAGAGTCTTCATCCCAGCCCACGTGATTGCGGTATAACGCTGGAGCCAGGGACACGGCCCACTCAGCTGCTAGAGCCTCCGCTTTGTCCTTTGGGACATGACGAGAAAAGCTCGGAAGGATTACCTCCTCCCCTTTGCGCGCAGCAAGTACGAATGGGGGCGGCCAATCTGCCTCCGCTAACAGAATGTCGTACGAAGAGGTGACATTCTCCCAAAAAATCCCTTTAATAGCACGCTGAATGTCACCTTCAATTTGAATAACAATATTATATAGTCTGTCAGGGGGTGCCATTCTGGTGTCTGCTGTCTTGACAGTAATGAATGTTTCAGCTGCAGTCGCCTCCACATGAGGACGTAGCGCCTCCCGCACTATGGTAACTTCCGCGGCGCTGTCTAGGAGTGTCACTGCCCACGTCCAATTCAGGAGTCTCGTTCTCACCGTCTGTGGCATATCTCGCTGTTACAGCGGCAACTTTCTTCTTCTGAAACTGTGGGCGAGAGCGTTTAAATTCTTCTGCTTTCCCTCTGATCTGTGTCGAGGTTGGTCTCGTCCCTGTGGAGCCTCTCGACCCCTTCCTCTATCCTGGCGATCTCTTCCACCAGCCTGCGAAGTTGTTGGTGCCTGTGAAGAACGAGGAGAACGCGAATCAGGGACTTGCAATCTCTCTGGAGATTTAATTCTCTCCCTATCGCGCAAATCATAAGTGCGTTCAGAAGAGACGGAAACCGGGGATGCGCCTCGCGACCCCGGCTTCTTCTGTTGCTTACCCTGTTTTTTCAACCTCCAGCTCTTTTTAGTAAAAACTGGTTTCTCATCTTTCTCAGATTGAGTTTTTGGTTGTTGTTGCGATTGTGTTTGGGATTTAGCAAAAGGCTTAACTCCCAGGCTATTGCGGCCAATTGTTTTGTAAGCCTGTGCAATAATTTTCGGTAATTCGCGCGGCTTGTCCGGATCTGGGACCAAAGCCAAAGCATTAGCTACTTGAAAGTTAACTGCATCGCCCTTGACATTCGCAAGGATCAAATCAGCTACTACGTCGAACACTCCCACCAGTCTCATCCCTAATTCCACAGCCGCTTCAGGGCCATGTTCATCCTGCACTCGTTTAATTACAGAGGGGAGAACCGTCATGGAAGGAGTGCCGAAACACTTCGCATATACTGCTGCGAATACCCTACCCCAGTTGTTGCATTCTGCCAACTCGGGGATTAAGTCTTTTGGCAAACTAATCGTCAGAATCCTGTGTTTTTCCACGGGAGAGGTAATTGGAAAAACTGCCTCCAGCTGGTCAAATTTTTCTGCAAGCCAATAAGGAAAATCATCCTTATTTTGTGGGCGCTTGCCCATCACCAAATTAACCATGACAGGACTTATGGTTACACTGCCTGCTCCAGCTGGATGGGCTGCAACTCCAGGCGGGGCTCCCTGGATGTTGCCTGTAACATACTGTACTAAAGCTCTATGCACTCGTATCAAAGACGAATGCAAATTACGCAGTTCACCGACTGCCACCGTCATATAACGTGGATGTGGGGTATACCCGGCCAAGACAGGCCAAGTGGCCCCTTCAATTGATAAGGGGCCTAAACGAACCGCGGTAACCGGTTGGGGGAGGGCGCCATCAAACCAAACACGGTGTTGCCAAGCCGTGAGCGGTACTTCAAGGTTCCTATACGGTCTATAGTGATTAGGAACTACGGTGGCTGTATATTCATGGAACATATTATCAGTCCCATCCACCGCCGGAAAAGTGACCCAAGAGTAAAACACCTCAAAGTGGTAAGCTGGATCTGCTTGTACCACAAAGATCAGATCGACACCCGCGTCAGGCACTCCATACACTGTCCAGTGAGCCCGGAGCGCTGCGCGGCTATGTGCCGCAATTTGGACAGCCATTTTAGGCTAAAAATATTCCGACAACCTAATATAAGGCAGCACAATATAGGGTTTTAGTTAAGAACCTTTTAACAACTTCAAGCTTGAAAGAACCCATAAAAACGTCAATATAGGAGGCATCACTGTCACACACGCTTCCGGAAGCGTCTGCGAAGGGGGTTGTGGACAAGCACAAGCCCTACTCAAGCGTCTCGCAGATAAGCAGCCCACTCGTTGGTTGCGCCATGTTGTAGGGATTCTGCACATACACAGAGCTATGCACAGGATAATAGGACCTCGGAATATAGTGGTGAGCCAACCATAAACCTTAGCACCTAAAACCCCAACCCAACTAGCTGTAGCGTCTCATTAGCAACAATGCTACCAATGATTAGACAACCCAGAACATGGTATCTCTCTCTCAGGACTCGCAGTAGCAAGAACACCCTTTCATAACTCACTCATACCTGTCCACATTGCGCGTAAGAAGAGACACTGTATAGTTTAAAACGTTTATTTCAACTACCGTGCTCTAAGATACAGTACACGTGCCAGTACTAGCAGCATAATGCATAAGGATAATATAATCAGCATAGTTACAACTCCATAGAATACAAACGGGGAAAGCATTTCATAAAGCAGTGGATATAGGGCTAAATGACCTTACCACCCTCCCCGTGCTAGTAGCTAGTTTATTATAAAAACAGAAGACCTCTGGGCTTTGTCTAGCGAACCCCCATACCTCAATATCTAGATGCAAGATTTACATCATCAGACAAGCACAGCTCTTCTCTCTGGAAAGGTTTTTCTCCAAGTGTCTCTAACCGTGAAATCACAATATTAAAAGCACACAAATTTCTCCAGGGCAGCTGTACCTAGTGTTATGTCTAAGTGCGAGGGACTGGCCAGATCAGCAAGAACAAGGGACGTTGTTTTTCGACCTTGTACATGTTGTGCAGACTTAGCCCAAAGGGAACAGGAGAAAAGGTGAAAGACAGAAATGCAGACAGTTCTAAAATAGCCGGGCAGAAGCAGAGGCTGGAAAAACAATGGCACAAAGTAACGTGCGCACAAAGGCATCATGGCAGCCAGGCCTAAGTCAACGTAGCAAGGCAGACCAGGAGGCCACAAACCACAAGACAGTCCCTCTTCATTTGCTTCAACAGGGCCAAGCCCTTGCACAACACTAAATTATTCTCCCCCAAGTGAATAATCAAAACATAGGGGCAAATGCTACCTCTAATTAGCTTATTCAAAGCCAGAAACAACTCATGCCATCTCATGCCCCCCTTCCCATGCCAAGAACACTTAAACAAAGCCGGGTTGAGACCGAGATTCAAACCTTTCCCTTTATCCCACCCGTGACGCTCGGCCCATTTAACGAAAGAATGGCCGACAATCCAGATGGACAACTCCGCCGAAACTGGCCCCGCCACCGCACCTGAAAAGACACATATGTGAGAAAAAACACAGGAGTAAACTATGGCTCCTCCCCCCCAATTCCTGCCACTGGATGTACTTTTTGAAGCAATCCGACTTCCCAAGCGCATAATCCTGTCCCTCCCCCACCCTTGCTTGACTGCATCCGTTTTTACCCCTATGAGAAAAGAATGAGTACCAAATTCGCTCGGCGATTCACCTACGAACAACAGAGCTCGTCTCATTATCCACAGCAGCTGCACCGCAGTCACCCGATTGCCAGTTCCCCTACAGAAAACCGTCCATTGCCTAGCACTTGCCACCTACTCATCGCCCTTCCCCAAAATACTGGACATACCCCTTTGTTATCTGTGGCACCCATCACCACCCACTTCGCCGCTCCTCTTTGGTCTGTCTTGGATTGGTTAATCCGCACTGCCACCTTCTCTTCCCTCAGTTCTGCCTCGCCCCACTGCACTTCCTGCATGCCCACCCTACCCAATAGTTCTGAAACCCGAAAAGCCCTGAAATACATCCAAGACATTAGGGTGGAAAACAAAACTGCCTCCTCCTGGGTCCTGCAGATCTGAAGCACTGCTTGCAGCAAGCCGGACAACAACACCTTGGACACCGGTCTCCTCACCCAAAGCCTGACGCCCTTTTCTCTCACCCAACCCTCTAGTATGCGGCTGCCCAACTCCCCTGCTGAAGGAGTGTAGCCCCACCACAGTTTCCCGTGAACGCGATGCCTGACAGCTTGCCTGCGATCGTAACCTTCGACAAACCTCTGTCAATCATTGACAAAATAAACTGAACCACCTCCTCCTCCCTTGCCCATTGTTCTGTCCTTCTCTGGGCCCCCCTTCCAGGAATTCCCTCCATGCCTGATTATATGCTCTCCGCGTGGATGCTGCCAGAGACCCTACCACCAGGTGGAGCATCCTTTGTCTCCTACAGACCACATCCCTGCTGGAACCGGCGTCTTGCATTCGTCCACCTCTGTGACTAGCCCATGGAACCTCTCCCACTGTGAATGAGACAAAGCGTCCGCAATGTCATTGTCCACTCCTAGCGCGTGTTTGGCTTGAAACAGAATATCGTGTTTCAAACAGCTAACTACAAAAACCCTCATCAGCTTCAGTACCTGCACATCCCTTGCTGATTGCCTGTTTACCACTTGAACTACTGACATATTGTCCACTTTAAAAATTAACTTCGTGTGTGCCAAATCTTGCGCCCAAACTGTAACAGCCACCACTAGCGGAAAAAGTTCCAAAAAGGCAATGCTCCTCCCCCCATTCTTCCAATGTCGAGGCCACTCTCCTGCGCACCATCTCCCTTCTCAGTACAGCCCAAAACCGCGAGCTCCCGCAGCGTCGGAGTATATGGTGACCTCCCACTCCCAGTCCTTTGGCGTTGCCATTGGTATGCCATTAAAATCTTCCAAGAATGTGCGCCACATGCATAGATCCTCCTTCGTCCCTGCGGACAGACGCATGTGATGGTGTGGCAATGTCAAGCCAGCCAATGACCTCCCCAACCTCCTGCAGAAAGTTCGTCCTGGCCTCACTACCTTACATGCAAAGTTTAGATGACCTAGCAGTACCTGCACTTCCCTGACTGTCACTTTTTTCCTAGCCAATATGTCATCAATCAATAGCAACATGTGCAGCTTTTTGTCATTTGGAAGGCGTGCCTCCATTGACTCCAAATCCAATTCAATGCCAAGAAATGACTACACCGTACTGGGACCTTGTGTCTTCTCTGCTGCCAGGGGCACTCCCTATTGACCCATGAGGTCTTGAAAACTTGTCAGCTAGTGCTGGCAGTCCGTCGAGCCAGGCTGGCCCACCAGTAAGAAGTCGTCAAGGTAGTGTGTCACCGTCTCTTTACCTGTGTGCCATGTGAAAACCCATTGCAAAAATGAACTGAAGCGCTCAAATAAAGCGCAGGATATCGAGCAGCCCCTTGGCAATGCTTTGTCCACAAATATGAGCCCATCAAACTGTATACCGAGCAGCTGGTAATCGTCAGGGTGTATAGGCAGTAAGTGAAAAGCAGACTTAATGTCGCATTTTGCCATCATGGCACCATTCCCTACTTTCGCCACTAACTCTCTGGCCACGTCTACTGATGCATAGGATACTGACGCCAGGTCGTCCGCTATGAAATCGTTAACCAACGCCCCTTCCGGCCAGGAGAGGCGTTGTATCAGCCTGAATTGCCCCGGGTCCTTCTTTGGCACAATCCCTATTGGAGAAATAATCAGATCCCTGATGGGGCAGACTGAGAATGGGCCCGCCATGCGCCCTTCTGTTATTTCCTTAGACAGTTTGTCCCTCACTATTTCTCTGTGTGTGTTAGCTGATTTCAAATTTTCGGCCCAACTGGTGGACTGAGGCCCCTCATAACCTAGTCTAAAACCTTCTCTGAAACCTACTCTCAATAACTCTGCGTCTTCTTTGAGTGGATAGTATGCCAAAAACTGCTCCAAGCATGTCTGTCTAATGGGTGTATCAGCCTTTCCCCAAATTCCCCTGTGTTCCTCTGCCACCCCTACCCCCTGCATTTTGCTGTGCGCCTTGATTAAACTGCTGGCTTGGTCCGCTGAAGCCCGGCCCGTTGCATTGGACCAATGGGTGTCTGCCTGCGCACCACGAGCATTCGTGTCTGAACTTGCAGTACTCCCTGGAACATGTACCCTTGTTGAAATCCCAACATGCCCCTTGAACGCTCCCCGTGCCTGTTGCTGTGTATCCCACCCCCCTTTGGGTGAGGCGGCTCTGAAAGGGGCAGTAAACCAGCAGAAGGCCACTGGCCGCATATGTTGTCTTCCCAAACTTCACCGCTCCCATAGTCTGCTGATATAAATCTGCATCTATTTCCCCCCACTTGGCCTCTGTGTCCCATGCAAGCCTCGCCCTGAACTCCTCATCGTAGTGTGACCAGGCATATCCCCCGTATGTCACTTGGGCTCTCCTGATCACGTCCATGTATTTAAACATGGCAACGGATCTGTCTGGGTATTTTTCGCAATATACGTTTGCAAATATCAAGAAAGCTGCCGACCAATTTTCGACGGTCATGGGTACTCAGGGCCTTTTGGCCAGCTCCAGCTCCTCTTCTTTCAACCCTTCTTTGGCCCTCAGCTCCCTATGAAGCAGCTTCAGCATGTCTACATACTCGCCTTTCCAAATTATTTCTTTTGTTGATAACATAAGGTGTGCTCCCAGCGGCTTGGTCACTCCCATGTATGGTAGCCGCTGGAGCTTAATTTTGTGGCTCTCCTTAGTCCCCTCTGCCTGTGCCCCCTTTTCGCCCTTTTCCTCTGTGGCTGAAACCTTGCTTGCCCCGTCCGCCTGCTCTTCCCCCTGAGCAATTGTCGTAGCCCTCGCCTTCTTCTTATCCCCGACTAGCTCTAGTGACTCAGGACCTACCCCCGCATCCTTGATGTATAATCCCCTCAGCAGGCACACTTCCCCTTCTTCGCCCCCCCTGCGCATCCGTCCCCACCGACACTTTACCTTTTGTGTGGCTAAATATGTTTGTGTCTTTCACTCCCTTACCTGGTGTCAAGTTTGGCATCCTCACCGGATCCCGCCGCCTAACCAGTCGTGCAGGAGGTGGCACCACGCCATCTGTAACCGTACGCCGCTCTTCCCGGTCCATCTGTAACACACTAGGCACAGCATTATTCAGGCCCCCCCACATCCCTCTTGGTCTCCCTCCTCATCCTCTAGAACTTCCCCTTCCTCAACGCTATCTTCATTGTAGTCCAACTGCAAATGGCCCTCTGCCAGTGTCTCCCGCATGCGTGATTGTGCCTGTTCTCTCCCGCTGCGTATGAAATCTTCCAAGCCCAAACCTGAATAAAACTGGCTTGGCCTTACTCCGTCAACCCTGTCCTGTTGCGTTTGCCCCGAGCCCTGCGTCACTGCCCCTGAGGCCGCATCGACCCACCGGGGTTTTGGCACCACTGCTCGCGCCTCTGTCCTCCAGTTTGCTGTATCCTGTAGGTCCCTCGCCGGGGTCCGGCTGCCCACTCGTGACAATGCCCACCCATCATCTCGGTGCCGCGGAGCCGCATGTGACTCACCTGAATTCGTGGCCTGTTGCCCCTGCAATTTAAAAGTAAGGTCCGACATGCCAGGGTTAATGCCCTCACGTGCTCCTGGCAACCCTGGACACCACTGCCAATAACCCCCCCGCCCCTCCTCCGAAATGCCCCTTGCCCCCGCCTGCTCTGTCCCCCTCGCCCTTTTCCTGCCTAGCCCTGACGAGTGACCCCCCCCGCCGAGCCAGGGATCCCCCCTGGCCCTCACTCCGGCGCGAGTATACCGCAACCGGGGCCCGCTGCCCCACACCTGAGCCCCCCCTCCTGCTCCTCCTCCTCACTCCACTCCAATACGTCCACCAGCCTGGCGGACGCGTCCCCCAATCCCCCCCTCCTTCCCTGGCGGGGGGCCTCCCTTCCCTGTCCCTTCCGCTTCTCCCCAGTACCGGGGGGATCCTGTCCTTTGCCCAACCCCCCTCCTCAGACCAGCTCTGCCAGAGCCCTGCTGGGACCCTCTCCAACCACCCTCCTAACTCAAGGGACGGCATTTGTCCCCACCTTGCCCCACTTTGCCCTTCAATGCGGCTGTGCCTGGCTGCCCAGACCCTCCCCCACGCCCTTCCACCCAGGAGTTGCTCCTCTTGCTGTCTGGCCCCTCCCTCCCTTACACGTGGCCTGTATCCACCTCACGGGCTGCCTGTGCCAACGGTTCCAGCCCAGTCCCCGGTCCCCCTGGTGGCTGCTCCATGCCACCCTCCCCACGTCCTCCCTGCTCACCCTCCGCTGTTGGGTCCTGCCCCCCGCACTCCCTGCAGGTAGCACGCGGCCCCCGCGGCTGCCTCAACCTCCCTTAACACTTTGTTAGCCCCGCCCGCTCCAGCTAAGAAAGCAAGAGCGGGACGCTGCGAGGCGCCCCGCCCCCTCCCCCGCTGTTTCTTTCCTCATGTGGCCACGCTGTCAATACAGCCACACGCACTCACCATCTTCTTGGGCTGTGGTTTTCGGGCCCTCGGCGGTGAACATGCCCACACCGCCGCGGCAACCCCCTCTGATGCCCGCTGTGTAGGCCGCACATCGGGGCCCGCCCGCAACAGATCCATGCGACCTGCTTCGGCGAGCAGGTGCATGGCCTCAGCCACCCTGGGGTCGGCCGCCGATGCCATCCCTGCACTCACAAACGCTTAATTACGGGGCAGAAATAACAAAACCTTCCCACCCAGTCTCCCAGATCTAGACCCCTAACCGGCTGCCGTGCCACCTTACTGAAATGGTGACACGGCAACATAAAATGGCCGGTTTTATCCCTAACAGCCCAAATGTAGCCCAAAGAGCCCAATTGGGCTCTGGGCTGCACCAAGGCCCAAAAACCCCTGAGGGGGGCAAGCCTCCCGGTGGTAGGCTGCTCCCCCAAAGCCCTATTCCTGCACCAGTCACTCCGCTCTGCCACACCTGCTGCTCCGCACCAGCACTCGTCAGACCGAATGAAAAGTGCGGTGCTAGGGTGTGGAAGGGAGGTGGCGCAGGGAGGGAGATGAGCAGTTAGGAACAACGTCATTCTCTTTGGCCTGCCCCAGCTAAGCTCAGTTGAGCCAATCTGAGCAGCTGGTTTGGGTGAGGGCAGGCAACGTCGCCTATAAAAAAGCCTAAATATTTTGTTGATGTAAATGGGCTACTAAATTGAGACACTACAGGTGCAAGCTACTCACGGGATCCTGGGTAGCTCCCGGTAGCTCTCGGTCGACCGGTTGGAGACCCCTGTTCTAAACCTTTTCCATAACATTGATGTAAATGAAGGTCAAACCTAGAGTCTCTTTCATAAACATTATTGAAATTAAGCACCTCATTTTGATATGGGCGAGAGCAGGGCTAAACTAGGAGTTAAAAAGCCATGGCAAATTTTATCAAACCATTTCCCTCACTGCATAGTCAGTCTCAGGCAGCCCCGTTCGGCTGCCCTGAGGCTTATATTTTCATTGCACTTCACTGCTGGAATTACTGTGTCCCGTCTAAGCCTTTAATAAAGCGGCCCCCTATAGGTGAAAATCGGCACCTTTAAGTGAAAATCAGCCCCCTGTTCTCCAGTCCACCAGGAAAACGCCCAATACCCGGCATGGCAACTCTAGCCCTGAAGCGAGTCAAAATCTTTTTTTGGCAGATGTTTCTCTTTACGCGACTTTGAGATGAGCAAATACACTGCTCTTTCCAGAGAATTGCAAGGTAAAGTTAACACCATATGGATAATCGTTCACAAAAATTGTTTTTGCACGTTATTCCTCATTGTTTGCCACAGAGTTATAATCCGGTGCAAAAACAGAAGCAGTGCTGTACACCAATGATATTTCCACTGATGTATGTTTGAGCCTGGCCAAACATGCAATGAGGTTTTAAGTCTTAAAGTGCCTTCATTGTGACAGAAAATACATTCCACTAGGGGAGCGCCAGAACAAAAGATTTGCAGATGATGGTTTTCAGCTGTGCAATTTCTAGTGACGTTAAAGGGTTGCGACTGCTCGACCAAACAGCAAGTGTGGTTCTCGAGGATATGCTGCTGATCACCTCTGCTGCTGCATTGGGAATTAAGGGCCTATTTATGAAGCCGTTTGCATTGCTCTTGCACCACATATCTTGGTGCAAGAGCGACACAAACCCTTAAGACAATTTTTTGAAGCTACGCAAAGCCACTTTGCGTTGCTCCATAAATCTGGAAGAACACAATGCAGCGCAAATCGCTGCTCTGCGTTACTCTGCCCTGGGTAGGTATTCACTGGGCGTTGGGTTGGTGTTCCCACACAACTCCCATGGATTTTGACGCATCCCCAGATTTACAAGAACTTGTAAATCTAGGGATGCATCAAACAGATACGCCTCCCCATGTGATGCGTAATGAGGAGAAATATCTTTATTGCTCCTCGTTGCTTCCTCTTAGTATATGTGCTGTATTCTGCAGTACACACAGAAAGAAGAATATGCTTCCTGTGATTGTTTTTGTGCAGGAAGATGCTCCTTTCTGCACAAAAACATTCTGCATGCAACAGAGGCACCTTTGCACCATGGTGCAAGGGTGCCTGCGTTGGCACTAGGCAGCCAAAATGGCATCAGTGCAAGGGAAAAGGCAGGAATGCACCGTATTCTTTTAAATATGGTGCATTCCTTCCATTTCCCTGTAACGCAGCGTGGCGCAGCAGGGTGAATTGCTACACTGTGTTTCGTTACTTTCTCATAAATACGGGCCTAAGTGTGTAGATATGCAATTTACAGTTTATTCTGTCTGTATCAAGTGACAAGCCAGCACTTGATATAAATGTTTTCATAAGATAAATTTAAATAAGTCAATGCATAGATTGAATTTGCAATAAATGCTGTCTAAAGTAAATTACAAGGTTTTCTGCGCACAATGACACTTTTCAAGGGCTTCTAAAGTGTTTTCACCAGGCAAATGCAATCAAAGTTTGAAGTAAAGGATGGAATTCGCTGGTAATGCTGTCAAGACAAATGACGAGAAGGCACATTGAGCTCAAAAACAATTCTCATAACTTCGAATGTTTTCAAAAAGCAGATATAAATAACTTTCTGTGCAATGATCTATATCCCTTTAATATACATTACAGAATCAAGGTGTCAGAGTACACCAACAGAGATCTGGAACGCCAGTTCAAGTGGCAGCAGGGAAAAGGGGGTGAATCTGCTAATTTTAGCCCTGCTGTTAGATTTAAAGGGTGATTTAAAAAAATGAGGACTCCTCAAAGCCATCATCATCGGTAGAAGAACAATTGTGGTCCATTAATTGATTCGCCAAAAATACAATTAGCAATTCATTTAAAAGTATGCATGCATGTGCTGGACCAACCATAGCAGAAAGTAAACTTAGATCTCTTGGGCCCCAAAGTGAGAACTCTGGGTCAGAGGGTTCCATGCCAATCCAAGTTACAAAAGTCCTAACTGTGACAACTAGGGTCCTTCAGTTCTGTTGTCCTGAAGTCCCAGTACTGTGGGCCCTCAGACTGGGACATAATTACTCTTTTTAGCACTTGACCCTTGGGGTAGCGAAGTAATGAAGTCCAAGGTAATGCAGGGAGTTGCTGTGGGCAAGGCACTCATAATTTAGCACCGCAATAAATAGCATGGATTAAATCAATGCCCAGCCTGTGCTTTAATACATGCAAACTTAAATACCAAACACAAAATTACAAACATATTAAATTACAGAAGGAAAAAACAATGGGAAAAACCTCTAAGGAGACTTGCCAATAACAGGGGCTGTGCACAAAAAAGAGTCACAGAATTCAAATAACCCCATAAATCAAGACTGGACTCAGTAGATCTGAGGCACCTTTGATGGTTCGTATATCAACAGTTCACAATTCCTACAACCACATTACCCCCATATGATTATTGCAAATCATGTGGTATGCAATTATAACAAGCCACGCCTAATAGCTTTCTCACTGGGTGTTCAAAATATGCTGAACACAAGGAAAGTAGATATTTTACTGCATTAAAATGTCGAGAATGTTTTCCAAAAATTTACATATTTTCTTCACTCACTATTAAAAATCCATACCTATGGGATTTGGCACACATTCTACAATAAACATTGCAAATTGCAAAGTAACAAAAGGCTATATTTGTGACATTCTTTTGGGTTGCCTCATAAGCTCTCAGAGCCCAACACACAATGGGCTCTTGCAGTTCAAGAGCACACCAAAATGTTACCTCTCAGACCACTCTAAACCAGCCTAAACCTCTCCTGGGTCACTGATCCAATACCCTGAGAGACTTATGGTGGCCCTGGAAAATAAGGGCAAGTGCCTTGTGTGAAGTGGGGACTACGGCTCCTGGATGTCCCCCAAATTGTAGCAACACATTTTTTGTGTCTTGTTAGAAATTGGGTTCCTGGTTGACTGGAGTGTGAGCCTTGGTCAAGCGGCAACCACAATCCTAGTCAGGGTAAGGCACAAGAAAACCCCAAATTTAGCCTGTGCTTGGCACAGAGCAGACAGGCTTAACTTAGAGGCCATGTGTAAAGTATTTGTGCAACACTACAAACAGTAAAACAGTGAAAACACCACACAAAAAGTATCCCACAACAGGTTAGAAAAATGGATCTTAATTTAATGAACAAACAAGACCAAAACGAAGTTCATTCAATATGTAGAACCGGAGTTATGAATTTTTAAAGAATAACCTGCAAAACTGTGCTGAAGAGCATAAAGCGCCAACTAGAGTTGTCTGGTCACACTAGACCGGGCCAAATCCAAAATTCAGGCTTACTGTGATAGAGCACGAATCGGATACAGCCCCAGGTTGGTCCCACTGAAAGTTTACCTTCTCAAGAAATGTGCCAAGAGTCCCGTTCGCGGGGAAGAAGTTCACCGGGAGCAAGGAGAGTGTCTCAGGCGGTGGTCGGAGGGGTGCTAAGAGCCAGCTTGGCATCATGGATGGATGGGCTGGACCTCACGGTCGCGAGCGGCGATACTTTCTTTGTAAAGAGATAAACTTTTTCAGTGGCTAACGCTGATTTCCTGTGCGAGCGGCGCAGCTCTGGAGCGAATGGGCCTGTTTGTTCCCAAAGAGCCCAAAAGCTTGAGTTGAAGAGCATAAAGACTACTTCCAATGGCACAGGACCTGGGAGCCACCTCTTGGGGCCAGGGGGTCATTGAAGACAGGTCCAGGAGCTATGGGCAACATGTTATGTCCCTGAGGCTCAGATCAGGAGGCCAGTAGACTAGCCCTTTGAGTCACCCTTCAGTCCACGACTCACCAGTCGATATTTTAACGCATAGCACAAGAGCCCAGTGAATAAAATTATCTTTGGAGACTCTTGTAGCTATTTTTAGATCACATTCACTTCACCCCACTTCTACTCACTACACATAAGCCCTCTCATAACACCCTCAAGTTCACAACGGCAACCAGAAAAAAACTCTGATAAAGAGCCCCCTCATGGGGCCTGTTGGGCATTGCAGCGCCGGCCCAACGAGGAGCTGCCCTATGATGAAGCATAACACCCCTCGGGGTGTGTGAGGGCCCTTGCTCCTTATTGGAGCTATCCCTGTGCTAGTATGCACTCTTTTTCCAGCGCCTGGTTGATAACACTTCCCTCTTCCCATTTTTCTTCTCCCTCTTCTGCCCCATAGGAACAGCATACTCCTTTGTTTTTGCATAGTGTAGAAGCTATCATGATAGATCCGTTTTCTGCTGTCTGTACACTAAGCTCCTGCACATCTGCAACTTTATAGTGACACAGAGATGTGGCATCTGCTTTTACATAGCTATTGTGTAGAAATGTAGTTCACCTGTATTTATATACTGACCACAAGATGAGATAGTATCAAGGCTCTTTACACTAACAATGTATAATTGGGATTTCTAATTGTATCCAATTGCATTGGTGAGACATTAAATAAGATACTCACCAAGCCATTACACCCCCTACAGCTATGCAGATGTGCATAGTTCCCTCATATGTGTCCACTGCATCTGTATGTGTACCCTGTATGTTACTTGTGTAATGGGATACCTGTGAGAAAACATGACGTTTAAAGTATGGTATCTACCCATAGACAGTGCCTTGCCCTTCTCTCAAATGTATTATGAGGAAAAGGCTAAAAATGACATTCTTTGTCTTCTAAAATGCCATTTGGTAAAAACTTTTTCTTTGCATTTGGCTATATGTAGTTCTGATTATGAGAAAAATACTACAAGTCCCAGGTAACTTTGAACTATTTAAGATGTCTCCACTTTGCATCAATGTTCTCCTATTCTATATCTACACACCTTCCTCGAATATCACACTGCGCCCCTCCACACACCCCTCTATGACCCATAATGCAAAGAGTTGAGTTCCCCTAAACTGTACATTAGTCAGTGCTCCCCTGACACAAAATATTTAGGGCCCGATTATGACATTGGTCGTCCGGGAACCCCTGTCATTTTCTGGCGGCCCGACCGCCCGCATACCTGGCGTTCTGACCACTGGATTATGAGGTGGGTGGGGAGGCTTCCTCCTGACCACCTCCTGACTGCCGCCACTGCCAAGTTAGGAGCTCCTGCGGTCAAGGCGGTGTGGACAGCGGTGGTCAATGGTGGCGGTGCCGGCATTGGCACCAGGGCCGGACTGGCCGTAGCGGGCACCGGGCGTTTCCCCGGTGGGCCGCCAGGGTGGGGGCCGGTTTTGGGCCCCTGGGGAGCCGTTTTTGTTACCGGGGCCCGGCAATAACGGAATTGGCCCTAGCAAACAGCTTGTCCGCACCCCCCCTGTCCCACAGGGGGGCCGGCCGAGCAGTTTGCCAGGGGCCATTTCAGGTCCCAGTCCGGCCCTGATTGGCACTGCCATGGCAATTATAACCTGCCTTCCCGCTGACCTTTTCATGGCGGGGACCCCGCCATGAAAAGGTCGGCGGAAAGGCAGGTATAGAACCACAAAATGGGCCCCAGGTCGATTTAGCCCATGGAGATTGTGGCCAGGGGCACATGCCCCCCTATGCCTGCACTGTTGGGGCACTCACTGTTTGCCATTAACGACATGGTGCATGGCACTGTGCGCCCGACTTGCTGGAGGCACAGCAGTGCGGCCGGCATTGCCTTCATGCTCTCTTTTAGAGCGGAAGCATGCTGCCTGCCGTAGCTGTGCGCTGGCACACCGCCAGCCCCTTGGTAAACACATGATGTGGGGGTCGCGAAGCCGCTGGCTTGGCGGCGTTCTCTCAACCACCGCGGGCTGTTGTTGTGCCTGAGGAACTCAGAATCGGGCCCTTAGTGCTCACTTCATGTGCACACTCATTGATCCTGCAATACACAGTACCAGGGCACTCTCCATGATGTGCAATCGCCATGTGTTCTCCATTTGGAGTACCAAGGCCAGGCCAAAAAACATCATCCAGCAGTCTTATGATGTGTTTCACCCACTGGGCCCCTGAGAGGCATCACTAGTACTCGCCAGGGCACACTACTATGCACTCTCCTATATTACCATGTGTGCTTTAATGCTCATCACCTTGTGGCTCCTGCTGCTCAGTATTATGTCTGGGAGGTGGCTACTGACACTGACCCCTCCATGTGAGTTGGTCTATGTGTCTTTATATCAACTGGACTTTATTAGAATCGGTATTTTTGGTTCGGTGGCTTGTGTGAACTTTGTGTATCTACGTGTGCATGCATTATACACTAACCAAATATTTATGGATTTTAGGCCTGTTTCAAAGAATGGATGTGATAAAGAGAGCTCTTATATGCACGTCATTCGGTTGTCTATACAAAGCATGTGTTCAAAAACAGAAAAGAGCAGCTCTTATCAACAAGTTAGGAAATAATTTATTCTTGTTTTTTTCCATTAAAAAAGTCAGCAACAGAACAGAGCACATTTTAAAAGTGACTGGGTTTCTTAAGAATCTGCCGATATTGGTCTCCCATCCACAGTTCCATTTTGCAAGGACTAGGAGAGGTCACGATTTCCCTTTACAATGAGCACGCGCCCGCAGAGCTCCTTTTATAAAACAGTGTGTTCAACATTTTGAGAAAGCTTCGGCACATCTTTAGCCCTGGTGGGCTCTTCTGAGGTTTCAGGGTAGCTGAAACGGAATTACACGCAGTGCTCACTGCTGAGCAGTCCTTGCTTCCGGATTTGGGATTCGATGTGGGTGGCAAGCGAGCGCGTGCCAAGATGGAGTTTAGGACAAGGGAGTAACTTACTGAGATTAAATATGATTTAGAGAGAAGTTCTTAAAAACTGTAGTTAAAGTGCAAGACGCCTCATTTATTTCCGTCAATTTATTTGTGTGATGCCGTCTTTCTTCCCCCAAATCATGAAAATAATTTGCATATGCACTTTTGTTAGACAAAAGAATGAATTAGTTTTTATATTTTATTTTAGGTTTTGAATCGTGTTCTTCTCACATTTGTCGATTGAGTCCCACTTATGAAAAACCCATTTGTTTAGGTTTAATGCTAAATAATATTTTCCTATGTTAGGATTTCTGATACTTTGCATCTAATAATATTGTGATGTTGATTACTCAGCTACATTTTGTGGAAAGCGCACACACATGACCCCTTTTGTTCGATTGAGCAGTATAGATGTTCTTTGAAATATTAAATAATTTTTGATTTATTGCAAAGCCCATTATTTGGCAACCAAGGTAGATATGACAAAGTAAATTCTGTATGTTTTTGCAAAAATGTATATCTGCTTGGGACATCGTATAACTATAGTGCAATATGTTCTTGTAAAAGAGATGTCATAATGTAAATAACATTATTTAACACATTCTCTGTTTCCAAGTGCAAGTAAGTATAATAGTTTCTGATATAGTTTCCTTCACCTCCATTGACAAATGCCAGGCCAGATGTCCTGATTTGTTGAGCAATGACTCAATACAAGAGTGATTCATAGCAACGAATGAGGCAGGGCAATCCTGAGTCTGGAAGACCATTGGCAGTGGGAGAGGCTATTTAAGATGCAGAGATCATGTCTGACATTTAGGGGCATATTTATGAGAGCTTTGCATCACGGTTGCACCACGCAAAGTGGTGCATGCATGACACAAGTCTTTATCTTGAGTAAGGCAACGCAGCGCAAATCGCTGCGTCGCCTTACTCTGCACAAGGGAGGCGGTCCATGAGCATTGCGGTGGGTGTTCCCACACAACTCTCATGCTTTTGTACGCGTTCTCAGATTTACAATGGCTTGTACACCGGGGAATGCTTCAAAATCTTACACCTCCCGAGGTGCAGCGTAACGAGGAGAAACATCCCTATTTCTTCTTGTTTTTTCCTCTTTCTATGTGTGCTGTATTTTCCTCTTTCTATGTGTGCAGGCACTAAACTAACCATGGAGCTGCTACCATTGGCTTGCCCTTTGGTAACCTGAGCACTGCCCTTGCTAGCACTAGTTTTATGGATCAAGAAGGTAGCAGAAGGATCAAAGTGTAAACAGGGGGCTCCTTGCCCTGCTGTAAACCAAGTAGCAGGAAGTAGAAGGGTGTTGTGTAGCTCTGGTTGGTGCAAGAAATCAACCCTGTTATATCACCAAAGACCAAAGGTTGCTTGATGACACCTTTGCTACTCATGCCAGTTTGGAATCCAGTGTCCATAGGGGTATTGTTTACCACAGAAGCTGGATGTGGAAGCCCTTCTCTAAGCCCTTTCAATTCCTCTACTGATGGAGCAATTCAGCAATCCGTTCTCAGCTCAGTAGCTTGTTTGAGAAGTGAAGGTGGTGAAACCTGTGCAAGGCAGTGAAGGCAGCCATAGGCAGTTCACTTGGACTCCTAGGGCATTGGGTGTATTCTTACTCAGTACAAATAGGCAAATAGTGCGGTAAAAGGTGACATGGAGCTTGTGCAGCTAGGTCAATTGCAGCCAGGGTTTTGGATCACCTATTGCAACATCTGATCCATTTCTTTCTCCAGCAAAACCCCACGCAGCTAGACAGGATGATGGTTTTCTTGTTTAAGTGCTGCTTATAGTGGAATGGTTAGTAGAATATAAAGCTGTTTGTTCATTCGGTGTGGATTGAAGAATACAGCAGCAAATGGTCCTAAAAGTAAGCAGAATTAAAAAACAGAACAAACAAATCCAGGAGATGCCATAGTTTTGCTTTCCCTCCACAAAATGATGGGAATAAGCCCACTAATCAAACCACACAAAAATTCTCCATTCCTACTTCCCCTTCATGCAACAGACTTCATTACCTGAAACCAAAGACTCCCACAAAGTGAAGCCCTCCCAGGCTCAACATGCAAATTGAAATGCAAAGGAAGCGTGATGCTGGCCATATATATTCAAGGCTCCTTGGAAGCTTCACGTGCCCACTGTGCCTTTGTATGTGAGGATAAGTCAAAGTGTGACAGAAACTGGACACTTGGAAGAGGGTGCTCAAAGCTTAGTGGTGATACATAGTGTCGCCACAAGCTGAGGCCAAAATGCAGATGGGCCTGGCACAGAGAGGACTGCAGTGGGTGTCAGGTGTGACGTGTTGACAGGCAAAGGCAAAGTTGGAACCAAATAAATTCTGACCTACCAAAGGTAGTTAAAGAGTTGTGTTGGGTAAGGTACAAGGTCAGGAAAAAAAAGAGGCCTGCAAAGTCACAGTAGAAAAGTTCCAAGGTCCTGCTATAGTCAAAACTCATTTGAAATCAGCACTTCACTTCAGGAACAGGCCCACAGCATCCAGACATAATGCCACTCACTTACCCATGTCTTAGGGGCATACACCATAGCAATTACTTTCTGCCATGAGCTCTCTGCTACTGCACCCATCTTGATACCTCCCGCCGCACCCATATTGATACCTCCAGCCCTGTTTTGGCTGCCTAATCCGTGCTGATCCTGATTCAGGAGCAAGTTTGACTATTTCAGCTTACCAATTCAAGCATCGATATACTGCTAGCTATAAAGTTAATAAAGACTACAGGAACAGAAATGAACTTGGAGTATGAATACTCCATCTTTATGTTTTCAGTTTAAGCCTACATTGGAAATGTTTTTGAACTGAAAAAAGGTTTTTATAAACTGTAGCTAATTTTTAATAAGTCTATCAGGAGGCGGAGGTAAACTAATAAAGGTGTGCAGATACTGTAGTCTTCTACAGCAATTCATAGAACATTGATCAGACCAATATCAGTATCAATACTAGGCAAATTAAAAATACATCAAGTGGGTCCTCTTTTTTCATGACAAAGCAACCAGCCTGACCCTGATGAAACAATAATAAATTGGTTAAAAGTTTACTTTTCAACATGAGGAAGGTGTCACCCAGCACAAAACTGGCACTTAAACTAAGATAAATAGCAAATCACATCACAGCATACGTTCTTAAAAGCCAGTGGCAACAACTGAATGTTATGCAGAGACTAGTATCTGTATCAGCCTCTGGTAAAGTTGTAGTTTGATCAAACAACTGAATTGATATTCCTCAATAGGATTGCAATGTGATTAGTACATTTGCAGCAGTCATGCTCTCTCATATGAGCAACAGTTCGTGGTACATCATAGTTTGGGCTCCCTGTTTTCCGTTTTTACTAATTTTTACAGATAAATACAGACAGAAAACATTGCATTTCCTGTCTGCATTTATTTTTAAAAGTGTGAAAATGCCGATAATTTGGCTTCTTTTTAGTGACTCTCCATTCCGAGATAAATGAATTTCAGCCCAATATCTTACATATTGGCGGCATTTGGAGTGAGAAAGCTGAATGAGATTTGCTTAAATGTCTGCACATTTCAATGTGTCTGAGTGCTATTATGCTAATTTTTTCATGTGGATTTATTAATTTATTATATTTTGACTGTTTAATGTGCTAAAACCTGACAGGCATCAAAGTTTGAGTGCATGTTTATCCGTTAAATAAATGTGGAAATATACAAGTTATTACCTCTTCTGTTCTCAAAACACAAAATAAATATGGATAAGTACCAATAAGATGGCTAAAAAATAAATATGGATAAATACAGACGGAAATGTTAAAAAAATAAATACCATAAAACCAGGGGCTCTAATCATAGTTAAACACTGCTGCACCACAGATGTCTGGGACTTCTTTCAGATGTTTCTAAGTCATATATTGTTAGACCTGTCATGCTTAGGGATGTCTTTCACCAACTTTGTGCCTTTTGCCTCTCATTTTTGCTAATTCTTTTTGTTGGCCTTAGGACTCTGAGCACTTTACCACTGCTAAACAGTGCTAAAGTGCATGTGCTTCTCCCCTAAACATGATGATATTGGTGTATACCTGATTGTCATATTTGTTGTACTGGTAGGTCCCTTGTAAAGTGGTATACAATGTACCCAGGGCCTGTACTTCAAATGCTGATAGTGGGCCTGCAGCACTCATTGTGCCACCCCATACATAACCTTTCAAACCTGTCTCAGGCCTGACACGAGAGTGCCTGTGTGTGCATTTTACTGTAACTTTGACTTGGCATTTAAAACTACTTGCCAAGCCTTAAACTCCTGTTTTATTATATATAGGTCACCCCTAAGGTAGGCCCTAAGTAACCCTAAGGGCAGGGTGCTACGTAAGTAAAAGGTAGGACATGTTCCTTGATGCTTTACATGTCCTGGTAGTGACAAAGAGCCCATTTTGTTTTTTAATACTGTGAGGTCTACCCCTCTCATAGGCCAGCATACTTTCAAGCTGTAACTCCTGATCAGAGAGGAGAAGCTTTTTCATGTTTAATACGTTTGGAATGATAATGACAAAACCTCCCTCCTGATGAAGTTGGATTTAACATTATTGTTTTAGAAATGCCACTGTTAGAAAGTGGACATTTCTCTGTACTTACTGATCTTTGTGCCTGAAAGCCTGTCTTTAAAACATGTCTGCGTTGGGTGACAGATACACTTTGTGTATTCCCTCTAAACAGCCACAAACACAGGAAAGTGAGGTTCATCTGTATTCTGAGCACGCTTCTGCATTCATCTGCATTATGATGGGTCTTCCTGTGTAGGAAGGGGATAGGTGGCTCACACTTACATCTGAATAGGCTGAGTCCTCACACATAGCACTGATTTATCCCCCAGGGTTAGCCTGGCAGACAGGACTGGACCGATGGGGATCCTTGTGCACTTCGTAGGGTTCTTTTAAAAGTCACCCCGACATCAAAGGTATTTTTGGGTATAAGCACAGGGTCCCTGACTCCCACAAATCAAACACTTCTGGATCTTGAACTGAACCTCTGTCAGAAGAACTGCTGTGCTGCTTTAACGACTCAATTGGACTGCTTTTCTGTAAGGACTGCTTTTCTGCTTGATGCCTTGCTGCCTGGTGCTCCCTGACTCTGCCTTCCCTCAAAGTGATATCCAAGGGCTTGCTGACTTGCCTCCTGTTTTCTGAAGTCTCAGGGACACAAAAGACTTCCTGCAATTCTGCTGGTGCTGCTGCACTGTCTTTGAGTCTGCGCTTACTGGAGGTGCCCCCTCCAAGATCTGGGCCTCAGAAGTGGGTTCTGCCGCTGTTCCCTACAAATGACTGCCAATTCATTACCTAAAGCTCCTGGGCCCATTTTCAACTCACTCCTGAACCTCTGCAGTCGTGGGCCCTTGGAAGTGATGTTTGGCCCCCTGGAATCAAGCTTTTGGGCTCTTCGTGAGTGAGAACTGGACAGTTTGCACGGGGACTGAGTCTCTTACTCGAAGGATCAGTGTGAAACACCACAACTTCATCTCCTCGTACAGCAAGCATCACCACCCAGGACCGAGAGGCCCCATCTACTGTCCACAACGCTATGTCGACTCTTCGCACCCGCAGGATCATCGCTAGCAAAGCTCTACTTGCTGCCGGCTGCCGTCTCACCTGCGAACGGTGTTCTTCGCTCGGCTTGAGAAGGTAAAACTTCAGTGGGACCTGTTTGGAACTGTTTCCGATCCGTGCTCCATCATGGTCGGCCTGAACTTGGATCTACCCCGGTCTAGCATCACCTAAAGTAATCTTTTAGCGCTAAAACTTCTAAGCACTGTTTTTGCATTTAATCTTTAAAAACTTGTATTTTTTCGACTTCTACTGATTGGAATTTTGTCATTGTGGTCTTATTTTACTCAAATAAATATTCTCTATTGTTTAAAAACCTATGTGGCAGTAGTGGCCACATGGCTGTCGAGTGGCAGGACTGGCACAGGGGTGGGGGAGGTTTAGGGCGCGCGGGGAGCACAATTTAAAAAATAAATAAATAGTTACCTTGCCGCAGGGTCCTGCATCTCTGCTCCTGCTCTCCTCGTCGAACTCGAGGAACAGGAAGCACAGCCAGGCTCTCCTGACCAATCACAAGGATGCAATGCAGCATTGTGTTTGGTAAGCACCCAGCTCCCCTGACCAATCACAATGCTGCAATGCAGCGTTGTGATTTGTCTGAGCGTCCTTGTTCAATGCTCAGCCAGGGAATGGGGGCCTGGGCATGTTCTCCACACAGGCTGTAATGCAAACTGCATTGAGAACAGGGAAAGTGCGCATGACTGTTTTGGGTGGCCCGAGAGTGCCGGCCAAACAGTCATGTACACTTAGGAGTGGGCAAACCACTCCTCCCCTGCCCTGCTCTGAGAGCAGAGCAGCCCCGCCCACCCGCCCGCAAAGCAGCTTGGAAACCAGTACTGACGGAAACATAAAATGATAATAACTCAAAGTTATAATCATTTTATGTTTCCTTTACTTAGCACTGCTTAAAAGCAGTGGGGCGACGCCACTGCTATGTGGACTTTTTTTGTGGTGTATTCATTGTGTTACTGTGTGTGTTTGTTGCACTAATACTTTACATATTTCCTTTGTAGATAAGCCTGACTGCTCTGTGAGTAGCTACCATATGGTGGCTTTACAATTGGCTAAAACCACAGTAATATCCTAGTTTTGTTTCATTGTTAGAATTTTATAATGAATGTAATGCAGCAAATGATTACTTTATTCAACTTTTTTCCTGCAGCACTCCTGTTGAAAATCATTTTTTCCTTATTGTTAACCAGAAATTAGTACTGATGAAGATCTATATATTTTTTTAAATAATGTGTGTTATAAGCAAGCAATTAACTTTGGAGGCTATGCCTTTCTCATAACAAAATAATGCCATGTCTGTTGGTGCTATACTTGATATTCATTTGCATACAATCAGTGCATAAACTCCTACCAGGCTCTAGAAATTCAAGCCCAGATTTATCATTCTTTGACGCAATACAACGCAACAAGACAACTTCCTGGGCTGTGTTGTGTGAAAGGGAGAGGGAAGGAATGCACCATATCTCGCAAGATATGGCACATTACTGCTCTATGCCTGCGTTGGCGCACAATCAGTTACTTAGCACCAATGCTGCAATCTTGCATCATGGTGCAAGGATGCCTGTGTTGCAGGCAGGATTGGTATTGTGCAGGAAGGGACACCTTCCTGCACAGAACCAATACTCAGAGGCTCTTTCTAAGTGTGCTGCAGAATGCAGCACACATTCAGAAAGATGAAACAGCAAGGAGAAATAAAGGTATTCTCTTTGTTTCACCTCCCCTTGAAAGGCGTTGTATTATTATGCATTCCCTGGTCTACCAATGTTGGTAAATCTGGGATTGTGCTAAAATTCATGAGTGGATGTGTGGGAACACCTAAGCTCCACCCATGGAACGCCTTCGCAGGACAGAGTAATGCAAGGCAGCAACTTGCACTGCCTTACATTATACAATACAATACAATACTTTGTAGAGCGCACAGCTACCTCAGAGGAGGCATCCCAGCACTAGCAAAAAGTTCACCAACAAGGAAGCCTAGCAGCAAAAAATCTAAATGACGTCAAGGTAGGAGTCAAAGAGTAATATTTTTAAGCTCTTTCTAAAAGAGATTTCGGATGGGCTATTTCTCAAGTCAAGAGGAAGAGCATGCTAAAGCTTTAAGGCCAGAAAAACAAAAGATCTACCTCCTCTTCTAGTCTTATGAATGTGGGGGAGTTGGAAGAGGTTGAGTTTTTTGGATCTTAATGATCTCTCCTGGATGTAAGGCTTGAAGCGACACCTGAAATAGAGGGGACCTTTGTGGTAGTGATCAAGGCATAGTCTTGCCAAACTCCACAGGAATAAGATTTAGCATCCTTCTTAAGGATTTAAGAGGGAAGAAGCATGTGGCAGATAGTGCTTGATTTGGGACTCAGAGGTAAGGTCGGAGTCGAACTTCACTCCAAGATTCCTTACCACTGGTGTCGGAAGTGGGGTGGGAGGGCATTTCCAATGACCACCAGAAGCTGGGATCGGGGGAGGTTTTACTGCCAAAAAAAGATTCTCAGTCTTCTCTGAGTTAAACTTTAAGCAGCTACCATTCATCCACTCAACCACAGATTTAAAACAGAGTTTAAAAGAAGCCAGGGTAGTGGGGGCCTTTTCCTAAAAGGCCAGGGGGAGTTGGGAGTCATCCGCGTAAGAGACAACGCTCACTCTCCACGATTCGACCAGTTTCTTCAGTCCAAGCTCCCGATTTACCAAGCAATGCAGGGTCATGCAAGGTGGCCTTGTGTTGCTTAATATATCTGATTTAGGGATTGCATTGCCCATGGGACACCCTGCATGACGCAAGGGCAAAGCAACCCCTTGACAAATCTGGGCCTCAGTGTCTCAAAGTGCCCTATGGGCATCACAAATATTTATATCCTGTAATTGAGCTTTTTCATACAAACTGGTCTTCAATGTAGTCTAATATAGTCTACATATTACTTTATTTAGATGGGTTGAATTAATATCTTATTTAATTTTCACCAATTGAGCACAGGCTCTTACCTTTGCATTGTTTGATATATTTTCTAACCAATCCTCAGTGCAGAAAAATGTGTGTACAAGCAAGGACTGGCTCACTTCTATCATGCAAACACCGTAGAATAAACTTAGAATTTTAGAAAACATGTTTTTTCTGATTATTTTCACTATGAGTCATTTTATATTTAGAAACTAAATTGATGCTTTGGAAGAGTATATTAAGCATTAATTGTTGATTAAGTAAAAATACACACAAAATAGGAAGCAATCCTAACATATATTGTGAGGAATCCCCCCCAAAGTACAAAGTATATTGCTTTCACCTTTGATTTGCGTGCTTTTGCAAATTAACTCGATTTTCAGTTTCGTTTGATGGGTATTGATCCAGCGCGGCTATTATAAATTCTTCTCCTTTGGACATAACATCCAGGTAAAGATCATTCACTAACAACTATACCATATGACGGTGGGGCCCATAACACCGCATAAACATACCCTCTCTCAGATATTCCCTGGGTCACATCCACTTTCACCAAGGAGAAGGATTAAATTGCTGGAGGAACAGAATACCTTGTTAAAGTTAACAGGATATTACCTTAAACATCATACATAATCAGTTTTAATCCTGTCAGTTCTAAACATCAAGGTATTCCGCTCTTTGGTCGACGGACCAACTAGTAGAATAAGTTGATGGTGATTAAGACCAGCTCAATCACATTTAAAACCTATTAATCATTACACTTAATATTGAGCTAAAGAACCACAGACTCGTTGCTTTAATTAGAATAAAGTTTTATCTATTTTCTTAAATGCATGAGTGAGATTCAAGTTTATTAGTCATTTAATACTTTTCAATAGCATATAAGAAATAACTTTTAGAAAAGAATTTTATGCATACCCCTCTCAGATGGAGAATGAAAAGTTCACCAAAGCAGATAAAATGTAGATCACAGCATGGATCTCCCAAAACTGACTGACTGTCCCGCTAAAGACCTCCTCGACGGACCTCCCATACAGGTTTCCAGCATCAGTCTCGTTCCTTTTCCCAGTCAAGTTTAAAGTCCAAAATGAATATTTCTATCAGAAAATGGCCTATAGAAGATAGCAGCAGCTTCTCCAGCATCAACGTTCAGTGCTCAAAAAACTAAGTAAGAATAGCGCTCCTCCTACTTAAGAGTAGGTCCTCTTATACCCTACTACTAGCTTACTAAACAAAAAGTTGCAATCTTTGGGGGCGAGAATCACGCTAATTGGTCCATTGGAGGGGTGGCAAGAATCACCTCATTGCCCTCCTTGTTCAAACCGGTTCTAAAAATGTTTATGGATCATACTTTCACACGACCTTTGGGTAATAGCAGTCCAATTGACAGTTCAGTAAATGTTTCACTTTTGTTGCTTATATTTAAGCAGTCCATTGTTAATTCGTTGGGGCTCATCCCCTGTTCTCACGGATGCATGCTGAGTCTTTCTTGGAATTCTCCTCGTGTCAGGTCAGCCTGACCTTGACTCTTCTCACTCTGGGCTCGAATGGTAACCACGTGGTTTAGTTCTGCGGCTTTCTTCCGCTTAGAGGCCATCTTTGCGTCTGCGCATTAACCTCATCTACCTCTGCAGCCATTTTCACAGCACGGCCTAGCAGGCCCGAACGAACTATCATAAGAACAAACACAATCATAATTAAAATAAAGAAAATAAGCCTTTCTGTTTCCCACCCGTCATTCTAAGTACCCAAGTTAGGTGTTACCTAGCAGAAGCGACATTTAAAGCCATGTTTACTTACCATCCGCATTCTTTTGCCACAATACAATTTTACTACATAGCACAAATCATGCGATTTTGCTCTACTTAGTACGCAAATCACTATATTTATATTATTTCACTTTACAATTGTAAATAAGTTAAAATTTGCACATAAATAGCAATTACTACTTGTGTAAATGTTTACTAAGGGTACAAATTGTTGGTTAGTTCATCAAACAATTAATATCGTTAAATTATTATCCCTATTATGGGGTGTTACAAATGTATTTCATTTACCTTGCTCCATCAGTATCAATGTTCAATAACGTTATGCTATGTTATGTTATGCAGATTTGTAGCATACGCTATCACCCGGCGCTGAGCAGGTGTGAGCCTAACCAAACCTAGGGCCTGCAGGGACCACTCAATACATTAGCATGAAGAGATTCTTGTAAAGTTTGGTATTGAGAAAGAAAGGAGTCGCAAACACTATGAAATCTTGGTGCCCTTTTCAGCCCATAAAACTTTTTGAATGATTTTACCTGCTCTTTTTTTCTTAAAATGTATCCATCTCATGGAATGGATGATGCTGGAAAACTTTATCTTCTGCTACCACTGTCTCGTGGTCCTTTACAAAGGCAACGATTTCCTCATAAGATTGCAATTAGCAGTGTTTGAAAATGTGGCAATGAGAACCGTGCAGTGCCACATGATTTGTAACATGAACTTCAACAGCTGCTCAAAGTCTGCAGCTGAAAAAATCGAAAGAAGGAAAAATAGGGCCCTGCTTCAGAGCTGTAAAATGTCCCCAGATGTCACCAAGGGCCATCCCTGCTCCCTATCCGCTCACAAGTGATTTTTCTCCGCTGGAAGACCAATCTTAGGGCAGAATTCCCATCCATGAGACGTCATCATTGGGCAGCTGGCAAACAACGACGGTTGTCACTAAGGCCAGATCTCAGCGGCAGCAGGTAAAACACCTCCACTCTCAGCCAGTGTCCCAGTTCCCTGCAGCCTGATGTCCTGCCCTTAACACTTTGGAATGAGTTGTAGTAGGAGCTCTTTAACTTTGCCTCAAGCTAAGTTAGGATAAATCAAGAATCCTGATTCACCTTTGAAAAGATGAAGTTTCTCAACTTTGCAGGTGGAAGTTTAACGCTGCCCTTCCCAATTTTGAACACAAACATGAGTTACAGTCATCTGAACTCTATGCTAAGAATCAGTGCCTGGGCTCTTATTGATCAATGTATTACTTTATTACTGAATTTGTTACTGTATTCAGTAAAAAGCCTTTTTTTTAACTCATTCGTTATAAACATCACACTTAGCGCCAGAGATGGCTCCTCCGCTATGGCGTTGGAGCATTGCTCCGACTGCCAGCAGCCAAAAAAATGAAAAATAAAACAATAATCAACCCTTGTTTATTATGGTTTTATCTTTGCTCTCTGAGCTGAGGCTTGAGGGCGGGGCCAGGGGGATGACATGCACTAGGGCATGGATACTCACAAACATATCCCCGAGGGCCGCAAAGTACTGTCTGTGGCATGCCCGAGGGCCGCACCGATGCCAGCAATGAAAAGGTCGGGGTGACGAAAGATGGGTGTAGGGGGACGCAAAGCAGATGCATGGTGTGGACAACAAACCAAGCCTCCAATTGACTTCTGTCTGCCGCTAACGCTCTATTCTCATGTACGAAGAATTAAACTCAACCCATTAACTTCTAATGTAAAAAGTGAGAGGGAAAGAGATACTCTTCTGGTGGCCGAATTGCAAAATGTGAAACCAGAAAACCTGGTATCAGTCCTGGCTTCCCCATTTGACAAAATTGTGTGATCCTAGGCAATTGGTGAATTTCACTTTGCCTCCTATTTCTTCATTGTCAAATATGAGAGCCCCTTAAAATATGCAAGTACAGGATGTGTGCTGTACAAAACCTTCTCTTGTGTTTTATTTTAAAAACTGTAATGTTGTCCCAATTATATAACAACCAAGGCTACACACAAGGTGCACCTGACAAATGACTTGCCTCTTGGCACACTATGGCATTGTTTTCAGAATGGAGTGGCATGAATGTTTCCAAGATCATGTTTGAAAACTATCACTGCTAATAAATACCTCTCAATGCAGTGATACAATCTGATCTACTAAGTTAAAACGCTCATGCATGCTAATAAAATAAACTCTGCAAGCTTCAAAAAAGCGTATCATGTTTTTACATGTTTAGTGCATGATGTCTTTAAAGGTAAAGGTGCTCCTAAAGATAAGTTTTCTAGGACACATTCTTTTTTTCTTTATTGTTACTTTCATTGAAGTGTAAATAAAGTATGCCCGTTTGTTTCACAGCAGGTTTCTAGATGTTCCTGCTCTGTCAAGTGAACAGCAGCCCACTGCGGCTAATAACCAGGGGGCCGCAACTAAATGTCAGGAGGGCCGCATGCGGCCCCCGGGCCATACTTTGAGTAGTCCTGTGTGTTTTGCACGGTTATCAGTGCATATGATGGTTTGGCCGGCCGTCTCAGGACAGCCAAACCGTTATGCGCACTCAAGCTCTCGCCAACCCCAGCTGCGTTGCCGGCTTGGAGAGAGTAGGCACAGGCTCCCAGTCTAACTGGGAGCAGAAATTGAGGGCGCTCAGGCCAATCCTGACGCTGTTCTCATGCTGCCAGCAGCATGAAAGCAGCATCAGGATTGGCCGCAGTGGACTCTGGGGGCCTGTGCCTACAGTGGAGAGGAGCGCGATGCGGCGATGTGGCAGGTAAGTGTTTTTTGTTTTTGTTTATTTGTCTCGTCATACGTCCATCCCCCCTTCCATCCTCCGCCACTCTGTCGAGATACCGGCCACGACTGCGCAGCACTTAAAAAGGCAGCAGCAGCTGCATTATAAATTCTGCACAAATGTTTGCACGTTGAGGGATTATTTACTAAGGTTGTGTGCAGACAGTGCTATGGCTCAAAGTGATGCAAACCCTACTGTTGTCATTGCCACTATGAAAGCCCACAGGTGAAGTGAAAAATTGCATAGTGCCGCTCGAGCGCCGGCGCATCGCTTAGTAAATTTAGGCTGAGGTAACTGAATTGAATTTTGCAATATCTTTTAATGGTATAACCAGTTTTCTCATGCTAAGAAGCACAGTCACATTTATCACAACACAAACATTCCAGCTGGAGTTAGAATGTTTTACTGTACTATTTCTAAAACAACGCAACTCAGCAAAACTTGTTTTACAAGCAGAATTCGACAAAAAAAGTTGAATTTGCTTGCCAAAGTGTGACTGTTTTACGAGTTTGACACAAAAAACATTCAAACTACAGCCTTAAATAGCAACAGCAAAGAAGCTTTTAATGCGCACAGTATGCCTGTGCTTCTTAACATAGGAACCTTTCTGAAACATTATAATGCAGCGCAAAAATGGGTCGCACATTCAATTACACGCTGTTCACAAACATTTGCACGCAGCATGCGATCCAGACCCAGAAAGCCAAGGTGTGCGTGCTTTTATAAGCCGCTCTACATGATGCATGACTTCCCAGGATCTCATTCGCTTCACTTCCAAGTAAACATGGAAACTGTTCCTTTTTACAGCGCCAAGTTACGTTTGAAGAAAGCATCGAGGTGCTTTTCTTGCCCACTTTTAATAATACTTTTTAACCCTGATTTGTATCCCTAACATAAAAGTTGCAGCCAGTCAGTCATATGTCCCAAGATTACACATTGAAATCTATTTCTGCTTGTGGTGTGATTCCCATATTTTAGTTTAAAAGGAGTGAGACATGGTCTCTGGCTAGGCAGTGGCACACCAGGGAAAAGACTTGCTCTCAGCCCTTACCCACAAGCATTGCTGCCAAAACTCCGAAAGCCACACAGAGTGCTAAGGAAACTTTCAAAAATGTAATTAAGGCAAAACGGCAAAGAAAATAAGACTGCAGCGTATTTACTTAGAGCCACGGAGACCACATAACTTGCATTTATATTCTAAGCATGTAAGACGTATCTAATTAAAGTAGGAGACAGGACAGCAGTCTCTCTACTAAATATATGTTTATGTTGTCTTTACGTTCCCTTTGGTTAAATGTAAAGTTAATCTGAAAACATAAAAGCTGTTTAGAGCAGCCAGGTTTATTCCTGCTTTCCTCTTTCATTCCAAACCATCATAGTTTTTTTAATGCTTGCTGTCGCCCGTGTTAAGACATTACAATTAAATATTTCCAGTAATTGTTGGTGTTTTTGTGTTCTGCGAATGCACAACAATTACTGATCAAAAGTTAGTGCCCATTGTATCTCAATAGGCACGTTAAACACACCACAAACGCTTGCGTGAAAAAAGTCTTACTTTCAATTCGTTTCTTTAAGAGATTTGTCAAGGTTGGTGTTGAAAGTACATCCATTTTGGAGGAAGGTCATTTCCCTGGGTTTCCTTTTGATGCTTATAGTATGTCAACTGAGGGTTAGCACGCCAGTTTTTTAAATTTTAAAACAATAGTGGATAAATGGTGTTTCATTTATCAACTAATGCTCGTACAATTGCTGTTTGCACACATGTAGAGATTGCCCAAATGGCTTGACTTACTCACAAATGCCTCCAACATCAATTCCCGCCATCAAAATAGTCTTAGATTTGTTCTTTTCAAGGGCGGGGTTAAATTTGTTTCCAGGGTGGTATTTCTGAACGTCCGATGCCGAAAAGGGGTGGGTGCATAAAGGGTTCTGTTGCTGTATAAGAAATAATATTTTCATTGCTGAAAAAAACTATAAAATATAATTTTACGAAAGTGAAGACTTTTTCTCACGAGCAGTTGAACAGTATGTAAAACTTATCTTGGAACGACCTTCACATGAACTTACTTGGGAATTCACAAAACAGTTCCACAAGCTTGCCTAAAAAAATAAAAAGATGTACAATTGTGCACCTAAACAAGGGAATAAAGCAACGGATTAAAATTGGAAGACTATGTTAAGAAGCAGGCCCTAAATATTCAAATCTGCAGACCCTTGCAAAAGAGACAGGGGTGGGGGTAAGATGGAGGATGGGCACAAAATGGGCGATTGCCGCTTGAGCTCCGGCGCCGCCCGGCATCCCGACAGAAAGGTTTACGGACCTCGAGCACCTACGTTCTGCGTGTCAGTGGAAGACTGATGTGACGGTAGGGGATCACCATTTCATCATTTTTGGTGATTCCTGGAGGCATTTCTTCAGTGGAGCAGTGGAGCCATTCTCTGAGTGAGAGTAGCTGAGTTCTTCCAACTAAGTCCAATTTATAACTAATCTCTGGTCTAACCTTCATCACTAATATTATAATGGTACTCAAACAACAGATCCACTGAAACCTGGGCTCTCCGCCTGTGCAGGGACTAAAGAGGATTGGGGAGCGCCTTGTGGGCATTCTAGCATCTGCCCGTTTCATCCTGCACACTGGGGGCTGGCTGCACTCAATTTTAGGAGATTGAGAGTACTTGGACCCTCAGATTTGTGATGTGGTACTGGGGGGCCCAGGAGCTGCCTTTTTTTTACCTCCCCTTTTTTTGGACAGTTAGGCTGGCATCCTGACATTGCTTGGGGTTCCAGCTGCATGGTTACACTGATGGGCCTCCCCTTGAAGTTCTCCTGGAACCTGCAGTTGGTAGTTCTGCTTTGATTCTAACGCCTTGGGTCCGACCTACTCCTCCACAGCAATCCTGCATTTTGGCGTTGATGTTGATGTTTTCGCATGACCGATTAATTGTTGGAAACTTATCCTAATGTGGCCTGTTCCAGGGGCATTCAAGCTAACAAATGTTGGATGACTGATCAATAGCATTAGCTATGTATCCATCCTGCCACAGCTCTATGGAAATCGTGTTATGGCTGAAATACCCTGAATTTGATACCGCGAAGACATCTATGGAGTGGTATTGGAGTGGATATCAACCTTCAAGTCGTCTGAGTCTACTCTTGACCTTTTGTTTTATTTTTTGCTATATGAGGTCTTTAGAAAGATTTGAATACACCTTACGGATAACGTCATCTGTGTCACTCTAACTATCCAACAGATTGGGTCTGTAATATTGCAACCGGCTTGGTTTTCTCACTAGCTTAGTTTAGTTTTTTGTTTTAGCAAGCACAACCACCATCAGCTCTCACAGAAATTGTAGCTGGAATTTTGAAGCCCGCTAACTCTAACATGACGAATGTCAACTTACAAACCTTAATGAGGGAACTTACAAGCATTAAGACGACAATGGATCTAATGGATGCAGATACCAAGTCTACAGCAGCTGATCATAAATCCTTGAAAACAGATCTGAAACCAGACAGACCGTAGCTCTCTGCATAAACGGCTTGATGAAATGGATCATAGGGCTGAGGCTGTGAATGAGCATCTGACCGTTCTGGAAACTAATCCTGATGTGGGGAATGAGGTGTGGCACCTCCGCAGGAAGTTAACGGAAGTAGAAGATCTCAGTCTCAGTAATAATGTTCACTTTTTGGTGTGTCTGAAGATGTAGAGGTGAAATATATGAAGGGCCTACTTTCTGTTTTCATACCAGACTTTATGGAGTTGAATGTTATGCCTCTGCTGGAATTCCAAAGGGCACAAAGAATTTGTGATAGAGGAGCTACTCGTCAGAACACTTCACAACCAATTATTGCTTGTTTCCTACTTCATCAGCAAGCTTGTGAGGTCATTATAGCAGCCAAGAGACACAATGGTCCTTTTCTTTTTTGCGGTACCAAAGTTTATGTCGCTGTTGATTTCTCACATGATACTGTGCTTTGTCAGAACAAATTCTTAGCGTTTCGGCCAACTTTGAATATACTTGGTATCCATTATGGCCTTTTGGAACCAGCCACTATGCTCCTTGGCATCGATGGCAAGTGTTACAACTGGCATCCTTGGAGTGGTTTCCCTGACTTTTTGCCTTCAGACCTTCTGTTTTGCTGACTTCATTTTTGCTGGCTTTAGGATTCTGGGCACTTTACAGTGCTTAAGCTCTGTACTCAAAACATGGTAACATTGGCTTATCCTCAGTTGGTATATTTAATTCACTTATACGTCCCTAGTAAAGTACACTATATGTGCCCAGGGCCTGTAAATTAAATGCTACTAGTAGGTCTGCAGCACTTATTGTTCCACCCACTTCAGTAGTCTTTTAAACATGGGTGAGGCCTGCCATATCAGAGCCTGTGTGTGCAGTTTTAAACTACTATTTCGACCTGACAGGTTAAACTACTTTCCAGGCCCAAACAGTCCCTTTTATTACAGATAAGTGTCCCCTAAGGTAGGCCCTAGACAGCCCGATGGGGGAGGGTGCAGTGTATTTAATAGGTAGGACATGTACTTTTGAGTTTTACATGTCTTGGTACTGAAAAAGTATTACATTCATTTTTCACTACTGCATGACCTATCTCTCCCATGGGTTAACATTGGGATTGCCTTAAGACATATTTGAAGTGTGATTTCCATTTGGGAAAATATAGAGATTTGGATTTTGGTGTCTCTGGACTCACAATTAAAAATCACAACTTATGGTGAAGTCAGATTTCAAATTGTAAGTCTGAAAATCCACTTTAAGAAAGTTGGCATTGGTGTGCACTCTATCACTCCCTTTTTGCTTGATGCATCAATTACTGCACATCTGACGAGTTGCACCCTTGGATTATAGAAAAGAATCAACAGAGATAACATCGTCACACGAGAGACAATTGAAACATCTATTTTCCTTTAAAGTGAAACTTTATGAACTTTTTTCTCTAAGTATTTGATGGAAGATTGTGGTTTTATTTTGGGTTTATTCATGTTTTAACATCAAACGTGTAAGCACGCTTATCACCTATTTAAACAGTTAATTAAATGGTTACCAGCTCACGTTTAAAAACTAAATGCGTGATATTGTATAACCGACGTCATTAATGACATCTGCGGGTGGGCGGGGGAATCCAAGGTTGATGCCTAGATAGGCTGTGAAAATTATGCTGAGGGTTAACATTCACAGAATTGTTTGACAAGATGGGATTTGCAGGATGAAAGGTAGTGGTAGTGTTGGTCCATGGGTAATTTGGGAGGGTAGGGTGAGGACGAATTATAGAATGGGAGAACAACTTCGCGACGGCAAAAGTGGTGTGTTATGGGATTTGTAGGATGAATGGTAGTGGCAGCGATGGTCCATGGGTAATGTGGAGGGGTAGGGAAAGAATGAACTTGGGAAGGCAGGAACACGCACGGACAACACGGAATCAGGAAGAGTATTTTATATATACACAGTGATTACGAGATGTTAGATTACCAAATCGTTAATAGAAGGACACTAGTGAGTAAAAGATCATAACATTGATATTGTGATCGCACTTTCCGTGTACCATGGGCTACGCAGGTTAAAGCTCAGGTGGACGTTAATTGGTAGAGTATGGAGGGGCGGGGACAAGCCACAGGTGCTTAAAAGGCAGTTGGATTAGAGAGCGGAGGACTATGATGGTTATATACATGCTGGGAAGACGTCAACAAGAACAGATTTTGAAGGTATGGATAGTGTAGAGAAACGGAGTGTTGGAGGGACAATTTGGAAGAGGGGCTGTTTATGTTTGAATGTGAACTGAACAGGGAGAGTCTAGAAGGTGAAATACGAGTTAAATTGAGGGAGTTTGAGGGGAGGCTGATCAGGGCACCTACTTAGTGGTAGTGTTTAGCTACGATTCTAGTGGGAAAACATCGGTTATAGGGCGAGCTGGAACTTAAGGTATAAACGTTTAACGTTAAGTGCAATATAGAACATGTTTCAAGCAGTTTAAAAACACAGTCTAACATGAATGTTTTTTGAATTTGTAGAGAACCCCTGATGAAGGGCCATGAAAGGCCTGAGATGCATTGGGTGACAATGATTAACTTTTGAGGAATATTTACGCACACTCCTGGCTTCAGGATAAGGCCCGTTGGCATTTCTGCTGCATTAAGGACACAGTGTATACGTGAATACGTGAATACCTCTCTTGTGACAACAACATAAGTAATGAATAAGGAGAAGCTTTTGATGAAAACTGAATAAAACTTGGTGAAATTGGAACAACTTGTGGCAATTTTGTCATGCTTAATGCAACGCTGTGCGTCTGGTACTGGGGTGTCATTTCACCCCATTTCTTCATGTGTTTCACAAGTACGTGGATCTGGGCAGACCACGATTCTGGGCTTGCACGCGAACGGAAGAAATACTGAACAAACTAGTTGACGAAAAGGAATAAATTGGTGTGCACTCTATCACTCCCTATTTTCTTACTTTAACCATTCTGTGCCTTAGCCTGTCTGGTTTGGGTGACAGCTGGGCTTTGTGCATTCCCTCTAGACATCACAAAAATGGAGAAGAGATGTGACATTTGCATCCTGATGGCCCATCACCAGGCAAATGGGCCTTCCTGAGGTAGATTGGGAGGGAAGAGCTGACACTTGTACATGAATTGGGTTGTGCCTGTCCCCACACAAAGAGCTGCATACCCCTGTAGTGAGTCTGGAGCCAGTGCTAGAAAGGCAGGGGTCTTGTGATCTTCAAAGGCCTCTCTCTTTGAAGTCTCCCCCACTTCAAAGGCACCTTTAGGTGTAAGTACTGGACCCCTGCCACCACCTAATCAGAACTTTGCTGGAACCAAGGACATTCTGCCTGGAAGAAGAGCTACTGTGCTGCCGGAGGGACTGCCACCTTGCTAACTGCTTAGTTGTGTTGGACTGCTGCTTGCTGTCATGTAGGAGTAACTGCCATTTTGCTACCTGCTTTACTGTGTTGTCCTGTTGCCTGCTGCTTCTTGCCTGGACGTGAGAGGGACTGGGTCTGCTCTCTACATCCTTGAAACAAAATTTCTTCAAGGGCTTTCTGGCTTCACTCCTGTTCTCTAGAGTCTTAGTGTTATAAAATACTTCTTGCAATTCTGATGGACCTGCTGGACTCAGCCATCTGTGAGCCCTACCTTTGCCTGAGGTGCCCTCTCCAGTCCTGGGCCTAATAAGTGGATTCTGCATCTGTTTCAGCAAAAATTGATGCATCATCACCACTGCACCGATCAGAACCAATGCAGTGCCAATCCAAGGGCATCCTTGTGCAGCTCAACAAGAATGCATCGACCTGACTGCGAGGTCCAATGATGAGGCAGCACCAACATGAGGTCCCAACTGCATGGCTTGACGACTATGCAGCGCCGATCCGAAGACACCTCTATGAGGCTTGACTTTGACGCACTGATCCAACTGCGTGAATCGGATCAGACATATCGAGTCTTCGACGCTGGTGATGCTCCATCCAAGGTACTTTTTCAGTAGGCCCTGCATGGGTCCTGTAGCCAGCCTGCCCTCCATCGCTGTCAGCCTGGAATTTTGGATTTATCCTGGTCTAGTGCGACCACAAGTAACTTTTAAGCGCTATTAACTTCTAAGCACTGTTTTTGGATTTAATCTTTAAAAATTCCTATCTCAAGTTCTGCTTATTGGATGTTTGTTGTTTTGGTCTTGTTTTACTCAGATAAATAATCTCTATTTTTCTAAACTGGTGTGGAGTCGTTTTGTGGTGTTTTCACTGTTATTGTAATTTTAGTGTTGCCCAAATACTTTAAACATTGCCTCTTAAGTTAAGCCTTACTGCTCTGTGCCAAGCTACCGGAGGGTGAGCACAGGTTATTTTAGGTTGTGTATCAGACTTACCCTGACTAGGATTGTGGCTCTTGCTTGGACAGGGTGTATACTCTGCCAACCAGAAACCTCAATTTCAAACAGCAAGCATAAAGAATTAGAGGAACCAGATGATCTTGTTCACGTTTTGTCTTCTCAGCCTGGAGCAGGAAATGGAGGTGTCTCAACCTGACCCTGACAGTGTACCGCAGTCAGTTTTGAGTTTTAAGCCTGCCGAGTGGGAAGGCCCAGGTGTTGATGTTTTTGAACATCATAGACTGGATTCTGTGGCAAAACGATGGGAGGGGAGGGCCCCTAGAGAAAGATCTAAAGCTGCTGCAAGGGCCCTGACAAGTCTCTCTCTCTCATCAAATTTTGACTGCTTCTGAGCTTTAGATTACATGTTGAACTTGCGGTTACTGTCCTAGAGATCCTGTGGTGTGGTCTGTATGATACTTTTTGTGCATTGGATGGGTGGGCACCTTTGTAGGTGCTTTGTGATATGTAGGGGGAGCTACTTATGTCTAGGTTTGATATTTTCAGAGTTGCAAAATCTGAGGGTGTGTCTTCTTGTCTGGTTTGTTTTTCTCACTTGATGATGACTGTTGTATATGTCCTTGAACTGTGCAGAAGTGGGAAGTTCTGGGTGGAGCTTTGAGGTCTGGAGTGGTACTGTTATGCATGCAATAGAAATGTGTTTCTAGTAGGGGGTGCTGGGGTGGCAGTAGTTTGGGAGGTTCATTTGATTGTTTGAAGTAGCTTATATTCTTCCATTAACTGGAGCCATGCATAACTTCTATTTTTTTTTAGACTTTTACATTCTTGCCTTTTAAAAACCTTAACGTACATCTGGTGCCTTGTACACCTGCAGTTTTTGCATATCTAATATTTTAGACCCAATTGCACATAATTTTATAGGTCCAGTTTGGACTATCCTTGATTCATGCCATTATCACCACAGCGTAAAAGATTGCCAATACTATCCCTTAATGATACTGGCTTTACACACTACATTAAGAGGAAGAAGGTACTGTCTTACATTGCCTCGAAATTTCTAAACATCACCTTATTGCAGGAAACGCATCTCCCAGCCCAGGAATTTAGTAGATTAAGGAGAGATTGGGTGTGTCGTGTTGTTAGTAGCAGTATACTGCTCGCTGCCCTTTCTGATTCCCGAACTTCTTTGAAAAGATGTGGAGTTGTCATCGTGTTCCACAAATCTGTACCAGTCACTGTCTTGAAGACCGTTGGGCCATTACGTCTTTTTAAAATATAACACTATTGATCAGATTTTGATTTAGGGGTCAGTGTACACCCCCAATCATGATCGGGCTTTTTTTTTTTTCAACATTATCCAGACTGCTAGTGGAGTTCAGTTCAACCAAGAAAATAATTGGGGGTGGAATGGAATGTAGCAGTTGGATCATTCTGGCCTGATGTATAGAACTAACCCAGGGAGAGAGTAATCTTGCATGATGTACTGAATGATCATGGCTTGAAAGATCCATGGCGTTTGACACACCCAAGAGATCAGGAGTATACATTTATTTCCTGTGTTCATGGGACTTGTTACTCTTTAGACTGTTTTCTAATGTCGCCTGCCTCACTAGTCTTCCTGAGTGCATGTACCTGGGGTAATCTCTGATCATTAACTGACAGTTCTGGAATTGGATCTGGGGCATGTGTCCCCAGCATTTGAGCGCTGGTGGCTGAATCTCTCTCATTATCATACTCTGGAGAGTAAACAGAAACGTTTTGGCCATCTACGTCAATTTCTATTAGATAATGAATCCTCTACAACTTCTGCACAGATATTATAAGCAGCAGAGAAGGCCACCCTAAGATGAGAGTTCATGCGTGATACAGCGACCTGCAAGTGAAAAAACGTGAGATATGCAAACTCGAGTAGAGAGGGTGGTACACTGAGTCTTATGTATGGCATCCCACAGTGGCTTCCTTACGTCGGTTGGAGTGAGCAAAATATATTTTCAATACTCATCTTACAATGCAAGGGGACTTTGCTCTGCTTCGCCTGAAGTGGTGTCACTATGAGCAAAGCGAAAAGGCAGGTAGGCAGGCTTCTTGCAATTTTGCCAAAGAGAGGCCAATTCTGCTATTCCAGGGATGCGAAGTGAAACTCAGGGATTGCACACACATCCGGTGGAGATTACAGAAACGTTCACACATTTCCGCTCTGCACTTTATAGCACGGATGCTCAAGTTGATACTGCCTCTGAACTAGATTTCCTGCAGAATCTTTGCCTTCCTTCCTTGTCTGAGCATGGTAGGCAGCTCCTTGAGGGGGAGATCACAGAGGAGAAGATTTCAGAGGCTATTAAGAGCATGCCCAACAACAAAGCCCCGGAGCAGGCGCAGCCAATGCAGGTAAGAGCCATGGGGTAAGGGGGCAGGGTGTGGGGATTCAACATACGAGGATGAGGGAAACTTAAATAAATAAAGAAAAGCATGGTTTTCTTTTTTTGTATGTTTGCCTCGTCCGCATATGTCGAATCCCCCCCACCCGCCCCTTCCCCATTGCTCTTACCTGCATGGGGCCACGCCCACCCAGGAGATGATGGTTCCCGATCAATTTTAATAAGAATAACAGAGAGTTGATGGTCCCGCTTCTTCATAGGCTTTTTAAGGAGTTAGAGGGTGATGTAGTCATTCGTTGGAGTTTAATAGAGCGTTCATCAGCCTTATCTTGAAGCCCGATAAGGATCCTACTAATTGTGCGAGTTTCCATCCTATATCGCTCAATAACGCGGACATGAAGATTCTGGCAAAAGTCCTAGCAACCTGTCTCAAGAAAGTCCTTGCTAGCTTGATACATAGCTCTGAGGTTGGTTTTGTGCTGAGGTGTTCTTCTCGTGATCATATGCATCTTTTGTCCAATGTAATATGACAAGTAGAAAATGATTTAAATGAAAAGCTGTTGCTCTCTTTGGATGCTGAGAAGGCTTTTGACCGGGTTGAGTGGGGGTATCTTTTCTGCACCTTAAGCAGGGCAGGGATAGGCCCCGGCAGTTTGTTCAATATCCATTTGTTATACTCAGCCCCTTTAGCACAGATTGATTGTGAAGGACATTTATTGAAGCCCTTTCATATCTCGTAAGGTACAGGACAGGGTTGGTCTCTGTCGCCTTTGCTATTCTTTTTAGCACTTGAACCATTGGCAATGCTTTACGTCAGTCTCCACTTATAGAAACACCTGTTGGTGCTTGCAAGATCTTCTTATATGTGGATGATATCTTATTGACTTTGAGTGAGCCTGACTCCTCTGTTCCTCAGTTCATGCCTCTAATCAAGGCTTTTTCTGTCTTCTTTGAGCATAAGATAAATTGGTCTTAGTGTGAGGCACTGCCACTCATGTATAGGGATCAGAGATCTCCACAGTATGTTTTTGGCTTCAAATGGAAGGGCTTGGGGTTGAAGTATTTGGGATTGCTGATAAACAGAGAGTTGGACAATATGGTGGCTGATAACATCCAGCCATTGCTGAATAGAATGGAACAGGACTTTACAAGATGGTCTGCCGTACAGGTCTATTTTTGGGGTAGAGTACAGATGATTAAGATGGTGACAGCTCCCAGAATTAACTATGTTTTGGGTGTGCTGCCCTTGATGATTCCTGCATGTACCCTTTACACTATAAATCAGAGTATAAGGAGGTTTGTCTTGGTGGGCAGGAAATCACACCTTAAATCATCAAGGTTGCATGTGGATACCAGATTCAGAGGTCTCCCGCTTCGTGACATGTACTTTACTATCTGGTTCAACATTTTTCGCAACTGGCCTATCTGTTGGTACCTTTCACTGATCAGCCTCATTGATGTCGTGGGTACCAAATACTCATGGACAATCTTTATTCACATGATACTTGCTTTGCCACTGAATCCTACTGGCAGGAGCAGTTGGGTGTAGCTTACTCGTAGAGTGACTGGAAGGACATTTTAGAATATCATACTCGCTCGCTCAGAAACGCACACTTAAAGCACGCTTATTTCAAAATCCTCCATAATTGGTATTGGTCCCCATTCAAATTCTATAGGGCATGTCTGGATCGTAGTGTGGTTTGTTAGTGATGTCCGGACGTTGTATGTGATTTGTACCAATACTATTATCATGCCCTACACTAGATACCTGCTGGCGCTGCTTATGAAAGAAACTACGCTCAACTAGTTATATTCCTTTTGAGGAGTGAGTCAAACTGGCCTTGTTACATGATATTATTACTATGGATAGTATGACATACCATTGGTGTGGATGGATGTCAGCGGCTCTGATGATAGCTAAGATCTGCCTATTATGGCATTGGTGTACAGCACAGGTGCCCACACATCAGGAAAGGTTAACTGAGCTTTACCGGTTGGATCCATATGAATGCCGATTTTACAAGGCTCAAGATCAAATCCAGATATTCAACAAGGTTTGAGGTTCTTTTTTGAGACTTTTAATTTAAATGGTGCATGGAGTTCTTGAATTCGTGATTAGAGTCTGGGATTAAATATTTGGGGCATGAGACCTAACCCATTTGTTTATGGGGTTTATGCTATCTGTAGGGAGGGGTTATCTCAGGCATTGCTTAAACTGTGCTATTTAAGTAAGATGGCTCTTTTGCTCCTAATTGGCTCTACTTTTTCTTTTTCTCTCTTCTTTCTCTCTTATGTTCTTTTTGTTCCTTTTTTGGGATATTATTTAATCTAGTTTCAGTTGAAGTGGAGTGCATTGTGAGAACAAATTTTGTTACAGTTGTTTTCATGTTTTATGAAAATTACATTAAACTAATGTTAAAAAAATAAAAGAGACAGGGGGTGAAGTGGTAAGACGAGGAAATGAAGAGCACTCTTACCATTCAAGGTAGCACAAAGTATTATAACACTATAATATGCAGACAAAAACAGTGGCGTCGCCCCACTGCCTTGAAGCAGTAAAAGAAAGGAAAAAATAAAATGACAATAACGTAATGTTTGTCATCCTGCTTCGGCAGCTTTGCGTGATGTGGCGGGGCTGCAGAGCAGGGGAGGAGTGGTAGCACCCTCCTAAGTTCGCAATGACTGTTTGGCTGGCCCTCTAGGGCCGGCCAAACAGTCATGCGCACTTTCCCTATTCTCCATGCAGGCTGCAGAGCCTGCATGGAGAACATGCCCAGGCCCCCAGTCCCTGGCTGAGCGCCGAACCATGGCACTCAGACCAATCACAACGCTGCATTGCAGAGTTGTGATTGGTCAGCGGAGCTTGGGTGCCTGCTTCCTGTTTCATTCCTAACGCGAGGAGAGACGACGGAGAGACGCAGCGGTACGGTACTTTTTTTTCTTTTTTTTAAATATCGCCCCCCACCCCGATCCATGCCAGCCGCTACTAGAGAAAAATTCTTCCAAATGAGTAGGATGAAGTTGAAGGACAAGCAGATGAAACTAATTATGTGTTAACGACCTCAGCGCAATATGTTAATAGCTGTTAATGCCCTCTGATAAGGGTGTTCACCACTATTAATTGGCTGCCTCACAATTACGGGACCAAGGGAATGTAAGAACATGTATTGAAGGAAAAGGGAAATTAACAGCTGTTAATGTTCAAGGGCATGCATACTCTCTGTTTCATGTTAAGTTTGACACCCTCTTTGATTTCAAAAATGCTGGCAAACCGCAGTAACTAATGACATCTTTCTAAGAATTTTGATTGGTTGGGCTAATCTCCTCATACAGGGTGCGAGTGAGATAAATTCTCCTCGGTAATAACACAGCTGAAAGAAGACTCACATGATTTTCATATATTAGGTGGCCTGTGAAGTTCCACCTATTTGCATTCATAATTCAGAAATGATGGCACAAGCTTCATTTTCGGCAGACTCTATTGTAATTAGTTATGAATGTGCACTGGGAATTACGTGTTTTTTAAATTGAAACACGGAGCTGCACGGAGTCTGCTGTTTTCATAACCAAACGAAGAAGCATGGCGGAGTGCCAAAGGCAGGCACCAGCCTCAATATGCTCTTTTCTTTGTAGGTGTTTGTGGGAGAGGAGAGGTGTTTGGTGGGAAGGTCGTGTGGGTAAGAGATCTGGATAGGTATGAATGACATTTGTGTCTCAAAGAGAAGCATGCAACCTTTTTTGAAGTGGAACATTTTTATATCACTGTAATATGATAGGGTTAAAAAAGATTCTGCGCCATAAGTATTCAAAAAGAATGAATGAAATAGTTATTGCGGGAGTGTACTCCTTTATATTTTCTTTATATCGTTTTTATTGATATATACTTTTTATATATGGCTATTTATTGAAGTTAGGAATATTATTTCATGTTTTATTTTGGCAAAATCTTCTTCACATCTGAAGGTGAGTACCTAGTACCACAGGTGAGGTGATCAGTAGCACAACATTAAAAAAGGTGACCAATCAGACATAAGGTAACCTGGGGGACTCCATATAGAGCAGGGTAACGAACATAAGATGGAACACACCTGCATAAAATCACATGTAGCCCACGTTACAACATTTTTGTTATGCAGATTTGGGACTAACATTTGCAGTGCTCTGTAAGAAAGTGATTTATTAATTGGGGTAGTAGATGGTAGTACACCACAAGTAATAAAGTCACTAATCTGTTAGGTCTAGGTTAGGGATTCAATCACTTAAACCGTAGCTGAACCCCTGGTGGTTATCACAAGAGTAGACAGGTTTAACTTAAAGAAAATGTGTAAAGCATTTAGGAGTACCAAAACAGTTAAAATTCAACAACACAATAAAAATTCCACTCCAATTTATGAGACCAAGGTATAATTTATTGAACAAAATGACACCAAAATAACAAAAATACAGAACCAGAGATTCGAATTTTAAAGATATAGTCGAAAAAGCACCAAGGCATATTAAATGACTGAGGCCTGATTTCTGGCAAACCACATTGGAGCACAAGTCAAATACACCAAACAGGTCTATGTTGGTCAAAGATTTTACCTGAGTCTCTGAAATGGAAGTCAAAATCCTTCAGTGAGGCAAGGTTGAAGGCTGTATCCAAAGCAGTCCTCTTGAAGTTGGAGAGACTTTAATGAGGTCCCACTGAAGCAGCTGACTTTGGCAGGAAAAGCTCACAGTGGGAAAAGTTCACATTTTGTGCCCAGATTTGACTATGCGGCTAGTGTACACTGTGAACAAATTGTGTCACATACGTTTTCTTATTTGCACTACTGCAACTGTATTGAACTTTCAACAGGATCACTTATTGCTGAACACAGAGGGCAATTATATATTGTGCCCATAATACAATCTATGTTCCATTTATCATTGTAATGCCTTGTCTCATTTATTGAAACAAGGGATTTTCTATTAACGCTCCCAGAGGCGCCCTAAAAATAGCATTGTAATCTAATAAATCAGAAGGGATACTTTGCACTTTTACGAACAGATTACTTGAGTAGCAAAAAGCTCTGAGGGGGAGCAGAAAGTATTCTGAGGAGTTCTGGGTGCGGTGCCAACTTTGAAGGTTTCACTGGCTAGTGGGTGGAAACTAGTGGGACTCCTAGACACACCCTAACCAATGGGAAAAATAGTTTTCACGGCCAACCCACCTACATTTGCAGCATATCCTGCTTGTTTTACTGTAAACAAGCGCAGAATGCACTCTTCTTGGGGTAATCTAAGATGGCATAGGGTGCTTGTGTGCCAAGCAGTGTTGTGTTTAGGAAATTGGGCAGTCCCTTCCTCCTAGGATACCCTAAAATGGTTATGGAACCAGCTCCCACTCCCGCTGGTCTGGCCCCCCAATTGGCTATTCCACGACTAAAGAACAAAGGCTTTGCTCCTTAGGTTTCCCCTTACACAAAATTTCAGACGGACAGGCTTCACCTCTGTTGCTTTCAAGTTAAAAAAAAGTCCCTGGATCCACCCCAGCTGCTCTTTCCGAGCTGATAGGGATCAAGTGTCCCACACCCATCCCATTATGTCGCAAGGACTAAGCCACTAAGCCATTGTTCTGCTCTGTGGGCAGTTTTCACACCTTATTAAGGTCAAGTACTAACAGGGTATCTGCTGGCAAGGTAATTAAAATTAGCCTTCATCAGCTTCAGTCATGGAAAAGGCAACTTTCTAATTTGTTTATTAAAATCCAACTTTACCATTAGATTGGACCTTTACTAAAAGATAAAGAATTATATTATCAACAAATAGTTTTGACATTCCAAAAAGAGGAGAAAACAATGCTAATGTCATTGTGAATTCAAATGGCCCAAGGCTCAATAAAGTGAGTAAACAAAATGAGAGCTATTGGACAGCCCTGTCTAGTAACCTTGGAAACTTTAAGTTTACAAATTTCTCTAGAAATAATTGAGATTTTGTAGGAAGCATCTGTACATACATTTGTTAGAATTTGGAGAAACTGAAAACTTGAAGGATGTGAAGGTGGGCTGTCACATTTTCTAAATTGAAGGCTTTCTCTGCTTCAGTCACAATGACTGCAGCTTTGAAGTTGTGCATCGAAAAATAATCTATTGCCTGAATCAGAAGATTTGTGTTTATTGAAATAGATCTTTTTGAAAGTAAGCCATTCTGGTCACTTTAAATCAACTTTTGTGCAATAAGTGTAATATGATTTGTCATTATTTTGGTAAACGTTTTATAGTCTAACATTAGTAGGGTAATCAGTCTATATTTGTTGGGATCACTAGACAGCTTCCCTTTTAAAAATAAAAAAAAGCAAAAAGTGGTGTGATAAATTGTATTGTTGGTTGACTGGAGTGTGAGCCCTGGTCAAGCATCAACCACAAATCCTTGTCAGGGTGAGGCACACGCCAACCCTATATTAACCTATCCTTTATCCTCTGGTAGCTTGGCACAGAGCAGTTAGACTTGACTTAGAGGCAATGTGTAAAGTATTTGTGCAACACTTCAAACAGCAAAACAGTGAACACACCACAAAAAGGATTCCACACCCAGTTAAAAAATAGAGTAACAATAAACAAATAAAATAAGACTAAAACAACAAAACTCCAATCAGTTGAGCTGGAGATATGAAGTTTTAAAGATTTGAATTAAAAATCACCAAAAGCATAAATCACCAAGTCAGGATATCTGGTCGTGTTCGAACGGGTCAAAGTCACACTTTCAGGCCAACTGAGATGGAGCACAGGTTGTATACAGACAGCAGGTTAGACCCGCTGAAGTTTGTCTTTTCAAGTCCGTGCCAAGAGTCCCATTCACATTGGAGAGGGCTGAAGGGAACAGGTAGAGCATCGCAGGTGGCTATCAGCATAGAGCGAAGACCCGACCGTTGTCGCAGGCGGGCGTTCCTGGGGATTTGTCCTGCCGGTCCTGGTGACCGCTCGATGCTTGGATTGCAATGTGAGCGGTGAGGTCTCGCTGCGAGTAGCCCCATTTGCGAAGATTCCAAATGCTTGATTTCAGCTCACTGAGCCACACAAAGTATTTAGGACATGAGGGGCATCACTTTGGGGTTAGGAAATAAGTGTAGCTGGGTCCAGGGCCTGGGGCAGGATCTTGGGGAGCCTTTTATGTCCCTGAGGCTCAGATCGGGAGGCCAGCAGACTAGCCCTTGGAGTTACTCTGGGAGCCCTGGGTTCGAGATGAAGTCACAGGTCCAGGTTTTCCTCCGCAGGCAAGAGGGCAGCAGGCAGTAGGTCAGCAGAGCAGGGCAGCAGTTCCTTCAGAGCAGCAGTCCAGCAGAGTGGCAGTCCTTTCAGCAGCACAGCAATCCTTCTTCCTGGCAGGGATCTACAATGATGAAGCATGCCACCTATGGTGGGTGAGGGATTTCATCCTAATAAAGGGACTCCCCCAAGGTCTCAAGAGAATATCTCTGGTTGTGCTGACTCTTCCTCCGTTTGTTAGCTTAGACCTGAGGGTTTTTCTGTGTTTTGTTTGGGGTATCCACAGGCCCAGAAGTGTACTGAGGAGTTGGTTCTGAGGTCCAATATTTTTTCCCAGTTGTGCCTTTGAAGTGGGGAGAAGCTTCTGAAGGCATGCTGTTGAAGTGCACAGGTGCCCTGCCTTTCTGGCTCCAGGCTAACTACAGGGGGTATGAAACCCCTTATGTGGTGACAGGACATAGCCTACTCAAGTGTAAGTAGGGCTGTGCCCGACTTATCCCTCGCATCCTGCCAGGGATGGCCCATCCAGTCACAGCTAACCTCTCCATTGTGTGTGGCTGTTTAGGAGGAATACACAAATCCCAACTGTCCCCCAGTCATGTGACCCAGAAACAGGCTGCAGGCATCAAATGGCTGCGGCAAGATAATGCCAACATTTCTAAAAGTGGCATTTTCAAAATTGTAATTTAAAATCCGACTTCACCATAAGTTAGGATTTTAAATTCCAATTCCAGAGACAGCAAAGATGAAATGGGTACTTGGTCCCATTTGGAAATGACACTTATAAAATGTAATAAGGTCATTCCAATGTGATCCTATGGCAGAGGTAAGCCTTGCAGTAGTGGAAAACGAATCTAAAAATCTAAAAACTGTCAAATACAGGATGGAGGCAACCATTTAAAACTTTGTTTCAGGAAAGTAAAGTCACATTACTGAGGAAACAGAGGAAGCGCTTGTCATGTTTTCTATTCTAAAATTCTCTGTTGGCCATTTTGCAAGTCATACCATAACTCCCCAATACAGAAGCATTAACTAATGAATACATTCATTTATCAATGCTAGTTAACATGTCCTCACCTACTCATAATCTTCACCCCTGTCAACATGCCAATAATGTGCTTTTTGGCATTCAGCCATGTGCTGATGTGTTGCATCAACAGGCACTGTTTTTAGTCTTCAACCAGGGTGAGCCCTTCAGCAAGTGGGGGTGTAAATAATTAACTGAAGGTAGGAGGCAAGTTGAAAAAAACTGTTGTCCCAATTTGGGTCTTCTTCGATTTGCAGACACTAATCACAATATTTGTTATTCTCACAATGCCAGAAGATAATATGTTTCCCTCTCGAGCAGGCCACGCGTACCGAGGAGCAGTGAATGTTGAGATCGAGAATTTGGATTTCATTTTTACAATCTATGGCTAGAATCTGACGGGACACCAACTCAGAAAAGAATCACCTCTTTCAAACGACTTAGATTACCATAGCATTTGGGTGTCCCTGGAAATAAAAGGACACCACGCCTACTTAAAAGTGGCTGAGTTTCCATTTGCTTAAGATAAAGAGTACCAGTGAAGTGTCTTGATAAAGAGTTTTTCTCGGTATACGCAGGTCAAACAGAACTCTACCCAGAGAGGAGTCTCCATGAAAATATTTGACTTCAAATCAGTTTACGCTTGCACTGTTTTTAGTTGTACCCCTACCATTAAGTGAAGGATTGTTTTGTGTTGTGGAGGTCCTGAAGAAGGTGGTCTACACGTTCCACCGAAACGTGTGTTGACCATATTATATGCGCCCAACTCATGACTTGGTCATGGTGATCGACAATAATTGATTCCCCTTCTGACCAGGACATTTGTATATTGTTTGGGGTTGTTGGTTAGTATGATTGGTGTGAGTGAATGTGCATATGATTCTGTGATATTTCTTTAGTAATTTGTAAAAACAATTCTTGTAGGGGTCAAGTGACGAATTATTGAACTGGTAAAAAGAAAATAATTGTCTATTTAAAAGTTTTAAAAAAACTGTATAAAAATGTCAAAAATAATTTTGTATGAATATCTTTGTGATTTTATGTGAAATCTAAAAAAAAAAAAAATTGTGACACTGTTAACTTTCTAAAAAAATAAAAAAGAAGTGAATAAATATAAAAATTGAAATCAGAAAATGTGATTGTTTTCCAGTTTGATATGTAACCCATTGAGATTCATTTCCTCTAGGTAAAGAAATAGAGGTCGAGAGGGAGACATATTATCTTCTGGTTTTTGTTCTTTCCCCCTTTTCTCCCTGACCTAAAAGTTTTTTCTTTGAGGGGGTGCCCCTTTTTTTCTAATAGTGTTATTCTCACAATGCACCATATGAAATAGATGAGCCATTGAATATCACCAGACATTGGTTTAGGTTTGGGTGGAACTTTTAGAGTAATAGGGTGGGCACATAAGCTAAAGAAGAGAGCAGAGACGAACGTTGCACCAGGTCCCGCATCCTCAGTTCCAGTGGCAACAATGCAACAACAGTTTATGGTAGCCCCACAGATCTTCTTCTAAAACAAGAAAGAGAAGATTCCAGTGAACATCATCACCACAGTACTAGTTTAAGGCTCATACTGGGATTGCAGCTTAGAGATAGATGAGGCAGCAGTCGGTCTTGAATCAGGAGTAGAGCGTACCATTGCACCAAGTCCAATGTCCTTAGCTTGACTAGGTTTTATCACATCAACAGGGTTGTATGATTAAACAACTACCTCTGGAATCACGCGTGCCTAAACCATGAAGGCTAAACAACGACCAAATCCTAACCACTAAGTATTGAACCACGACTTAATGAACCACTCAAAGAATTCTATTGACATAAAAACCGAATCTACAAGCCTTTGCCGTTTTTGCAGCATGTGCCACTTACAGTGCAGTAAAGATTGGCATTGAGTGCCACTTCTGTGATTGTTTTGTCCTTGTGGAGCTACAGCCTTACCAGTGCAAAAATAGCCTACAGCCACTTGACACAGAATACTAGTCTCATGAAGCAAAGGCAGTGCAATAAACAAAAGCACCAATTAACCCTGCATGCCCAAATGGTGTTGGCATACTTGCTACACTACACATTGTGGATAGAAGGCTTTGTCGGACCACTAGTTTTTCTGCTTTTCTGGTGCAGTTCAGTAGGAGACCATTTGCACCAGGGTAGACTTGACAGTAGGCCACGTACCAATGTGCAGCGCAGAGCGACAATATAAGCTCCCTCCAAGATATCACTGTCCATCTAGAGCTGCTGCTGGGCCGGTGCAATCACAGCCTACTGCCACCTGACTCAAATCCCTGCTCCTCATAGAGCACGGATGAAGTACAGTGAAGAAAAACACCCTCAATATGAAAAGGCTCAAATTTCGAGGCACCAGTCCACAGCACCACATGCAGAGGGCTTTTCAGGCCACTCGTTTTTATGCTTCTCTGGTGCTGTCCAGGCAGAGAGACTGTTTGTTCCAGGGTTGGGCCCAGATGTAGGCTGGCCAACGAAGAGGGTTGTCAATGATACGTCTATAGTTACCGAAGGTGTGCATGAGCTGAAAATGGGTAATACATTCAGAGATGTTCCGAGCAGGGGCCACCTAACTATGTTTGGCCCGGGGCCCTCCAAATCCATAAGATGTCCCTGGCCAGTGGTCAGCAAATTCCAGGCCTTGATAGACATTCGCAAGTACACACTTACACCTCTGCATCTGATATTGGGTCTCTCGTGAGCTAGATATAAGTTATTGTATTGGTCAGATTCATTGCGGGCTAGACAACACTGTTGGGTTATTGTATCAGCCCTTAGTTGATCTGAGCCACTTCTATGCAACTCTCCTTTTGTGGCTAAAACTTGGTACAATCCTTTAATGTGTTTTAACGTCCTACTTGACAGTTTTCATGATCTGCTTGTTATACTAAATAGACTGAGCCCTAGAGGGAGCTCGTTAGGTCGAGCCTGTTTTGAAAAGGTTTCGCCTTTGTAGGTTATAACCTAATTCGCATTGCTTGCCCTCCGCCACGCCTTTGAATCCCCGCCTCACTGAAAATGCCCACGTTGCAAAACAAAGGAGAAACGGGCTGTGTGTTATGCAATTAAGTATTATATACAACATGCACACAAAGCATGAATGTACAGTTTTGGAAGGCACCTTGCATGAGCATCTTCCTTTATGCATACATAAATAATTGTTCCAGGCATCCATTCGGCAGACGTTAAGGGTGTGTAAATGTTGTATTGTGCAATATTTGCATAGTTCCCAAATTTTGTCTTCTTCATAGTTCACAGTTTATTGCTTTTTTCATGCCTATACATTAAAGGTTTTCCTCGCAAACCGTACTAAATTCCCACTATTGACAATATTTTCCTGTAAGTGTCAATATTGCTTTTTAGTGTAACTTGGCCCTGAAAATCGATGTGCTGTTTACTCATAACGTTGATTTAACACCACTTTACTTGTGACTGTGATATTGCTTGAATGTAAATGATATTTATTTTCTCACAACTAACAAGTATTGAAAACAACAATGGGTCTGTCTATAATGTACTAACTCTTGAAAACACAGGCATAACCAAGTGTATCTGCGTTGGTTTGCATATTATATCTAGATCTTTTTAGGTATGGCAATGCCTGCTTTTGCTTAGGTATTCCTTTCATTTGGTGTCATTTTGTGTTCGCCCATGTAAACTTGGAATACCCGAGGATGTAAGTTAGTAATTTACTAATGTATTATTTGGCAATAAGAAACAAGCTCACAGCCTGCGTGACCGAAGTTGCTAACTGGAGGAAAGCCAACTGTCTCAAGCTCAAGACCGTCAAGGCAGAAGAAGTGATCTTCAGCAAGAACACCTCACCAGGGGACTTTAACTGGTGGCTGGCTGAACTCAGACCCACACCCAGAACCAACGACAGGAACATTGGAATAATCATCAACAGCATCCTGCTCCTATACCCTGAAGATACTGAGAAAAATCTTCAAATGGCTCCAAAGCAACACTAGGAAAACTCTCACTCACACCGTAATCACTAGCAAGTTGGACTATGGGCACACCCTCTATGTCGAGATCACCAAGTAACTCACTGGAAGACTACAGACAATCAAAAACTTGGCAGCCAGACTCATCCTCAACCTTCCACACAGAACTCACATCACACCACACCTCAGGGAGGTCCTATGGCTCCTGATACAAAAACGCTCAATTCAAATCCTCACACACACATTCAAGGCACTACACAACTCAGGCCCCACCTACCTGAACCGTTGCATCTCCTTCTACCAACCATCTAGACGCTTCCCCTCCACAGGATTCCTTTTTGCACGTATCTCAAGCATAAACAGAACCAGATCAGGAGAACAGGCATTCTCTTACATCACATCTCCTTCCACCAACATCCTAGACACTTCCCCTCCACAGGACCTCTACTCGCATATATCCCAAGCATACAAAGACCCAAATCAGAAGATCGGGCATTCTCTTACATCGCTCCTAATTCCACACCCCATTCCACATCAGAGCTTCCTCCTCCCTTCTTGAATTCTGCAAGAGCGGTCGACCTTGACGCTGGGGAACCACGCTCAACATCCTGTGATTCTGGGCAAATCACTTAATCTCCTCGTGCCTAAAAAAAATGAATGTGTCCATCTGTAACGAAACTGGTGCTCATGTAAAGCGCTCTGATACCTGATATTGTCAGGTCTATGTCATGCTATATAAAACTCCCAAAAAAAAAGAAACCTAGCTTTTTAATTAACCAACCTATCATAGGCAGAGCTAGGCACACACACACACACCGGCTCAGCTCCAGGATACAATTGCCGGTGATAGTGTGCTTTATAAAAAAAAAAACATAACCTAAGACGGCATAGCATAAAATAGCATAGAATAGCACAACACAACACATAATTAACCCCTGTAATTTGGATGTGCTGCCTCACTATGGGGCATACTCTCAAGGACTTATCGCCGAGTTAGCGGCACTTTATCGCAGCCAAAGTGGCAATAGATTTATCGCGCTATTCACAAGCTGGTGCTAACAGCCGATATCGCCAGTTTTCCTGCGATAGCAGCCGCAAAAAACATCGCCACGGATGACACCGGCAATTAACGCTAATGAGATGCAGAGTAGGCGTTCCTGTGCAAAAAGCAGCGAAAAAACCACTTCGCAATATTCTCTACGACCAGTCAGATCGGCGATAAGATCCCAAAACAGGCGATAAGGCGCGTTAGCAGCAGGGATTTAACACCTGCTCCTACCTGGTGTTAAGTCGGATGACAACCTGCACCACAAAAGGGAGCCCAGACCAGAGCCACACCTGAAGAACAACAGATGCCATGGAGCAACTGATCATGCAGCTCGGAGCCCCAAGAGGGCCACAACACCCACCGCCACCACACCAGGCCCGCCAACCCCCCCTGACTCCCCCGCCCCCCCCGGACTACCACAGAGGCATCGCAGACAAAGACAGCGGACCTTCAGAAAACGCACCAGCCTCACAGACTTAACACCAGAGGATGTCATTGACCACTACAGGCTCAAAAGGACAACCATCCTCCGCATCCTGACCATCATTGCCCACAGGCTGATGGTACCAACACAGTGGACAAACAACATCCCTTCGCAGACAAAGCTGCTGGCTGTGCTGCACCTGTTGGCCTCTGGTACCTTCCAACCAACAACTGCCAGAGTCGGAGGAGTCTCACAGCCAGCCCTATCCAAGTTCCTCACACCTGTCTTGGATGCCATCATCAGCTTGGTACCCCAGCACCTTCACTTCCCACACACTGCGCAGGAACAGCTGGAGACCAAGCAAGGCTTCTACGCCATAGCTGGCTTCCCGCACGTGTTGGGGGCAATTGACTGCACACATGTACTCCTCGTGCCCCCTGCCGCCACTGCACACAATTACCGCAACAGGAAGCACACGCATTCCATCAATGTGCGGGCAATAGTGGACCACCTGGGACTCTTCACCAATGTCGTCGCCAACTGCCCAGGCAGTGTGCATGATTCCTTCATCTTCCGACAGTCCATCATCAACAAGCGCTTTCAGAATGGCACCTATGGGAATGCATTGCTCATTGGTAAGTAAGTACCAAATGAACACACCACACACCTCAACTCCACAGTCATGCAACTCACGACTCTGGGAATGCACACGTTACAAACTCACATACAACATGCCAAACAACATGCCCACCTACCAGACACGACAGCACAACTTACTGTGGTAACCTGGGTTAGCCATGTACACAAGCCATCAACGACATGGCACCTCAGCCACACAATAGCAGAATGTGGGGAGAGGTGGGAACCAGGCATGTGCAAAGGAGGCAAGTGACCCATGAATGAGAATGTACACAATGCCCAGTGGGCTTGGATGTGCTGGCCAGACTGCAGTATGCAGACCACAGACATGTCCATGTCGACATATACTGCTGGTGTTTGGAGTGTAGTGGACAGTGGACGCAACCATGTCACCCCAGGCAGTGGGGAAGATTGTGGAAATGTAGCTTGTTACTTCCCCCCCTATAAGCGTGAGCAGAGTGGGCTGGCCCTGCGTACGCCAGGCCAGCGTAGGGGTGTGAATAAAAAGCCCGTTGCTCTGGGCGTGGTTCTCTTCCGGAATGGCCAACGTGTCTGCCAGGGCGGCGCCTCTCAGCCCGCCACGAGGCCGATGCCGTGAGCGGCAGTGCCTGCGATCCTGTGCGCCTGCTGCACCCCAGGCCGCTGGTCCCCAGACCGGTCTTGGCTGCCCCTGCGCAACCAGGCCTCACTGCTCACCTGCCGACACCGGCGTGTGTCAAAGAGGGCCCACCACGTGCCGGTGCAAGCTCCAAGCCCGAGGCCCCCGACCCTGGCAGCCTCCTCAGACCAGCACGGCCTCCGCGACACAGGCCCCCAGCACTCCTTTCTCATTGACGTACTCCACCGCTGCCTCCGGCCTACACTGTGGTCCAGTAGGTCACACATTTGGAACTTTGATTTTTCAATGGCGAGTTCATATCATTGCACGCAAGGAGAGGAGTAAGAGGAAGACGCGGTTCAGTCCGGAGGAAAAAAGGATCATCGTTGTGGAGGTGATCGAACACTACCAACAACTGCTCTGGTGCCACTAACTCTGTGCAACGCAAGCCGATGACACATGGATGTGGGCCCCTGCTGACCGCTGCCTCCGGCCTACACTGCGGTCAAGTAGGTCACACATTTGGAACTGAGTCTTGATTTATTTATGGCAGAGTTTATACCATTGTACAGGCCTCATTGCAGCCTGCATCCCCTTTCAGCTCTGGTGCCACTAACTCTGTGTCCCGAAATTCATGGACACTCTCTGGTTGAACTTTGGTGGCGTCTGAGTCTATGACCTGGGGGTTGTCTTCATCATCATGTAGCTGACACTGACTTGGTGTTAAAAATGAGTCTGTAGTATTTATCTCCTCCATATTGCCTGTTTCTGCTTGGTTCTGCCCTCTGCATCATGCCCTGGAAGAACACCTTCCACTGTCCCCCTGTAGTGTAGTTCCTATTTCCCTGATAGGTTCTGCACATTGGAATAACATACACTCTAGGCTTGGCATAGGACTGAGGTCGGTATGCCCCTATCGCGTATATTAAACTTAATTACTGTGTACCAGCTAACTCAGAGGCCACTAGAAACATCTTGACAACAAGAAGGGAATAGCTTCTGGCAACCACATAACATAAAACCCTGATCCCTCAGGATCGTGGAAACAATATACTACTTTTCATTCAGTCACTCATCTCAGAGAAGTACATAGAAGAAACAGTCGGTGTGTGTTTACAATAAAATTTATTGCACAGTTGTTATTCTAGTACTGGTAATATGTGCTGCAACAACTGTTGGACAGTAGCAGAGAAATATGGCCAGCAGTGCAGTTAAATAAAAATGCATGGTACAGTTTTACCATTGTGCAATAGTAATGAACACATACATGAAATACAGAATGCATTTAAGATAAAGCCTATACCCCTATGATGCCTAACTAGATGTACCTAAGTGTACCTAGCATGTGTATAGGTCTTAGAGAGCCAAGAATCCCCCTAGGAATTAGTCTAACCCCATTACCTTAGTGGGCCTTCATCCTGATCTCGAGCTGGACACCCCAGGATGGGTGGATGGACCTCTGCCAGCTGGAGCTGTGGCATGACGCAGGTTGCAGCGTCTCAGGTCAGAGTGTCGGCATGGAAGTCTCTGTCCCCTCTGGTTTGCTTGGGCAAAGGGAGGTATATTTATACCTGATAGGTGCCTTGGAATGTTAGTATTGACGTAAAGTCGGTCAGAGGAAGACGTCAGGAATGAACCCTTAGGGAATAGTGGTTCATGCATATTTAATGAGTTCTTGGAGAAATCAATAATCCTGTGCTAGGGAAAATCCCAAGAGCTTAAGGGTCTATTTCTAAGAACTCGTTGTGACGTAGGTTAGTCAATGTTGGACATGGAGATGACGTATTTAGGATGGACCGTCTTCTGCACCCATAGCACACGTCAGATAATGTAGTGTAGCTCCTATTTCCCTAATAGGCTCTGCGCATTGGAATAATATATCCTATAGGTTTGACATAGGACTAAGGTCAGTATGTCCCTATCGAGTATATTAAACTTAATTACTTGTGCCAGCTAGCTCAGAGGCCACTAGAAACTCCTTGACAACAAGAAGGGAGTAGTTTCTGGCAGCCGCAAAACATGACCAATATGTTTCCCTTTAGAATCAGAACGTGTCCCAGAGTCGTGGAAACAAGAGATAACTATTTCACTCAGCTCAATCGTGCATGCGTAGTTTTCCTCAGAGTTACACAGAAATAATAGACGGGCGTTTTCAATAAAAGATTTATTGAACAGTCTTGTTTCTGGTGTAAGTATAATGTGCTGTTACGATCACAAGACAGTATGCGAGATAAATAATGTACAGGGTGAGCAGTAGAAATAAATAATACTGCGATAACATTATCTTTTAGTATAAATGCTGTTACATAAATAACACAGACTAAAAATGCGAGTACTCATACGATGCGGTGCTAAGCTAGTTCTACCCCAATGTACCTAACCTAACCTAGGTGTAGGACAAGGTATGAAGTAGGTGAAGTATTCCTTACTATGGTATACTAAGAGTATGTTAAGTCTAGTATGCCTAGTATGCCAAGAGTCCCTCTAGGTTCTTATCAGCTCCATACCTGAAGAATGAGAGAGGTTGGAATCTCTTTGCCAGACTCGAACTCCAACACCCCGCAAGGGAAGTCAGATCACTGGAAGCTGGAAGCTGGGCTCTCTGCATGCAGGGAATGGCAGCGTCTTCTCAGTTCGTCAGGCCGGGATACGGGCTCCTCTGAAGTCGAGGTCTCCTCTAGTTTACAGGGGCTAGGGAAGGTATATTTATACCTGAGAGTACCTTAGGAATGTTAGCATTGACGTGAATTGGACAGCGAAAGACGTCATGAATGAACCCCTAAGGAATAATGGTTCATGCATAATAGATGAGGCCTTGAAGAAATCAATAGTCCTGGGCTAGGGAAACTCCTGCAGCCTAAGGGTCTGTTCTTCATGAACTCGTTGTGACGTTAGGGTGGACGGATGTCAGAGACCATGCCTGTATTTGGAGTGCACGGTTTAATGCCTAAATAAGGCCTGGGATTCTATGCCTATATAAGGGCAGGGCGAATTGTGCCTATATAGGGACATGATATTGGAAACCCGTTATGGACACCCTAAGAGGAATACAACAATAAGGGACAGCCTCTGTTGCTCGTTATTGTGAAGGGAGGGCTAATGTAGGTGAAAGGGCCTTTAGTGGGTGAAAGGGCCTGCCTGTCTTTGTGGCACGAAGGATTTGTGCCTCTGAAACGGCGCACCTATGTTAGGGCCTCAATCCAGCACATAACACCCACTCCAATCTATGGACAATCGTGAATAGCCCATTAAAAGCAAACTACGTGACTAAAATAGGCATTTGCATATAATTGGCAGGTAGTTGCATGAGAGTGGTTTATGAGCTGAAAAAATAGCAGCTGTTAAAATATGTAAAATTACTATAGACTCTGTGGAGACAGGAAAAATCTATAGTGTCATTAAAAAATACTCTCTTAGAGTCAGTAGTTACTTATAAAAGTTCCTGTTTATAAGATTGAAAACTCTTACAAGCTGTTCAGAAGACCATGCTTTCTTTAGAAAAGAAAAAAAAAAGTCAATTTAGAGGGAAAGCTCCAAGCACTCGGTGAGAGTTGAAACAATAAGAGAAAAAATGTGTTTCAGGACATGTTTTAGCAAAATAGACATAAAAAGTGCTGGCTGGGAGACACAACATTTCTGTAGGTAGTTACTGCAGGGGACGGACCTTTGTAATACCTCGCAGAATCGTTGTGGGAGCACAGAATAGTGCAGCCAGTTGCTGGTTCTGAGGCAGCCGGTGCTGTAATCGATTCCTTGGTGCTGCTAAAGGAAGCAAAAAGGCACCCACTGGATTTGCAAGTAATGCTTTGGTTTGATGGGAATATGCTTGGGACACAGCCAAGCATGGGACTTCTGCAGTTCCAGCCTGGTGGTAAATGCAGCTGGCGTTTCCTTTGGAAGTGTCAGACAGATGATGACCACGCATTCTTCACTGCAAAAAACAGGCATCAGAGAACAGATATGTTGCAGTTGCAGTCTTTTCAGACTGATCTTTTAAATATTAGAAACCATGAGAAGCATAGTTCCTGTTCGCGAGGTATTCCCAAGGTGTATCACACTGCTCTTATGTGAAAGATAACATTTATCAAAAAGGAAAGAGGGGCAGTCTGTATTTAAGAGTGCTATTTTGCAAAAAAGAAAAATATTTCTTTAGCTGATGTGAAATGAAAAATAAAAGTGCTGCACAAGCATGGTTTTCAGATTGCCTAAAGCATTGAATTTTACAAAGGAAACTTTCGTTTCACTACTGTCAGTGTTGGGGCTTCTAGCCAAAAAAGCACAACTTCCCTACACTGTAGGATTTCACTACCTCTGGATGTTATCTGTACATAACGTAGGTCTGGCCTTTGTATACTGAGTCCCTTGGTGATGTTCAGGAATCTTTTTTGTGACAGGTATTTGTGTCAAAAGGCCAAACCACCCATACTTTCCTAACTGGGCCTGTCCTGTTGTTTTGTAAATGGCATCTAATGTTGCCCCTGCTGATGTATGTCAACTATTCCACCCCTGTGCGATGGTGTTTGGTGGTGTTTGGCAACGTTCCTACTGGTGTTTAAACAACCACATTTCTAGATGCATTACAATTTTGTAGGAGTTGATAACCTTAATGAAGGTAACAGGTATAAAGCGTCACAATAAGAATAAATCTCTAACATTTCATGAAAATGTAGCAATTATTCCTAAAACAGATAGCATATTATTCACTGTATCAGTAACCCAATTTTCAGAAAAATGTACTGCATGACATCACTGAATGAATGATAAAACGAATGAAAATGAATGAAAGTTCAAAATACATTAATCAGAATTAAAAACCGGATGATTAAATACATCATTTAGAATACAAAGGCTTGTTCAGGCCGAATACATTTATAAGTCTCTTTTGCATTTGAATTGAAAATGGACGTGGCTTCAGTTTTATGTTGATCCTGTATTGTAGAAAGTGTCCACTAAGAGTCATACTAAAAGCTAGCTCTAAGCAAAGCTAGAACAGAAAAAGATGAACCCAGAAATACTCCATAGTTCTACCCATGGTGAAGCCAGGTCTGTATCTTTTGGAAAAAGAAAATGTTCAAAAGTTTGTACTTGCATGTTCGTTTGTTTTTGGGCTGGCGTTGCTTCCTGTTCACGTGGAGCCATGGAAAACGTATCAAAGTTAATGAAATAGCCAGTAGCTGTATGATCAATTGTTGAAATTGCATTGTGTTTAGCTGAAGTTATTTCTGCTGTTTTTGATGAAAAACGTTGAAATGTTGAAGTTAATAGTTTATGTTGAAAAACGTTGATGCATTTATTATTTGATGTTTTTGTTGAAAAAACGTTGATGCATTTATTATTTGATGTTTTTGTTGAAAAACGTTGTTGTACACATTTGTTTTTGGCCAAATTGCAACTTGAGTGTTGTCTTGACTTTTATTTTGAATTTGAAAGGTTGGTTCAAGGAGAACTAGTTCCATTGCATTGTTGCATAGTCCCCCACTCCATGGATTTGATTTCTCAAACGTGATGAGCTTTTCAGTTTGAATTTCTTGAATAGTAGTGAGAGGGACGTCTACTACTGTGGAGTTCTCGAGGCCTACTGCTCAGTTTTGGCCACATAGTTTTTGGTTGATTCTTTCATTTGAAATGAATCTGTTTTCCTTTTTCACGGCAAGATGCGGCAAAAGTACAGTTCTTGTTCCTTTCACTTCAAGGAATGGCACAGGTTTTCCTGAATGAGGTGCCAAATTCCTTTGTGTCCACGATCTTTATCTCTCTCTGCCCAGATCCCCGACTTTTGGGATTCAGACAGGTCTTGCCGTGATTACCTCGACTTCCCAGTGGCGGCCTGTTTCACTTTGACAGAATCTTTGTTTGTTTGTTTGTTTCCTTTAGTTCCTGTAAAACAGCCAAACGATCATAGATACAGAATGGTTTTCATCCGCCACTGTGCCTTCACATTTATGATCAGGTTCCCACATTCGTAAATGGAGTCAGACCTCCTAGAGAGCATCTTGGCTGGGTGTGTATTGCCCCCTGAATCCATATAAGAGTTTGACCTCACTAACGCCCGCCCCGCCTAATACCCTAGCTGTTAAGGATTGCTCTATGCCCCAGTCCTTCCTCTCCTCTACCTAAATTCCCTCAGGATGGCGTTGGAGAGGAGTACCGCAATACTACGTCCATCCCTTCCATGGCCTCTTTGTCAGCCCGAGAGCTAAGCGTGGAGCCACAGTCAGGGTGTAAAGTTGATTGCGTATCTCCTGTTATGGACTCGCAAATCTTTCTATAACAGTTTTGAGCGTCAGCCGAGTGCTGAGGCCATACCTATAGGAAACTTGAGCAAGGATCCACTGCCACCAAGATATATTTTTAAGCCACCTCAAAATTTGAGGGGCCACAGTGGTCCTGTTACATGACACGATCAAGTGGACAGTCTGATGCTGTCTAGCAATGGGACCTGCGTGGGTCTTGTGATGGTGTAGCCTGGCATTTGTTTGCAGATTTTCCAGTTCAAGACAAAGCCAATAGACTGACTTCTGATCCCTGGCCACCAATAGCACTGTTGCAATGAAGAAATAGTAGCTATGACCCCTGAATGCGCGGAGCCCAAGCCCTTGTGTGTTTTAAGCATTAATTCCTGCCTACTATCCATATTTGGAAATACTCTATCCCCCACTCCAGGAATCTGAGCATATGGAATGTTGTTTGCAGATAACTTGTAGGAGTATATGAGTGGAAATTTCTTAGGCACTGCTGTGCTGCCTTTGCGTGAAGCAATTACAGCCACCATATTCTAACCGTCTATTCTCGTTGTTGAACGAGTGTGCGCAGCTACGGAAGCTGTGTGAACAGCCCCCTGTGTGGCTTCAACAGCCAATGAATTCCCCTCAACGTGCACGCCATCACGTTGATGACTCAGCGTGTTAATCACGTGAGTTTTTGGTAGGTCGTTTTTCAACTCCACTACCTGTTCCCATAATTTTTGTGTTTAATTATGCCACCTTTTTCATCTTTAAACCCATTTTGTTCCCAATGGTGTAAATATTTATTATATGATTGAACACAGTAAAAGGAATCGCACACTATAAGTGTGGGGAATTCGCGATCTGTATTTTCAAGTGCCAGTTTGAATGCTTGTAGTTCAGCTCACTGAGCTGTACAATCTCCTAGAGATTGAGTTTTAGTGACCATTGGTCTGAAGTTACCATTGCGCATGCGACCTTTAACGATTGCGCACGCTGCACTGTAAGATTGCTTACTCCCTGTAGCGGGTTGTGCTGATCCGTCAGTATAAATTATAAATTCGTACTGATCGAGAGGCAAAATTTCAGTGGGCAGAGGTAGTTTGTTTCTCAACTGAACTACTTGTTCCCAAAGCGTTTTATGCTTTATTGTATGATTTCACACAGTAAAAGGAATCACACACAATGAGTGTGGGGAATTCTCGATCCGTGTTTACAAGTGCAAGTATCAGGGCTATTAAAGCTGCCAACCGAGCCGTGCTATTACCTAGAGGTAGTTTTTTGGTGCAATGAGGACGGAACGTGCCATCCAGCATCTGATCTTTAACAAAGGCGGCCGGTGGGGCAGACCCATCAGTGTAAATTTTAAAAATTCATAGTGATATAGAGGCAAGATTTTATTTGGTAGATGATGTTCTTTTTCATATTGCAGGAATGCCTGTGTTTTTAAACTTGGATCAAATCTGGATTCAAAGTCTGATGCAGCAAAAGAATTAGCCCTTTGTATCCATTCTGGATGTAAGGCTTTGGCATTAGGAATGCTAGCCCCGGTACTGGGGTGATGACAATAATGCATCTTCCCATGAGCCAGTGCTCTTTCTTTTGCTACAGCAGTGTGAATGGTTGTCAGAATTTTTTTCTGTTGAATTAAAACTCATTTCTGTGTTTGTGTACAGATGAGATTTGTATGCGATTGGTACAGTTTCACCTTCATTAAAGGTTTAATAAGTGTACCCGCATTGACCCAAAATGATACTGAGTACCAAGTGGTGCAAGTTTACACATGTGTGTATGTGTTTGGAAGCAATAATATCTTCCTGGAGTGAACAAAGAATATTGGTGTGTTCTTGTGTCCAGTGTTTGACTGAAAAGTCAGGTTTGAAAAAGGTCGTAGAAAGGTTTTACTCTCTCTGCGAAATCAAAAATGTATGTTCTGCCAAAATCTAGGAATCCCAGTACTGATTGGAAGTTGTTTTAATGTCTTTGGAGGCTGGAGCAGCGCACACTTTTCTAAAAAGTTAGCTGCCAGGCTTTTCCCTTCACTTGAAAACTAGTATCCCAAAATAGGACACAGAGGTGGGCAATTTTTGATTTCTCAAAATTAAATTTGTAGCCCTCAGAGGCGAATCCCATAATAATGGTGCTCACCCTGGTCAAGTGTTTCCCCAATAGGTCATCTGTTAGATAAATATCATCCATATAGGTCAACGCTTCTTCATCAAAGTGCTTTAGCCATTCAGTAACTCTTTCAGAAAATACCCCTGAGCTGTTCTTATACCCACGGGGAGATGACAAAAAATTGTCGCTGGGACTCTAATATACTAAATGCTGTTAGGTACCTGTTTTCAGGTGCTATAGTTTGACAGAAAAATCCATTTGAGACAACAAGTGTCTTTTTGTATTTTTTCCCGCATAATGTTATTCATTAATGCGGCACTATCTGCATGTTGGACAGCATATGTCTTTGTGCAAGTGTTCAAGTGTCTGTAAATGAAAACTAGATGAAATGTATTATCATGTTTTGATAAGTGAAACAAGGGATTGTTCTTTTGTGAAGTGCATTTTTCAATGATCTCCTGGTATTCAAGTTGATCTAAGATCTCCCTGACCTGTGTTTTTAGCTTCTTGCTTAATACGATATTGTCTTTGAGCATGTGGTGAAACTATTAACGGGATCACGTGGTGGGCTGAGGCATCATCCCATCCAGCGTGATTTTTATACAATGCTGGAGCTTGGGCTACTGCCCACTCCCGTGCATATGTATGTTTAAGGTGAACGGGAACATGGTTGGAAAATGCAGGAAAAATATACTTTCTCCCTTTGGGCGCTCCCTGACGAATGCTGGCGGCTAATCTTGTTCTGCTAACAGTATGTCAAAACCAGACAATAGGTTCTTCGCAAAGAGACCTTTTACTTTCCTGTGTTTGTCCTCCTCCATGCGGAGTGTTATTTCATTTAACTTGTGTGGGACGCTCACCCTTTTGTCTGGTGTTCCCACTGTGATGTAATCATTCAATTTTGCTGTCCAGAAATTCCTTCAGGTTCTGGCGAGCTATTGTTACTTCTGCCGCGCTGTCTAGCATTGTCTGAGCCCATTCCCCGTTCAGAAGTTGAGTCCTTAGGATTCTGTGCATGTCTAACTTTGAGACCTGCAACTTTCTTCTTTTTAAATTGAGGTTTGGATTGTGTCTTGTCTTCTGTTTTAGAAGAGTCCTAAGCGTGCTTGTCTCTGGACTGCTTGCGCTCTTCTTTGTGTGCTGACTTTCCTTCTCTCCCTGTGTTGTTTGTCGAGAGGAATGTGTATCAGTATCCTGATACCTGTCAGGTTTCCTAATATTATCCCTATTCCTAAGGTTATACCTCTTTGCAGAGGGCTCCTGTTGAGGAGACCTACCTCGGGACTGAGAATCTTTTCTGAAAATTTTTGTTTTTTATTATTATCCCACTTCTTTTTAGAAGAAGTAGGTGTCTGCTTAGAATTGTCCTTCTCAGGACTGCCCATTCGCTGTGGTTTTAAAAGCTTTCCCACCCAAACTGTCCCTTCCCAGTTCCGCATATGCAGTTTCAATTATTTTGGGAAGTTCTTGTGGTTGGTCTATAAGACTGACCTCTCTTAGGTGTTGGCGGATCGCCACTGAAGCTGCTTACCCTTTAATGTTAGCTAGTATTATTGTTGATACCTGGTCATAATTACCTTGTAATTTCATACCTAAGGTCAGAGCTGGTTCAGCTCCATACTTGTTCTGTATCTGTCGTAAGACATCTGGAATTACCGCTAAGGAAGGAATACCATGAGTCCTGGTATATATGGCAGCAAAGACTGTACCCCAAGTGGTGCAGTCCTCTAACTGTGGTGTGATCCCCATGGGCAAGCAGAGTGTTAGCATTATATGCTTTCAAATGGTGTGGTATTTGGAAATACTGCTTCTAACTAGGTAATTTTCTGAGCTACCCAGAAAGGAATCTGTTCACATTTTGTGGGCAGTTTACCCATTACTGTGTGTAATGTTTGTGGAGTGATTTTAGTAGCGGTGCTCTGTGTTGGAGCTGTGTTATTTGTAGCTACTGTAGGCTGGACACCAAGTGTCCTCATGACGAGTTGCGTCATGGCTCTGCAAGAGTTTTACCAACTCTTTGTGTTGTAAGAGCAGTGCATCTTGTGGCATTATGTCAATGTCAGGATGTGGTGTGTAGCCGGCTAATATTGGCCATCTAGCTCCTGGTCTACCTGGTGGACCGAACCTGGTTTTATTTATTTGTTGTAGAGCGCCATTAAACCAGAAATTGTTGTCCTGGTCAGTGAGCAGAATCTTAATCTCCTCGAACGGAGTGTAGACCGCTGGGACTTTTTCATGTATGTAAGAATGAAAAGTCTGAGTTGTTGCATTTACTGCTGGGAATGTAACCCAAGAATAGAACACATCTGATTGATAATCTTCGTGTGCCTCTATTAATATCACTGTACCTCCTCGGTCTGTTAAACCATGTCTGAGGGGTTTTTGTGTGAGTGTATGCCTGATTTTGGCTGCAAAATGTATTGCATTTGCTTCCTCTTCGTCGTTTGAGACCTGTGTCCCAGTGACAGGAGCAGCTGCCTCGACAGACATTGTGTTGTGAAAACAAAATGTCCTAAAAAGGGTTTTAAGATAAGGTTTTAAAAGGCACAATTGTTCGGGAACTTTTTCCTTCAAGCGCGATTAACCAACAGCCAATACATAGGAAGTTTGCCTACTCAGCTGTGGCGGAATTTTGTGCCTACCCACTCCAGACGTCTCTGGCGTTTTGTGAGTAGGGGTCTCTGAGAATAAGCATGACTGAACTACTCAGATTCTACTGTTAAATAAGTGCCAAATTCAAGTTGGGCGCCATGTAGTGTAGTTCCTATTTCCCTGATAGGTTCTGCGCATTGGAATAACATACACTATAAGCTTGGCATAGGACTGAGGTCGGTATGCCCCTATTGCATATATTAAACTTAATTACTGTGTACCAGCTAGCTCAGAGGCCACTAGAAACTTCTTGACAACAAGAAGGGAATAGCTTCTGGCAACCACATAACATAAAACCCTGATCCCTCAGGATCGTGGAAACAATATACTACTTTTCATTCAGTCACTCATCTCAGAGAAGTACATAGAAGAAACAGTCGGGTGTGTTTACAAAAAATGTATTGCACAGTTGTTATTCTAGTACTGGTAATATGTGCTGCAACAACTGTTGGACAGTAGCAGAGAAATATGGCCAGCAGTGCAGTTAAATAAAAATGCATGGTACAGTTTTACCATTGTGCAATAGTAATGAACACATACATGAAATACAGAATGCGTTTAAGATAAAGCCTATACCCCTATGATGCCTAACTACATGTACCTAAGTGTACCTAGCATGTGTGTAGGTCTTAGAGAGCCAAGAATCCCCGTAGGAATTAGTCTAACCCCATTACCTTAGTGGGACTTCATCCTGATCTCGAGCTGGACACCCCAGGATGGGTGGATGGACCTCTGCCAGCTGGAGCTGTGGCATGACGCAGGTTGCAGCATCTCAGGTCAGAGTGTCGGCATGGAAGTCTCGGTCCCCTCTGGTTTGCTTGGGCAAAGGGAGGTATATTTATACCTGATAGGTGCCTTGGAATGTTAGTATTGACGTAAAGTCGGTCAGAGGAAGACGTCAGGAATGAACCCTTAGGGAATAGTGGTTCATGCATATTTAATGAGTTCTTGGAGAAATCAATAATCCTGTGCTAGGGAAAATCCCAAGAGCTTAAGGGTCTGTTTCTAAGAACTCGTTGTGACGTAGGTTAGTCACTGTTGGACATGGAGATGACGTATTTAGGATGGACCGTCTTCTGCACCCAGAGTACACGTTAGATAAGGGACAGCCTCTGTTGCTCGTTATTGTGAAGGGAGGGCTAATGTAGGTGAAAGGGCCTTTAGTGGGTGAAAGGGCCTGCCTGTCTTTGTGGCACGAAGGATTTGTGCCTCTGAAATGGCGCACCTATGTTAGGGCCTCAATCCAGCACATAACACCCCGAAACACTCTGCGACATCCACCTTTGACATCGACGAGGACCCGCTCAGCTCTTGTGGCCCTACCTCAGTGCACCGCAAGTCACCATCCCGTGGCGGTGTGCCTGTGCCTGTGCCAGCCGCAGTGCATCCGGGGCCACTAACTCTGTGCAGCTCAAGTTGTGGACCCTTGCTGTTTGAACTTTGAACTTCTGATTGTCTGATCACTGTTGTAGTTGCTACCAGCACCAACCACTCCCTGAGGGCTGGCTTACACTCACCCCACACCCATCCAGCACAGGCGTCTCTGGACATGTGACCCTGGCAATAAAAGGGGCCGGGCGCACGTGCCCGTAGCCAGTTCCACAAATTATCTAAGTGTGTCCGTGTGGTCATTGTGTATGCATGAGGCCCCCGGGCCCTACCACATTACATTGTGCTGTGTACAGCGGACGCAACCATGTCACCTCAGGCAGTGTGGAAGACCTGGGACATGTAGCTGTGTCGTAACCCCTGTAAGCGTAGGCGGAGTGGGCTGGCGTACGACAGTCCAGCGTAGGGGTGTGGATGATCAGCCCGGGGCTCTGGGCGTTGCTATGTGTTGGCCTTGCCAAGGAAGTAACTAATGCGTGTGTCTCTGTTGTAGTGTCGGCGCCACCCGTCTCGCAATGGACAATGTTGCGATGTAGCATGCCCCCGGAGTGCGGGCACGGCCGAAGGGATAAATGAAGGAGCACAAGCCCGCTCGGGGTCCGGGATCATACATGCCAACTGTTGTGTGTGTCGCAATTACCGCAGCATAGGCCATAGGACTACCCTCAACCGCATCGCGAGTTCAGCCAGCCATGAACTCTACATCTGTGTCCGCCCTATCCTTACTGTAGGCCTACACACACGTGGAGGCCCACCTTCAGCACACAACATCACAGTGTCATTGTCAGGCTTGTGGACATGCGCAGACAGGCATGACAATGGTGTGCCGTAGTGCAAGTGATGCAACCGCGCTGCGCACACTAGTGAATAGGCTCGGGGGGAGGGAGGAGCAGCAGTGAGGCTACGTAATACACATTGATGCGGCTCATTTGCTAAAAGCAGTACCTGTCAAACAGGAATCACTAAGTCACACATATCACACACCAATGAACTAGTGAGCCTGCCAACACATCGTGTAGAACCAACTTTTGACTCATGTCTCTCTACATTGTCACAGGTGATCAAGGATATGCACTCTGCCCTTGGATGATGACACCCCTCCGAGCCCCGAACACACAGGCCCAGAGGCAGTACAATGCGGCCCACAAATGCACCAGGGGCATCGTGGAACGCACATTTGGCGTGTTGAAGTCACGTTTCAGGTGCCTGGACATCACAGGTGGAAGACTCCTGTACAGCCCAGGCATTGTGTGCAAGATGATCGTTGCATGTTGTGTGTTGCACAACATATGTGTACGCACCAATGCCCCATGGCTACAAGTGCCAGATGCACCGGACGATGATGAGGAAGATGAGGCAGGTGGACCACACCCCACTGCAGCAGGAATAGCCCATAGGAACACCATCATTGACAATTTCTTCACATGAGCACGTCACATTGTCACAGTCCTTAGCAATCATGGGACAGTACAAAATGACCACAGGCACAGCATGTGCAAATTAATTCATTACAACACACATTCCCTGTGTGCATGTTACTCCTCTGTACAAGCACATCACTCAGACAAGTGCAAGTGCAACATGTAGGGCTAACAATCTAATACATTGGAAATAGATGGTGGGTGTGTCACCTCTGTACAGAGAGGCTGTTTAGGGTGTCACGTATTCGAAATGCCATTTCTGTGTGTCAAAGATAGTACGGAATCCCACTCATCAGCGTTTAACATGTGTCCCAAATCATTACATGTAGGCTGTCATTTGTGACCTACAATTGATAACAGGGCTTCTTTTGGGGTCAAATATGTACCAGCAGGATGCAGGGATGCACCCTGTGACTCAAGTCCCACAACATGAGCTACATGGACATAAGGGGGAATCACTGCCCCTACATTCGTCCATGCTTTCATACTTGATTAATCATAGACATGACACATCTGTGTGTATTAGAATGTATTATTCACGTTCAGTGGAGTGTTGAAGCTGTCTTAGTACTGGGCCATGCAGACAACACTTTACAATGTTGCCCCGTGGTGGGCCATCCAGAGTCCTTTAGGGATTGACAAGTTACTCGGAAGGGGAAGAGTCCAGTCCTCAGGCTGATTGCTGTGTCATTGTTGAGCATGCAAAATTTGGCAGTCCATGTCGAGGTCCACGGTTAGTGTCGCAGAGTGTGTCGGGGGACAGTGGAAGGTGTTATTACAGGGCATGATGCAGAGGGAAGACCCAAGCAGAAACAAGCCATATGGCGGAGATGAATGCTACTGCTTCCTCCTTACCACTAAGGCAGATTCATACTCATCTTCGTCCTCTGACGTTTCATGTTCCTCACATGTGGGTGGTGGTGTTTGGTTTGCAGCACTGTGTGACACTGACACATCAGGGGCCAGAGATGTGGATGTAGAAGTAGCAGCAGCATTCATCTGCGCAATGTCTTGTGGCAGCACTCCCATGATGAGTATCTGCAGGGCATGGTAGATCCCATCTACAACTTTCTCATGTGCAGCCGTGGTAGCCATTCTTTGTGCCTGCATTCGCTCCATTTTCTCCATGACCCTCCTCATGTTTTTCAAATCACGGATGACATTGCTGTAGCCACTCTGACTAGACAGTTGTTGTTGTCTCCGAGTCATGACGCCAGCCATGGATTGTTGGAGGGCATGGGGCGGACTGTGGGTGTCCGTTAGGGAGTGTAAGTGGTCCCTGATGGGACCTAGACACCCACATATGGCATCTAGTTTGGCTGCCATGAGGTCGAACCCCACCCGCACCTGTTCAGCCAGCTCCTTCTGGCAGTCTAACACACGGCATTGGAACGCCATGTGTTCTTCAGTGAGGTGCTGGGAGCCAGACGTGGTGGTGGGTGCTTCCTGCTGTGTGGTCTGTGCATGGGGTGGGATCACCCCGATGGTGCTGGGCTGCCCTGCTACTGGAGGTGGGGTGCGGAGGTTGTCCATGAACTGTTGGAGTTCGTCGTAGTCTATGTCCTGGAGGTCGTCTCCATCATCGCTGACGTGATGTAGGGTCTGCTCTGCAGGAGGTATTGATTGTCCCTCTGCAATGTAAAGGGGAGATGCAGTTTCACGGTGTGTTCCATGTATGTTGGCGCATTGGTGGCGTTTACATACAGACTGCATGACAATGTACATTGTGACTGTTTGTGAGGAGATGCCTATTTGATTGGGGACAGTGGACATTTGTACTACATCACGGATGTGAGGTTGTACTCGTACATTGTCATCTCACAGTTTCCTGCTATGCCAGATGTGATTGGCCATTTTGTACACACATGCGGCACCAGTTGTATCCTGTGTTCTGTTGTGAAAGTGTTGCAGTTTGTGCCACATTGTTGTCAATGTTGAGTTGCTCTTATTCTTATTTGTGTGTGCTGCATTGTGGGTGAGTCGCCCCTGCAGCTCTGATTTGGCTGCCCCTTATCCCTTTCAGGCGGTGTGCCTTTGACTTCTGTGCTTCTACAGTGCTGAGATGTTGTGGACTTGGGTAAATTGGGCTCTTGGTCGAGTTGTGACTCTTGGGCATGGTTTGTCCGCAGATGTGTTGTTGACGTCAGGGGTTGTTTGTGCACATGGATGTGTCAGAGTGTGACCTGCTCCTTTCCGGATGTGGTCCACACTCAGTCACCTCAGTGTCGTGGCGTGCACCATGTCATGATAATTGGACTGCAGCCATGCTACTAGTCATGCAGTGTCACTTGCATTGTCAGTGTGGCTCACGGACCCGCAGCTTTGCTGGGTTCAGCACATGTGTATGGGTTTGTTGTGAGATTAGTGATGTGTGGGGAGGGCCCCCTCCGGGCACATTGTCGACGGGGGCCTACTTGCTGTTTCTATGTGTGCTGCAGTATGCCAAGGAGATCAGGGACATGATCCAGAGTAATTGTGGGTGTGCAGTGTGCTCTACTTAATTGTGCATGTGTGCCATTGTGCCCATCTCCCCCGTCCCCCAGTCCCTGGTCGGTACTCACCCTGTTGATGTTGTGTCAGGTCATGTTGAGCAGTGTCTGGATCCACTACTCCTGGCACCGTATCCCGACTGATGACTGTGGCCACCATTTTCTCCATGTCATCCAGCTCCTGGTGTGCCGCAGGACCCCCACCTCCAATCTGCGTTGCTGCTTTCATGTTGGCATCGAGTTTCTTCTTGGTTTTGCCCTTCACATCATTCCAGTGCCTCTTGACCTCTTCCATTGTCCTCCTCAACTCTGCAACTGCATTCTCATGGTCCAAGATAGTCTGCCATGTTTGCTTCTTTGTTGCCAATGACACGTTGGAGGTGACGAACAGTTGTTGGTGGTGTTCCACCACCTCCGTAACGATGATCCTGTTTTCCTGCGGACTGAACCACGTCTTCCTCTTTCTCTTCTCCTTGGCCTTCCCCGACCCCGAGGTTCCTTGCTGGTCGTCTGTGGGGCTTGTGGGGTTCACGTTGTCCTCTGGACTCGGTCCGGGTGCATCCATGGTGCTATGCAGTTTCACTTTTTTTGTCTTTTTTTGCTCCTGCTTTTATGGTGCATTTTCACGCATGACGCGTGGGAATTGCAGGCCTGTCGCTGGTTATTGCTGATTTTTGTATCGCGATTTGGGGCATCGCAACTTTTTTCGCATTTCGCATTTTTTCTGCGTCGCATTGATTTTAACGCGGTCATTTGGCGCGTTATCGTGCGACTATCGCATGGTGCCGCCGGGTTGAGAATACAACGTTAACACAGTGTTATTTTCCCGTGATGGACTGCGATGTGCAAAGTTGCGTTAAGCTAATTTTGCGATAATTATCACACGTTCTTGAGAATATCCCCCTATGTTGTTAATTGTTACTACTTTTCTTATACATATCTTCACATAATTTTCTTTTGTTCACCGTTGTTCTTGCATGTTGTGTTGGTTGAAACTGATGCACTGGTCATGTATACTTCAATGTAAAGTGCTCTAATGTTGAAATGTTGTTGTCAGTACTACATGAAACTTTAAAAATAAAAATAATTTTATTTGAGCATTTACTAACTTAAAGATTCAGCAAGGATCTATGTTAAAAATGGGATTCCTGGTTGGCTGAGGTATGCACCCAGGCCAGGCAGGAACCATCACTCTAGTCAGGGTAAGCTAGATACACCAAAAGATAACCTGTGCTCACCCTCTGGTAGCTTGGCAAAAAGCAGTCAGGCAGATCTACAAAGGCAATGTGTAAACTATTTGTGCAACACACACACACACACACACAGCAGTAACACAATGAATACACCACAAAAAGACTCCACATAGATTTACAAATATAGGTTATATTTCTATGAATAAAACAAGACCAAAATGATAAAACATCAGTGGAACTTGGAGTTATGAATTTTTAAAGAATGAACCAAAAACAGTGCTTAGAAGTCAATAGTGCTAAAAGGTTACATTTGGTCGCACTAAACTTGGGTAAATCCAATGTTCAGGCCGACCGTGATGGACTGTGGGTTGCATACAGTTCCAAACAGGTCCCGCTGAAGTTTTATCCTCTCAAGCTGAGCCAAGAGTCCTGTTCGCGGGTGGAAAAGAGTCGACTGGGCGTCGCGGACGGCTGACAGGACCTTGCAGTCGTGGGCAGTGAGGCTTGCTGTGCAAGGAGACGATGTTGAGACAATGTTGAGCATGCAGCACAGTGCCAGTGTGAATGGGCACGTTCGTGGTTGTGAAGAGCCCAAAAGCTTGATTTCAGGGGCCCAGGAACTTTAGGTGATAAAAGAAGCTGCAGAACCCACTTCTGAGGCTCAGAGCTTGGAGGGGGCACCTAAGTTAAGGGTAAGACTCACAGAAGACAGAGTCCAGCACCACCAGCAGAATTGTAGGAAGTATTTTGTGTACCTGAGACTTCAGAAAACAGGAGGAAAGCTAGCAAGCCCTTGGAGATCTCTTGGAGGGAAGGCAGAGTTCAGCTTTCCTTCCAGCCGTGTAAGGGAGCAGCAGGCAGCAGGACAGCAAGCGGAAAAGCAGTCCAGATGAGCCCTGTAAACAGCTCAGCAGTCCTTCTGACAGAGGTTCAGTTCAGGACCCCAAAGTGTCTGATTTAAGGAGGTCAGAGACCCATTATGTATACCCAAAAGTGCCTTTGATGTAGGGGATGACTTCAAAAAAACACTCCGAAATGCACAAGGATCTCTTTCAGCCCAGTCCTGTCTACCATGCTAACTCTGGGGGTAAATCAGTGCTTTGTGTGTGGACAGGACACTACCTTTTCAAGTATGCCAGTCCCCTCCTATTCTTCCCTGCCCAAGAAGACCCATCAGAATGCAGATGAATGCAGATGAGTGCTCAGAATGCAGATGAGCCTCACCTTCCTGTGTTTGTGGCTGTGTAGAGGAAATGCACAAAGTGTAGCTGTCACCCAGCCCAGACATGTATTGGAGACTGGATGCAGGCACACAGAACAAAGTTAAGAGAAGGGAAATGTCCAGTTTCTAAAAGTGGCATTTCTAAAATAGTAATGTCAAATCCAACTTTACTGCTAAAGAGGATCTATCATTACCATTTCAAAGTTATGAACCTTGAAAAACCTACTCCTCTCTGATCAGGAATTACAGCTTAAAAGTCTATTAAGGAATTCCCAATGCTGGCCTATGAGAGGGGTAGACCAAACAGTGGTAAAAAAAATGACATTTGTCACTACTAGGACATGCAAAACATAAAGGTACATGTCCTACCTTTTAGATTAGTCTGTGGGTAAGCTGCTTGCGGCATTCTGAGCTGGGCTGCCCTGTATTGGTTTTACATTTTTAATTGTGCCACATTTTCACTGCCCACCTTATCTGCACCTTGTTGCTCCTTCCCTGTTCCATCTCGGTGTTTCTTTGCCGATTGTGCAGAGGGAAGTGGAGCTGTACTGTTTTAGCCACTGCCTTTGGTTACAATTCTAGTTGTTGGGGGGAGGAAATGGCCATTTATATGGAGGCTTCGATGTACACACAGCGGATGCGTGAAGCGGGTGCGCCGCCATCAAGCTAAAGGGGTGCCTAATGCAAGCCCGAAAGCACCCATCCGCGCCTGGATTGCGCTGTGCACCAAGAACCCTGGCCTTTTTAGTAGGCAAAAGGCCTATATCCATACTTACTCTAGGGAACAGTTCCTTAATGTGAGGGAAGAGGGCAACATAGCAGCTTGTCACTCTCCTTTTGGTTTGAGTGAGTTCTTGTGTGTCAATATCATTAGTTGTCCAATATGTAATTTACAGGTTACTCCTTGGGGATTGGGCCCTATCTAAGCCTGGGCGGAGTTCACATAGCGGCGCTACGCGGAACTCCGTGAAGCAGTAAAACAACTCAGCTGCGCTATGCAGAGTTCCGCGGGCGGAGTTACTTGTTCTGCCCGTTCGCGTGACATTTCTGCTGTACGGCAACGCGGATTGCATGTTCGGGGGGGAAATATCGCGTGAACTGCACCATGCGGTCGCGCATGGGCACGGCCATCTTGTTTTCTTCTCTCTTTTAGTTTATCGCCAGCATGCTGAGCACTGGCCATTGGCACCTTTAGCCATAACAATACAGCCATGGGTTTTGATCAAAGACTTCTGTTGGGTCATCCAGATAGGCCTGGACCATCCGCTCAATGGTCATGGGTGCTCCGCTTTTCACAGCCTCTTTTGCCTTTGTCTAGCACTGAACTTACATTAGAAGCCATTCCTTTGCCGATTTTGGGGCTGATGCTCCTGTTCTTGTTGTTGTTGTTGATGTTGTTGTTCTTGCTATTGTTGGTGGTTTTGGCTGCTGTGAGCCAACCACACTGCCCACTGGCTCTGAAGTTGAACTTGAAGGCTGCCCTGCAGTACTTGTGGTGCCCTGGAGCAGTAGGCATCTAATTCCTGGCCGTTCTTTTTCTAGCTGACTGGCTTGCACAGCTATCCATCCCCGTCTGAAAAAGAAATGAAAGTGTCCAGTAATGGTTTGTACCGTGGATCAAGAATTGTGGCACAAATGTAGTGGTTGGATGACACAATGCTTCTTTGCACCCTTGTATTTTCAGATAAGCGAAGGATTAAGCTCTCCACCAACTCATATGCTTCTTTTTTTTCCCACACCTGCATACATTGCAGATACCTCATTTAGCTGTTCCTGTAACATGTGCAACAATGGGATAGCTTGGCCCATGTGACAATCCTCCTTGCTGACTTCACGTGTGGAGACCTTGAAAGGAAGCAGCATCTCTGTCAGGCATTTAACTAGGCCCCATTGGTCCATCTCAATGATCATGCCTTTCACAGTTGCATCCACTTTTTGCATGACATATTCATTGATTGGTCTGTACTGCTCAAACAGACGTTCAAGAATGTAATAAGTTGAGTTCCAACGGGTTACACTTCTTTGATAAGTGCTTTAACTGGCATTCTATTATCATGTTGAATGATCCTCAGCTGCTTCCGGGCTTTGAAAGAATGACTGAAATGTGTGCAGAATCTTCTGCAGTTGGTCAATAAGTTGCTGACTCAGTCTTCTTTTTTATTTTTTTATTTTGTTTTTTTCTTGTCCTTATTGTGCAATAAGTTGGAGTTGGAGTTATCGGGGGCCCCTGACTTTTCTGTTCCAAGCTGTGTCTGCCCCTTGCGTCGAATCTGGGGTAGGGGAGATATTCCTTTGTTTTTTGTTGTTGTCAAGGTCCCTTTAATTCTACTACTGATATACCTTTTCACGGGGGGGAGCTAGCCATCCTGGCTAGTCGTGCAAGTACTTTACTTGTCGGTTATTGCTATTGCATAATCATTGGACATTCATCGAGCCAGCAGATTCCTTATGTTGCCTGTTCGTGCTGTTCCCAGATTTCCCAAAAATTATTTCTCTTACTTTGCCTCCCACTTATATCCAGTCTGTTTATCCTCTGGACGGATGTCAACCATTCCCACTGTGTAGGGGGATAGGCATTATCCATTTAATACAGATTTCCCTTCTGGCGAGCAATATTAAGAGAAAAAGAAGGTTTTCCTGTTTTTTGGTCAATTTGGGAAAGCGTTCGGTGTTAAGTTAAGACCTACCCCAAAAATAACGAGGTCTATGCTTACCTCTACTGAGTGATCAAACAGATTCGCGAGGACCTTACCCACATCATCCCAAAATTTCTTGAGCTGGGGGCACTGCCGGAACATGTGCACATCGTCCGCCCACTCTTCTCCGCATTTTGGGCAATTTTTCACCTTCTGTTTGCTTAGTTTGGATAGCCTCTTTGGTGACTAGTATGCTCTATGTGTGGTAAACAAATGATTTTTCCTTACGGCTGCAGATTTTACAATGTACCAACATTTAGCCATAGATACTTGCCATCTGTTTTGCACATCCAGCGTTGGCAGCTCTTTCCCCCAGATCGCGATGGGCGCTGTGAACTCTTCTTCTTCAGCCGACATAAGGACCCAGTACCAGCGTGAGACTTCTATTTTTAATGTTCCACCTTCCTGTAGTTTCTTCTCTAGTTCTCCATTTCCTTTTTTGATTCCTCCCAGGCTCTTGACCCAACTCAATAGTTGGTAGTATTTAAACTTGGACAGTGTACCGTTGGTTTTGATTATAAGTTGGTCCCAATCGATGATGTTGTTTTCCTCTATCAGTTGACCCCATTTATTTATTCCTTCTTTTATCAATGGGATGGCTAGCCTGTCCTTAAGACATTCTGGGGTTCCGGGTGAATCCCATATTGGAGCAAATTCTCTGTAGTAGGGTATTAGCAGCTCCTCACCTGGTACCACAATTTTTCCAACCTCTCCAAGTACCCTATTGAAATTTGTGTGAGCTATTTTATGAATATCCTTTACTAATTCCACGCCCAGATAGCATATTTTTTCCTTTACAAGAGGATTATTACTGTGGTTATTCCATTCCATAATTTTAGACTTTGACTGATTAATCGAGTAGCCTGAAACCTTCCCATATTGGTCTAGAATGTCCTCTATAATCAGAAGTGACCCTATCAGATCGCTGGTAAATATCATTAGGTCATCCGCACATAGGGCCACTTTTTTCTCCCACCCTTGATAATTAAAGGGGGCTATTTCCAGCTTACTCCTGAACTTGTTCGCTAACGGTTCGATATATAAATTGAAGAGCAGGGAGGAAAGGGGACAACCTTGTCTAGTTCCTCTCTTGATCATTATCCTTTCCGTGAGACTGCCGTTAACCAAGACTCTGGCTGTTGGTTTTTTATATAGTAGTTTTATAGCTGCCTGGAATGTATCCCCTACATTGTATTTTCCTAATACTGCATTCAGGAATGGCCAGCTGACTCTGTCAAATGCTTTGGCTGCATCAAAGGTGATAATTGATAGGGGGAGATTCTCGTGTGTTGCTATATCTATTGCGCCAATCACCTCATGGGTCAGCTCTTGAATTTGTCTCCCTTTAATGAATCCTTTCTGGTTTGTGTGTATTAAGTGACCCGCTACTCTTCCGAATCTTCTGGCCATGATTTGTGTGTATATCTTGTAGTCACTGTTTAGAAGTGATATGGGCCTGTACGATTCACATTTCCCCGGATTTTTCACCGGTTTCAGCAGAATGGAGCCTGGCGCAATGGACAGTCAGGGGGTTCCTCCTTCCAACTTCCCATTGCGCCAGGCTCCAGCACCCTCTGCCTCAGCAGACCACACCCCAGAGAGAGCTTCTCTTCCTGCGCAAACACTTTTTAAAGAATGGGGAGGGGGCTGGCAGGAAATCTCTGTTTGCTCTATTAAACAGCGACACATCACTTCACTGCCCCTGCTCCCTCCTTCCTGCCCAGGCATCTGGGTTGGTTCAAGATGGCGTCGTCCAGGGGTCTCCTGCCACATGGTCTCTGAAAGCCCGTTCCCCCCATGCTGCCTTCTCCCCAGTGCAGCTTGGTGCCTGGCACCATGTGTCAGCTGCTGATGGATGAACCTGTAGCTCCAACCATCTTCTCTTCTTGGAGAGGAGGCCTACGCCCTTGGAAGGAAGGTCATCAATCCAGCCTTCCGGGGTCAGCCCCAGCCAGGCCCTGGTTATGAGCTGACTCAGAGAAATATGACATTTCTGGATGACCCAAAAGCAGTACAAATATGACTTTGGACTCTGCAGAATACTTCTTCTCACACAAGTTACAGTGGACTTTAGTGCGTGTCTGGAATTTGTAGGCCTTAGGAAAGTGAAACTAGCCCATGGGCTCCACATCCCTATAGGAGTATAATGAAGTGAAAAACAGTAAAACACACTGACTTTCCCTGGCATGTTTCTTCCCACTGTATAAAGCCTATTCCATGTCACCACCCAGCTCTGCATAAGTCCTGCCACACCATTCACTTTGTATCTGCTCCTGGGCTGCGCGCGGCAGGAATCTCTCCTGCGCAGCCCTCACACTTGTGCACACGCATGTACACATGTGTTTGCATGTAACCAGCCCAGTGCCCCTTAATCTGGCTGCAGCGCAGCGGCCTACCCGCGCCAGAGGGACACCGGTAAAATACACATGCTGTCCCTTTCATCATGAGTTCACTGTGGGTGAGTCCCATCTTATGAGGCTCTCCCACAGTAAAAGCTCAACACATAGGTGTTCAAAAAGCAAAAAATCCGGGCGGCTCAGATGGTCAGAACCACCTTCTAACACTGCCTTGAAGGCATCCCACGCTATTTGTCTTGAAGTTCCTTCTCTATTGTAAGAGCCTCTATGTTCTGGTGGTCAGAGAGTATGGTGCGACCTACAGTCCACCTTGCAGAAGATACAGCAGACCTCATCTGGAGTTGTATCTGGACTGGGGAATGGTCAAATAAATGAGCTGGTAGATGCTCCACCCTTTGTGTGCTGCTGATCAAACTCCTGTCTATCAAAAATAAATCTATTCTGGAGGCGTGTCCCAGTTTTTTGTTTTGAAAGGTGTAGCAATGGGCCTTATCTACCTTCTCTTTCCAGATATCCATAAGCCCCAAGTCCTTAATACATAGGCCTATCCACTCCCTCATTCTGGGGAGATTTGAGGCTTTTTCCAGCTGGAAGTCGATCCACTTTTGGGTCTAAAATTATGTTAAAATCTCCCCCCATAATTATGGGGGATGAGGCAGCCAGTAACTGTGTGTAGACCTTTTGCCATGGTTCGGGCCATCTGTATTAGGGCCATAGTATCCCTCTATTGTGTACAGCTTATTACATATTCTGACTTTTGCTAATGCCCATCTTCCCTTCATGTCAGTATCTGATGCTTCGATCCTTGCCTTAAGCGACTTTTTAAACAGGATTGCTACCCCCTTGATACAACAGTCTTGATTCGTGCACACGTATGTGTCCACCCATTTTTGACTCTTGATTATGTCTACCCATTCATCCTTCAAGAGGTGGGTTTCCTGTAATATTATAATTTTGCTGTCTACAGTTTTCAGATATTCCAGAAGTTTTCACCTACGACTCTTGATTCTGAGGCCACTAACATTCCATGAGAGAATATTAACTAATGTTGGGTCTTTTTTCATTGTTCTTTAAAACATGGGTCTGAGCTTTCCTTACAACTCCCAGGGTCCCCTACTCCATTTTGCACTGCTAGGACTTTTTTTTTCTCCCCCTATTATGCTCCCCACCCTAGTGCACACATTTTTTTTCGTGATTTCCTTTGCGGGCTGTGTCCTCTTCTTCCTATCCTCCCCCATCCCGGGAGAAGCCTCCCTCTTACATTCACTGGGCAGGATTATCCGCCCTTTTGAGCTCTTTGCTCTCCAAGCTTCAGCTCTGATCCTATTGCTGTGATTGCATTTGTTCAATAAAGCACTCCATCTCCTTGGGCTCTCTGATATTGTACATTTTATTCTTCCACATTATTCTCAGCGAGGTAGGAAAGCGCATCTGCACGGTTGCTCCTAGGGACCTCAGTTTCTGCATCTGTTGGCCTAGCTCCCACCGCCTATCTTGCGTTGCCTTAGAGGTATCGGACCTGATTCTGAATGTCCAGTCATCTTTGGTATAAGTGCCTATCTTGAGGGCTTTACTCAGAATTTTTTCTTTGAGGGTATAAGTTTGAAAGTTTATCAATATTTTCCTCGGGTTTTTCCTTGCTTTTCCTTTTCCAAATGGGTCACGGAGTATCCTCTGAATGTCCTCTGCTAGGGCGACTGATTTTGTCCAGGGGAATCTTTCTTCCAGTAGCGTAATCACATATTTTTTGACGTCCTCACCTTCCAGCCCTTCCGGTACATTTAGGACTCTTAAATTATTCCTCCTCGCTTGATTTTCAAGGGACTCTATTTTGTCCCTGCGATCCCCTTTATTTATCTTTAGGAGTTTGTTTTCCTTTTGGTGTAATTCTACTTCCTTGCTTAGGACTTCTACTGTTGCCTCTACTGTGGTTACTCTCTCCATTCACACATTTATTTTAATGTCCAAAGTTTCACATGTCTCTTGTATTTTTTTTTTTTTTTCGGGGGAGGCAAAGTTCACCCTCATCTCTATAGCATACCTTCCAGTAATTTTTCCGTGGTATTCTGTGGGGCCTCAAGATTTTGCTCACCTCATTGTGGGTTGCTTATGGTTGGTGACAGGCTCTCTTCACTTACCTCTCCCTCCGTAGTCGCTTTCATTCCCAATGCCTGATACCTGTTACTCTCCATTTTGGCTGCAACACCCTCCCCTCTGCCTTTATTCCTTAGGCTGGCTTTTTATTCTGGGCACACAGGATTAGTAACAGGGATATCTTGTTTCTCTTGTATCTTGAAAAAGGACCTCAAGGACGGAGTGATTTCAACTTTGGGTCCTGGTCCTCCTGATTTGTTTTGTCTCACCCTAGCCAGGGGAGTTAGTGGTTGTCCTGAGGCGTGGGTATTCCCTTTCTTTCTGGTACTCACGGAGGCTATACTAAATTGACCCTTGGAGGTAACAAGTGGGGTGTTAACTAACAGTTGCCTATTCCTGAGGCAATAACTTATACCTTTGTTTGGTATAGTAACTGGCCCACTTGCACTAATGGGGCTGGTAGTGATTGTCTTTTCTCCCCTCTCTCCCCTCTCTTTCCTGTAGGCTGTTATATTTATTATATTTGTGTCCTGGGGAGGTTTAGACCAGACTGTGCCCCCCTCTGCCCCGCTTACCCTATTCATGCACTTGCCCTGATGTTCTCCTATAATGGTGACATGCTCTATTGCTGCTTCCACGCTGTTTCTCCTTGTCTTTGAGGGAGATATCAGCTTTCTGACCAGTGTGCCTGCTCCTCCAGTTCTACCCCGGAAGGAGATCCTGGTGGCGGTCCTCCGGTTACTGCGGCACGCCGCAGCCACTTCTGCCCACACACCGGGGCCGTCCAGGCTACGCCGCGCCTTGGTGCCTCCTCCTCCTGCTTGCTCTGGTGTGAGCTCGAATCCTGTTTCGCCGCGTCCAGCTCCCGGTAAAAATTTTAAACTTAAATTCATCTCATTCCTGCCTTCGTTCTGTGCATTGTTTAGGAGTGCTTTATTCTTGTTTTTTGGGGTAGTTTATGGCTCTCATATTCATTCCGCTTGGAGAGCTCTGAGCTCCCGACCGGACTCCTTAGCCGGCCGCCAGTTTTCTTTTTTCAGACAGTCTTGAACAATGATGTTAATGTAGTGCGCCAAACACAGGACCCTGAAATAGCCACCATTGGCCATGGCCTTAACTATATTACTGCCATTGTACGTGGCAACAAAACCAATGTTAAGCCCTCTTGGTCACAGCCATTCAATACCTTAGTGTTAAAATCTTCCAAAATGTTCGCAGCAGTATGGGATTTCGCCATGGCGAACATGGCTATTGTAGCATGCCTCCGAGCGTCATTAAAAATGTCAGCAGTGTCAACACCTGCAGATATCTTTTCTCTAACACCCACAAAAAAGATTCAGTGTGCAGTGATGCACATGTAATCATTGGCTTGGCAACTGGTCCACATGTCTTTCGTCAGGTGGATAGTGTAAACAGCACTCTGCTGCAAAGCTTGTCCAAGCAATTCCAGCACATTGTGATGTAGTGCTGGAACAGCAACTCTGGCAAAATAGGACAGTCTGGGAACCTTCCATTTTGGGCAGATGGCTGCCACAAATTCAAGAAAACCCACCCCTTCCACAGAAGAAAAAGAGAGGAGGTCCAGTGCTAACATTTTAGCCGGTTTCGCATTGTACAAATGCGGCGTTGGGTGGTTTAGTTCGTATTGCCCCTCCGACCTAAACATGCTGCGAATGGTAGCCTGGATTTTTTTCTTGTCTGGTGCCACTGATGCAGGTGACTTCTTGAGACCAGATATTGTTAGGCTCAATGCATGTTTTTTCGTTGCGGTACTCTCTTGCCTTGGACCCCTTGGTTTCTCAACCTTACTCTTGTGCCATTGCGATGTTGCTGATGATGATGTGGGCGGTACCACTGCACTGCTGAGGACAGGGCTGCTTTGTGTACTGGAGAAAATATCTCCCTCTTTTTCACCTTCCACCGTGATCAGATCTTCATCCCCTCCACCAACAACACTAGCCGTTTTTTTGCCGCTAAGTTGTGCCTCCCACTGGAACAAGTGATATTTTCTCAGATGGGTTGTTTGGCCTCTGGTACCATAGTTTGTACCAAGCTTACCCCGACAAACACCTACTCCACAAACGGAGCATATAGCAATGTTCACCTCCTTCTGGCTAACCGAAAAGAAGTCCCAAACCGGGGAGGTCAACTTTCTGACTCTGCTGGTGCCACTTGCAATGTCGGATAAACTGGTAGGTGGGCATGACGTTTGACTCTCTGCAGTACCTACTTCTACTGAGGTGGTTGTGGTGGATGTAGGTTGCTGCTGATACTTTGTAAATATGGTAGCTGGAGGTGGTGTTGGTGGTATCTGTGTTGGTGGTATCTGTGTTGGTGGTATCCGTGCCACATCCCTCACAGCAATTTGGGATTGGGTTATGTCGGTCTTCACTGGGGCGGGGCTAACGTCCATGATGACTGGCTCATCATCATCCTCCTCTTCTACATCTACCTCCATAACTCTAAGGATTTCCGGAACCTTCCTTTTACCTAGCCTTGTCTCGTGGGCGTGGCGTGTCTCACTCGCAGACTGAGGCGGGTTCCAAGTGGTGTCTAGATCATCAGAAGGGGGCTTGGATAAGAAGTTGATGGACTAACCCTCCTTTTCCTTGCTGGTGATCTGGAAGACAATGGATCTTCTGAAAGAGTGGCTTGCTTTTCTTCCTCAGCAGGAAGCTTGATCTCCTGAACAGCCCCTACTTTGGGAGGAACTACTACTATTGGTGCTGGTTGCGAATGTTGTTGCTGTTGCCCACTTATCTGAGTTTGCTGCATTGATTGGGTACTACTTTGCGATAATGATAAGTCAATTTCAACGTCACTGCTCGTCTTCGTTGTCATGATTAGACTGGCTGCCTCTGTGACAATCATGGGCTTGGGCCTAGATTGGTGGGGTGGGTCTGCTGTTGTGGGGGTGCTGCTCCCAGCTTGCTCCCCGGACACCGCTGCTGCGGGCGCAATTTTTGGTTTCCCAAAAAAGGTACTGTGCGACACACGGGTGGTGGTAAGTGGCAATGCCTTCTTCTTCTCACTGGCAACTTTGACTTTCTTGGTACTGGTACCTTTCTTTGGGGCCATTTTGAAGCTGTCAGTTAGCTAGCACGCAGTGGGCACTTGTTTGAGATTCACAAGTTGAAGAGATGTCTGTGGTCAAACGTCATGTGACGTTGTGCGCAGGGGCAGGCCTTCTGTCTGGTAGTACACTGGGTGATGTTGTCTCCTCCTCTTGTGCACCGAAAAGCAAAGAAGCAAGTCAGTGAAATGTGGCATTGTTGTAGTTCAATAATTACTAGTACAAACAAATATTATAATATATAATTTAGTGTGTGATGACACTTGTTAGTGTTACCTCAGTTATTAAAAAAATTAACAATACAGTGTAACCATTTGTGAGACTTTGACAACAACAAGGGCTTTCATGGTGTACTGTACTGTCCAGTACACTCAGGAAAGGATAGAAAAGAAGAACAACAATAACAAATATACAAATGTAACAGTTAGGCATTGTGCATCACGTGGTGCACTCAGGGAGCTGCAGCTGACAAATGACAATGGAATGGAACAATCCCTAGGCAATGAAAACTGTTGTACACGGCTTTTGGCAGACATGGGGTTAATGTTAATGGTCCATTGATGCCAAGTCATGTTACTTTGAAACTGAAATTTTAAAAAATGGGAAAGAAAATTGAAAAAAATTAAAAACATTATTAGAAAAATTGATTTTTTTACAATATAAAAAAATTAAACAAATTGGAAAAAATTAAAACAAAAATGAAAAAAGGAAATTAAAATAAAGAAATAATTATAAATAAGTAAAAAATAAAAAATTACACTCAAGCGTCTAATTATTAATTTATTAAGCTGCTTTTCTCATTGATCAACCATACATGCAAGCATATGGCAAAGGGGCACACTGGCTGAAAGCACAAAACGGCTGCGAGTCACTTGGCCAGGCCACAACAAGAAGCAATGAGCCGAGGGGAACAAAGGAAAGACATGCAGGCCTATGTCAAAAGCACACTGACTGCCCTTCACAAAATGGCCACCAGCACCATGGTCAGGCCACCACAACTAGAAGCCGGAGGACTGGAAAACAATGAGCACAAGCAGGCCTAAGGAGGACACAGACTTTACCAAATGGCCCCCGCCAGTGCCACATGGCCCTGGGGAACCAATGCAAATGCATTGCTGGCCTACTTGCAAACACACTCACACACTGGCCAGACAAAGGAGGCATGCTTGCTAAACTACACATCTTTAATGCAACAATGCCAAAAACAAAAATCCAGAGGTCTAAAATGGTTTGTAAGTTACTAACAACCACAACATCCAACAAAGGCATTTAATTAATTTAACACATGAAAAAAGCGAAATACTACAAAAACATTTTGTATTTTAATCCAATGCTATCCATGGCGAAAATGATGTTTAAATTAATCAGACACCACAGAAACAGTTGTTTCATGCACCCATGAGTAGTTCTGGGTCTATTGCCTGAGAAAGGCCTAATGACAGACTACTGGGCTACATAGTGAATTAAATAAAAATATTGCAAATTGATTTCAAAACATGGAGAAAATGTAGTGAACTGTGCAACATGTTTCCTTTATAAAAGAAGAAAAATTACTTACAAAGAAACAACTACGCCCCTACTGGAAATACAGGCCATCCACCACAATAAATTTAAAAAAATCGATGAAAAGTACAAATAAATCTGGGTGCATGGCTCCAATGAAACAAAGAACACCAGTGTTCCAACTTTCTTGTGAAATCTCAAATCCAAAGTCCTCAAATCCAATAATATATTATGCAGCAGACACAACGAGTGATCCTCCCAGCTCCAAATCCAAATGAAAAGTGATCAGGAGATGGACAAAGCACTGGGAGAAGACTGTTGGACAGGAACAGGAAGTTGGAGGCTCTGGGGCACTTCCTTCCTCTTGAAAAATAAGTAAAAAAAGAAAAATAACTCCTTGCACAAAAAAGTAGAGCCAAATGTCAATTTGAAGAGTTTTTTTACTCCAAATTGTCATTTCAAAAAGGATTTGATGCTGCTTGGGGAGAAAACCTTCTCCAGATTGCAATCGTGGTAGATCTTGCGCGTTCGGGATCGCGTTCTTCACAAAACCCCCACCGGAAGTCCGCTGGCGCAATCGAATGACGTGTTGGTGACCGCAAGCTCTCGCGGGACCATGCGGCCGCCTAGCAAATCTTGTGGCGCTCGCGAACGGCTCGGGAAATCTCATCGGCGATATCAGTCACCCAGTAAGTCGCTCCTGCACACGCGAAAATGCATTTCAGGCGTGCCAACGCAAAAAAACTCTGCTCCGTTTCTCGGAGTTTTGCGGAGTTGCCAAAACACCGCAAACTCCATGAGCGAAGCGGAGTTTTACACTCAGGGTTAGCCCTATCACATCCCATGACTCTTCTCTGACCCCTGCTTCCATAATGTTTGATGCTCCTAAAGAGACCACTTACATTGGATTTCTTATCAAATCCAGATCGCTTGTCAAAAACAAAATAGAAGTGGCAGACTTCATCACCTCACATGAGCCTGACTGGGTCTTTGTTACAGAGACCTGGGCCAAGGACTCATCCAGTCCTGACTTGGTGGATGTCATCCCCCCAGGCTACACCATCACTGACTTGACCAAACTTGTAACGTAGGGGGAGGGACTGGCAATTATATATAAAACTCTATATACATGATTTACGAAGCCATTTCACAATACAATGTCCCCTGTGAAGCATTATAATTTTCTCTCAAAATTTGTCTTACTGAATCATTTGCAGGGATTCTTGTGTATAGGCCTCTGGGACCTACGTCTGCTTTTATTTTGGAGGTAGCACACTTAATTGAACACCATCTTGGGGAACACAACCTCACCCTTTTGTGAGATTTAAACTTCCATCTGGACAGTGAGTTATGTGAGGATTCTCAGGCTTTTAAAGACGTGATGTCATGCTGTGGATTCTTTCAATTAGTAAGAACATCCACCCATGAAGCAGGCCATATCCTGGATGGCATTTTGTCCAACGATCACCGTCTCAGGGTTGACAATCCTCTGCCCCACATTTGGTCTGATCATTATGCTGTTTCTTTCTCCCTCTCATTCCCCACCACTCACAAGACTGTGATTGGTGGAAGTAATAGGGTTTCTAAAAGAAACTGAAAAGGCCTCACTAAGGCATCCTTATCCCGGGCTCTAAATGATGGTAATTGGACAGATCACAATGACACAGAATTGACAGCTTCGGAGTTCTTTTCATGGCTCACTTCAGCTATCGATTCTGTAGCCCTGCTGAAGGAAACCTATACTCAGAGGAAAAAGCCTACCTCCCCTTGGTTTTATGACAGTCTCAGAATACATAGATAGGCATGCCGTTGCCAAGAACGTGCCTGGCATTAAGGATATGAACCACACATTAGAGCCAGATAAAAGGCCTCTCTATGAGAATACAAAGTGGCCATTAGGCAAGAGAAATCTCTTTATTGGAAGAATATGCTTGCATCAGCTAATGTCTCCAGAGACCTATTCAGTTTGATGAATATCCTAACTGTGCCTACAGCCTCCTCCTGCATTGAGAGCTCCCAAGCCTTCTGTAATTGTTTGGCAAACTTTTTCCAATCCCAAATCTCTGATATCTATAAAAATCTGGATAGTCTTAAATCTAAGCACTCCACTCTTGTTCACATGGATGCCTATGCTGCCCCTGGCCCTTCACAGTTCAGGAACATTTGCGAGAGTCTTGACTCTCATCTGTCGACTTTCTCCGCTCTTACTCATGAATTGACTGAACAGTATCTTCTCAGTGTGAAATCAGGCTACACACTGGAACCCTGCTCTCCTAAGGTGATGCAGCTAGGAGCAGACACTATTATCCCCCACCTCACATGAAATTTTAAAAAGACCATTGCTTCTGGCTGCTACCTGCCGGTACCCACTAAAATCTTAGAGAAACACCTGAATATCCAGCTGATGACCTATCTAGAATGACAACATCTGCTGGACCCCTCTCAGTTTGGATTCAGGAGCAACCATAGGGCCTAGACTGCATTGCTATCAGCAATCAAATACACCGGTTCCTTGGTGGATGCAGGACAGGCTGCGGAGTTGATCCTTCTGGATCTATCCGCAGCCTTTGATACCATGTCTCCCTCCCAACTCATTGAACGCCTTCAGGAAATTGGGGTTACAGGCTCATCCCTTAAGCTCCTGTCATCCTTCCTGGTGGATAGGTCACAGACAGTGGCTGTGGATCAGTTTTGCTCAAAGCCTATAACTATCCCAAGTGGGGTTCCGCAGGGATCCTCCCTGAGCACCACATTGTTCAATATATGTTTCCCCACTGGCAAAGCTAATAAGATCATTCAGGCTTCAGGCCCTGTCCTACACGGATGACACACAAATAATTGTGTCTGTCAAGAAGGATATAGAGGCATCGGCTACTGACTTCAAGAACAGCATGCAGGCAGTGGCCATTTGGATGGTAAAAAATTACCTCATGCTCGATGTTGTTAAGACGAAAGTCTCTGTCTTTTGTAGCCAACCATCCATTTGGACCCAATCATGGTGGCCGAAAATGCTGGGTCAATTACCTAACCCAATTGACTCAGCAAAGAATCTCGAAATTCTGGTGATCAATAACTTACCCTTCAATATTCAAGTTAACTGGACTTTTTCAACCTGCTTTTGGGTGATTAAGACTTTAGGAAAGTGTTTTCTTTCCTTTGTTTCTCTGCAGGCAAACAAGCTGTTTAGGCATTGTTTATGTCCAGGCTGGACTATTGTAACGAGCTCTACCTGAACATCAACACGACGTGTATTGCCAAATTGCAGTTTGTTCAAAATGCGGTGTCAAGATTGGTTCTTGATCTTCCCAAATTTTCCTCAACTTCGGAGGAGACTCGTAAACAGCACTGGCTTCCAGTCAATAAACAAATTACTTTCAAGGCCTTATGTATTGTTCACAAGGCACTATACAATACTGGCCCAAATCGATTTACAAAAATTCAGGAAGGCACTGAAGACTTGGTTATTTCCCCACTAGTGGCCACTGCTTAGCTTCCATCTGCTATATCTTACATAATAGTTTAGCGCCAGGATACCATCTTTGGTCACAGTGTGCTCTATAAATAACCTCTACAATACAATACAATACAATAGCATTAAGAATCTGTTCCAACGATACATTCTATCGTGACATCTGAGATCTGCTGGGAAAAACTTGCTGGTTATCCCTAAGTGCTGCAAGGCAAAGTAGGGAGGGAGAGCTTTTTCAGTGGCTGCATCAAAGCTCTGGGATTCTCTTCCTCATTCAATTTTTTGTCTGGAAGCCCATCTTCCCTTTTGTAAAGCTCTGAAAACCTGGCTACTTTTCTCTATAATGTTTCCATTAGGGCAGAATTGTTTAATTTCTTTTCTGTAGCAGACTATCCGCACTAGTGCCTTGACGCCTTCAGGCATTTGTTCGCCTTCAAAAGTTGCTCATTCATTCCTTCATTCATTACTTACATTGCACCCTGACCTTAGGGTTACTTAATGCCTACCTTAGGGGTGACTTATATGTAATAAAAGGGGAGTTTAATGCTTTTCAAGTAGTTTTAAATGCCAAGTCGATATGGGAGTAATATGCACACCAAGCACTGCAGTGGCAAGCCGGCGACAGGTTGGAAAGGCTACTTCTGTGGGTGGCATAATCAGTGCTGCAGCCCACTAGTAGAATTTGCAATACAGGCCCTGGGTATATGGTATACCACTTTATAAGGGGCTTAATAGTACAACAAATATGCCAAACAGGTATACACCAATGTTGTCATGTTTAGTGGAGAAGCATATGCAGTTTAGCACTAGTTAGCACGTCGTGTATAGTGCCCAAAGGCCTAAAGCCAACAAAAAGAAGGTCAGAAAAAGAGGGGGAGGAAGGCAAAAAGTTTGGGGTGACCTTTCAGAAAGAGCCATTTTCCACCATGACTACCCCCAGCCTAAAGGTAGGGTAGACTACTTGCAATTTTTACGCCTGTCTGAACCCAGTTGGATCCCTCTGTCGAAGTTCTCTGGGGCCACTAAGCTAAGCCATGGGGAATCCTTCTCCTTATTTGTGGAACCCATCTGTACAGCACCTAACCTTAACTTGCTCACATATTCATCCCAGTAGGCAGACAGTACCATCAAGGCCAACAGATGGTGGTGCCCATTCCACCCTGTGGGTCTGATTTCTGTCCCCAACCCAAGGAAAACTCTGTCCACAAGGACAGCAAACAAGAGGCCACTGACACCGAGCGCAGACTTGTATTGGAGACAGGCTGCAGGCACACAGAGCAAAGTTGAGAGCAGGGAAATGTCCACTTTTTAAAAGTGGCATTTCTAAAATAGTAATGTCAAATCCAGCTTTACCACTAAAGAGGATTTATCATTACCATTCTAAAGTGATGAAACTTGAAAAAACCTACTCCTCTCTGATCAGGAATTACAGCTTAAAAGTGTATTTAGGAATTGCCAATGCTGGCCTGAGAGGGGTAGACCAAACAGTAGTAAATAACGAAATAGGCTGTTTGTCACTAGCAGGACATGCAAAACATAAAGGTGCATGTCCTACTTTTTACTTACGTAGCACCCTGCCCTTAGGGTTACTTAGGGCCTACATTGGTGGTGACTTATATACAGTAGCGGCCCGTGGTGGGAGTGCTGCCGGGCGCTGACGTGGGGCGGGGGAGGGGCAGGGTGGGGGGTAGTAAACTACGGATTACGGCCGATTAGAGGTAAGTAAACATAAAAATAAATAAAACAAATTTCGTTGCACGCGCTGCATCGCCAAATGCGATGCAGCGCGCGCAACGAAATTCATTTTATTTATTTATATGTTTACTTACCTCTAATCGGCCGTAATCCGTAGTTTACTACCCCACCCTGCCCCTCCTGCCCCACGTCAGCGCCGGCAGCACTCCCACCACGGGCCGCTACTGCTATATATAATAAAAGGGGAATTTAAGGCTTGGCAAGTAGTTTTAAGTGCCAATTCAAAGTGGCAGTAAACTGCACACCAGGCACAGCAGTGGCAGGCCTGAGACAGGTTTGAAAGGCTACTTAGGTGGGTGGTACAATTAGTGCTGCAGGCCCACTAATTGTAAACACACTTAGTATCTAGATAGCTCAATTTAAACAAAATGCGAGACAAAACGAGCCTTTGTCCTTATTAATTCAGAAGCCCGTGTGATTTATTTCACTTTTCTTTTTTTACTTTTAGAAAAACAAAATTGTTGCATTTAGATCATGTCATCTTATCGGGCAACACTTCTGTTTACTATCATATGTGACAAACACTGTATAAAAGTACATAACAAACAAATCATAAGACAACACAGTAAACAGGTATAACGTATCAAAGCTTAGCGAAACATATATGCTGCAGGGAAGCAAGTGACCCATGAATCAGAATGTACACAATGCCAAGTGTGGCGGGGATGTGCTGGACAGACTCAAGTATGCAGAGCACAGACATGTCCATGTGGACATATACTGCTGGTGTTTGTAGTGTCGTAGACAGTGGGCGCAACCATGTTACCTCAGGCAGTGGGGTAGACCCTGGACATGTAGCTATGTCGTCCCCCCCTGTAAGCGTAAGCGGAGTGGGCTGGGCCAGCGTAGGAGTGGGAATCAATAGCCCAGGGCTCAGGGCGTGGTTCACTTCCGGGATGGCCACCAAGGCAACTACTGCGTGTGTCTCTGTTTCCGCCATATCCTGACCATAGGCCTACACACACGTGGCCGACCACCTTCAACGGCCAATATCACAGTGTCGTTGTCAGGCTTGTAGACATGCGCAGACAGTCATGACAATGGTGTGTCCTAGGAGTGCAAGTGATGCAACCGCGCAGCGCACACAAGTAAATAGGCTCGGGGGGAGTGAGGAGCAGCTGTGAGGCAACGTACTACACATGGATGCCGCTCATTTGCCACATGCAAGACATGTCAGACATGTATCCCAAAGTCCCACACATCACACGCCAATATACTAATAAACCTGACAACACAGAATGCCGAACCACCGATTGACACATCTCTCTCCCCTGTCACAGGTGATCAAAGATATGCACTCTGCCAGTGGATGATAACACCCCTCCGAGCCCCAAACACCCAGGCCCAGAGGCAGTACAATGCGGCCCACATACGCACCAGGGGCATTGTGGAGCGCTCATTTGGCGTGTTGAAGTCGCGTTTCAGGTGCCTGGACATCACAGGTGGAAGACTCCTGTACAGCCTGCAAATAGTGTGCAAGATGATCATTGCATGTTGTGTGTTGCACAACATATGTGTACGCACCAATGCCCCATGGATCCAAGTGCCAGATGCACCGGACGATGATGATGAAGATGAGGCAGGTGGACCACACCCTAGTGCAGCAGCAGCTGGAATAGCCCGAAGGGACACTATCATTCACAATTTCGTCACATGAGCACGTCACATAGGGACTGTCCTTAGCAATCATGGGACAGGTCAAAATTACCACAGGCACAGCCTGTGCAAATAAATTCATTCCTAGACACATTCCCTGTGTGCATGTCACTCCTCTCCATTGGCACATTGCTCTGACAAGTGTATGTGCAACATTTAGTGCTGTCAATTTCACCAATGGCAATTGGATGGTGGGAGTGTCACCTCCGTTATCGGGATCCTGTTTTCCTGCGGACTGAACCGCGACTTCCTCTTCTTCTTCTCCTTGTCGTTCCCTGGCCCGAGGTCCCAGGCTGGTCCTCCGTGGGGCTTGTGGGGTTCGGGTTGTCCTCTGTACTTGCTCCAGCTCCCGTGTGTGAAGAAAACCATTTAGGAAATAGATAAAAAGTGGACCTAGGATAATACTGTAACAGTATATGACCAGAAAGGAGAAAGCGTCTAAAAATATAATTTTTATTATTTTTATACTTATAAGTCAAGTTTTGATAGGAAATATATTTTTTTATAAATATTAGATCTTTTTAACAAAAACGTAACATACGATGTCAATGACAATTGAGGTACATATACAATTCCAATTTTGGCCTATGTAATACTTGCAAAATCATTATATAGTTGTTATTGATGCTATTCATACATACTTATCCATTCATACATGGCCTAATTAAGTGATTCAATACATATCAAACATGATATTGTTGATAATAGACATGGATTTGTGTACCAGAAATTATTTGAAAATGACAAAGAAACAAAATTATTGAACACATATGTAATTTTAAGACATTAAGAAATGTGAACATGGCTAACATAATTCATGCTCCCTCCATTGTGCTTCGCAGTTGTTATGTTTTTTTTATTTATTTCTGGGTTTTTTGCTGCTTTTATAGTGATTTTTCCCGCCTGACGTGGGAATTGCAAGCCTGCCGCTGCTTGTCGCCGATTTTTCTATCGCGGTTGGGCCCATCGCAACTTTTTTCACGTTCGGGTTTCCTTTTTTATCGCCGTCACGGTAGTTGTATCGCGGACATTTGACGTGTTATCCGGAAACTATCGCATGTTACCGCCGTGTTGGGAATACTATGTTAATACGGAGTTATTTTCCCGCGATATGAAAACGTGTGTAGGAGAGTAGGATCTGCTTCTTATAGTTACCCCCACTTTTTGCTGATGTTTCACTGTTTTTCGACTTAGCCAGACTGACGCCCTGCTAATCAGGACCCCCGTCTATCTGCTTTCTACTCTAAATTGATTGTATGTACTTTAGGTACACTCCAGATTGGATTCTGGGGTACCCTTGTGAGTCTCTAGTATATGGTATACTATGTACCCAGGGCATAGGTACCCCAGAGGCCTACCAGGGTCTGCAGCATGTATTATGCCACCCCTGGGAAGCCTTTTAAAATGACACAACAGGTCTGCTACAGCAACCTGTGTAAGGTGGTGTATCCACCCCTTACTGAGATATAGGTTCCCTATATCTCTCCATATCACTGCACATGTAAACCTATCAGTCACCCCTATGGCAGGCCTTATCAATCCTGAAGGCAGGGTGCTGGGTTTCATGTGAGAGGGTGCCCATGCATGAGCAGAGCCCCTCTGCAACTTTCGGAATCTTCATTCCGGGGTTGTTTGTGATGCAGCCAGACCATATACTCTTAGGTGCATTATAACCTCGCGGTAAATGCTAACTTGAGAATGGCTGCATGGAAACATGTCGTGTTTGGTGTCAAACACCTTGGAATCATACCTCCACCCCAGTAACTGGGGTGGGAGGTATGATTCCACCCTACTAGAGGGAGAAACATGGCACCACCGGTACACCCGGTACCAGCTTAACAGAACCCTGGCATCACAAAATGGATGCTGCAGCCACAGACACGAGTCTGCCCTCCTGCTGCTGGACGAAACTCCGGCAGGGAGGCCTGGACAATAGGTTTCCTGTCACAGGGAGGTGTGACCACCTCCCAGACAGGCTTTAGTGTATTGGGGCTGGGTGGGTGCACTCCAAGAGTGCTTTGAAGTCTGCACTGGGGGCACATTTGGTGTCCCTGTGCATAGTCCAGCTCAAACTGGTTGCAGGGACTACCAGCCCCTGCTCTGGCGTGCAACTGGACAAAGGAAATGGGTGTAGCCACCCCTCTTTCCTGACCCTCCCATAGGTGGGTCCCCAGAGTTTGTCCCACCTCTTCCTTGGGTATAAAGTAGGAACCCCTGACTACAGGACTTTAGATTACACCTGGACTAAACTCTGACACAGAAACCAAGTACTTAGATGATCTGCACTACGCTGGATGACTGAAGAATCTCCCTTGGAGTAAAGGAGTTACTCCTCTCTGCAAGGCAGGCACCTTTAACGCAACTGACCGGTTGGCATCTCCAAAGCTCCGATGGACTCCAAAGAATATTGCCACACAGGAGGTGGGCTTTCCAAGATCTTAGAGGTTGATCTGTGCCCACAGCAAGTCTGAGGCCCATATCCCTCGTGGTGACCGTGCAACCCGAACCCCTGGGCACTGCGTCTATTTGCAGAAGCATCAGCTTTCTGGCAACCCCTGAAGCTGAGCTTTGGGTTACTTGTAGCCCTGACCCCGAGCAGTAATTACCCTGAAGATTGCTGACCTACACTCAACGAGTGTTCCGTGGGCCACCATTTTGTGATTCCTCTTGAGGTCCCTTTGCGATCCCTGGTCCGTTGACCTGTGGGTCCCCAAGAAAGCAACTCTAACTTTAATTGGGCTTCCCTGGTTGCTCCAGACGTTCCCTGACTCTTCATTGCTTGGGGAGTCCCCAGGACCTTGCTGGTCTGCACAGAAGCATCTTTTCTCTTCCTGCGTGGGTTGCTGTTGCCAAGGCTTGTTGTGTTCAATCCAAGCACCGACACCCCAGCACTCGACATCCTTTGTGGGACAGCTCGAATCCGGCTACTGGTTGTCCTTGACGTCTCCGGGACCCCGTGGCTGCAGAGTCAAGCTTCACCTCTTCGCACCTGAAGCACCCAACATCGGTGGGCATTCGATTGCTCCGCTCCTGGTCACTGGCTAGTGACCCAGACTCTGTCCCCTCTGCTTTCAGGTTCTTCACATCTTTGATCCAGGCTTGGATCACCCCGGACACTTTTCTTCTTCACGGCAGCAGCACAGCAGATCGCCATTGAAATCAACGACGATTCCCGACACCCTTTGACACCTATGCACCCGGCTTCCCTGGGTGAGGTAACTCGAGTACTACAGTGCTCCCATGGGTGTTGGCCCTAGAACCACTTAAGCCTAAAGGGGTTTGCTCAAAGTCCTCTCCTAACTGTCCTTTTGCTTTAAAATTCCAACCGTGACTTTCCTCATAGAATCCTACGGCGCTCGCAGCTGTGTTCTCACACTGCACACGTCCCCCGTGGGTCTCCTGTGTCACTACCTTGGGTGGTTCCTTGGGGTCCCAGCGATTCTACGTGCTCTAGGCACTGTGTCTAGTCAAGTCGTAGTTCTTATACCACTTTCTTAATATATGGTTTGGTCCCCCCCTGGGGCCCATTGTATATTGTGCTGATTACTGTCGTTTTTATACTGTGATATTGTGTATCTTGGACTCTAATCTCATAAAGAGATTAGTAGTTAGTGCTTAGAAATAAATATATATATTTTATATATATACCTTGTGTGGTTCTCCTTTCATTTGGTCATTCAAGAGGTTATAATCTGGTAAACCAAGCTGCTTTACACTCCTTCAAGACTTAGCCTGACGGCTGCTCTCCATAGCTACCACTAGGATAGCTTTCAATAAAGGTTGTCTTTAAACCTATCATCAATAAGGGTCGTTTGAACTGGTGCAAGGTGCCCACTAGAACTAGTGGACAGCATATGCCAGGCCAACTTCTCACATTGGTGTGCAGCGTGTGGGATTCAAGCTTGCTATTGCTTTACCAGATAATCTCTTTGAGTGACTAACTGAAAACCACTATAGGTACATATAAATCAAGTTTAGAATACAGTAAGTTCTACTGAACTTAGAGTTGTGTGTCAAGGACTTAGCACACCCTTTCTACAACTCAAGAGAGCTTAGTAGGCCCCGCTAGAGTAGGTAGGTGCATTCACCACACCACACTAGTCATGTCTTCAAGGACAGAAACCAGTGGGTCTCTCCCAACTAAGTATGACCATGTCTCATACCAAGAGTTGAGGACTATGTGTGCCTCTAGGAAATTGAAGACAGGGAAAAGCCCAACCGCCCAACATCTCATAAAGATGTTGCTTGAAGATGACCTCAGAAAGACCCCAGGGTCTGATGAGGTTGGCAAAGGGGTGGGGCAGCAGAAGAGGAAAGGCCAGGTAGTGAAAACTACTATGACCCAGACTCTGATGCTGGCCAGGGGGATCAAAATGATTCCAACCTGGAAAATCCAATTCTTCTTGAAGGTGAGGAAGGAGACCCCAGTGGGGCTCTCTTTACCCCACCTGGAAGGGTTAATAGTCTACCCAGAAGATCCAGATCTCCTTCTCAGGAATCTAATCATTCTGGTACGTCTATAGGGTCCTCTGCTTCTCATAAAAGGGCATCCTCTTATGAGAAGAAATGCCAGCTGCTTGAGTTTGAGCGAGCTAAGCTCAGAATCAAGAGAGAGCAATTGGCCTTAGACAGGGAATCCCTTGAGCTCCAGAGAGCTTCTCAGAAATTGGGACTAGGGTCCCATGGTGGCAACAGCAGTGTTCCTAGAGGTAGAGATCATCCTCATGACCATAGGAACCTGAACAAGATTGTCCCTCCCTACCAGAGTGGGGATGACATCCACAAATGGATAACTGCACTTGAGAGGGCCTGTAAGGTACAGAGGGTCCCTCAGGAGCAGTGGGCAGCAATCTTGTGGCTCTCCTTAGCAGACAAAGGTAGAGACAAGCTCCTCACTGTAAGAGAAGAGGATGCTGACAATTACAAAGTCCTGAAGAGTGCTCTGATTGAACGGTTTGGCCTAACCACTGAACAATACAGGTTAAAGTTCAGAGATACCCAAAAGGCACAGACTCAGGACTGGGTTGACTTTGTTGATTGTGCTACTAAGGCTCTGGTAAGCTGGTTACTTGGCAGTAAGGTGTGTGATTTCAAAGGATTGTATAATTTGATCATGAGAGAGCAGATCCTTAACAACTGTCAAAATCAACTGTTACATCAGTACCTGGTGGACTCTGATCTGACCTCTCCCCAAGAATTGGGTCAGAAGGCAGACAAGTGGGTCAGAACCAGGGTGAGGCAGAAGGTTCAGAACCAAGGTGGTGACTCTAAGAAGCAAGATTCTAAGAACTCTGATAAGGGTGGGGAGAAGGGTAAAGACCAGAAGTCTTCTCAAGGGCCCCAAAAATCTGCATCTGGTGGGGAGTCCCAATCTAACAAAGGAAAAGGCCAAAAGAAACCATGGTGTAAAATCTGTAAGCAGAAAACCCATTGGACTAGTGATTGTACCAAGACCAAAGACTCAACTCCAGCCACCATTGCCCCTAAGGCAACTGTTCCCCCTAGTTCAGCTCCAAGTGGTGGTGTTCCAAATAAGGGTGTAGTAGGGTTGACCCTGGGATCTGAGATGGACTCTGGCCTAGTCAGAGTTCCAACTCAGGCTGTACTGATCTGTGATGGAGGCATGGATATGTCCTCCTATTTGAGTCCCAGTAATCTGGGCAAATACAGACAGCAGCCCTTGATTAATGGAAGAGAGGCTTTGGCATTCAGGGACACAGGAGCAAGTGTCACCATGGTGACAAAAGATCTTGTAGCCCCTGAGCAGATCATATTTGGTGAAATGTACCAAGTGACCAATGCTAGCAATGTCAGGACAGACCATTCCCTGGCAGTTGTTAATTTCTCCTGGGGAGGGGTAACTGGCCCTAAGAAGGTTGTGTTAAGTACAGACCTCCGTGTTGAATGCTTGCTTGGAAATGATTTGGAAAGCTCAGCTTGGGCTGAAGTTGAGCTCAGGACCCATGCAGATATGTTGGGCATCCCTGCAGATGTGTTTGCTATGACCAGGTCACAGGCAAAAATGTCTAAAACTGAACAGGCCCTGGATTCTGGAAGAATGGACCAGGTGCCTCCCAAGAGTAGGAGCAGTAGGGTTCAGGCAGTGTCTTCCCCCCTGCCTCAGAATGCAGATCAGTCTCTTGAGGGAGATGATCTCAGTCCTGAAGAAGGAACTGTCCCAGAGGAGCTTGAGCCTGATCAGGTTGAGTTCTTGGGGACAGGGGCCCTTCCAGGGCAGATCTTAGCCAGGAGCAGCTGAGCTGCCCCTCTCTTGAACCCCTCAGACAACATGCTGCTGCTGAGGATGCTGGGAGTGCTAGTGGTACCCATAGGATCTATTGGGATGATGGACTCCTTTACTCAGAGTGTATAGACCCCAAGCCTGGAGCCACCAGGAGGTTGGTTATACCTCTGAAGTTTAGGAGCTTCCTTCTGACCCTAGCACATGATATCCCATTGGCAGGACACCTAGGCCAAAACAAGACTTGGGACAGAATTGTCCCTCACTTTCATTGGCCTCATATGTCTGAAGACAGCAAGGAGTTTTGTCGCTCCTATGTTACCTGTCAAGCCAGTGGTAAGGCAGGTAGCACTACAAAGGCCCCCCTGATACCACTACCTGTGGTGGGGGTTCCCTTTGAGAGGGTAGGGATTGACATTGTTGGTCCCCTAGATCCTCAAACAGCATCTGGGCACAGATTTATCCTGGTGGTGGTGGACCATGCCACTAGGTACCCAGAAGCAATTCCCTCAGGACCACCACAGCTCCTATGGTGGCCAGGGCCCTCCTGGGAATCTTTTCCAGGGTGGGTTTTCCTAAGGAGGTAGTATCAGACAGAGATGCAAACTTCATGTCTAGTTACTTGACTGCTATGTGGAAGGAGTGTGGAGTAAATTATAAATTTACCACCCCTATCACCCACAATGCAATGGTTTAGTTGAAAGGTTCAACAAAACCTTGAAGGGCATGATTAAAGGTCTCCCAGAAAAGCTTAGGCGCAGATGGGACATACTTTTGCCCTGCCTTCTCCTTGCCTACAGAGAGGTTCCACAGAAGGGGGTTGGTTACAGCCCATTTGAGCTTCTGTTTGGACATCCAGTTAGGGGTCCATTGTGTCTAGTGAAGGAGGGATGGGAGTTACCTCTCAAACCCTAAACAGGATATTGTGGACTATGTACTTGGTCTCCGCTCCCGGATGGCTGAGTACATGAAGAAGGCAACTAAAAACCTTGAGGCTAGCCAGGAATTACAAAAAGCCTGGCATGACCAAAAGGGTGTGTTGACTGTTTATCAGCCAGGACAGAAAGTATGGGTGTTGGAGCCTGTGGCCCCAGCAGCCCTCCAAGACAAATGGAGTGGCCCCCATACCATTGTTGAACAGAAGGGAGAGGTTACCTATCTGGTGGACCTTGGAACTCCCAGGAGCCCCCACAGGGTGCTCCATGTCAACAGACTAAAACCATATGTTGACAGGGCAGACATGGGCTTGCTCATGGCTACTGATGAGGGACAGGAGGAGGAGAGTGATCCACTCCCTGACCTGCTCTCTCAGAACCCTGATGATGGATCAGTAGATGGTGTAGCCTTGGCAGGCAGCCTCACTGACCAGCAGCAAACTGATTGCAGAAAGGTTCTCAATCAGTTCAGACATATGTTCTCTCTGACTCCAAGTCAGACTACCTGGTGCACTCATGAAGTGGACACTGGGGACAGTCTCCCTGTTAAAAATAAGATTTACAGGCAACCTGACCATGTCAGGGACTGCATCAGGACTGAAGTCCAGAAGATGTTGGATTTGGGTGTGATTGAACCCTCAGATAGCCCTTGTGCTAGTCCAGTAGTCTTAGTGCCTAAACCTCACACCCAGGGCGGTAAGAGAGAGATGAGGTTTTGTGTAGACTACAGAGGTCTCAATGCAGTCACTAGGACTGATGCCCATTCCATACCAAGGGCAGATGAGCTCATAGACACTTTGGCCTCAGCCAAGTTTCTCAGCACATTTAACCTGATAGCTGGCTACTGGCAAATCAGATAAGCTGAGGATGCAAAAGCCAAAACAGCATTTTCTACCCCTAGTGGGCACTACCAATTTGTGGTGATGCCCTTTGGTTTGAAAAATGCACCTGTCACTTTTCAAAGGTTGGTGAACAAAGTCCTTACAGGCCTAGAAAGCCTATAGTGCAGCATATCTAGATGATATTGCTGTCTTTAGCTCCACCTGGGAGGATCACCTGGTCCACCTGCGAAATGTTTTGGAAGCCCTGCAGAAAGCAGGCCTAACTATCAAGGCCACCAAGTGCCAGATAGGGCAGAGTCAGGTTGTGTACCTGGGCCACCTTGTGGGTGGAGGCCAGGTTCAACCATTGCAGAGCAAAATCCAGACCATCATGGACTGGGTTGCTCCAACTACCCAGACTCAGGTCATAGCTTTTCTTGGGCCTGACTGGGTACTATAGAAGATTTGTCAAAGGGTATGGATCCATAGTGACCCCTTTGAATGACTTGACTTCTCAAAGAATGCCCAAGAGAGTTCAGTGGACAGTTAGCTGTCGAAAGGCATTTGATGACCTGAAGCAGGCCATGTGCACTGCTCCCATTCTGCAAAGTCCTGATTACTCCAAGCAATTCATTGTCCAAACAGATGCATCTGAGTTGGGGGTAGGGGCTGTGTTATCACAATTGAATGATGAAGGTCAGGATCAGCCAGTAGCTTTTATTAGCAGAAGGTTGACCCCCAGAGAGAAACGTTGGTCAGCCATTGAGAGGAGGCCTTTGCTGTGGTTTGGGCCTTGAAGAAGCTGAGGCCATACTTGTTTGGCACTCACTTCATTGTTCAGACAGACCACAAGCCCCTCTTATGGCTAAAACAGATGACAGGTGAAAACCCCAAACTTTTGAGGTGGTCCATTTCCCTACAGGGGATGGACTATACAGTGGAACATAGACCTGGGAGTAACCATGCCAATGCAGATGGACTCTCCAGATATTTCCACTTAGAACATGAAGACTCAACAGGTCAAGGTTAGTTTAATGTCCTGACGTTTGGGGGGGTTGTGTAGGAGAGTAGGATCTGCTTCTTATAGTTACCCCCACTTTTTCGACTTAGCCAGACTGAGGCCCTGCTAATCAGGACCCCACTCTATCTGCTTTCTACTCTTAATTGATTGTATGTACTTTAGGTACACTCCAGATTGGATTCTGGGGTACCCTTGTGAGTCCCTAGTATATGGTATACTATGTACCCAGGGCATAGGTACCCCAGAGGCCTACCAAGGGCTGCAGCATGTATTATGCCACCCCTGGGAAGCCTTTTAAAATGACACAACAGGTCTGCTACAGCAACCTGTGTAAGGTGGTGTATCCACCCCTTACTGAGATATAGGTTCCCTCTATCTCTCCATATCACTGCACATGTAAACCTATCAGTCACCCCTATGGCAGGCCTTATCAATCCTGAAGGCAGGGTGCTGGGTTTCATGTGAGAGGGTGCCCATGCATGAGCAGAGCCCCTCTGCAACTTTCGGAATCTTCATTCCGGGGTTGTTTGTGATGCAGCCAGACCATATACTCTTAAATGCATTATAACCTCGCGGTAAATGCTAACTTGAGAATGGCTGCATGGAAACATGTCGTGTTTGGTGTCAAACACCTTGGAATCATACCTCCACCCCAGTAACTGGGGTGGGAGGTATGATTCCACCCGACTAGAGGGAGAAACATGGCACCACCTGTAGAAATAAAAACCTTCTTAGGGGTTCACTGATACATCTGGTCCTTAAGACCAACAAGGAAGAGATTGGCACAGAAGCTGTAATATCAAAAAAACATGTTTTATTAACCTCAGATGAGGGAGATTGCATCTTACGGTACCCGCAGGCCACTGTAGGAGGCATTCTAATGAGTGCAGAGAACAGGGTCCTTATATATGTATTTGTTACATAGTCAGCATAAAATCAAGGGGAGGTCCTAGCACATACAAGCATGCTTATTGACTAATATGGGTATACAAAATTTGCTTGCTCCACAAAGTGGGAGGGAGACTAAACTGCTTACATGAGTAAGAATAGCCTGACAGTTCTATACTAGGAGCAGGTGCATTCTACCAGCTAGGCCTCTCTGAGCATGTGCAAGACTCTGGAAGAGGAGAAAGCACATGGCGAGCACATGGCTAACTAAAATGGCTGCCAAGTACAAAATGGCTTTCAGCTCATGCTAACAGCGATTCCTGCAATCTTTAACAGATGATCCTTTTAGCATGAGCTAAAGACATTCCCATGATCTAGTAGAGACATAGAAAATATTTTGCACATTTTCTTCTCATAAATTCATCAATATCCTATGCTAGGTGGGCATTTACATTCTAAACATTTCATTAAGCAGGTATATACAAGGTATAAGCAGGAGTACAAAGTGAACAGAGCATTGGGTCATACAGGTAGCAAGAGAGAATAATGACTATTATCTCAAACAGAAATCTCAATATTTTCCAATCCTAAGCAGAAAGCAAATACCAAAACCATCTAGTCTAATTTTAAGTTTCAGGGCTCTGATGGGGGCTCGTCAAGTCAATTTCAAAATAGCCAACAGCACATACCTAATAAAAACATTTTCAATAGACTTTCTCAGTATTTTTTATGAGGGCTAAATTATCAATTAATATACTTAAGGAAAGAGTAAAGTAACATGCTCAGATGAACTTTTCTCGTGCAGAATAAACATTACTCTTAAAAAATATTAAAGCAATCAGACATATTATTACAAAAACAATCCTGGCTTCGGGGGACCAGGAGGACCACACAGGGCCATAGGAATTAGGACAAGGAGCCGCAAAGGGCTGCTCCTCCAAAAAAAATGGGACGACCAAAGGGGTACATTACTAACAAAAAAAGAGTCCTTGGGAAATTGTAGTACAACCACCAGCCAGAGGGGAGTCTTCTCCCTGTGTCCGTTTTGAGCCTCACAGGCAGGCTCTTGTTGTTCCCACGGTGGAGCTGCACAACTCGCAACTCAAGAATCACGGAGAAGAAAAAGTCTTTCTTTCAGGATAGGGCAATCACCCCCCAGGGCAAATACCCTCAATGATCCTGTCCAGTGTCTCAGGCAGTGCACCAGTTTTCTTCACTTTAATCTAACAGGCACCAAGGGCACAGCACCTGTACCCTAAACTCAAGTCCTTCCCTAACTCCTGTATTGCACCTCTGGCGCACTGCTCTTTTGTTAGGGCCACAAATTATACCCAGTGTGCTCGGGCATCTCTTGATCAACAAACAAAGGCGTAGACTTGCATTCACTTGGGACCAGGACTCAAAGGCCTGAAGCAACCCTTGTTTCAAAGGGGTCACCTCAAGCAAAAGCCTCCTTGCCGTCCTTGTCGTTCTGTGACTCTCTCAGCTGGGCATCAAAAACTGGATCCACACAAAGATTTCTCCATCCTGATTTGTAACCCCGTCTTTCGCCCAAGACAGTGGCAGGGGTACACACTTCACGTCCCAGTGCTTCCGCCTTCACTGAGGTCCTAGTTGCCAGCAACGCCTATGCTGGTTCCTTTCACTTTGGCTTCAAACTGGAGTGGCGCTGACTCCCCAGGCTGGATCTGATGTCCGGGCCCCTCTGGCAATGGTTGTAAGGCAGCAAATATCTATTGGTGGACAGAACAAGAGGTCTTTAGACAAGGCACAGAAATAATCTAACAACAGAGAGGATAGTCTCAGAATACTCTCTTAGTCCTGGGTCGCCCCATACATTAGCAAGGCACCCAAGAGCCACTTCATCTATCTGAGAGTAGAAAACCCTGGACCTATTGGCAAGTATAAAGGAACGTTTTGGTGAACTGACAAGAGTAATACATCACCCAATCCCAAACAGCCAAGGAAGTCTGTGTTCATTTACTAAATTCTGAGGAAAAGAGAAAAACAATACAGACATACTCCAAATACTTACATTGGTGTATTCCTATATTACCAATCTGAAGAACCCTCAAGAAAAAGGAAATGTTCTACACTTTTACTCATAGATTTTACATTACTTGTACGGGACTGCAGACACTTGTAAAATAATTTCTCTTACATGTTATGCTTAGGACCATGCTCTCATGTTATAGGTGCAGCAGGAAAATCTAAAACTGCTAATTTAACAGGGATTCTTATTGCAAAAAGAACTAAACTTCAACATAGTGAGTACATTTTCTCCAGCAGAACATGTTATGACAAACAAATTCCTATAAAACAATATTTTCCTTCAAAATGTTTGCTAAGGATCACATGAGCGTCTTTCCTGCATTGTACTTTTCACGATCTGGACTATGCAACATCATTTTCAAAAGGAAAAAAAACCCTATCTCCAGCTCTAATAAGGGCTGTCAGCTTATTGACAGAGACTAGCTAATAAAAGACTATCAATGCCCTTGCAAAACTGTATAGAACATGAGAATAACATAAACAATAATAGTGTTGCCACCTGAGATTTTTGAACAGAAACCGCCACTATACAGTTCTCCTTAAAGATCAAATAAGGGAACATCAATCTGTTCTACTCATTCTTTCATACAGGATGGGCAGTAACATAGCTTATGTGTTTCATCATGTTTATTAATTCTAACAATTTTAAAACAGTATTACAGAATAGCCAATAACTATCTCATGGCTATTTCCTAGACAGCTTAGACAGACTCAAAAAAAAGTGAGAAAAAGAAGAGAGAAAACATAATTTTGCCTACCCTTAATTTGTAGAGGAGCTAGCCTCCTTCCCCCATTTTGACAATAGGAAAACCTGAAACAGGTTTTACTTCTGTCAACACTTTCAACCCCTATTTGTAGCAACTGGGCACAAACAAACTTGTAGGAGATATCTTAGAAAGTGGCTATTCTCAGATTCAAGCACATCGAGTACTGTAGAAAGCGTCAGCAACAAATGTATCAATTCCTTGAGCAATTGTACTTGATTAACATGAGGGCGCATGAATGCAAACTAAAATCCATTTCCTCCTTATCGTAGCCCCTACACAGTATTCTTTAAACTAAAACCATTATTTTATATACCTGGCAGATCAATGCTCAACTGAGGGCTGTTTTCCTTCGTTTCATATGATTGCGCTAAACGTGTGTTTGCCAAAAATAGGAAGCAAAGCTTCTCTTTCTCTCTTTGCGCTATCATCTCGTCTTTCAAAAACTCTTTCGAAGGTCGAAGTGTCCCAGCAAACATTACCCTTCACCCTGCTAAGTTGCTAAATGCAGAACTCCGACCTTTGACCCATTCAGCAGCTGCTCATTTTGTTTGTGCAAGGCTTGCCATGCGGTTTTCGTAATGCAAAGCAACTCTGGAGAATCACAGCTAAAACGCAGTCCTGTCCGATCCGTTTGCCAGTAATTTAAAGGTAGGATAATAACGTCTGCTCTTCTGTATACTTATTTTCATTTATGTACAGTGGTGTGCAGTCTAGTAATACAGAGATCAGCTGTTTGTTCTATATTTGCATATGTATACTTTTATTGAAGCCTAAGAGCACGTTAAAACTGCCTTGAGTGGTAGAACTGCTTGTAAAATTGTGAATTTAGCTCAATTTCGACTTTGGTGGTAGGGGCACTTAAAAATGAATATCCTACAATATTTTTGCATAATAGGAACCCCAGAGTGTTCTCTAGATAGCCCAGGAATGGGAAATCAGAAATGTATAAGATATACCCTTATAAAAATGAGTTTTGTACGGCTGGGTAAAGTGACATTTCACATTTAAGTTCCCTTCTTATTGCGGTACAGCACTGCTTAAATTCAACTTTGATACTAGGAATTCACAGTATGATGATTAGGCTTTATAAAGATGAAAAAACGAATTTAAAGCATTTGTGTTTAACAATATATTTTTTTCATATAATGAATTTTTTAATTTTTTAATCAAAACCAACCATTTTGATGATTCCACATTTGAAAAGCAAGCTTCATTCGTAGCCTATCATATTTAAACGCATTCATTCATAACCCTAAGCACAGAAGCCTTACTTGAAACAGGAAAAGTCTGCGCCACTTTTTAAAAGGACAGTTATCATTTAACATCAGAACCACAGAGGTACTTATGAAAAAGGCATTAAGAAAGGAAATCCCTACTTTCAATTTTGTTCTCTGTTATCCAAAATAATGAAACTGTTTTTTTGAAACTTTTAAAATAATGCAGGCCCTTATACCAGTTTTACACTGACTTAAAATTTCGCTGACTCAGCATTCCTGTCTGTGGCCGTGATCAGGAATAGCCATATGCTATTTATGCAGCTGTTGTTTGTCAGCAGGTGCCGAATTTTCACGCCTTTCTCAGGAAAAAACCCCTTTATTATTTGAAATACCCTGACAGAGTTAAATCCCCATTTGCTGTGTCAAACAGTTTCTTTTCAGTTAGTCAGTTTAAACACAGCTGTCGGAAAGCTTTTTTCTCGGGTGCTGAAAGAAAAGCATGTCACAGTCTATTTAAAAACTGAGGCATTTCAATGCAGTCAAATCTATCTTTCTATAATGTGTATTTAGTTCAGAAACGACCAAATTCACTCATATGATGTGCATGCCTTTTAATGTCTAATACAATGTATTTAAGGAAAAGGCTGTAACATGTATTTTAGTCTATTGATTACAAAACACACAATTTCGTTTTTATTCCTCTATATGAGGCCTATTTTAATCCTATTGAATATGAATTCTAATTTTATCTTTAGCATTGTGGCAATTTGCACACATGTACAGTGTCGTACTCTGTCAATTTAATAGTAACATGCAGCTGTTTAGCATATGTTATATAATTCGTTTCTGGATTTTTATTTAATATGTAAGTAACTAAATGACATTTTGCATAACAGAATGATGACAGCAAAAAACATAAACAAACTCATTGAGCTCATTCAGACAGTTACAGAAGGACACAACACAGCGCGCTTAAAGCTAGCCATTCGTACACAAAGAGCACAATCGCTATTTACTCACACAAGTATTACCAATGTCAAACCAAAAACCCCACATAGACATTGAAACACATATTTAACCCACAAATCAATACTTAGGACAGCTTACAAAGTGTACGCAAGACCAACCTATTTGTAAATACTAATTGTAAGTCATATTTACAAGAAGAGCTCTCAAAAGTAGCCCAAAAAAAACTGTTCCATGGTCAAGAAGCCAAAATACACCAAATTCGCCAGTTTTGGCTGGTAGAACACTCAAAAAGCGCTCTGCATATCACCACTTATGAATGTTACTAAGTGCGCAGATCCGGATCCGTTTTATGTACATATTTAGTTCCATGGGGTACTTAGTCACCAAGGAAGAAATATCTTTTTACTATACGTGAACCTATTTAGGTATCCCCTCTGAGGGGAGTCAACTAAGTACTTACTAAATCCATATCGGTACCTCCAAGACAGCAACACTTTCAACAAAGTGTGCTGGAAACAGGCATGTCAAAAATATTATAGCATATATAATATTATACTCCAAGTGACACTTAACACAATGTGTGCCGTTCAAGTTTTCAAAGTTAGAGAAAATTCTCCTCATTACCTGCCTATATGAATTGCAATGCATATATAACTTACAAAACAAATTCCAAAATTGGCCAATCATACAAACAAAGCCACAGTAAGTGTTACTAAAACTACCTTACCAATCAAAGGCATCAAACCAACAGCAAGTGCCGCAAAACGGCTCTTACCAATCAAATGGTGTCCAGGTTCCAACTGCCAAGTTCTGAGTGACCTAACGGTCATTTTAAAATACTCACGCCAAAGAAGTTCTCAGTCAGGAGCGGCAAACACTTGGAGGATCAGATCAGGAAGACCAGAAATATACTGGACTGGAAGACAAACAATCTCCGTGCGCAGGGTACCTCCTCAGTAGATTCCTGTCCTGTACTCCTCAGTAGATTCCTGTCTCCCTTCAAGACCACTCCCTTGGATAGCCGCTGCACTGATGAGGTCCACTTTCGGGCGCCATTTGTAGAAATAAAAACCTTCTTAGGGGTTCACTGATACATCTGGTCCTTAAGACCAACAAGGAAGAGATTGGCACAGAAGCTGTAATATCAAAAAAACATGTTTTATTAACCTCAGATGAGGAGATTGCATCTTACGGTACCCGCAGGCCACTGTAGGAGGCATTCTAATGAGTGCAGAGAACAGGGTCCTTATATATGTATTTGTTACATAGTCAGCATAAAATCAAGGGAGGTCCTAGCACATACAAGCATGCTTATTGACTAATATGGGTATACAAAATTTGCTTGCTCCACAAAGTGGGAGGGAGACTAAACTGCTTACATGAGTAAGAATAGCCTGACAGTTCTATACTAGGAGCAGGTGCATTCTACCAGCTAGGCCTCTCTGAGCATGTGCAAGACTCTGGAAGAGGGAGAAAGCACATGGCGAGCACATGGCTAACTAAAATGGCTAGTATACTGGTGATCATTCACCAGACTAGTCATTTACAATCAGAGGCTGGCTGCCTCAAACTGGGTAGCACGCAATCCTGTGGTAGGTCTTTAGTTCTAAAATATCTTTTGCTTAATAGGTGTGCACTGACTTCACATACATATAACTAAAATGGCTGCCAAGTACAAAATGGCTTTCAGCTCATGCTAACAGCGATTCCTGCAATCTTTAACACACCGGTACACCCGGTACCAGCTTAACAGAACCCTGGCATCACAAAATGGATGCTGCAGCCACAGACACGAGTCTGCCCTCCTGCTGCTGGACGAAACTCCGGCAGGGGAGGCCTGGACAATAGGTTTCCTGTCACAGGGAGGTGTGACCACCTCCCAGACAGGCTTTAGTGTATTGGGGCTGGGTGGGTGCACTCCAAGAGTGCTTTGAAGTCTGCACTGGGGGCACATTTGGTGTCCCTGTGCATAGTCCAGCTCAAACCGGTTGCAGGGGCTACCAGCCCCTGCTCTGGCGCGAAACTGGACAAAGGAAATGGGTGTAGCCACCCCTCTTTCCTGACCCTCCCATAGCTGGGTCCCCAGAGTTTGTCCCACCCCTTCCTTGGGTATAAAGTAGGAACCCCTGACTACAGGACTTTAGATTACACCTGGACTAAACTCTGACACAGAAACCAAGTACTTCGACGATCTGCACTACGCTGGATGACTGAAGAATCTCCCTTGGAGTAAAGGAGTTACTCCCCTGCAAAGCAGGCACCTTTAATGCAACTGACCGGTTGGCATCTCCGAAGCTCCGACGGACTCCGAAGAATATTGCCACACAGGAGGTAGGTTTTCCAATGTCTTGGAGGTTGATCTGTGCCCACAGCAAGCCTGAGGCCCGTATCCCTCGTGATGACCATGCAACAAGAACCCCTGGGCACTGCGTCCATTTGCAGAAGCATCAGCTTTCCAGTGACCCCTAAGGCTGAGCTTTGGGTTACTTGTAGACCTCACCCAGAGCAGTAATTGCACTGAAGATTGCCGGCCTACACTCAACGAGTGTTCCGTGGGCCGCCATTTTGTGATTCCTCTTGAGGTCCCTTCTTGATCCCTGGTCCATTGACCTGTGGGTCCCCAAGAAGGCAACTCTAACTTTAATTGGGCTTCCCTGGTTGCTCCAGACATTCCCTGACTCTCCATTGCTTGGGGAGTCCCCAAAACCTTGCTGGTCCGCACAGAAGCATCTTTTCTCTTCCTGCATGGGTTGCTGTTGCCAAGGCTTGTTGTGTTCAATCCGAGCACCGACACCCCAGCACTCGACATCCTTTGTGGGACAGCTCGAATCCAGCTCCTGGTTGTCCTTGACAACTCCGGGACCCCGTGGCTGCAGAGTCAAGCTTCACCTCTTCGCACCTGAAGCACCCGACATCGGTGGGCATTCGGTTGCTCCGCTCCTGGTCACTGGCTAGTGACCCAGTCTCTGTCCCCTCTGCTTTCAGGTACTTCACATCTTCGATCCAGGCTTGGATCACCCCGGACACTTTTCTTCTTCACGGCAGCAGCACTTTGCAGCATATCGCCATTGAAATCAACGACGATTCCCGACACCCTTTGACACCTATGCGCCCGGCTTCCCTGGGTAAGGTAACTCGAGTACTACGGTGCTCCCATGGGTGTTGGCCCTAGAACCCCTTAAGTCTAAAGGGGTTTGCTCAAAGTCCTCTCCTAAGTGTCCTTTTGCTTTAAAATTCCAACAGCGACTTTCCTCATAGAATCCTACGGCGCTCGCGGCTGTGTTCTCACACTGCACACGTCCCCCGTGGGTCTCCTGTGTCACTACCTTGGGAGGTTCCTTGGGGTCCCAGCGATTCTATGTGCTCTAGGCACTGTGTCTAGTCAAGTCGTGGTTCTTATACCACTTTCTTAATATATGGTTTGGTCCCCCCCTGGGGCCCATTGTATATTGTGCTATTTATTGTCGTTTTTATACTGTGATATTGTGTATCTTGGACTCTAATCTCATAAAGATATTAGTAGTTAGTGTTTAGAAATAAATACTTATATTTTATATATATACCTTGTGTGGTTCTCCTTTCATTTGGTCATTCAAGAGGTTATAATCTGGTAAACCAAGCTGCTTTACACTCCTTAAAGACTTAGCCTGAAGGCTGCTCTCCATAGCTACCACTAGGACAGCTTTCAATAAAGGCTGTCTTTAAACCTATCATCAATAAGGGTCGTTTGGACTGGTGCAAGGTGCCCACTAGAACTAGTGGACAGCATATGCCAGGCCAACTTCTCACAACGTGAGTTAGCCTTTTTTGGCGATGATTATCGCACGTTCTTGGGAATATCCCCCTATGTGTGTTTACAATTTTGAAGTGGTCCAATCTAGGTAGCATATGGACCCAAGCCTCCTGTTGTTTGCAGGCCCACTAATAGCATTTGAAGTACAGACTTGATCATATGATTACCACTTTACAAGGGACTTATAAGTAAATCAAACATGCCAAACAAGTGTAAACCAATTATACTATGTTTAGAGGCGAAAGTGCATGCACGTTAGCACTGGTCAGCATTGTTAAAGTGCCCAGAGTCCTAAACCCAACAATAAGAAGGTCAAAAAAAGAGGAGAAGGAAGGCAAAACGTTTGGGGTGACCCTTCATAGATGACCACTTTCCAACAATCTACTTTTGTCATTAGGAGTGGCACTCTGAATTGCTTGTACAGTTTCAGTCTTTCTCCTTCCCAGAGAATATCCTTTTGTACCTTGTCTTCAGGAAATGGATACCCTTCTTTGAAAAACATGTTGATCAACTCCCGATGTCAATACTTGATAATGCTATAGACTCCCACACATATATATTTTCATGAATTCCTTTTGTAATGAATACCACCTGTAGGTGTTAGCTGGTGAAGGGTTATCTGAATTGATAGTGTCAATCAAAACAGTTCCCATTTTTGCAATTTGTACACTCTATTTTCATACTAAGGATGCCTTTGATTTTGTCCACTGCCATCAGCAACTGAAATAGGACACCATGACAGGAACTGTGTAAATTATATAATGCTTTATCAAACATGAATATAGTAAAACAGTACTGAACCAAAATAACTGTCTCCAAACCGATAATGCACTTTGTAAGAAATTGGGTTGTTGGTTGACTGGGGTGTGAGCCCTGGCAAAACAGCAACCACAATGCTTGTCAGGGTGAGGCCCAAGCCAACCTTAAATTCACCTGTGCTCAACCATCTGGAAGCTTGGCACAGAGCAGTCAGGATTAACTTAGAGGCAATGTGTAAATTATTTATGCAACACTTCAAACAGTGATCCCACACCAAATTAGACAAATAGAGTTATTTTTAATTAATAAAACAAGACCAAAATGACAAAAATCCAGTCAGTAGAACCAGAGATGTGCAATTATAAAGATTTCAGTGAAAATAGAAGCAAAAAAACAAAAGCACCAACTAAGGCTATCTGGTCGCGCTGGATGGGGGCAAAGTCACAAGTTCAGGCCGACCATGATGGAGAGCAGGCCAGCTATAGGGACCCAGTTAGGCCTGTTGAACAAAATACCTTAAATCCTGGTTTGGAGAGGGGTGCAAGGGTCTGCGTCGAAGATGCATCAATCAGTCGAAGAGATGCATTAGTTCGAGAGATGTGGCAAGGTTGCAATGTGCGGTCCTGCATTATTGTTGAGGCTTCAGTTGACGAGGGATGTGAGGGCCTGCGCAGAGGATGCATCATGCAGTGGTGGCTTCAAAGAGGCTAGGAAGGCGATGTGGGTCTTTGTGACAGGGAAGATCCATGCAGCAGCAGTGATGCTTCGTGGGTCTTTGCCACAGGGAAGATTCATGCAGCAGCAGTGATGCGTCGTTTTTGCTCGGGGTTGCACTGAACAGCAGAGGAGATGCGTTGGATTCGCTGGATCCACAGAGCATCATAAGCTCACTTACAAGGGTCCAAGACGGGGGGGAACCATTTGGCAGGGTAGACTCACATATTGCAGAGTCCAGGTGCTGCGGTTGAGGTTGTTGGAGCCTTCTGTCCCTGAGGTCCAAGACAGGAGACCAGCCAACAAGCCCCTGGAGTCACTCTGGGGTCCTGGATTCAACAGATACATGTCCAGTCCTTCTCAACCAGGCAAGATGGCAGCGGGCAGTAGGTCAGCACAGTGGGGCAGCAGTCCTTCAGAGCAGCAGTCCAGCAGAGTGGCAGTCATTCCAGCAGCACAGCAGTCCTTCTTCCTGCAGAGTATCCACATGTCCAGAAGTGTACTGAAGAGTAAGTGTCTGAGGTCCAATATTTATACCCAATTGTGCCTTTAAAACTTCTAGAGGTTTCCCTTTGATGTATAGAGGCATCATGGCTTCCCTGTCCTGGGTCTAATCTAATTACAGGGGGCATGCAGCAATTTGTGTGGAGGACACAACCTATTCAAGTGTAAGTAGGGCTGTGCTCAGCTCCACCCTCCTATCCTGGCAGTGATGGCCCACCAGGCACACCTAAACCTAAACTCTCTATTGTGTGTGGCTGTCTAGAAGAAATACACAATGCCCAACTGTCAACTCCACCCAGCCATGTGACTCAGATAGCCTGCAGGCACTAAAAGGCTATGGCAGGAAAATGCCAACTTTCTAAAAGTGACATTTTCCAAATTGTAATTTAAAATCTGACTTCAGTATAAGTTAGGATTTTTCATTACAATTCCAAAGACACCAAACGTGAACTGGTTACCTGTTTCCATTTGGAATTTACCACTTATTAAATGGAATAAGGTAACTCTAATGTTATCATATGGGAGATGTGGGCCTTGAAGTGGTGAAAATCTAATTTAAGAGTTTTTCACGACTAGGATATCAAAACCTTAAAAGTACATGTCTAACTTTTAAAATACACTGCACCCTGCCCTCTGGGCAGTCCAGGGCCTACCCTAGGGGTGACTTATTTGTATTAAAAAAAGGAAGGCTTGGGCCTGTCAAAAGGTGTACTTTGCCAGTTTGACATGGCAGTTTAAAACTGCACACACAGGCTGCAATGGCAGGCCTGAGACATGTTTTAAGTGCTACTTAAGTGAGTGGCACAATCAGTGCAGCAGGACCACTAGTAGCAGTTAATTTACATGCCCTGGGCACAGGTAGTGCTACTTTATTAGGGACTTACAAATAAATGAAATATGCCATTTCGGTAAGAGCCAATTTCTACCATGTTTTAAGGAGAGAGCACAAGCACTGCAGCACTGTTTAGCAGTGTTAAAGTGTGCAGATCCTAAATGCCAACAAAAAAGAGTTCAGAAAACAGGAGGGTGAACGCAAAAAGTTTGGGGATGACCCTGCGGAAAGGATGAAGTGCAACACACATTTTCAGAGGTTACATTTCAAAAACATGAGACAGAAGCATTGTCACTTGGAGTTGGTGAGGCGAAGTATTGCTTAAACTCGTGTTTCCCGTAATAGAAATTGCAGTGCATTCTATGCAAGAGTTACAATTTCTCCAAGGCATTCCAGACATTCTCTTTAGTTTTAATACTCCACAGTCTTAATGGAAAATTGCACGGGAAACCCTCCAGTAAATGATCAAAAGAATATACGTATAGTTCTACTGCCATCTAGCGGCCAACTAGGTATTTTTGCGTATATTTTTGTTAAATTATATCAAGATATCAGTAAAACCGGGAAAAATTCTATTTTGCAGGTTGTTGTGGCATCGAGTCTTTTATGTTTTTGCTAGATTTGTTTTTGCAGGTGTATGACTAAATTACGCTATTAAAAAAAAATGCAGAAAAGGCTCGTGAGAAGAGCTTGCGGCTGTTTTGATTTTGCTCCACTTTCATGATGTAAACTTTTATCCTGATTTTCCTAATTTACATTCCTTCCGAGAACAAATAACTCAAAAAAATGGCTCAAAAGAGACATCTGAGCGTTTTGTATAAATCCAATGATAGCTCCTGATACAAAATTCTTGGAAAAAAAGCAAGATGAAGTGTACATGAAAAAATAAGGACGGAGAATGTTAATACATCCACAGTATATAACTACCCAAAACACTCTAGCCAAAATATTCAGGCTAGACTATTTTAGGTAGCAATGATATATTAAACACGTGCCTGAACTGTGCTATCGCTCGCTTGGTGTACTTTTTTTTTATATAATGTCTCTTGCAAAAGTAACCGCATCACATCTTCTCTTGCAAAAGTAACTGCATCACATCTTCCTTTACAAACACGTGTGCTTAATGAAAATTTTCCAAAAACTACACTTCCTTTGTTTTTGCTAAAATGTAAGATTTGAAATCAAGGGTGTTGTTCATGTCCAATTAGGATGCTTGCCCATTAAGGTACATAAACAACAAATCCATGATACAGTGCCTTAATATCAAGTTAAGAATAGCAAATATATTCTTACGCAATATTTGTGATGTTGATTTTTAGGGCCCAATATTTTGGTAGCACAATATAGCGGTGCTCAATATGCTGACATTCAGCCTAATACATTTTGAGTCATTTTGTTAAATATAAAGCTAGAACCTGTACACTTTCTAATAGTTTATAGATGTGGGATTATCCCGTGGACCTAAAAAAGAAAAGCTTTCTGGCACAATAAAAGATTAGGGGGGATATTCTCAAGAACGTGTGATAATTATCGCAAAATTAGCTTAACACAACTTTGCACATCGCAGTCTATCGCGGGAAAATACCGCCGTGTTAACTTTGTATTCTCAACCCGGCGGCACCATGCGATAGTCCCACGACAACGCGCAAAATGACCGCGTTAAAAATAACGCAACGCCGAAAAAACGCGAAACACGAACGCGAGAAAAGTTGCGATGTGGCCAACCACGATAAAAAAAGCAGCGACAGGCCTGCAAATCCCACGCATCATGCAGGAAAATGCACTACAAAAGCACCTAAAAACCCAAACAAAATAATTAAAACTGCGTAGCACCATGGAGGAAGCCAGAGCAAGTACAGAGGACAACCAAAACCCCACAAGCCCCCAGGAGGACCAGCCTGGGACCTCGGGGTCACGGAAGGGCAAGGAGAAGAAGACGAGGAAGACGAGGTTCAGTCCGCAGGAAAACAGGATCATCATCACGGAGGTGATAGAACACCACCAACAACTGTTCGTCACCATCAACGTGTCATTGGCAAATAAAAATGAAACATGGTAGTCCATCCTGGACAAGGTGAATGCAGTAGGAGTGAGAAGGAGGACAATTGGAGAGGTCAAGAGGCGCTGGAATGATGCGAAGCCCAAAACCAAGAAGAAACTCGCTGACAACCATCAGGCAGCAATGCAGACTGGAGGTGGCAGTCCAGCCGAACACCAGGAGCTGGATGAGATGGAGGAAATGGTGGCCACAGCCATCAGTGGGGAGACGGTGGCAAGAGTTGGGGGTCCGGACACTGCTCGACATGACCTGACACAACTGCACCAGAGTGAGTACCGAACAGGGCCTAGGGGGACGGGGGAAGAAGGACACAATGACTCTGGATCATGTCCCTGATCTCCTTGGCACACTGCAGCACGCATACAAACAGCAAGTAGGCCCCCGTCCACTATGGGCACAAAGGGGTTGTTCCACACACAGCACCAAGCTCACAACTAACCCTGGGCGTAGTACTACACTACACTCACGGAGCATGCGTAGTTTGTGCTACTACACAAATTACACGTAGCACAGTGCATAAACTGTGCTAATTAACATAGCGTAGCAGCAAAACCATCAACATATGCTTTAATAAAAGCAATTTTACATACTAAAAAGCATTTAACCAATTCACAAAAATGAACTTGGAGAATGAATATATCAGGCAATGAGAGGTGATGATTTTGGGGTCCCCCCTAACCTAGGGGGAGGACCAAGCAGATGCCTTGAACACAAAGAGCATATCATGCTGAATGATTCAGTGGTGGTCCCTTCCTCCTAGGACCACCCCAAGCACAGTTATGGGCAAAAATACAATCCCAACCAAAGGCCCTGCAAAGCATTATGGGACGAGATTAGCAGTGGGCAGTGAATATTATAGTGTCCAATATCAAAATAATTCTACAAAGAGCTGCAGTTCAACTAGTCGTTACTAGATGTCCCTCACGAGTCAAATGCAAAAGCATTGAAATTATTAATACATCAAGCTGCAGTTCCACTAGTCGTTACTAGATGTCCCTCACGAGTCAAATGCAAAAGCATTGAAACCCTTTCATGAAGCTTTTGCATTTGACTCGTGAGGGACATCTAGTAACGACTAGTTGAACTGCAGCTCTTTGTAGAATTATTTTGATATTGGATACTATAATATTCACTGCCCACTGCTAATCTCGTCCCATAATGCTTTGGAGGGCCTTTGGTTGGGATTGTATTTTTGCCAATAACTGTGCTTGGGGTGGTCCTAAGAGGATGGGACCACCACCGAATCGTTCAACAAGATGTGCTTTTTGTTTTCAAGGCATCTGCTTGGTTCTCTCCCTAGGTTAGGGAGGATCCAAAAATCATCACCTCTCTCACTGCTTGTTAATTTATTGTTTTCACTTTTGTGAAATGACTATATGTGTTTTAGCATATAAAGACAGAGATACTTATTTTATCTTAACTTGCACTGTGCAAGATGCCTTTGGCAATTATTGCACAGTGCAGACACAGCTACCCACTGTGCAAATTGCGTAGCTACGTGTAGTTCAAAGTGTACTTCGCGTAGCTACGTGTAGTGCTACTACGCAAACTACGCCCAGGGTTAGTCTAAACCAGCACAGCTGCGTGTCTGTGAGCCACACTGACAATGCAAGTGACACCGCATGACTAACAGCATGGCTGCAGTCCAATCATCATGACATGGTGCACGCCATGACACTGAGGTGGCTGAGTGTGGAACACATCCGTAAAGGGGCAGGTCACACTCTGACACATCCGCGTGCACAAACAACCCCTGACGTCCACAACACATCTGCAGATAAACCATGCCCAAGAGTCCAAAATACGAACCCGAGCCAAAATTAGCCAGGTCTGCAACATCTCAGCACTGTAGAAGCACAGAAGACAAAGGCACACCGCCTCAAAGGGCTAAGGGGCAGCAAAATCACAGCTGCAGGGGCGACTCTCCCACAATGCAGCACACACACATAGCAATGACTGCACACCAACATTGACGACAATGTGGTACAAAGTGCAACACTTACACTACAGAACAGAGGACACAACTGGTCCCGCTTGTGCGTAGAAACTGGACAATCACATCTGGCATAGCAGGAAACTGTGAGATGATAATGTACGTGTACAACCTCACATCCGTGATGTAGTTCAAATGTCCACTGTCCCGCATCAAATAGTCAGCTCCTCCCAAACAGTCACAATGTACATTGTCATGCAGTCTGTATGTAAACTTGAACAATGCGTCAACATACATGTCAACACAATGTTAAAATGCATCTCCCCTTCACAGTGCAGAGGGACAATCAACACCTCCTGCAGAGCAGACCAGACAACTCATCAGTGATGATGAAGAGGACCTCCACACCTTCGACACCGACGCCCTACAACAGCTCATGGACAGCTACGGCCACCCACCTCCATGAGCAGGGCAGCCCAGCTGCATCGAGGAGACCCCACCCCCTGCACAAACCACACAGCAGGAAGCACCCACCACCACGGCTGGCTCCCAGCACCTCACCGAAGAACACATCGCATTCCAAGGACATGTGTTAGACTGCCAGAAGGAGGTGGCTGAACAGGTGCGGGTGGGGTTCGACCTCATGGCAACCAAACTAGATGACATACGTGGGTGTCTAAGTCCCATCAGGGACCACTTACACTCCCTAACAGACACCCACAGTACGCTCCATGATGTCCAACAATCCATGCCCGACATAGCTGGAGTCATGACTCTGAGAGGAGAACAACTGCCTAGTCAGAGTGGCCTCAGCGATGTCAGCCGAGAGTTGGCACAGATGCTGAGGATAATGGAGAACATGGAGCAGATGCATGCGGAAAGAATGTCTGCCACGGATGCACACCAGCGAAAAGTTGTTGGGATCTACCATGCCCTGCAGATCCTTATCATCGCATTGCTGCCACCAAGGCAGTCGCTGATGAATGCTGCTGGTCCCCCTACACACACATCTCCGGCCCCTGATGTGTCAGTGGCACACAGTGCTGCAGACCAAACATCAGCATCCACATGTCAGACAGATGACATAGAGGACGAAGATGTGGGTGATTCCTCCTTTGTAGTAAGAAGGAGCCAGTAGCATTCTTCTCCGCCATATGCCCTGTTTCAGCTTGGTTCTGCCCTCTGCATCATGCCCTGTAACAACACCTCCCACTGTCCCCCGAAACACTCTGCGACACTCACCTTGGACCTCGACATGGACTGCCATATCTTGTTTGCTTACCAATTACACAGCAATCAGACTGCTGACTGTACTCTTCCTCCTCCTATGTACTTGTCAATCCCTAAATGACTCTGGCTGGCCCTCCACTGGGCTACAATGTAATGTGGGGTTTGCATGCCCATGTACTGCTCACGCTCCGACACTTCACGAAATGTGAATAAATCATTCAAATACACACAGATGTGTCATGTCCATAATCTTTCAAGTATGAAAGTACGGATGACTGTAAGGACATTGATTGCCCAAAAAGGTACACCCTGGGAAATGAAAGCAATGCGCATGTGTGACCGTGACACACATATGACGTGAGATTACTGGGAATGTGCGCACTAGCTGTGGCCTCATTGCTCTGAAACAACAATCGCGCAATTTCTCAGCTTTGCCCCACGCAATGTTAGAAATAGGGGTGGGTATGAGATGTCAAAGTCGTTGGCAGGCCTAAAGTAGTGTCCACCATCACATTTGACAACAGAACATCTCTTCGCATACCTACTCACACACAACTGGGTGGACATAGCCTGTAGTGATGGATCACATTGATACATATGGCAAGAATGTGGACACCATACTCACATTGCTGAAGACACGTAAGAGCACAGGTCTATCAGCAACTATCCCAACCGCTATGTCTGGCACACAGAGGTGGAGCTGGCAATAGGGACTCACCCCTAAGTGAAATGCGTCAGTCAGTCCCTCCCTGTGTACGGACAATGCTCATTGAGGCACACGATTTGTCATTCTAATCAACACTCATCACAGTTGAACACTAGTGAAGTTGCGTAGACTTTATTGCCATGTGCGTGTCAGTACGGGCAAGACAAGGGCCACAACATGCAGAACAATGCATCAGACAAGAACAGGCAGCATTCGGACACGGTACAGTTCCACGTGACAGACGTTGTACATGCGCCCGGGATGTTCTGCCATTGCGTTGGTGGCTCTCGTAGAACCGGCACTCTTCTGACCTGCGGCAGTTATGTGGATGATATGTCACAGCTTGGAGCAATGAGTCGTATGTGTGTTCAACGTTTGGATGTATGAGTTGTTGTGTACGTAAGTTTCAAGGGCATTCCATACAAGAGTACCTCGAGCAAGAACTTCTGTGTGTGGGGTGTGGATACGTTGGACTTTCATTTGCGCTGTGCGTAGTGTGGGAGTGGTCATCATCTGATATGGTATCTCTCTCAGGGGGTGCTTGCCGCATGCAAGACCAAGGTCAGAGGTGCAGATGTCCTTCCGCCTTCTGTATTGAGACAAAGGAGCTTTCATCCCTAATGTTAGTCTGACTACTGCTTGCATTCTGGAAATGTGATGTGGCTTTCGCGCTGCAATTGAGGCTAGGCCTCAAGCTCATGGTGCATCAATGGCGATACACACACAACAGTTAGCATGCATGAGCCAAGAGCCCGAGCGGCCTTGTGCTCCTTGTACAATCCCTTTGTGCGCGGGCGCCCTCCGGGTGCATGCAACATTGTCCATTGCGGGCCGTGTGGTGCAGACACTGCAACAGAGACACACGCATCAGTTGGTTTCCTGTCCTGCCCAGAAATGAACCACGCCCAGAGTCCAGGGATGATGATTCACACCCCTACGCTGTACTTGCGTACCCCGGCCCAGAACACCCCTCTTACGCATTAAGGGGGGGACGACAAAGCTACATGTCCAAGGTCTTACCCACTGCCTGTGGTGACATGGTTGCGTCTGCTGTACACAGCACAAGACTCAATTAGACAGGGTCCATGAGTTGTGGTGCACTGAGTTAGTGGCACCTGAAGGGCTGAGCAGGGTATCAAGCTGATGATGGCATCCAAGACAGGTGTGAGCAACTCCGGTAGTCTGGCTGTAGGACTCTTCCGACTCTGGCAGTTGTTGGTTGGAGGTGGTCCTGGCGGTGGTGGCGTGTGCAGCCAGCGGTGATGTGTCATCCGGGCAGGTTAGGACTCGATTTGATGTGTGAGCCCTGGTGGACCGCAGTTGAGGCCGGAGGCAGCGGTCAGCGCAGGGCCACAGACACATGGCGTTGATGACCCCCAGGCCATCGACTCAGAGGCCATCCAATATTCAATCAGACAGGGTCCCGGACTTGAGCTGCACAGAGTTAGTGGCCCCGGATGCATTGCGGCTGGCACAGGCACACCGCCACGGGACGGTGACTTGTGGTGCACTGAGGTAGGGCCATGAGAGCTGAGCGGGTCCTCGTCGATGTCGAAGGTGAATGTCACGGAGTGTTCCGGGGGATAGTGGAAGGTGTTCTTCCAGGGCATGATGCAGAGGGCAGAACCAAGCAGAAACAGGCAATATGGAGGAGATGAATGCTACAGACTCATGTTTAACACCAAGTCAGTGCAGCCACATGATGGTGGAGACAACCCCCAGGCCATTGACTGAGATGCCACCAAAGTTCAACCAGAGAGTGTCCATGAATTTCGGTGCACAGAGTTAGTGGCACCAGAGCTGAAAGGGGATGCAGTCTGCAATGAGGCCTGTACAATGGTATAAACTCTGCCATAAATAAATCAAGACTCAGTTCCAAATGTGTGACCTACTTGACCGCAGTGTAGGCCGGGGGCAGCAGTCAGCAGGGGCCCACAGCCACATGTTGTAGGCTTGCGATGCACAGAGTTAGTGGCACCAGAGCAGTTGTTGGTACTGTTCGATCACCTCCATGACGATGATCCTTTTTTACTCCGGACTGAATCGCGTCTTCCTCTTACTCCTCTCCTTGCGTACAGTGATATGCACTCGGCCATTGAATTATCAAGACTCAGTTCCAACTGTGTGGCCTACTGGACCGCGGTGTAGTCCGGAGGCAGCGGTGGAGTACGTCAACGAGAAAGAAGTGCTTGGGGCCTGTGTCACGGGGGCCGTGATGGTCTGGGGAGGCTGCCAAGGTCGCGGGCCTCGGGCTTGGAGCTTGCACTGGCACGTGGTGGGCCCTCTTTGACACACGCCGGTGTCGGCAGGTGAGCAGTGAGGCCTGGTTGCGCAGGGGCGGCCACGACGGGTCTGGGGACCAGCAGCAGGTGCACAGGATCGCAGGCACTGCCGCTCACGGCGTCGGCCTCGTGGCGGGCTGAGAGGTGCCGCCCTGGCAGACACGTTGGCCATTCCAGAAGAGAACCACGCCCAGCGCTACGTACTTTTTCTTCACACCCCTATGCTGGCCTGGTGTACGCCGGGCCAGCCCACTCTGCTCACGCTTACAGGGGGGGACGTAACAAGCTACATTTCCGAGATCTTCCCCACTGCCTGGGGTGACATGGTTGCGGCCACAGTCCTGTACACTCCAGATACCAGCAGTATTTGTCGACATGGACATGTCTGTGGTATGCATACTGCAGTCTGGCCAGCACATCCATGCCACACTTGGTATTGTGCACATTCTCATTCATGGGTCACTTGCCTCCTTCGCACATGCCTGGTTCCCACCTCTCCCCACATTCTGCTATTGTGTGGCTGAGGTGCCATGCCGTTCATGGCTTGTGTACATGGCTGGCCCAGGTTACCACAGTAAGTTGTGCTGTTTTGTCTGGTACGTGGGCATGTTGTTTGGCATGTTGTATGTGGGTTTGTAACGTGTGCATTCCCAGAGTCGTGAGTTGCATGACTGTGGAGTAGAGGTGTGTGGTGTGTTCATTTGGTACTTACCAACGAGCAATGCATTCACTTGGGTGCCATCCTGAAAGCGCTGGTTGATGATGGACTGTCGGAAGATGAAGGAATCATGCACACTGCCTGGGTAGTTGGCGACGACATTGGTGAAGTGTCGCAGGTGGTCCACTATTGCCCGCACATTGATGGAATGCATGTGCTTCCTGTTGTGGTAATTGTGTGCAGTGGCGGCAGGGGGCACGAGGAGTACATGTGTGCAGTCGATTGCCCCCAACACGTGTGGGAAGCCAGCTATGGCGTAGAAGCCTTGCTTGGATCCAGTTGTTCCTGCGCAGTGTGTGGGTAGTAAAGGTGCTGGGGTACCAAGCTGTTGATGGCATCCAAGACAGGTGTGAGGAACTTCGATAGGGCTGGCTGTGAGACTCCTCCGACTCTGGCAGTTGTTGGTTGGAAGGTACCAGAGGCCAACAGGTGCAGCACAGCCAGCTTTGTCTGCGGAGGGATGTTGGTTGTCCGCTGTGTTGGTACCGTCAGCCTGTGGGCAATGATGGTCAGGATGCAGAGGATGGTTGTCCTTTCGAGCCTGTGGTGGGCAATGACATCCTCTGGTGTTAAGTCTGTGAGGCTGGTGCGTTTTCTGAAGGTCCGCTGTCTTTGTCTGCGCTGCCTCTGTGGTAGTCCGGGGGGGGGAGGGGGGTGTGGAGGGTCGGGGGGGGTGGCAGGCCTGGGTGTGGTGGCGGTGGGTGTTGTGGCCTTCCTGGGGCTCCGAGCTGCATGATCAGTAGCTCCATGGCATCTGTTGTTCTTCAGGTGTGGCTCTGGTCTGGGCTCCCTTTTGTGGTGCAGGTTGTCGTCCGACTTAACACCAGGTAGGAGCAGGTGTTAAATCCCTGCTGCTAACACGCCTTATCGCCTGTTTTGTGATCTTATTGCCGATCTGGCTGGTCATAGAGAATATTGCGAAGTGGTGTTTTTGCGGCTTTTTGCACAGGAACGCCTACTCTGCATCTCATTAGCGTTAGTTGCCGGTGTCATCCGTGGCGATGTTTTTTGCGGCTGCTATCGCAGGTAAACTGGCGATATCGGCTGTTAGCACCAGCTTGTGAATGGTGCGATAAATCTATCGCCACTTTGGCTGCGATAAAGTGCCGCTGACTCGGCGATAAGTCCTTGAGAATATGCCCCTACTTTTTTAAGATCTGGCTTAATGATGCAGTTCTCTGCAGGGTCTACTGTTTCTAATACACAGATATGGTCAGTCTCTATTAGGCATTGCTTTGAGACTTTGTCAGTGGAGCAGCGTAATTTTGGCTCCACCCATTCATGTTTGACCAGGCCATATATAAATATATTGTAACATATGGCCATATGCATTCTTGTGATGTAACATTATTTATGTAATGTAGTGTATCTGAACAGATACAGAAAGTGCATTTACTGTGTAATCTCAACATTTATATGAGTGTGCATAGTAACGTTTTCCTTGCAGTAACATCAAATTGCAATTCTCATATATATCTACATTTGTGTGGTTATTGTTAATTCTTATGTATTTGTGTGCTCATTTGAATAATACTCTGCATTTATTTTATAACTGAAAATGAATCAATTTCAATAGTACTCTATATCTATATTATAACTGTTTATGTATCTGTAATCACACATTTAAACATATATTGAGGTGCTAACCTCAATATATTAAAGGCCTTAAGCATTTGGATGTCTTAATGTTAAACTTTCTATGTGAATGTTTGCTTCCCATGCAATGTTTTTCTCTCCTCTGCAGGTGCAGTTGTTTGGACTTACAAACAGCAAAAAGGCATGCTGTGTGAGAGAGATAGTGAAGCTCGAAAGTAGCATCCTTTGGCAAGGATGAGAAGCCTTAACGAACAAAGGGAGGACTACTGTCTATGCGGAATACAGAGACAGGAGGAATGCAAGGGCGTTCTGATATGTGGACCAAAGGAAAGTTTCAAGAGTAGTTGCCAAGTTTACTGTTTGAAGGTGGAAAATAATGAGACATGTGATATGGGATTCTCGAAGGTTCTTTTTGTTCATATAATTGATGATCACACTTCAGTGTATTCAGACTCCTGTTAGACTTAGAGACGTTCAAACCTCTTTGCAGCATTTCCATTCTGCGGCTTCATGCTATACAATATTCCTTTCCTTTAGAATACTTCTACAGAGGTTTTGCTGTGCTGACACCTTTCTTGCTTCCCTAACTTAGATAGGGTTTCCCTGATTCCTAGTTTAGAATAGGGCTTATTAGATTTTCATAGACAACCTCAAGTATAGGCAGGAGGATCAAACCTTTCAATCTAATCACCAGACTTTGTGGCATATGTACAAGCCCCTATCGCCACCACAACGCCACTTTTATGGATGTTGTAGTGGCGATAGGGGCTGCGCCTTATGTACAAGGCAGCGTTAAGCCACTTAACGTGGCTTAACGCTGCCTTGTACATAAGGCACCCTTTCACGCCATGGTTAGCGTGAAAGGGGCGTGCAGTGGGTGTTGTGGTGGGCGAGCCACCGCAACACCCATTGTATTTGACGCTGCCCCCTATGTACAAGGGTGGCATACATAGGAGGTAGCGCCAAAATTAAGACCAGGAAAATCCTGGCCTTAAGTTGGCGAAACTAGGAGAAATGCAGTATTTCCTCCGTTTTTGCTTTTTCCATGTGCGCTGCCTTGTGCAGCACAAATGGAAAAAGCAAAATGCCATCGCTTGTTTATGTACAGGAAGGTGTCCCTTCCTGTACATAAACAAACCTTTTAAAAAAATGCCATTTTGTAAATTTCATGTGTGCTGCATGAAGCAGCACACATGAAAGTTACAAAATTGCATTTTAGGATTGTTTATGTGCAGGAAGGGACACCTTCCTATACATAACCAATCCTCCCCTGCAAACAGACACCCTTGCACTCTGGTGCAAGGGTGCCTGCGTTGGCGCTAAGTTGTTAAACCTAGCGCCATCGCAGCGGGAAACGCAAGGCTGCACCACATTCTTGTAAATATGTTGTAGCCTTGCATTTCCGAAGTGGCAGAGCGTATCGTTAAGCCAAGGAGGCTAATGACATGCTCCGCCACTTCATTGTACATATCCCCCTTTCTTTCTCATTCTCTGTATAGTGGCAATGGAAATCCTCATTTGCTTTCTGTTATTGAGGATAAATTCTGTCTGACATTTTGGATTTCCATTGGGAATTTCGTATTTATACAATATGTTTCTGCAACTGATTTATATCAGCTTGGCTTTAAATTTGTAATAAATCTATAATTAATTCCATCTTCCGACTAAGAGTTTTACTGTGTGGTCAAAAGGGTTACACTGTGGGGAATATTCCCAAGAAAGTGCGCTAAACATCTCCAAAAAATGTTAACTCAACTTTACACATCGCAGTCTATCGCGGGAATATAACCCCGTGTTAACGTGGAATTCACAACAAGGCGGTACCATGCGATAGTCTGCCGAAAATGCGGCCAATGTCCGTGAAACAACCACCTCGACGGAGATAAAAACACAAACCCCAACACCAAAAAACCTGCGATGAGCCCATTCGCGATGAGGAAAGCAGCGATAAGCAGCGCCAGGCCCGCGACACACACACGGCAGGCGGAAATAAGCACAACAAAAGCAGGAAAAAGGAAGACAAACCAAACAGAAAACAACAGCGAAGCACAATGGAGGCAGCCGCAGCTGGTACACAACCCCACAAGCCCCATTGGCAACAAAACATTGTACATGGCAGTCCATCGTGGACAAGGTGAATGCAGCCGGAGAGCGGAGGAGGACAATGGAAGAAAACCAGAACAGTTGGAATGATGCGAAATGCACAAACAAGCAGAAACACGCCAACAACCAGAAGGCAGCAATGCACACCGGAGATGGGAGTCCAGCCCCACACCAGGAGCTGGATGACATGGAGGAAATGGTGTCCACCACATCAGTTGGGAGATGGTGGCAGGAGTCGGGGACCGGAAACTGCTCAAAATCAACAGACACAACAGCAACAGGGAGAGGAACGACCAGGGACTGGGGGGACAGGGGGAGATGGGCACAAGGGCACACATGCACAATTAAGCACAGCACAACTGCAGACAAACCATGCCCAAGAGTAACAACACCAACCAAGAGCAGAAGTCACACAACTCGGCAATATCACACCACTGAACAAGCACAGAAGTGAAAACCACACTGCCTGAAAGGGAGAAGGTTGAGCCAAATCAGAGCTGAAGGGACATCTCACACACAATGCAGCACACACACATAGGAAGCAGAGCACCCCAACATCGAACACAATGTGGTACAAACAGCAACATTTGCACAACCGAACACAGGACACAAGTGCACCCCTTGTGGCCGGTAAATGGCCATACGCATCTGGCAAAGCACGAAACAGGGACATGATAATGCACAAATACAAACCCACAGCCCTGATGGGGTAGCAATGCACGTATGGCAGGGACCCAGATAGGCCATGACACACACATTGGCATACAAATCAAGACTCATCACAGTTGGAGACAAGTGAAGGTGCGGAAACTTTATCAACAATTGCGTGTCAGTACGGCCAAGAGAAGTGCCACGACATGCAGACCAATGTAGCAGCATGTCAGAATGAGGAACATTGGAAAGAGCCCATGTCCACCCCGGGGGAGTCCATCACCCACACAAGTGAGTGCCAACCCGCATTGGTTGTCCGCGCATGGATCCGGAGTCCAGGCCAATGCAGCCATGTCCACTGTCGTCTTGGGACATGTGACCAGATCCCCAACATGCAACCAGGCGTCGGGACACGTGCAATGGGTCACATTCAGTTGTGGCTGCAGGTACCTTGTCACTCGTCCATGAACGCGAGTGCAGCAGCGTAGGCCAACATTTCCAATGAGAGCTCGTTGTCCACCACATCTAACATGTCTGCTACATAACCCATCAGCTGTCCCGGACAGATGTGCTGATTCCAACCCCTGGCCCCAATTTGCACTAAAGCCCAATAGGGGAGCGGCTCAATGTGGTCACTGCACACGACGACTCGTGCAATCTCCCAGGTCCAGTTGCCAGCATGCATGCCAAACATCCTGGCATGCCATAAACGGGCATCACAGTGACACTCCTGGTCGTGGGCCAACAGTGGGCACACACACACGTCGAAATCCAGGTCAGCTACCGTTACGTTGGAGAGGCAGACATCCATGGTTCACTCGAATATGCACGAGCGACAATGCAACACAGGCTGAACGCAGGTGACGTTGGCAAGGCGGAAGCTTAGCCGGTATCTGATCCGCAGCACTGCCAATGGCAGTGCCCCCAGTACATGCAGCAGATGTGCACGGTACAGGTCCACGTGACTGACGTTGTGCATGTGTCCGGGATGGTCTGCCATTGCGTCAGTGGCTCTGCTTGAAGCGGCACTGTGCTGACCCGCGCCAGTCCTGTGGATGAAATGGCACAGCTCGGAGCAATGAGCAGTGTCTGTGTGCAACAGGTGCAGCCCTCGGGTGGGGTGGGAGTACGTGTGAAGGCCATTTCACGCACGCTAACTACGACCAAGGATTACTGCGTGTGGGATGTGTACAAGTTGGTCTCACGTCGGGCAGTGCGTAGTGTGAGAGTCGCCAGCAAATGCTATCGTATCTGTCAGGGGGTGCTGGGCACATGCAAGTCCCAGCTCGGAGCTGCAGATGTGCTACCACCTGATAGTTCAGACAAAGGACCTTTCATCCCTACAGTAACTTCACCATCTGCTTGCATACAGGAGATGTACAGAGGCCTGTCGTGGGTGGGGTGGGATGGCTGCGACCCAGGGAATCATGGATGATATGCCGAGCACGGGGCACATGAGCAGCCTCACTGTGTGTTACGTTGCCTCACAGCTGCTCCTCCCTCCCACGAGCCCCCTCACGTGTGTGCGCTGCGCGGTTGTATCACGTGCACTCCTACGGCACACCATTGTCATGCCTGTCTGCGCATGTCCAGCGGCATGCCAACAACACTGTGAAGCTGGCTGTTGAGGGTGTGCGGCCACATGAGTGTAGGCCAATGGTCCGGACAGGGCGGACACAGGTGTACAGTCCATGGCTGGCTGTGATCGCGCTGCGATTGAGGCTAGGCATCTGGCTTATGCAGCCACAGGACTGATACACATAACACTTGGCATGCATGAGCCAAGACCCTGAGCGGTCTTGCGCTCCTACATCTCCCCGTACATGCGGGCCCGCCCTCAGGGTTCATGCTACACTGCAACATCGACTACTGTAGCCCTGGTGGCGACAACACTCCAAAACAGAGACACGCTTACCGCACTTCCTGCTCAAGGCCAGACCAGAGCCACGCCCTGAACACCCTTGCCGAATCAGCACACCCCGGCGCTGACCTGACGTACGCCGGACCAGCACATGCCGCTTGTGCATGCAGGGGGGGCGAGTGAAGCTACATGTCCAAGGTCTTGGCCACTGCTGAGGTGACATGGTATCGTCCGCTGAAGACAGCACACTGTGATGTTGCAGGGCTCGGGCCCATCATGCTGACATAATGACCACACAGACACACTTGCTTAGATGGTGTGAATGGCTACAGGCACGTGCACCCGGCCACGTTTATTAGCAGGCTCACATGTCGAGTGACACCTGTGTTGGATGTGTGTGGGGTATGTGTACACCAGCCGTAATGGAGTGCCTGGTGCAGTCAAAACAACGACAACAGTGTACATCGTTAAGGACACAACCATTCAACCATAAATGCTCCATGACTTGAGCTGCACAGAGTTAGTGGCCCCGGATGCACAGCGTCCTGCACGGGCCTACCGCCACGGGCCGCTGACGTGCGGTGCACTGGGGCAGGGTCACAAGAGCAGAGCAGGTTCTCGTAGATGACAAAGGGGGTTGTCGCGGAGTGTCTCGGTGGACAGTGGAAGGTGTACCCCCAGGGCATGATGCAGAGGGCAGAAGCACGCAGAAACAGTCACCATGGTGGAGATGAATGGAACAGACACATGTCGTACACCAAGTCCGTCCCAGCCAGATGATGATGCAGACAACCCCCAGGCCATGGACTCAGACGCCACCAAAGTCCAACCAGAAAGTGCCCATGACTCATTGCGCACAGAGTTAGTGGCACCAGATCAGTTGTTGCTAGTGTTCGGTCACCTCCGTGACGAGGATCCCCATTTCATCCGAACTGAACCGCATCTTCCTCTTACTCCTCTCCATGCGTTCACTGGTATGGACTCTGCCATTCATGAATCACGACTAAGTGCTGGATGTGGGACCTACTGGACCGCAGTGTAGGCCGGGGGCAGCGGTCAGCATGGGCCCACAGACACGTGTCGTGTGCTTGCGATGCAGACATTGGCTTCACTGATCGGAGGGAGTATAGTGATGTGGACGCTGCCACGGACTTGGTGTCACTGCCATTCAAGACTCAGGACACAGTTCCACATGTGGGACCTACTGGGCCACAGTGTAGGCCTGAGCCCTCATCCAAGTGTCACTGGCTTGCGTTGAACAGGGTTAGTGGCACCATGTGTCGCCGGCTTGCGATGCAGACATTCGCCTCACTGATCGGAGGGAGTTCAGTGAATTGGCCGCTGCCACGGACTTGGGGTCACTGCCATTCAGGACTCAGGACACAGTTCCACACGTGGGACCTACTGGGCCGCAGTGTAGGCCTGAGCCCTCATCGAAGTGTCGCCGGCTTGCGTTGAACAGGGTTAGTGGCACCACGTGTCGCCGGCTTGTGATGCAGACTTTGGCTTCACTGATCGGAGGGAGTTTAATGATGTGGACGCTGCCACAGACTTTTGGTCACTGCCATTCAAGACTCACGACTCAGTACAACATGTGCCAACAACTGGGCTGAAGAGTACGCCGGTGGAGTATGTCAATGAAAAAGGAGTACTGTGGGCCAGCGTCGTGGAGGCCAGCGATGGTCTGCGGTGGCTGCAAAGGTCGCGGGACTGGGGCTTGGAGCTCACACCGGCACGTGGTGGGCCCTCTTTGACACACGCCAGTGTTGGCAGGTGAGCGGAGCCTCCTTGATGCGCTGGGGCAGGCATGACGGGTCTGGGGACCAGCGGCCCGGGGTGCAGCAGGCGCACAGGGACGCAGGCCCCGCTGCGCTCGGCGCCGCCCTGGCAGACACGTTGGCCATTCCGAAAGAGAACCACGCCCAGTGCGACTGGGTTTTTATTCACACCCCTACGCAGGCCTGGTGTGTGCAGGACCAACCCACTCCGCCCGCGCATACAGGGGGGGACGTAACGTGCGATATTTCCACGTTCTGCCCCATAGCCTGTGGGGACATGGTAGCGTCCACTGGCCACTACATTCCATGCAGCATCAGTTAATGTCCACATGGCCATTTCTGTGGTTTGCACATTGGAGTCTGTCCGGCACCTCCACACCACACCTGGCATTGGGTAGGTTCTCATTCATTAGTCACTTGCCGCTCTCGCACATGCCTGTTCCAAGCCTCTCCTCACATTCTGCTAATGTGTGGCTGTGGTGCCATGCCGTGGCTGGGTTGTGTGCATGGCAAGCCCAGGTTCCCAATGGAGTCGTGTCGTCGTGTCTGGTCGGTTGGCATGTTGTGTGGCATGTTGCATGTAGTTCTGCTGCGTGCCCATTGCCAGTGTCGTGAGTTGCATGACTGTGGGGTGGAAGTGTGTGGTGTGTTCATTTGGTACTTACCAACAAGCACTGCAGTTCCATAGGTGCCATCCTGGGAGCGCTGGTTGATGATGGACTGTCGGGCGATTTAGGTATCATGCACTCTGCCTGGGGAGTTGGCCACGACATTGTTGAGGAGTCCCGGGTGGTCCACTATTGCCTGCACATTCATGGGATGCATGTGCTTTCTGTTGTGGTAGTTGTGTGCAGTGTCGGCAGGGGGCACGAGGGGTACATGTGTGCAGTCGATTGCCCCCGACACGTGAGGGAATCCATCTATGGCGTAGGGGCCTTGCTTGGTCTCCAGCTGCCCCTGCGCAGTGTGGGTGAAGTGGAGGTGCTGGGGTACCAGGCTGATGATGGCATCCAGGACAGGTTTGATGTACTTTGATGGGGCTGGCTGTAAGACTCCTCCGACTCTGGCAGTTGTGGGTTGGAAGGTACCAGAGGCCAACATGTGCAGCACAGCCGGCAGCTTTGTCTGCGGAGGGATGTTGGTTGTCCGCTGTGTTCGTACCATCAGTAGGTGGGCGATGTGGGTCAGGATGCGGGGGATGGTTGTCCTTTTGGGCCTGTAGTGGGCAATGTCCTCCTCTGGCGTTCGGTCTGTGCGGCTGGTGCGTTTAAGGTGGGTCCGCTGTCTTTGTGTATGCTGCCTCTGTGGTGGTAAGGGGGGGGTGGGACGGGTCCTGGGGGTGGTGGCGAGCCTGGGGTGGGTGGCGGTGGGTGTTGTGGCCCTCATGGGTCTCGGAGCTGCATGATCATTGTCTCCATGGCATCTGTGGGTCTTCAGATGTGGCTCTGGCTGGGCTCCTTTCATGCTGCAGGTAGTCGTCCTGCTTAACACCAACAAAAGGCAGGTGTTGATTCCCTGCTGCTACCGCGGCTTATTGCCTGTTTTTGGTTCGCATCGCAGATCTGGCAGTTCAGTGTGAAAGTGGTGTAGTGGTGTTTTTGTGAGTTTTTGCACGGGAACACCTACTCTGCATCTCATTAGGGTTAGGTGGTGGTGTCACCCGTGGAGATAAATTGTGAGGCAGTTATCGCGGGAATACTGGCGATGTCTGCAGTTTGCACCCGCTTGTGAATGGGGCGTTAAATCTATCTCCACTTTTGATGTGTTAAGGTGGCGATAACTCGGAGATAAGTCCTTGTGAATATGCCCCTGTAACTGTTAAATTGTGGTTGATCTTGACTCCTTTTATTCCTCAGGCATTTAGAAAGCTCCATTGCAGGGTACAAGTAAAAAGGGGCCCAAATACTAGGCGTTGTCAACACCCCGGATGAGCCCAAAGGAGGATGGTATGTTATGTTATTTGTATTTGTAGGGCTCTCAATCACCTTTAGGGCATGCTGGTGCTGAAGCAGGTAGGTCTGAGACTGTTCCAAGAACCGTGGGGCATATTTACCAGAATGGTGGCGCAGGGCAGCGCAGAAAGTTAGCTAGCTGCACTGCCCTACGTTACAGGGAAAGAGCAGGAATTTCCCCCTGCACTGGTGCCATTTCAGCAGCCTAGTGCCAATGCAGGCACCCTTGCACCATGGTGCAAGGGTGCCTGCATCACAGGTTGGATTATTTTTGTGAAGAAAGGGGCACCTTCTTGCACAAAAACAATCTATATAGTAGTTTTCCTCTTTCTATGTGTGCTGCAGAATACAGCACACATAGAAAGAGGAAAAAACAAGGAGAAATAAAGATATTTCTCTTTGTTACCCCTGATCTGGGGAGGCATAAGATTTTGACACATTCCCAAGTTTACAAGTCCTTGTAAATCTGGGAATGCATAAAAAAAATAATGGGAGTTGCATGAGAACACCCACCACAAAGCCCATGCAACGCCTCACTTGAGCAGAGGAAGGCAACGCAGTGATTTGCACTGTTTGCATTACTCCATATTTGTGAACCCATTCAAAGCCAAACAAAGTGACTTTGCATGGCTTCATAAATATGACTTGGGGCTTTGTGTTATGCATGTACCACGTTGCGTGGCGCAAGCATGACTCAAGGCCCTCGTAAATATGCTCCCATGTCTTCAGCTTCTTTCGGAATTCAAGAATTGAAGAGGCAGCTCTGAGGAGGAGCCAGCTCCCATCATGGCCGCTCGGAGCTACTGCTCCGGTGCGAACCCTCCTTCAACCCCCAGAACGGCGTTTCCACCGCTTCTCTTCACCACCCGCTTCTAAGTTTCTGAAACCAGAACGTAGGCGGCACACACCGAGACCAATTCCGCCTTTCTCCGAGTGATCTCCGCAGATATATTTGCCGCGACCTTCCTCCCACTGAATCAGCCAAGATGGCAGTCACCATCGGGAGGGCGATGCCGGACACCTGCAGCGCTTACTGAGCGGCGCTTTAATTGCGGACGACTGCGACGGAATCGCAGGCCTGCTGAGGACATAGCTGGCTGAGGTGAGAGAGAGCGGCCCGCAATACTGCGCGATCGATGGTGAGGAAGCCGGTGATCATCTCCGGAGCCCGATGAGTGGAGCGCGACCGGCGGCGTGCTGGTTGCCGTGAAGGATAGCGGAGGTGCCACTGACTGCGTTGCCCCCTCTGCAGACATCGGCCATCTCACTGTGCCGATTCACATTGACTGGCGTGGAGCTCCAGTACACGTTTGCGAGGTGTATTAGAGGCCCGGACTGCTTGTGAGAGCGCGAAGACGGCCTGCTTGCGGCAGCAGTGCGGCTCCATGTTTTGCATATTCGTCTGTGGCTGCACTGGCTGATACATCGAGCACGATCGTAATGATTGCTATTGCATACCTGCATTGGGAGGCTTGATATGGCGCGATGATGAGTCGACAGGCCTGCTGACATCCATCAAGGTCGGTGATAGCGTCTGCGGCCTCCATTTTGAGCTTCTGCGGCCGCCATTTTGAGCTTTTGCCGACCCAGTACCTGGCCTCTGCTGGCGTAATCACTTTGTACGAGGTGCGCTAGGGAGGCAAGATAGACTAATGCACTGGAAGTTATGAAGCAGCACACACCGTGATGATAACCTCTGCACATTGTCTGCAGCGTGCGCTTATATCAGTGCACAAGTTGGAAGCCCCTAATCGGCCTGCCTGACTTCAAAATGGCGGCCGCTGGGACAAAGACAGGCATCAATACCTTAGCGAGTGCCAGAGACGGCGTGGGAGGCAAATAATGTGCAGGAGATAAGGAGCAACCTAGACCCTGACGTGATTGAGAAATCTGGCGGTGCCTGACCTTATAATGTTCATCATGCTGATCCTCTGCTTAGTTTGCACCCCCTTTCATCTCAATTTTAGAAAATCGGGGGGACCCTCTGAATTCGTACATCAAGGACTCACCCCCCCCTGCCTGACCTCATGATGGTCGCCTCAGTCTTTTACTCTGTAAACTCTCCATCGACAGCTGAGACCCAGCCATTTTGACTGATGCCTGGTGGAGCTACCTCGCGAGCTAAAGAGGAGATGGGCTATGGATTCCCTCCTTGGCCGTCACCTACCCAGCTGGTCTCTGGGCAAACTCTCCTGCATCTCTCCTGACCGTATCTCCCTCCTCCCTCCTCCCCCTTCACCCTACCCCCTACCGCTCTACCCTTCTCTTCTTTCCAGCTATTGTCCTCTGCCCTCACCCGTCCTTGCTCATAGTGTAGTGTAGCTCCTATTTCCCTAATAGGCTCTGCGCATTGGAATAATATACCCTATAGGTTTGACATAGGACTAAGGTCAATATGTCCCTATCGAGTATATTAAACTTAATTACTTGTGCCAGCTAGCTCAGAGGCCACTAGAAACTCCTTGATAAACAAGAAGGGAGTAGTTTCTGGCAGCCGCAAAACATGACAACTTTGTTTCCCTTATAGAATCAGAACGTGTCCCAGAGTCGTGGAAACAATAGATAACCGTTTCACTCAGCTCAATCGTGCATGCTTAGTTTTCCTCAAAGTTACACAGGAAGAATAGACGGGTGTATCAATAAAAGATTTATTGAACAGTCTTGTTTCTCGTGTAAGTAATATGTGCTATTGTGATCACAATACAATATGCAAGATAAATAATGTACAGCGTAAGCAGTAGAAATAAATAATACTGCGCTAGCATGATCTTTAGTAGATATTCATTTACATAAATAACATAGACTAAAAATGCGAGTACTCCTACAATGAGTTTCTAAGCTAGTTCTACCCCAATGTACCTAACCTAACCTAGGTGTAGGGAGAGGTATGAAGTAGGTGGAGTATTCCTTACTATGGTATACTAAGAGTATGTTACGCCCAGTATGCCTAGTATGCCAAGAGTCCCTCTAGGTTTCTAGTCAGCTCCATACCTTAGGAATGAGAGAGGTGGGAATCTCTTGCCAGACTCGAACTCCAACACCCCGCGAGGGAAGTCAGATCACTGGAAGCTGGACTCTCTGCGTGCAGGGATGACAGCGTCTTCTCAGTGCGTCAGGCCGGGACACTGGCTCCTCTGAAGTCGAGGTCTCCTCTGATTTACAAGGGCTAGGGAAGGTATATTTATACCTGAGAGGTACCTCAGAATGTTAGCATTGACATGAATCGGACAGCGGAAGACGTCATGAATGAACCCTCAAGGTATAACGGTTCATGCATAATAGATGAGTCCTTGAAGAAATCAATAGTCCTGTGCTAGGGAAACTCCCGAAGCCTAAGGGTCTGTTCTTCAAGAACTCGTTGTGACGTTAGGGTGGACGGATGTCGGAGACCATGCCTGTATTTGGAGTGCACGGTTTAATGCCTAAATAAGGACTGGGATTTTATGCCTATATAAGGGCAGGGCGAATTGTGCCTTTGTAAGGACATGATACAGGAAAACCTATGTTCGGACACCCTAAGAGGAATACAACACCCACTCCACTTTCGTGTGTACGATAATAATAAAATGCTAAACATTTAACATGCTAAACATAAAATGGAGTACCGCATATTGCTAAAAATATTTCTAAAAAGCATTAAAAAGCATTTAAAAACCTATTAAAATGTAAAAGGTACTGTACATTTTAAGCATTTGCTTTTCATTTCAGGCATATATTTGGAAATAAAATGCAATTTGAATGAAATAAGCAGTAACATTTACATGTGACAGAAAATGATCGATAAGTTGTTCAAAAATCAAAGTCATTTCATGTCATGAAAATTAATGAACTTTTTAGACAAATAAGATGACAAAGTATCTGAGGAAGTACCGCGAAGTCCGTACTATAAGAATAGTTCTACTTAAAGCAGATTGAATTGCCATTCAGTTTGAAAAACGGAAAAAAGTTCAATTTGGGAAGAGTTCCAAGTTTTGAAATATGAAGGCCAAATTTTACTGCGTCTCTGGTACACTGTGGGTTGAATCAGAGTCAGTGTACGGGTCTGGTGTAAACATGAGATCATCTATTTCTGTAGACAAAATATCGTCCACTGAAGTTGGTGACATTTGGAACACCTCGTGTAGTAGATTAATTGCACAGAGATGTGAAGCATCGCTTTCAGCATAGGATGCCGCAGCAATGTTCGCGTCCGTTGTTACCTGTGTGCCTGTAGATCCATCTCGTACCTCAGCAGCAGCTGGAAGAGTCTGTGAGATCTCAATGAATGCCGTCATCAGGATTGGTAGCCTTTGGGGACAACACAGAGCATGGGCCGTTATCGGGTCCAGCAGAGTATCGATATCCGTTGGCGTTGCTGATGGAAATGTTAGACAGGTGTCTAACACGCATTCTTCACCGCATAGCAGGCATCGTAGAACAGCAATCTTGCCAGATTGGTCTGAATGACAGGAACCACGTGGTATTAAGTTCCCGTAGACGAGTCATGCCCAAAAGCTGTACTATTCGCTCACAGCACTTTCGTTCAAGGAGAGCTTTCTCCACTTCGCTCGGAGTGATGTCTGCAAATAGGCTGGCCATAGCGTAATAGCAGAAAGAGAAATAGAATTCCGGCAACAAGTGCTAGAATTAATGGTATGCCACCAAACACCGAATGTGCAAAGTTCGGGATGATTCCGAGTATTGCCTGGAAAGGTGCTAACAGACCGGAACAGATGCTCTTAAATACATGTACAATTCCGCTTGTATCGGACATGTTAAAGATACGTCCTATCATTTCCACGAAATGTATAGGGCAGTTTGTACGTATTAAAGTCTGTATCTCAGCCGAAGTCCTTGCTACTTGTAGATCATAGGTTTCTTTGGCCGAGGTCAAAGGCACTCATTGTTGTATAAGCATGGCTTTCATTCTGCTTAAAGTATCAAATCTTATAAAAGAGACGTTCAGCGAAGGCCACAAAGGCGCCTCCCTGACTGTGTCTATTGGGGCAAACAATACTTGCATACAGCAAGTGACCCTGGAGTTGACCGTTACTAGATATGGGATGCCTGGCAACATGCTGCAGCAACTCTGATCATTCAACATGAGGTAACTCCCATTAGAAAGTTGTCCAAACGTTGGATTAATCACAGCAGCTGGTGTACCTTGCTGATGGCAAGACAAATTTGCCACAGAACCATTGCAAGCCCCGTGTAAAGAAATGTCCTGACATATAAGTGAACCGCTCAGTGCACTTTTACAGTGTGTACCGCTCAAAAACACTTCACGATCCCCACTCCAACATCTATATGTATACGGTAAATTCCAAGATGTCTTAATGTATTCCTTACCCAACCTTTCATATTTGCCTGCTTGCATTTGTTTGAGGCAATACTGAAACTGAAAAGTAGTCACAGGTAGTGTGATTTTGCCATGAATGAGACATTCTGTAGCTGATTTTTCTGCCACTGTGAATGGTAACTTTTCCAGTTTTTCAATGCTCAGCACTGTATATTTTGCTCCCCTTTGTGCCAGTTCGATCTGTTTATCAGTTAGATTGTATTCTGCAAACAGAGCCGACATGTTGATGAAACGCCAAGGCACATAGCCCGCACGCAAAGATTGCAGCGTCCAGCTTAATAACACAATAGAACGTAATTGAGATTGGCCTTGCTGTAACATGGCTAAATCTTGTTCTAGTATGTCGATAGCAGAGGATACAATGCTGTCCAATGAATATATTCTGGAGGACAAAGTTGTTAACCCATTGTCGACCACAGTGAGTGTTTTTTCTAAATTAATACGATCAAGTTCACGTATTCGTTCTGCGGCCTCCATCTGTGACACTTTCCATGCTTCATTATAGGCAGCATAAATGCCGGCTTATATGAAACGTTTTTGACGCGGTTTTCTTGGTCCAAGCAAGAATTCCCTAAGGTCTGCGTCTTCTTTAAGTAAGGATAAGTGTTGTTTCACATCCTGTAGTGTAGATTTCTGCAGCCAATCGAGGCATAGTTTTCCTACACTGTATGTTGTTACTACCCCCGGATGCTGTCTTTGGACGTATCTTTGGTCTGGCCTATGACTAGTAAAGCCCTGAGTTTTATTCAGGAATCTTTCCTGACAGTTGTTTGTGTCTGTGGGCCAGATCAACCATTTTCTCCAATCAGGATTAGATCTGTTGAGTTGTAGTATTTTGTCAACTGTAACCGCTGCCTGTTTATTGTTATCACTTGCAGGTGTTGGTACAGAAGGTGTTTTCATCTCTTTGATCTTGGCTAGTCCAAGACAAGATGTTTGTTGGACAGTTTCATTCAAAACATTATTTGTTCAGGGATGATACAGGCTCTAAATAAAGCTTCTATCCCCTGCACTTGCCAATCTTTAGTACCTCAGACAGTTTTTGTGTCTATTGTGTCTCTCCTAAAGTCGAAACCCTGTCTAGACAGTTGGGCAATAAATGCTGCAGAGTAAATCTGTTTTGTATTAGTTAACATAATTTTCAGTCCTGTTTTGTTTACATTTTTATAGTAAAACGTTTCTGGATCAGATGTATTGTAACCTGAAAAATATGGAAACTTGTTAGCAAATGTTTTTGAACTACTTTTTGGTGGTGTAGGACAATGCTCCCATTGGTTAAACATAAACACATTTCTAGGGTTTGCAGATTTATGCTAATAATGATGACCATAGTGGTTATAGCAATACAGCTGTTCATAGTCTGATGAACCCTCTAAATATTCATTTTTAGAAAATGCAGCAGATTTTTCTAGGTCAAACATTATGTCGTTAACAGTCTCAAAGTCCCAATCATCAGAATAGGTACTGGACGAAATGAGATCACTTAGTGAAATTTTAAATAAATGTGGAATGTTTAATTGTTCCGTCGGGCCAAAAATATCAAAATCTGTTTTGTCCCACACTATACCATCCTGTATAGGAACGGCTGTGATGTTCATTGTTGACAAGTCTCTTGCTTCACGATGGGAAGATTTATGAGGTTTCAAAAGTACGTTCACATCTTTTCCTTCAGTGTTCACATGGATGTATCTTCCATTTATAAGCACGCTCATAGTCATAACCAAAGCTAGCCAAAGCAGGAAAACAAATATTCCAGAAATAATCCAGAGTTCAATCCATGGGGAAACCAGATAAGTCTTTTTCAGAAAGTGAAGAAAGTCTTGTACTTGCTGCTTGAATGTTAATGATGCTGGCGTCGTTTCAGGTTCACTCGGATCTTCTGAGAACGTATCAAAGTTAATGAAATAGCCAGAAGCAGTTCTGTCAATTGTTGAAATTGCATCAGGATTTGTAGAAATCGCTGGAACCAGTTGATCACTTGCTACATTGGTGTAGACAGGTGTATTTGGACGAACTGTTACTTGATTTTCAAGAGGGATGAGTTCCATTGCATTGTTGCTTAGTCCTTCATCTGTTACTGCTGAATTCTCGATGGTTATCAGTCTTTCAGTCTGAACCTCTTGGATAGTAGCAAGACGAGTGTGTCTGCTACTAGGTCGGAGTCCACGAGGCCTACTATTTAGTATTGGCCACATACTGTGGTTTGATGAGGTCGATGGACACAAATCTTTTCTCCTTTTTTCCAGCAAGGGGCGGCAGAAGTACTGTTCTTGTTCCTTGAACTGCTAGAACAGGTACTGGTTGTCTGTAAGAAGGTCCAAATTCCTTCTTGTCTGCAATCTTTTCTCTGACTAGATCCCCAACTTTTGGAATCCAGACAGGCCTTGCTGGGACCGCCGGTTTTTCCCCAGTGGTGGTTGGCTGCAGCAATACGTTGCTTTGTTTCGATCTTAGTTCATTGAGTTCCTGTAAAACAGCCAAACGATCTTTGATATCAAACGGTTTATTTTCCACCACTGTGCCTACGTGATCGAGGTCTGGTACCCACATTCTTGTCCCAAATAGGACCTCATATGGAGTGACCCCCCCTAGAGAACTTCTTGGCAAGTTGTTTAATGAGCGTTGGACCCCATAAAGATGTTTGAACCACCCATCACCCGAACCTAATACCCTAGCTGTTATAGACTGCTTTATGTCCCGGTTTTTCCTTTCCACAAACAAATTTCCCTCAGGATGGAATGGAGAGGAGTACCGCAATGCAACGCCCAGACTGGCCATGGCTTCTTTGTAAGCTCGAGAGCTAAACGCAGGGCCCTGGTCCGAATGTAGCGTGCCTATTGCGTATGTGCCGATAAAGACTCGCAAATCTTTTATAACAGTTCGAGCGTCAGCCGAGCGCTGAGGCCATATCCATAGGAACCTAGAGCATGAATCCACTGCAACCATGATATATTTATAGTTACTGTCCCTTTGCAAGGGTCCGCAGTGGTCCAGGTAAACACAAGCTAATGGTTTGTCTGACATTAACAGGGGTGTCTGCGCAGGACGTTTTACTGTTGAGACTTTCATCTGTTGGCAAATATCACATTCTAAAACATAGTTCTTGGTTTGTTTCCGAAAGCCAGGCCACCAATATCTTTGCTTGAGTAAAGATACTGTTGCAGAAACACCTGCATGGGCAGAAGCTATCCCTTCGTGTGCTGCTAGGATTAGTCCTAATCTACGTTCCATGTTTGGAATTACCCTATCCCCCACTCCAGGGATTCGAGCAAAAGGAACGTTGTTCGCATCAATTACATAAGAGTACTTGAGTGGAAACTTTTTTGGTAATGCTGCACCACTGCCTTTGCTTGTAGCATTGACAGCCAACATTATCTCACTGTCTATTTTTGTTTTTGAACGAGTGATCGCAGCTAAACAGCACCCTTTGCGGCTTCGTCAGCCAATGAATTCCCTGCAACGTGAACGCCATCACGTTGATGACTCAGTGTGTGGATCACGTGAGCCTTTGGTAGTTAGTTTTTCAACTGAACTACTTGTTCCCAAAGCGTTTTGTGCTTTATTGTGCCACCTTTCGCATCTTTGAACCCATTTTCAAGCCAGTTTTGTATATATTCATTATACGACTGAACACAGTAAAAGGAATCGCACACTATTAGTGTGGGGAATTCTCGATCTGTACTTTCAAGTGCCAGTTTGAATGCTTGTAGTTCAGCTCGCTGAGCTGTACAATCTCCTAGAGATTGAGTTTTTGTGACCATAGGTCTGAAGATGCCATCTCACATGTGACCTTTAACGATTGCACACGCTGCACTGTAAGCTTGCTTAACCCCTATTGCGGGCTGTGCGGATCCGTCAGTGTAAATTATGAATTTGTACTGATCGAGAGGCAGAATTTCAGTGGGCAGAGGACATTCTTGTTCATATTGCAGGAACGCTTGTGTTTTTAAATCAGGATCAAAAACATATTCAACATCTGTTGCAGCAAGAGATTTAACCCATTGTATCCATCTTGGATGTAATGCTTTAGCATTTGGAATGCTTGCTTTTGTTACCGCTTCTAAAGCTGGTACTGGGGTTATGACAATAATGAGTTTCCCTTGGGCTAGGGCTCTTTCTTTTGCTACAGCGGTTTGAACTGCTGTCAGAATTTTTTCAGTTGAAGTGAAACGCATTTCCGCTTGTGTATACAAATGAGATTTGTATGCGATTGGTATTTTTTCACCCTCATTAAATGTTAAGTAGGTGAATCCGCATTGACCCGAAATTATTCGGATCACCAGGTTGCGTTGACTTACGCGTGTTTGTAAGTGATTTGTTGCTAACATGTTAGCCTGGAGTGAACGCAAGATTTCTGTGTGTTCTTGTGTCCAATTTTTGATTGAAAAATCAGGTTTGATTAATGCGTAGAGAGGTTTAACCCTTTCTGCGTAATTTAGAATGTATGTTCTTCCAAAATTTAGGAAACCCAGGATGGATTGTAAGTTTTTTAGCGTTTTTGGAGGTTGGAACAGTGCACATTTCTCTAGAAAGTTAGCTGCCAAGCTCTTGCCTTCACTTGAAAGCTCATATCCTAGAAATAGGACATTGAGATGGGCAATTCTGGACTTTTTGAAGTTGAATTTGTAGCCTTCAGAGGCGAAGCCCAATATAATGGTATTCACCCTGTTCAAGTGTTTTAGCAGGTCATCGTCTGTCAGATAGATGTCATCGACATATGACAATGCCTCATTATCATAAATTTGTAGTAACTCCGTTACCCTCGCTGAGAATAACCCTGGGCTGTTCTTGAACCCTTGTGGGAGTCGACAAAATTGACGCTGGGTCCCCATTATTGAGAAAGCTGTTAAGCACCTGCTTTCAGGTGCTATGTTTTGACAAAAGAAACCATATGAGATGTCTAATGTGGTTTTATATTTTTTACGCACAATGTTATTCATTAATGCTGTACTGTGTGCATTTTGCACTGCAAATGTTTTAGAACAAGTGTTTAAGTGTCTGTAATCCAAAACTAGACGATAGGTGTTGTCTGGTTTGGAGACAGGAAACAAAGGATTGTTCATTGAAGAGGTGCATGTTTCAATCACCCCTTGGTATTTAAGTTGATCTAAGATCTCCCTGACCTGTTTTTTAGCTTCTTGCTTTATTGGGTGCTGCCTTTGTGCAGTAGGTTCATTTTTCAGATGTATTTTATGGTGAGGTGAATCCTCATCCCATCCTACATGATTTTTGTATAATGCTGGGGCCTGGGCAACTGCCCATTTCCTGGCATATGTATATTTTAGGTGAATTGGAATATGGTTGGAGAAGGCAGGCATAATAATGTCCTCGCCGTGTGGGCACTCCCTGACAAATTGTGGTGGCCAGTCTTTTTCTGCTAGAAGTATGTCATAGCCCTTTGAAAGTTTTTCCCAAAAGAGTGCTTTCACCTGTCTTGGTATGTCTCCCTCCATTCGGAGTGGTATTTCATATAACCTTTGTGGAGTACTAACCCTGGTGTCTACAGTCTCTACTGTAATGTACTCATTCAAGTCCGCTATCTTCAGAAGTTCCTTCAGGTTCTGGCGAGCTATTGTGACTTCTGCTGCAATGTCCAGCATTGTCTGAGCCCATTCTCCGTTCTTGAGTTGTGTTCTCAGTATTCTCGGCATGTCTGATCTTCAGACCTGCTACTTTCTTTTTGGAGAATTGAGGTTTTGTTTTATTTTTCGGAGCGTGTTTATCTTCCTTGGATTTCACGCGTTCTTCTCTATTTTCTTCTTTCCGAAGTCTGTGACGAGATCTGAAAGGTACGAGAGGAACGTGTATCAGTATCTTGATACCTGTCAGGTTTTCTCAAATTATCCCTATTCCTGAGGTTATACCTCCTTTCAGAGGGCTCCTTTTGAGGAGACTTACCTCGGGATTGAGAACGTTTCTTGCTTGAATTTTGTTTAGTAGTTTCCCACTTCTCTTTAGAAGATGTAGGAGTTTGTTTAATAGAGTCCTTCTCAGGACTTTCAGATAGTTTTGGCTTCACTGGTCTTCCACCCAAACTATCTCTGCCTAATTCAGCATATGATTGTTCTATTATTCTGGGTAGCTCAGTTTGATGTTCTGTAACATCGAATTCCCTTAATCGTTGGCGGATCGCCACTGCTGCTGCCTCTCCTTTAATATTAGATAATATTATTGTTGAGACCTGGTCGAAATTTTTAAGTAATTTCATACCTAAATTCAGAGCAGGCTCTGCCCCGTATTCGTTTTGAATTTGTTTCAGGACATCTGGTATTACCGCAATTGACGGAATGCCATGTGTTTTAGTATAGATGGCAGCAAAGACTGAGCCCCAAGTGGTGCAGGCTTCCAGTTGTGGTGTGATCCCCATTGGTAACCTGATTGTTAGGATTCTGTGTTTCTCATACGGGCTAGTATTTGGAAATACTGCTTCGATTTGAGTAATTTTTTGAGCTATCCAGAATGGAATTTGTTCACGTTTTGTGGGCATTTTTCCCATGACTGCGTATAGAGTCGGTGGTGTAATTTTTAGTGCAGTCCCCGGTTGAGGGGTCTGATTTGGAATGGTTAATGGTGGTTGGACTGTGAAAGTCATGACAGATTGGACCAATTGTCTGTAGATTTTTATTAACTCTGTGATTTGAGTAAGTAACTCCTCATCTGACATTATATCCAGTTCAGGATGAGGTGTGTAGCCGGCTAGAATCGGCCATGTTGCTCCTGGTCTACCTAGTGGACCGAGCCTGGTAATTTTTCTGTGATGTTTTAGGGCGCCTTTAAACCAGAGCTGATGCTCCTGGTATGTTAGTGGAATTTCTATATCCTCGAAAGGAATATATTCCTCTGGTGGATCATCTTCTTTGTAACAGTGAAACAGTTTTGTAACTGGTTTGGATTCAGGAAATATTACCCATGAATAGAATACCTCTGTCTGAAATGATTCGTGTGCTTCTATCACGAAAACTGCTCTACCTCCTCTTGGTGGTAGGCCATGTTTTATAAGTTTTAGAGTGATGGCTCTTCTTAAGTTTGGAGGGATGTCTATAACACCCTCCTCGGTTCCATCTAAACCTGTAATGTTAAAAGCTCTTAAAGCTGGGTGACCCGCAACTTCATCGTTGTCGGAGTCAGGCATTTTGTTTTTTGAAAAATGTAGAACAAGTTTCAAGGGGATCACTGACAGAATATCGAGGAGTAAAATATCGACCTGCCAAAATATCGAGGAAAAAATATAGAATGCCAAAATATAAAATCCCTATCTACAAACAGGTAAGTACAAAAATATCGAATCAAAAATATTGTTGTAAAAAATATAGTTAGTCAAAATATCCAATTTTTTAAATGTCTTAAAAGTAATGTAAAATTAATGAAATAATATATATAATTAACTAAAACATACTTAAAAATACTTAAATAACTTTAAAATTAATAAATAATTAATGTAAGAAAAAAAAAACATACATTTTTATTTTTTAATACATATATATATTAACGTAATATTAATAAAAAATATTCAATATTTTTAGCGTAGGATAGCGGGAGGGTAAAATTTACTATTACCACTCCAGTGAGTGCAACAGTAGGGAAAGCGTTGGATAGCGGGAGGGTAAAAATTACTATTCCCACTCCAGAGAGTGCAACAGTAGGGAAAGCGTTGGATAGCGTAGGGGTAAAAATTACTATTCCCACTCCAGAGAGTGCAACAGTAGGGAAAGCGTTGAATAGCGTAGGGGTAAAAATTACTATTCCCACTCCAGAGAGTGCAACAGTAGGGAAAGCGTTGGATAGCGGGAGGGTAAAAACTACTATTCCCACTCCAGAGAGTGCAACAGTGGGGAAAGCGTTGGATAGAGTAGGGGTAAAAATTACTATTCCCACTCCAGAGAGTGCAACAGTAGGGAAAGCGTTGGATAGCGTAGGGGTAAAAATTACTATTCCCACTCCAGAGAGTGCGACAGTAGGAAAAGCATTGGATAGCGTTGGGGTAAAAATTACTATTCCCACTACAGAGAGTGCAACAGTAGGGAAAGCGTTGGATAGCGTAGGGGTATAAATTACTATTCCCACTCCAGAGAGTGCAACAGTAGGGAAAGCGTTGGATAGCGTAGGGGTAAAAATTACTATTCCCACTCCAGAGAGTGCAACAGTAGGGAAAGCGTTGGATAGCGGGAGGGTAAAAATTACTATTCCCACTCCAGTGAGTGCAACAGTAGGGAAAGCGTTGGATGGCGTAGGGTAAAAATTACTATTCCCACTCCAGTGAGGGCAACATTAGGGAAAGTAATGATTTAATATTTTAATAGAAATAAATTAATTATCAATACCAATAAAAAATTAATTAAAATTAATTACCAATTACAAAATATTTAATAATTAATTCTAAATACCAAGAAATATTATTTATTAAAAATTAATTACCTATTAATAATTAATTAACAAACAATTAATTTTCAATACCAAAAATTAATAAATAATAAAAATACCAATTAATAATTAATTGACAGTAAATTAATTATCAATACACAAAAATATTTTCAATAATTAATTAATTACAATTAAATTACTTCCCACCATATTCCCCTATAAACCCACAACCCGCTACGAAGAATAAATTAATACAATTAACATAATTATCAATTAATCAATTAATAAAAATTAATTACCAATTAATAAAAATTAATTACCAATTAATAATTAATTAACAATAAATTAATTATCAAAGCCATAAATTTTTTTTTTTTACTTAATTACAATTATATTACTTCCCACCCCTTTCCCCTATAAACCCACAACCCGCCACAGAACTAAAACGCAAAATTAAATTAAAAATAATTAATAAATCCTAAAAATTACTATTTAATTTACTATAATTAAATTACTTCCCACCCTATTCCCCTATAAACCCAAAACCCGCTACGGAATTAAATTACGCAAAAATTAAATAACATAAAATTTATTAATTACATACACTTTTAACACATATACTAACATACAAAACACTTAAAAAAATTCGATATTATTAAAAATTTGATATTTTGACAGTCGATATTACTTACCTGCATTTCGATATTATGAACCACTATATTATGTCCATTCGATATTTTGTCCATTCTATATTTTGTACTCGATATTATGTCCATTCAATATTTTTTTTTCGATATTGTGTCTAGTTACCGTTTCAAGGAAACAAAGATAAGGTGCACAATATTTTGGAACACTGTATCCTTCAACGTTGAGCAAACCAAACAGCTAATATATAGGGTGCTTCCCTATGTAGCCGTGGCGGATACTTAACCCTGCCCACTCCAGACGTCTTTTGGAGTATATGGGTAGGGGTCTCTGAGAGAAAAAGCATGGCTGAGTTACTCAGTATCTAAGGTTAAATTACCGCCTTATCAAACCGTTGGGTGCCATGTAGTGTAGCTCCAATTTCCCTAATAGGCTCTGCGCATTGGAATAATATACCCTATAGGTTTGACATAGGACTAAGGTCAATATGTCCCTATCGAGTATATTAAACTTAATTACTTGTGCCAGCTAGCTCAGAGGCCACTAGAAACTCCTTGATAAACAAGAAGGGAGTAGTTTCTGGCAGCCGCAAAACATGACAACTTTGTTTCCCTTTTAGAATCAGAACGTGTCCCAGAGTCGTGGAAACAATAGATAACCGTTTCACTCAGCTCAATCGTGCATGCTTAGTTTTCCTCAAAGTTACACAGGAAGAATAGACGGGTGTATCAATAAAAGATTTATTGAACAGTCTTGTTTCTCGTGTAAGTAATATGTGCTGTTATGATCACAAGACAATATGCAAGATAAATAATGTACAGCGTAAACAGTAGAAATAAATAATACTGCGCTAGCATGATCTTTAGTAGATATTCATTTACATAAATAACATAGACTAAAAATGCGAGTACTCATACGATGCGTTTCTAAGCTAGTTCTACCCCAATGTACCTAACCTAACCTATGTGTAGGGAGAGGTATGAAGTAGGTGGAGTATCCCTTACTATGGTATACTAAGAGTATGTTACGCCCAGTATGCTTAGTATGCCAAGAGTCCCTCTAGGTTTCTAGTCAGCTCCATACCTTAGGAATGAGAGAGGTGGGAATCTCTTGCCAGACTCGAACTCCAACACCCCGCGAGGGAAGTCAGATCACTGGAAGCTGGACTCTCTGCGTGCAGGGATGACAGCGTCTTCTCAGTGCGTCAGGCCGGGAAACGGGCGCCTCTGAAGTCGAGGTCTCCTCTGATTTACAAGGGCTAGGGAAGGTATATTTATACCTGAGAGGTACCTCAGAATGTTAACATTGACGTGAATCGGACAGCGGAAGACATCATGAATGAACCCTCAAGGTATAACGGTTCATGCATAATAGATGAGTCCTTGAAGAAATCAATAGTCCTGTGCTAGGGAAACTCCCGAAGCCTAAGGGTCTGTTCTTCAAGAACTCGTTGTGGCGTTAGGGTAGACGGATGTCGGAGACCATGCCTGTATTTGGAGTGCACGGTTTAATGCCTAAATAAGGACTGGGATTTTATGCCTATATAAGGGCAGGGCGAATTGTGCCTATATAAGGACATGATACAGGAAAACCTATGTACGGACACCCTAAGAGGAATACAACAATAGTTCCCACCCTGTTTATCCACTGGACTTTCTTATGTGAACTTTCCCTCGTCAGTTGAGACCTAGCTATTTGACTGATGCCCGATGGAGCTACCTTGTTTAGCTAAAGGGGAGACAGGCTGTGGATTCCCTCCTCGGTCGTCACCTACCCAGTTGGTCTTTGGGCAGACTTCCCTTCATCTCTCCTGCCGTCTATTCCCCCATCCTCCCCCTCACACTTCCCTCCTCCCCCCTCCCCCTTCCCCCCTCCTCCCTACTTCTCTCACCTCTCTTTCCTCTTTCAATGTGTTGCTTATTTTTGACGTAATGTGTAATTGTTATAATTTTCTGTATCATTGTGTAACCTAATGTAAAGCGCTCTGATACCTACGGGCCTAGCCAGCGCTATATAAAACTCATTAAATAAATAAATAAATGTGTAACAGCAGTTCACCAGATCTGGTTCTGCGTATGCGTGGGATGTGTGGAAGTAGGAATCCAGTTGCGCAGAAGTGCCTGGTGGGTTTGTGGAAAGTGATGCGGTTGTTCATGTAGGCTGTACGTGTTGTGTGAGGCTTTAAAGGTGAGCATAAGGAGTTTGAACAGCTTGTTTGTGAGTGGGAAGCCAGTGGAGTTCTCTTAGGTACAGGGTGCTGTACGTGGGGCGTAGTAGGTTGAGTGTGACTCTGGCTTGTGAGCTCTGTATTGGCTGTAGTCGTCTGGTCAGTTACATGCTGATTCCGGTGTAGAGGATGTTCTCGTAGTCCAACTTGCTTGTGATGAGGACCTGGAGAATGGTTCTGTGGGTGGTGTTGGGAAGCCATTTGAAGATCTTCTTCACCATTGTGAGAGTGTAGAAGCAGGAGGTAGAGAAAGCATTGACTAGGGCTGTCATGGTGAGTTGATAGTCATTGAGCACATGAGAGTTTCTTGGCATGGGTTTTGGAGGTGGGAGTGGGGCTGAGCTCCTCCGGCCATCAGATGGCATCCCATGATGAGGGGTTTCTATCAAAGATCATGACTTTTGTATTGTCAGTGTTCATTAAGTTACAGATTTTAGTCATGAAAGCGGAGAACATGGTCCAGGTGTTAGGTGTTTTTTGTCCAGCTGTTGATGATATTGATCCTGTGGACGCAGATGCTTCTGGCAAGCGAAGTAATGAAGGTGTTAAAGAGGGTCGGCCTGAGAGATGAGCCTTGTGGTACTCAACAGGTTTCGGGTGTCCAAGCATAAGGAGGCTAGGATGACTGACTGGGTATGACCAGCCGGAAGAAGCATAGCCATTAAAGGCTGGGTTCTTTGGATGCTGATTTTGTGTAGTCGTTGGATGATGATGGAGTGGGATTTAGTGTCAAAAGCCACAGAGAGGTCCAGCACGATGAGGGCAGCAGGGTATTCTCTGTCCATGATCATGCATATGCCGTCTATTGCGGCGACAAGGGATGGTTCTGTGCTGTGGTTGGGTCTAAAATCTTATTGAGTGGGATCAAGGGGGTGGCTTTAGTTGGGCTGGTTGGCTAGGTGCTTGTTAGATCTGTCAGCCTTAGGGTGGTCTTCCCACCAAATCTTTGCATTCCTCATCCTCATTTTGCTGATCTCATTTTTGTTGGCCTTAGAACTCTGCACACCTTACCACTGCTAACCAGTGCTAAAGTGCATGCGCTCACTGCTTAAAACACGGCAACAATTCGCTTACACCCAAGTGGCATATTTAATTTACTTGCAACTCCCTAGTAAAGTGGCACTACATATGCCTAGGGCCTGTAAATGAAATGCTACTAGTGGGCTTGCAGCACTGCTTGTGCCACCCACTTAAGTAGCCCTTTAGCCATGTCTCAGACCTGCCATTGCAGCTTGTGCGTGCATTTTAAACTGCTATTTTGAGCTGGCAAAATCAACCTTTTGCCAGGCCCAAAGCTTCCTTTTTAATATATATATAAGTCACAACTTGGGTAGGCCCTGGACAGCCTAGAAGGCAGGGAAGGCAAACTGCCTGGGGACTTCAAAGGGAAACCTTTAGAAGCTTCTTCTCCCACTTTAAAGGCCCAACTGATTATAAATACTGAACCTCAAACACTATCTATTCAACACACGTCTGAGCCTGTGGATACTATGCCGTGAAGAACGACTGCTATGCTGCTGAAGGACTACCACTCTGCTGGACCTCTGCCCTGCTGGACTACTACCTTGCTGGACTGCTGCCTTGCTGTGCTAACCTGCTGCCTGCTACCCCCTTGCCTGGGTGGGGAGGACTGGACCTGCATCCATTGAACCCAGAAGCTCAGAGTGACTCCAAGGGCTAGTCGGCTGGCCTCTTGATCTGAAGCCTCAGGGATACAACACACTTCCAACAACCTTGTACCTGCACCTGGACTCTGCTAACTGTGGGCCTGATTCATAAAGGTAAAATTAGACCAAAAGTCTAACTTAACTATTTTTCAGTATTGACAAAGGTAAATTATAGACCAAGGGCTCGATTCACAAAGGTAAAATGAGACGAAAGTCTAACTTTACGACTTTCGGTATTCACAAAGGGCATTTACTACTTGTAAATGCCCTTTGTGAATATCAAAAGTTGAACTTTACGACTTTCGTCTCATTTTACCTGTGTGAATTGGGCCCCAAAAGTCTAACTTTACTACTTTTTGGTATTCACAAAGCTAAGTTACTACTAGTAAAGTTAGACTTTTGGTCTAACCTTACCTTTATGAATACCAAAAACTAGCAAAACTAGGCTTTTGGTCTAACTTTACCTTTCTGAATTTAGAAAAGTAGTAAGTTTAGACCTCTGGTCTAACTTTACCGTTGAAAATACCAAAAAGTAGTAAAGTTAGACTTTTGATGTAAGTTAGACTTTCGGTCTAACTTTACCTTTGTGAATTGGATCCAATGAGTCTACCTTGCCAACTGGTGCCACCCCGGTCCTGAACCCTTGGAAGTGGGCTTAAGGTGTTCTGCCAGCCTCTGTGGATCCTGTGGAACCAACATGAGGAGTTTGAAGGAGATTCTCCTGGCTCCCTGTCGACAGGAGAATCTCCTTCAAACTCCTCATCCACGCACACAAGGCACTCCACAAGACTGGCCCAGCCTACCTCAACAGACGACTCCTCTTCTACGTCCCCAACCGCCAACTCCGCTCCGCCGACCTCTCCCTCGCCACCGTCCCTCGCATTCGAAGAACCACCACCGGCGGCAGATCCTTCTCCCACCTCGCCGCCAAGACCTGGAACACCCTTCCACTAAGCCTACGACAGACCCAAGACCTGCTGACCTTCAGGAGGCTACTCAAGACCTGGTTGTTCGACCAGTAGCAGCACCCCCCCCCTTTTTTTCGCCAGCGCCTTGAGACCCTCGAGGGTAAGCAGTGCGCTTTACAAATTCTGTGATTGATTGATTGATTGAACATATCCCCTCTGCTGCACAGCGCAACCCTGAGCAGAACTACTGCACTGCAGCTGCTGTGTGGATCAGAACTGTCGCAAACACCTGCATCGTGGCGCAGCCAATCTCTGCTTCAGAAACACCGCTGCGTGATGCATTCTCAGCTCCGGCCCTTGAATCCCTTGTCGACAGCAGCATCCATGACAATATCAGACTCTGCATCACAGCCTTGCAGTGCCTTGGAATGGATGCATCGCTCCGACTGTGCAACGCATCCTCGATGCCGGACTTCGTATAGCAAGACCTCATTGATGGGGTCCTTGACGGTGCTGCAGGACCTTGCACTTCTGCCTCGTCACATCTCAGAACCGAAGCATCGCTTCGCTGTGTGATGCATCTTCAAGGCAGATCCTTGTAACACTCCGCAAACCAGGATTTAAGGCACTCTGTTCAGCGGGCCTAACTGGCTCCCTGTAGCCGGCCCACACTCCATCGAGGTCTGCCTGAACATGTGACTTTGTCTGAGTCCGGCACGACCAGATATCTATAGTTCACACTTTCCATCTTTTGACACTATTTTTTACTAACATCTTTAAATTGAATATCTCTGGTTCTACTAATTGTATTTTTGTCTTGCTTTATTTATTAAAAATTACTCTATTTTTCTAAGCTGGTGTGGTATTCTTTTCTGGTGGGTTTTCACTGTGTTTACTGTTTGAAATGTTGAACAAATACTTTACACATTGACTCTGACCTAAGCCTGACTGCTCTGTGTCAAGCTACCTGAGGGTTGAACACAGGTTTATTTAGGGATAGCTTGTGACTTCACCCTGAGAAGAATTGTGGTTTCTGCTTGAGAAGGATTTCACCTTCTCAACCAATATTCTAATTTATTACAGTGCTTGATCAGCTTCTCCAGAACTTTGGCTGGGAAGGGTAGCAGGGAGATGGTTCTATAATTGGCTAGGGTTGTCAGGTCTGCAAAGGGCTTTTTGAGGAGGGGAGTGCAGTGGTGTGCTTCCAGGCATTCGGGTAGGTGGCTATTGTGATGAAGGCGTTCATGATTGGGCTGAGCGCTCGACTGATGGGTTGCAGTCCTTTTAAGAAGGCATGGTGGGGGCAAGGGTCCAATGGGGCCCCCAAGTGGATGGATTGTATGGCTGTGGCGGTTTCTTGGTTTCTTTTATGGTGATGGCAGTCAGTGTAATTCCTTAGGTGTGGTCAAGCTGGGGAGGCACGTGGTGAGGTCAGCAGGGTCCAATTGGGGGTCGAAATTGTCATGGATGTTGGTTACCTTGTTACAGAAGAACTGGGACAGCTTGGTGCAGAGGTCTTGCAAGGGGGTGATGGTGGCAAAGTTGGCCGCTGGTGCAGTGAAACCTTTCACAATGGCAAAGAATTCTTCGGTGTTGTCAGTTCTGACATGCAGGAAAGCGTGGTACTGGTTGAGGGGGGTAAAACCCTACTCAAGCAGCAACCACAATTCTTGTCTGGGTGAAACATAAGCAAACCCCAAATTAACCTGTGCTTAACCATATGGTAGCTTGGCCCAAAAACAGTCAGGCTTAACTTAGAGGCAATGTGTAAAGTATTTATGCAGCACTTCAAACAGTAATAAAATGAAAACACAACACAAGAAAAATTAGACAGCAATTTCAAAAAATAGAGCAAGATCTAATACATTATTTGACCTCAAAATGACAAAAATCCAATCAGGAAAGTTGGAGATATGCAGTTTTAAAGATTCAGGGAAAACCAGTGCTTAGAAGCACAAATCGCTAACTGTGGTTATCTGGTCACGCCGAACAGGGACGAAGTCACAAGTTCAAGCCAACTGCGATGGAGTGCATGCTGGATACAGAGACTAAGTTAGGCCCACTGAACTAAGTACCTTAAATCCTGTGGAGCAATGTAAGGTTCCACACTGAGGATGTGTCGCTCAGCGTCGGTTCTGAGGAGCTATGGTGCTGCGATGCGAGATCCTGCTTCAAGGATGAGTCATACAGTGGCTGTTCCAAGGGGCTGCAATGTGAGGTCTTGCATCAAGGATGAGTCATGTAGTGGCGGTTCTGAGGAGCTGCAGGGCTGAAATGTGAGGTCTTGCATCCAGATGCGTCACGCGGCAGAGGTTCCAAGGGGCTGCAGGGCTGTGATGCAAACTCATGTGCCAAAATGTGCCATGCAGCAGTATTCTGATGAGACAATTGGGGGTAAGCCAATTTCGCCATGTTATAAGAGGAGAGCACAAGCACCTTAGCACTGGTTAGCACTGGCAAAGTGCTCAGAGTCCTAATGCAAACAAAAACAAATTCAGCAGAAAAAGGAGGAGTAAGGCAAGACGTTTGGGGGAAGACCATCCTAAGGCTGACAAGTCGAACATGGCATAAATGTGGTCTGCGAGCAAGGAGCATTTTGTGGCTTTGGTAAGCTGGTGATAGCATCTGAGGGCGGATTTTCAGGTGTCCGTGTTGTCCTGGCTCATTCCCCATGTAGGAAATTGGGTTATTTGCTGAGAGGGGTGTAAACCCTTCTCAAGCAACAACCACAATCCTTTTCAATGTGACCCTAAAGAGTTACTAAATTAACCTGTTCTTAACCCTCTGGTAGCTTGACACAAAAGCAGTCATGCTTAACTTAGAGGCACTGTGTTAAATATTTATGCAGCACACAAACAACAATAAAGTGAACAATTAGCACAATAAAACTCCCACAACAACTTAGAAAAATAGAGTGAAATGTAATAATTAAAATCACACCAAAACAAATTAAACCCAATCAATACAACTAAATATTTTTAAGTGAAAAATAGCATCTAAAAGATCAAAGCTCCAACCGTGGGTATCTGGCAGTGCAAGACCACGGCAATCTCAAAAGTTAAGGCAGATCGCGATTGAGTGCAGTTCGGCTGCATAAGGTAGATTGGGCCCTGTCTTGGCTTACCTTCAGACTTAGAAGAAATGTTGAAGAAAAGTTTCTGAGAAGGTAAAGTTCAGCGGGGCACGACAACCGGCAGTGTCTGAGGAAGATGCGTCGTTGCCAGGGAGCCACTGGATGGAGTCGTGGTGAAGATTTCTCTGTTCGGACTTTGTTACTTTTTTGGAAGTCAAAAACCTCCAGCAGAATGAAGGTGCAGGCTCTAGCCAATGAGGGCTCCATGAGGTCGGACACCTTCTGTGAAAGGTCCTGCTGCCCAGGATTTGCTGCTGTGGAGTAGAACTATAGCAAACAAATGATGGACGGAATGCTGACAATGCAAACATTCTCCCCAGTCAAAACATCTGGGTTAAATCCATCGTTCTTTTGCCCACTACGCCACCCCAGTTTGGACCCAGCCATATGCAAATCAGTCTTGACCCTGTGCCCCATGGGAACAGTCGAGACCGAACTGCCAGGCCAGGTCCTCCCTGGACCGGAAACAAGCATCCTGGGACCGGTTTCAGGGTATGTCACCCTTCTTCAGCCAGGCTAGCTTGAATCCAGTGGCACAGTGAGCAAGGGACCCAGGTCTGGGCATACCCATCCCACTTAGGGCGAAAAGTGTTACAGCAAACAAATGATGGATGGAATGCTGACAATGCAAACATTCTCCCCCAGTCAAAAGATCTGGGTTAAATCCATCGTTCTTTTGCCCACTACGCCACCCCAGTTTGGACCCAGCCATATGCAAATCAGTCTTGACCCTGTGCCCTATGGGAACAGTCCAGACCGAACTGCCAGGCCAGGTCCTCCCTGGACCGGAAACAAGCATCCTGGGACCGGTTTCAGAGTATGTCACCCTTCTTCAGCCAGGCTAGCTTGAATCCAGTGGCACAGTGAGCAAGGGACCCACGTCTGGGCATACCCATCCCACTTAGGGCGAAAAGTGTTACAGCAAACAAATGATGGATGGAATGCTGACAATGCAAACATTCTCCCCCAGTCAAAAGATCTGGGTTAAATCCATCGTTCTTTTGCCCACTACGCCACCCCAGTTTGGACCCAGCCATATGCAAATCAGTCTTGACCCAGTGCCCCATGGGAACAGTCCAGACCGAACTGCCAGGCCAGGTCCTCCCTGGACCGGAAACAAGCATCCTGGGACCGGTTTCAGGGTATGTCACCCTTCTTCAGCCAGGCTAGCTTGAATCAGAAGGAGCCATACCGAGTGCAGTAACCAAGGACTTGAGGCAGTTTAAGACTGTGAAGAGCAAAAGCAAAGACTACTTGCAATATGTTTTAACACAAAAGGACACTTATAAATCTGTGATATATTGTTGTGTATGTGTGTGTGAAATTACCAATAATACCTGTGTTGTATGAGTGGACTAACATTAATGAACATTTAAGGAAAGGGGCAATTGGGGGCATGGTTGTGTGACATTTGTAGCATATTGATGTTATGCGCTCTAGGACCCTTGTGGTTCTGGGCAGGCTCAAGAGAGGAAACACATGATATGCAGGGAGGTGTTGAGAGTGTTGTTAATGTTGAGTATGAGATACTGGGCAATGTGTGAGCTTATGCTGAGGAATAAAGAAGTATTTGACTGCAGCCCCAATGAAAACAAAGCTGCAATCCCTGAGAGTTGGAAACGGTACGGCAAACTGCTCGTGCGAGCTACGTGAGCCTCAAATCGATGCAAACCAGTCTGCGACTGGTACATGTGGAGTCAAAGCCCTGCTCTAGCCAATACATGGCCAAAGAAGAAAGTGAAGGCCCTATAGAGGAGCACATTCAAAATGCCTGGCTACACCACTAGTGAAGCGGTCGAAGGTATGACTGTGCTACACCCCTAAAACAGAGCAATTATTCTAACAAAGCAGAAAGACAAAGCAACAACAACCAGGTACAAGAAGCAGAAAATTTACTCAACATCAAAGACAAGTGAAGAATTTTATGACCTTAGATCCAGCATGGTGACCCAAGTTCAAGCACAAGTGTTGTGTTTGCATAAGTTGCAGAGGCCAGCGGGTACAGCGAAAGCTGTCTGAACAGCATGTGCTCTCAATGGCAGAAAAAGAGAGCACAAAATACAATGCAGCCATGTTCCTAAAACCACCACCACCCTTTGACACTTCTAAGATGCAGAACATTGGTGCCAGGTGTGCTGCGTGGATCGAAACATTCGATGACTTCATCAATACACTAGAAGAAGAAGATGAAAAGAAGATCATAAAATACTTTAAAAACCTTGTAGGAGATGGAGTGAAAGAAGTGCTAAAGAAAGTTTCACAGACTGATGCAAAATCATACCAGAAGGTAAAAGAAGCATTGGAGGCCAAGTTCAACCCAATGCCGAATGTCGACTATGAAAGGTATATTTTCAACCAAGATCGACAACAGGTTGCTGAAACAAGGGACAAATTTGTTGAAAGGCTTGATACCCTCATTAAAACTTGCAAATTCTGTGATTTCACCGATGAAGAAGCCATGTGCATCAGAGTCATTGATGGCTGCCTTTCATATTTGCTTAGAAGGCACATGTTGAGAGAAACCAACAGCTTGGAGAAAATGCTAATGGCTGCGAAAACAGAAGAGCAAGCAGACCAATAAACTGCTAAAAGGGACGCAGGAACAGCAACAATGAATCAGCCTTGGCTGTGAAAAGCAAGCACAGGCAAAAACAAGATGCAGGTAAGTCGACATCTTCAAAGAAATCAAAGCTATGCTTCCGATGTGGATTTTTGTTTCCCCATGAAGGTGAATGTCTAGCCATCAGGCTGGTCTGCAAAGTTTGGGGAAGAACAAATCATTTCATAACTGTGTGCCGAGCTAAATAAAACTCTAATGCATCACGATGAAAAGAAAAGATGGATGCAAGAACGTGTCAGAATCACTCTCACCAACTCCCACAAAACCAAAAATCAACATCAGCTACAATAAGTAGAAACCAGGCATGATCAATGATTGTCAAGCTCATCGTACGAAGGCTCTTTGATGTCACTGTTGAGTGTCAGCTAAGAAGATGGGAGTGTGCTAAAGATATCTACCAAAGAACTGCATGTACATGTGGGGTTAGTGGCCTGTAAAGTAAATCACAGCTCAAAGACAGCTTATCAAATAAAGCGTCATTCGGACACTGTCCCAAAATCACATTAAAAGTGAATGATCACCCGATAACTTTTATCATAGACAGTGGTGCGTTGATAAATATCATGCCAGTGGACAAATCTAACAACCTATCCCCTTGGCAAGGCCTTATTCTATCAGGTACGAAGGCATATTGTTATGAACCCCAATGTACCCCATTATAGGCCTAGGTTGTTGCACAACCCTTTACCTACATTTGTCCTACTATTGTTCTACATAACGGCTCTGACGCTGACCTTTTACCTAGTTAGGTGCTGAATAAATGTTGTGTGGTTTTCTCCGAAATCTAGCCTCATTTATTATGCATGAGGAGTCTCAGTATCACAGCAGGATTACCATCTTACTCATAATAACTATGTATAAGGGTCACCAATATCGTCATCCTTGGCCGACATGCCCATAGTACACATCTAGGTAGAAACCCTGAGGGTACCTTTTGGGTATATAAGCAGCACATCTTCGGTGGGAAAACCAGAGGAGAAAGACTTCCATGCTGACACGCTGACGCAAGATGCTGAGGTCCCTGCACACAGACACTCCAGCATGCAGTGGTCTGGCATCCCTTGCAGGGTGTCCATCTCACGACCAAGACGGGGTCCTTCGCTTTCCCACATCAGGCAATGGTGTTGGCTCTATCCTAAGGGGATTCTTGGCTATACACATACATACATGCTAGGTATACTTAGGTACATCTAGTTAGGGTTTGCATCGTAGGAGTACGCATTTAATGGTTATGTAACTATATGCCCGCATATATTCATTGTTTTAGCACTATGGTAGAATTCTACCTTTTCTTTACTCTGTTGGTGCTCATAACCGTATACATATGTCTATGTCTAATGGTTGTTGCAGCACACGTATTTTATACTAGAATGAATACTTATTGAAAACGTCCCCACTGTTTATTCTGTATATCTCTCTGAGACCAAGTGAGCACGAGTGACTGAGCAAAAAGTACTGTACTGTTTCCATGATCCCTGAGGGGACAGGGTTGTAATGTTCGACAGTTGCCAGAAGCTATTCGCTCCTTGGTAAGAGTGGCTCATAGTGGCACTATGAGCTAGTTGGTCTAACAGACTAACATATCCTTTGGGGATGTCTGGAAGCAGTCTGAACACCAATCCCTTAGTTTATGTTGTCTAAACGTGGAGATCCGATACAGATTTATAGGAACTACACGACATGGCGCCGCCAACATTGGTTTGGTTCTCATTTAATGGTCAAGTCTGAGCAGTTCAGTCGTGCTCTCTCAGGGACACCTACTCACATTTACCCAGAGACGTCTGGAGTGAGGAGAGAAAATCTGCCGCAGCTGAGTAGGTATACCCTATGTATTGGCTGTAGGTATATTCAAGCTTGAAGGATTATAGTTCCCTACATTGTGCATCAAACCTTATCTCTGTCCCATATTAAAAAACTTTCCTTGAAAAATGTCTGTGCAAGATGACGCTGCAGCCGCATTAAATGCGAATGCAGCAGAGGAAGGAGAGCAGGAAGGTGCCATAAACATTTCAGAAAATGTTAGAAGTGCACTGTTTTAAAAATTAGCAGATTTTGGAGTCGCAGCATTAGGTGGGACTGTTACCTTCGTAGTTGAGGCACACAAAGCATACAGAACGGATGTGTTCTATTCGTGGATTAAATTCCCATCTGCAGATTCATGCACACATACATTTCATTCTTATACTCCGGATGAAATACCAGAAGAATACAATGCATACGAGGACATAGAGGTCCCGTTAACGTGCCGGGAACATGTAAACTGGTTTAAAGGTGCCCTCCTACACACCACAGAAAAAGTGAGACTCATTACGCTCAGCAGAGACAGAGCGACTTGGCCGATTCTAGCTACTTACACGCCACATCCTGAAATTGACAGATTGCCAATAGCAGACTTATGTCCACTTTACAAAGAAATAATAAAACTTTACAGAAATCTGACACAGTTCATTATGAGAACGCTCACACTTCAGCCCACAAGGGTTACCCCAACAGGTCAACTACAAGGGACCGCAACTAAAATTACCCCACAAACACTGAACGCAGGTATGGGAAGAATGCCCACTAAACGTGAGCAAATGCCATTCTGGATAGCACAGAAAATAGCACAGTCAGAGGCAGTGTTTCCACACACAGACCCACAAGAAAAACAGAATGCTGACAATCCGCTTGCCAATGGGGATATCTCCCCCGATAGAGGATTGTACCACTTGGGGTACAGTCTTTGCTGCCATCTACACCAGGACTCATGGCACCCCTTCAATAGTGGTCATACCAGAAGTATTAAGACAAATACAGAATGAGTATGGAGCAGAATCTGCTCTAAATTTAGGGATGAAATTAATAGGTAATTTTTCCCAGGTATCTACAATTATGTTATCTAACATAAAAGGGGAGGCAGCAGCGGTAGCTATACGCCAAAGCTTAAGGGGATGCACTCCTGCACAACAGGAGCGGAATTTACCCAAAATTATTGGAGATACATACGCTGAATTAGGTAGAGATAATTTGGGAGCTAGACCTAAGAAACCACAAGTAATGCGTAATCCTGAAAAGGATAACGCTGAGCAAGCACCAGATTCTTCTAAAAAGAAATGGTATAATAAACAGCAGAAAAATAAGCAGAATGCATCACAATCACGGGGTGAGTCTCCTCAACAGGAGCCCTCCGACAGGAGGTATAACCTTAGAAACTGTAATAACATTAAAAAACCTGACGGGTATCAGGATACTTATACACGCTCCTCTCGTTCCTTTCAGGGTTCACCGAGAAACTCCGAGAGGGAAGGACAGTCAGAACACTGATCAGAAGAGTGAGCAAAGCAAAAAGACACACATTGCACTTCAGACTATAATATCAAAAAAGAAGATAAACCAAAATCAAAACCTCAATTTAAAAAGAAGAAAGTAGCTGGCCTTAAAATAAGAAATTCCCAGGCTACTGAGGACTCAACTTCTGAACAGGCAATGGGCTCTGACGATGCTAGACAGCTCAGCTGAAGTAACAATAGCTCACCAGAACCTGATGGAATTTATGGTGACAGTGGCGTTGAATGGACTTATCACAGTGGAGACACCTGATAGTAGGTTATGTGTCCCACACAAGTTATACAAAATAACACTCCATATGGAGGGGAACATACCCAGGAAAGTTAAAAGTCTCTTTTGGGAAAACCTGTCCTTTGGATACGACATCCTTTTAGCAGAAAAAGATTGGCCACCTGAGTTTGTTATGGACTGCCCAAAGGGAGAAACTGTAATTTTACCGGCCTTCTCCAACCTCGTTCCAGAATCTCTAAAACACTCATACGCGCAGGAGTTGGTGGTAGCACTAGCTCCTGCATTATACCACAATGATGTAGGGTGGGATGCTGAGTCACCTCACCATGTAATCCCAGTAAAAAAGACTCCAACTCCACAGAGACAGTACCCAATAAAACATAACGTGAAAAAACAGGTCAGAGAAATCTTAGATCAACTTGAATACCAAGGTGTAATAGAGAATTGCACCTCTTCCATGAATAATCCACTGTTTCCTGTTATGAAACCCGATAATTCATATAGTCTAGTTTTAGTCTACAGGCATTTGAATACTTGCACAAAAACATTTGGAGTACAATATGCACACAGTGCTGCACTAATGAATAACATTGTGCGTAAGAAGTATAAAACTACACTTGATATCTCAAATGGATGCTTTTGCCAAAATATAGCGCCTGAAAGCAAATATTTGACAGCATTTTTGGCCCTAGACTCTCAAGGCCAATTCTGTAGACTGCCTCAAGGTTATAAGAATAGGCCCGGGTTGTTCTCAGCAAGAGTTTCGGAGTTACTTCAAAATTTTGATGAGGAGGCATTGTCCTATGTAGATGATATATACCTGACGGACTATGAATTATTAGATCATTTGAACAGAGTGAATAACATAATTCTGGGATTTGCCTCTGAGGGCTACAAATGTAACTTTAAAAAATCAAAAATTGCCCACCTCAATGTCCTATTTTTGGGATATGAGCTCTCAAGTGAAGGGAAAAGCCTAGCAGCTAATTTTTTGGATAAATGTGCGCAGCTCCAACCTCCAAAGACTCTGAAAAACTTACAGTCCATTTTAGGATTCTTAAATTTTGGCAGAACATACATTTTGGATTAAGCAGAAAAAGTGAAACCTTTTTATGACTTAATTAGACCTGATTTTTCAGTCCGACTTTGGACACAGGAACACACAGGAATTCTTTGTTTCCTCCAAGCTGACATGATAGCTTCCAAACACCTACACTCACGTGTAAACACAATGAATTTGGTGATCCGTGTAATCACGGGCCAATCTGGGTACACTTATCTCACCTTCAATGAAGGCGAAACTGCACCCATTGCATACAAATCTAATTCGTACACAAACGCGTAAATGCATTTTGCATCAACTGAAAAAATACTGAAAACAATACAGACTGCTGTAGTGAGAGAAAGGGCACTAGCTCAGGGGAAACGAATAATTGTCGTAACTCCAGTACCAACCTTAGAGGCTGTTACAAAAGCAAGTGTTCCAAATGCAAAAGCACTGCATCCAAGATGAATACAATGGGCTAATTCTCTCACTGAAACAGACGTAGACTACAAGTTTGACTCTACATTAAAAACACAAGCATTCCTGCAGTACGAACAAGAATATCCTCTCCAGAATGAAATAATGCCTCTAGATCAGTATGAATATCTAATTTACACTGACGGATCTGCTCAGCCTGCCGTAGGAAGTAAAGAGCAATACAGCGTTGCGTTTGTGATTGTAGAAGGACGTATGCGGGACGGCAAGTTCTGTCCTAGCAATACACAGATGCAGTCTCTAGGAGATTGCACGGCACAACTGGCACAACTAAAAGCCCTGATACTGGCACTAAAAAACATGGATCGAGAATTCCCCACACTAATTGTGTGCGATTCATTTTATTGTGTCCAGTCATACAATAAATATCTTCACTACTGACGCCAAAATGGATTTAGAGATTCAAAATGTGCACAATAAAGCATAAATTGCACTGGGAACAAGTGGCAGAGCTGAAAAAGGGCGTGCTAGAGCTCACGTGATTCAAACGCTGATCATCAACGTGTTGGCGCGCATGTTGAAGGGAATTTATTGGCTGATGAAGCCGCCAAGGCGACAGTGCGAACTGCTGCCATTGCTGCAATCACTCGTTCTAGCACAAGAGTAGACGTAGAGATAATGGTAGCTGTCATCACTTCTCATAAAAACAGCACAGCCTTGCCAAAAGGTTTTCCACTCAATTACTCCTACAAGTTAGATGCACAAAATATACCGTTTGCTCAAATTCCAGAAGTGGTGGATACAGTAATACCAAACATGGATCGCAGATTAGGTTTAATAATAGCTGTACACAAGGGTCTGGGCTCAGCACACGCAGGTATCACTGCAACAGTTTCTTTGCTGAAACAACATTATTGGTGGCCAGGCCTTACAAAGCAGACAAAGGGCTTTGTCCTTAAGTGCAACATCTGTCAGCTGATAAAGGGTCCCACCGTACCACGTCCACCACAGACACCGTTACTGATATCAGACAGACCTCTCGCATGTGTCTATTTGGACCACTGCGGCCCCTTACAATCTGACGAGGCCTACAAGTACATCTTGGTGGCAGTGGATTCATGCTCTAGATTCCTATGGATTTGGCCTCAGTGCTCGGCTGACGCCCGAACTGTTATAAAGGATTTGCAAGTCTTCATAGGGACATACGGAATTGGTACATTACAATCTGACCGTGGCCCTGCGTTTAGCTCTCGGGCTTACAAAGAAGCTATGGGAAGTTTGAGTGTAGCATTGCGGTCCTCCTCTTCATATCATCCCAAGGGAAATTTGATTTTGGAAAGGAAAAACCAGGACTTAAAGCAATCTTTAACAGCAAGGGTATTAGGCTCGGGTGGCAGTTGGGTCAATCACCTATATGGGGTCCAGAGGGCGCTTACTAACATGCCAAGAAGCTCCCTGGGAGGCCGTACTCCTTACGAGGTCCTGTTTAGGCTGAGAATGTGGGTACCTGACCTCAATGGTGGCAGTACATTGGCGGATGAAAAAGCATTTGACATCAATGATCGTTTGGCTGTTTTAAAGGAACTCAATGAATTTCGGGCACTACAAAGCAACGTCCAAGTAAAACGCACTGCCACTGGGTAAGTGAAAGCAGTTCCGCAAGACCTGCCTGGGTCCCGAAGATCAGGGACCTGGTCAGAGAAAATATTGTGGACAAAAAAGAATTTTGACGATCTTACAGAACGTCTGTTCCTGTCCTGGTTGTGGAAGGAACAAGAACAGTACTTCTTCTGCCTCTTGCCGGCAAAAAAGAAAAGAGATTTGTCTCTATTGATCTGATCAACCCACACTATGTGGCCGATACTGAATAGCAGGCCACGTGGGCTCCTGGTAGCCGCCGATCCCCTTTCGCTACCATATAGGAAGTTCAGACAGAAAGACTAGTGACGTTTGAAGATTCTACTCTGCAAAGTAATGGAGTTGCCAACAATGGAAGAGAACTTGTGTCCATTGAAACTGAACAACAACAAAATTCAAATGAAACACAGATCTCAATTCCGCCTAATACCGACATCTATGTGAATATGTCTGACAAAGAGTCATCTGCCAGTTCAACAAAGCCTGCTGAGCTACCAAAGATAGATCAAACAGCGTCTGGCTACTTCATTGATTTTGATACCTTCTCACTGGGTCCGAGTGAACCTGAGTCACTGCCAGCTACTGTTTCCTGCAAAAAAAAAATGATATAATATCTACCTTAGGCTGAAAAAGACTTACTTTGTATCTCCCTGGCTTCAGCTTTGGATAGCAATTGGTCTACTCTTCCTAGTCCTTTGGATAGGTGTAGTGACTGTCTTTTTCTTGCTACTGAAGGAACATTATCTCCCAAAAAGCTGTGCAGTACAACATGTGAACTTGGTCCTGAAACCACATACATCATCTGCTTGTGAATGAAGAGACCTGTCCTTTGTGAATATTACAGCAGTTCCGATTCCTGAAGGAGTAGTTTGGGATAGTGTTTCATATGATGTATTTGGTCCCACTGAACGTTTGACAATACCACATGTATTTAAAATTTCTTTGAATGATATCATCACCTCCAGTACATTCTCTGATGATTGGGACTTTGAAACAGTGAATAGTATGCTGTCTGATTTAGATTTTCTAAAATGAATTGTGTGATGATACATCTGATTTTGACACCATGTATTGCTACCAACATTATGGTCATCATTTTTTGCATAAAGCCCGTATCCCACGTAACGTGTTTACTTACCATCAATGAGAACATTGCTCGACACCACCAAAAGGGAGTTCAGAAGCGTTTGCACACAAGTTTGCTTATTTGTTTGGATTTAACACTTTAGACCCGACCTCATATTATTACAAGGTTGCACCTACACCTGCAAAGAGAAATATGCTTACTAACACGAAACAGATATACTCTGCTTCCTTTATTTCCCAGCTGTCTTTAAAAGGGTTCGACTTTTGGAGGGACATTATAGACACAAAATCTGTCTGGGGGACTCAAGATTGGCAAGTTCAGGGGACTGAGGCATTATTTAGAGCATGTCTCATACCACAACAGATTATCTTCCTGAACGATACAGTGCAACAGACTTCATGTCTTGGATAGCCAAGATCAAGGATTTAAACACACCTTGGATCCACTTGCTTTTACACCTTGAGGGATGGCAAATTTATGCACAGCATAGTGAGGATAAGCTGGATGACATTATACATGATGGTTCATACAATTCATCAGACCCCAATTGGAAGAGATGGTTGGTTTGGCCTATATAAATAACCAATTAATCCAATCTGTTTGAGAAAGAGCAGAGGTGGGTTTACAGACTGAAATCACATGAGACATGGCTGAATGAGAATATACCATGGGGCCAATTCGTATAAACAAAACCCTCTTATTGAGCACCATGAGTAATAGGTCTACGTCAGGATGGGTGGTCCTCATTTTAACCTAAAATCTTGTGCATGTCCTGTTCTAGCAACCAACCTTGTGTGCGATCCCCAGGCACCTGGACATCTTCAGATACCCGTTTCTTTCCAGCCCCGACCAGTCGAGCACTTATGACATGTGGGTATTCACCCGCATATGTGTGCAGCATAACCAACCTTTACTTCGTAAGAGGCGGTTATTTCACTTTTCACCTTTCAACTCCACTCTCATCGATTGGGTAGATAATAATTACCCCTAATAATGCGCATGTCTCAAATACATCATTATAATAAAATAACTTTCTTGCACAGATGCACAATAAGCATAATCACCATAGTGACTGGAACACAATTGTTTCAATAAAACTTTCTTGTTCCCCACTTGCAAACACGCATGAGAGATGGCTCCCAAACCGGAAGTGAGGACAGACACCACGTTCAGCGGTCTAGTCGCTCACTCTCACGAGGGCACTTCGAGACACACATGATTAAATAGGAAACCCGCTTGCGGCTCCAGTAACGTCGGAGCCTCGAGTGAGTACAGTCAGGTTTACCGAGAGGGAGTAGCCTTGATGAAGTAAGTAAATGCGCATTGCCCTGAATTCCGACAGCGTTTGCTCATTTTGGCGGCAATTCTTATAATATATTCTGACTCCTGAGTTTTCTCATCCTTTGGCAATAACTTTTAGGGCGTGACTACAGGTGTCCTTTCCAACTCCTCGAAGGACTCAGGGGGCCTAATGATGATCCCGTATTATGTATGTAATTAACCTCATAATCACTACGATAACATGATGATGTGGCAGCATACTCCATTATATGTTACATGTGTGTATTGTCTTGTGAGTTTCATTATCACTGCATCTTCGCACATAAGGCGCATGATTTGGTGTGTATCCACCACCACAACCACTGAATCACCACTGTTTTGAACCCATTGTAGACCCGAGGCTCGTGCATTTTTTAACCTTTTCCTTTATTTTCATGCCTCTGCAGGATTTTTGATATTTAAAACAGACCAATTAGGTGCTGTATATTTATTTTTGTATTTTTGTTCATCACTGTTATTATGTTTACAGCAACATCAGGAGTGGGAGCATCATTTCTCCTTTAAGGTCCTGACGAAAAGCCTTGGGGTAGGGCTTGAAACTAGTTGACCTACCAGGGAAACAGTAGGTAATCACTCCTAGAGCTTTTCCCCGCTTATCCCCAGATTTTAGTATATCATTTTAGGGGTAGAAAATAAAGTTGTTTTTGTCCCACTAATTTGATATTTTTAATTCTTTTCACAATTTAAAAAGAACCCACTCCATCTTCATTTAAAGACCACATAGGTGTATAGGTATATAGGGACACCCTTATTTTTCAATCAAGTGCTCCCGCGTATTCGTTGGTAGTAGCAGGCCCCTGTCCGTAGAGGGCAGGGATGGACCCTATGATGAAGCATGCCACCAAGGGAAAACCCCGGTGGGTGAGGTTTATCTGAAAGAATATTTTTTCTCTCTTGAAAGTTCCTGAAAGAGGTGCTCTTTCCTTTTCTAATACAGAAGGGACCCTTTTTGGTTATTTATGTAGTCTCGTGGAGGACGAGTCCCTATCTTTTCTGCCTCTACTCTCCCCCTTGTGATTTGATATTTACAGGCAGTGAACAGCTGCGGGAGCCTTTCCCCCCCTGTTTTCCTCATTTTAACCTGTGGACATCTACCACAGTGATTATACGCACACATCTTGTCTATTCATTCACTGCACACCCAACATGGCTGAGATCACTGGCCTCACTTTTTCGGCTGAAGAAGTGGAACGCATCCTGGCAGCCAGCACCCTATTTGAAGGGACTGGTGGTTCTACTCTGAGCTTAGGAAACAATGATTGGGACGAATTAAGTACTCTAAAGAGGAATCAAATTAAGACCCTGATTCACGGTATTATGATGACCAAATATTTACGTGCTAACGCGGCACCACAGGGTCCCATTTTTAGAAATGAGCCGTTTATCTTCCAGCAAGACAGGGTTTTTAAGAAGGATTGGTCACTCATCTCGTGGCACTGTACGAGGGATTGGCTCATCCTCATTTTAAAAACAGCGACACGACTGGCACAAGAAATGAAAACCCAAATTCGAGATCTGGAGATACGTTTAAAATCATATCAGTCAACCAGCTCCCTAAAAAGAATCTTGAGAAACTCAATAAATCACTGAAAGACTTTAAATTATCACTTAAGCAGAGCAAATTCATAAAGTTGAAAAAGAATACGGCCAGTTTCAGCCACGAGAAATTATATCCATATATCCGAGAGGACTATGTATCCTCAAGAAAGAACACTGGCTATAATACAGACAGCGATGCATCTGGTACTGGGTCGGATCACTCAAATTCCCGCTCAGGCACAAGGACACCGGGCCCTGGCAGACAATCATACCGGAGAAACTACAACAGAGGCCCACGGGGCAATGGGGGAACTTCCAACAAGCCCCAATGTACCCATCACCATTCTTCTATGGCCCACCACCACAAATGCCGCCGCATCAATCCTTCTTCAACCCGTGGGAAGCACCCCATGCACACCCAAGACAACAACACAACCAATATGAGTCTTTTTTAGGATCAGGCAACCAGAGAGGGAGGACGAGGAAATGGAACCGGGTCCACTGGGGTATGAATCAGCAAACCCCCAGAGTAGAAACTCGGAGTATGACGGGCTCATTGAACAACCAAGCGGGACCCAGCAATCTACCAGCTTAGTCGTGAACCTCACAGACACAGTCCTCACTCCCATCCAACAGGAAATCCTGGAAAAGGGACTTGGCTTTGTTCCAACCTCCAATGTGGTAAAATTCAAACTTAGTTGTGAGGTCAACAAATTTATAAGGAAAGTAAAACTTAGAGCCTTTTTCTCGGACAAACAAATCAATGAAGAACCAAGGGATGACACAGGACTGAGAAACAAGTCTACGTTCACCCCTCCAGCGACCAGCGTGCCTGTGGAGATCCTAGCTTTTGAGAAAGCAGTTCTGAAAGAAATAGGGGAACTGAACCCGAAAGACATCAAGGTCTTCCATAACACCTCAAAACAGGAACTACAAGCTATTAAGGAACTTTCACAGAATGACAACCTGGTGATAAAACCAGCAGATAAGGGGGCAACGATTGTGATCCAAACTAAGGAGGCATATCGTACTGAGTGTCTTCGCCTACTACACGACCAACTGAACTACGAACCACTAGGCAGCGACCCAACAGAAAGGATCAGAATACATGTGGTCAGCATGGTAGAGGAGGCCCTAGCCCACGATTGGCTTTCCAAGAGAGAAGAGGATTTCCTTATAAATAAAAATCCTGTGACCCCATACTTTTATATTATACCGAAGATACATAAAGATCTAAGGAAACCTCTGGGCCATCCCATTGTTTCTGGGATAGGCTCCAATTTGGAACCCCTCTCTAAATTTGCTGATGCTTTCTTGCGACTCATCATCCAGGGCACCGAAACATACCTCAAAGACACCAAAGATATTCTACGGATCCTGAACAATCTACCTTTTGACGAACATACGCAATGCCTCATCGGACTCGATATTGAGAGTCTGTATATCAGCCTCCCACACACAAAAACCTTGGAGATTTTAGAGGCGGTACTTTACAACACTGAATGGAAATACTAGACTCCACGCAATCTGGTTATGGAATGTTGTCACCTCGCCCTGACTGAAAATTTCTTTGCTTTCGAGGACCAACTGTTCCTACAGAAGCACGGCACCAGCATAGGGAGCACCTTTGCCCCCGGTGTTGCGGGGATATATGTCCACCACTTTGAACAACAGAAGATCCTCTCACCCAACAACCCACACGTTAAAAATATAGGGCTCTGGAAGAGATACATAGATGATGTGTTCGTAATCTGGAACCGCGATGAGGACACGGCCAAGTCATTCATCACTTGGCTTAATGAACAAAACCAGTATCTCAAATTTACTTCTACTATCTAGAGGACCGAAATGGTTTTTCTGGACCTCAACATCTTCGCAAATGGAGCCTTTTTGAAAACCACAACACACTTTAAAGCCACAGCAAAGAACTGCCTCCTAAGTTTTGATAGTCACCATCTCAGGCACCAGAGGGAGAATCTGCCGTTCGGGCAATTCTTGCAACTACGGCAGAATTGTTCAGAAATTAAAGACTTCAAATCACAAGCAATCGACCTGAGTCCCAAACTGAAAGCACGCAACTACACAGACAAAATAGTAGCAAGGGGAATGAAAAGGGCAAGAAACAATGACAGGCAAGCCCCACTGGATCACACCACCAAAGTGTCGGAGGAAACACGCCCCATTTGCATTACTACATTCAACAGCACCTCTAATATGGTCACAAAAATAATTATTAAGCACTGGCGAATTCTTAGCGGAAGTACCACCACCCTAACAAAACCTATGTTTTCACATAGTAGGAACCGCAACATGAAGGACATGTTGGTTCACACACGACCACGTATACCCCCAAGACAATCCACCAAATCAGGGTTTCATAGCACCCAACAGTGGCCACCATCCATGTGGCAATTGCAGGGTGTGCCTCATGACACAGACCAGTAAAAAAATCACTTTTAATGACAAAACAACTTGGGAACAGCGCAGGTTTACCAATTGTGACTCAAAGAGCATCATATATATGATCACCTGTCCATGTGACCTGCATTACGTGGGTATGACAACCAGAAAAATCAAACACGCATATGCGAACACAGGAGCAATTTAAGATGCAAACGAGCAACTACCAAGATGACATCTCATTACTTAGAAACTAAACACACACTGAAGGATCTGAGATGGACAGTGATTGAACAAATCAGCAATGAATCCAATCTGTTTGAGAAAGAGCAGAGGTGGGTTTACAGACTGAAATCACATGAGACAAGGCTGAACGAGAATATACCATGGGGCCAATTCGTATAAACAAAACACTCTTATTGAGCACCATGAGTAATAGGTCTACATCAGGATGGGTGTTCCTCATTTTAACCTAAAATCTCGTGCATATCCTGTTCTAGCAACCAACCTTGTGTGTGATCCCCAGGCACCTGGACATCTTCAGACACCCGTTTCTTTCCAGCCCCGACCAGTCGAGCACTTATGCCATGTGGGCATTCACCCGCATATGTGTGCAGCATAACCAACCCTTACTTTGTAAGAGGCGGTTATTTCACTTTTCACCTTTCAACTCCATTCTCATCTATTGGGTAGATAATAATCACCCCTAATAATGCGCATGTCTCAAATACATCATTATAATAAAAGAACTTTCTTGCACAGATGCTCAATAAGCATAATCACCATAGTGATTGGAACACAATTGTTTCAATAAAACTTTCTTGTTCCCCGATGGCAAACATGCATGAGAGATGGCACCCAAACCGGAAGTGAGGACAGACACCGCGTTCAGCGGTCTAGTCGCTCACTCTCACGAGGGCACTTCGAGACACACATGATTAAATAGGAAACCTACTTGCGGCTCCAGTAACGTCGGAGCCTCGAGTGAGTACAGACAGGTTTACCGAGAGGGAGTAGCCTTGCTAAAGTAAGTAAATGCGCATTGCCCTGCATTCCGACAGCGTTTGCTCATTTTGGGGGCAATTTTTATAATATATTCTGACTCCTGAGATCTCTCATCCTTTGGCAATAACTTTTAGGGTGTGACTACAGGCGTTCTTTCCAACTCCTCGAAGGACTCAGGGGGCCTAATGATGGTCCCGTATTATGTATGTAATTAACCTCATAATCACTACGATAACATGATGATGTGCCAGCAAACTTCATTATATGTTACATGTGTGTATTATCTTGTGAGTCTCATTATCACTGCATCTTGGCACATAAGGTGCATGATTTGGTGTGTATCCACCACCACAACCTCTGAATCACCACTGTTTTTAACCCATTGTAGACCTGAGGGTCGTGCATTTTTTAACCTTTTCCTTTCTTTTCATACCTCTGCAGGATTTTTGATATTTGAAACAGACCAATTAGGTGCTGTATATTTTATTTTTGCATTTTTGTTCATCACTGTTATTATGTTTACAGCAACATCAGGATTGGGAGCATCATTTTTCCTTTAAGGTCCTGACGAAAAGCCTTGGGGTAGGGCTTGAAACTAGTTGACCTACCACGGAAATAGTAGGTAATCACGCCTAGAGCTTTTTCCCGCTTATCCCCAGATTTTAGTATATCATTTTAGGGGTAGAAAAGAAAGTTGTTTTTGTCCCACTAATTTGATATTTTTAATTCTTTTCACAATTTAAAAAGAACCCACTCCATCTTCATTTAAAGACCACATAGATGTATAGGTGTATAGGGCCACCCTTATTTTTCTATCAAGTGCTCCCGTGTATTCTTTGCAGTAGAAAGCCCCTGTCCGTAGAGGGCAGGGATGGACCCTATGATGAAGCATGCCACCAAGGGGAAACCCGGGTGGGTGAGGGTTATCTGAAAGAATATTTTTTCTTTCTTGAAAGTTCCTGAAAGAGGTGCTCTTTCCTTTTCTAATACAGAAGGAACCCTTTCTGGTTATTTATGTAGTCTCGTGGAGGACGAGTCCCTATCTTTTCTGCCTCTACTCTCCCCCTTGTGATTTGGTTTGGCCTATAGACAGAAATAGGTTTCAGGCAAGATTCAGGGGTACAACAGAAGGGTTTAGCATCCATAGGCATAATCAATGCTATGTACAACGAGAACATCCGGGGGTGGTGACATCCTACAGTGTTGGGAAGTTATGCCTTAATTGGCTAAGTACCTCAACACTGTCCCAGGTGAAACAACACTTGCTCTTACTTTCAGATGGCATGGATCTAAGGGATTTTTTGCTAGGTCCCCGCAAACCACGTCGTAAACACTTCTTATACGCTATTTACAATGAACTATGGAAAATCTCTCAACAAGAAGCTGCAGAGAGGTTACGTGAAATTGATAGGGTTAACATAGAAAAGGCTTTGCCGGTGGTCGACAATGGCATGACCACAATTACATCTAGAATGTATTCACTGGGCAACATTGTGTCTTCTGCATTAAATATTATGGAACAGGATTTGTCCATTCTTCAACATGGGCAATCACAGCTACAATCAATTCTGTTATTAAGCTGGACGCTACAATCATTGCGCTCTGGTCATGTGCCTTGGCGATATATCAACAGTACGTCTATGTTCTCTGCTTATAATCTAACAGAAAGTCAGTCAATGATGGCACAAAGAGTTGCAAAATATACAATGTTGCACATAGAAAAATTAGACCAATTACCTTTCACTGTGGCTGAGTAACCTTCCATGGAATGGTTAATCCATGGCCATATAACATTGCCAGTGACAACATTTCAATTTCAATATTGTCTACAGTACCTCCAAGTAGGCATATATGAAGCGCTGGGTAGGGAATACATCCATGACTCTTGGGAATTACCTTCAAGATTTAGATGCCGAAATGGGGACACTGAAGTCTTTCTCAGCGGTTCAGACTGCGTGTATTCGTTAAGTGTGTCTCTAATTTGTCAGGATATTATGCTTCATGGAGCTTGCAACACTTCAGTTGCAAACCTATCTTGTCACTTTAAAGGTTCCCCAGCTGCCCGGATTCATCAGAGTTCAAACTACTCTCGAACTGGAGTTATTTGATGTTGAATGATCAAGGTTGTTGCCGGATGCTGCCATTCATTGCATATCTTGTCACAGTAAGTTCCAGGGTTACTTGTTGTATTTAAGTATTGTTTCCACCAACCCACACAGTCAGGGAGGCACCGTTATGGCTTTTGTTGAATGTTTCCCTTATACGGTTTGATTCTCTGAGCAGACTGAAAGCCATACTTTTACAGAAGGAGGTCTTCAACTGAGATACAGGCCCTAGTCCGAACTAACTTCCCGCTCCATTTCGGGGAAATGGTACATCGTATCTTTAACATGTCTGATAAGAGTGGGATAGTACACCTATTTAAGAACATAGGTTCTGGGCTGCTAAGCACCTTTCAGACGGTATTCAGAGTTATTCCATCTTTGATACACTCCATGTTGGGAAGCATTTTTGGAGGGCTTCCTCTGATCCTGCTACTTGTAGTGGGGATCCTGGTTTTAATTTTTCTGCTACGCAATGAACGTCCCAAATACCAAGGAGATGGAAAAAGCGCTCTTGAAACAACGTGACCATGAACGCATGGTACTCCATCTGGACACGCCTCGGCTTCGGGAACTAAGCGAGCATTGGTTTCTGTTATTCAGATCAGTCTGGGTCGACTGCATCTTGCCTGTACTCCGCTGCTTATTTTGCGGACACAAATGCGTGTTAGACATCTGTCTAACACTTCCATCGGTTGCGCCTCCGGACGTGGATGTACTGCTGGACCTGTTAAAGGCCCATGTAGCGCAGTGTCTTCAGCGTATTTCAATCCTGATGTCGGCATTCTTAGAGCCACCACGGGATGCTTCAGCTCCTGTTGGAATGGACAACAGCTCTGTACCCGGCTTTCAGGCATCAAGTGCTTCCTCAGCAACTGCTGTGGAAACGGGAGAAGATCACTTTTGCTCCATTGACCTGATCCAAGAGATGTTACAGGGACCGTCGTCTGGAAAGGCATGCAACAGTGATGTTGTGTCTCCCGCACAGGACACATAAACATTTTGGCTCTCTGTGTGCTGGGAACCATTCAGCCTTTTTCGAAAACAACTAAAACTGGAATTCGTAAACATCATTTTTGTTTTATTTTTCCTCTTCTGCTCTCACTAAGCACTATGACTTTCGGGTTGCTCAGTTGGTCTAGCGGTATATTGACTTTTTAGAGGACCTAAATAGCTTTTTCACGTCTACACCATTTTTTAACAACTACAATGTTATTAGATGTTTTTTAAATTCATATTTTAGCAATGTTTTTATGCTTTTAAAACAGGCATATTGGAACATTTTGTACTATGTCGTCCAGTCGGATGAGGAGTGGGTATTATGAACCCCAATGTACCCCAATATAGGCCTAGGTAGTTGCACAACCCTTTACCTACATTTGTCCTACCATTGTTCTACATAACGGCTCTGACGCTGACCTTTTACCTAGTTAGGTGCTGAATAAATGTTGTGTGGTTTTCTCCGAAATCTAGCCTCATTTATTATGCATGAGGAGTCTCAGTATGACAGCAGGATTACCATCTTCCTCATAATAACTATGTATAAGGGTCACCACTATCGTTATCCTTGGCCGACATGCCCATAGTACACATCTAGGTAGAAACCCTGAGGATACCTTTTGGGTATATAAGCAGCACATCTTTGCTCGGCAAACCAGAGGAGAAAGACTTCCATGCTGACACGCTGCCGCAATACGCTGAGGTCCCTGCACACAGACACTCCAGCACACAGTGGTCTGGCATCCCTTGCAGGGTGTACATCTCGAGACCAAGACATGGTCCTTCGCTCTCCCACATCAGGTAATGGGGTTGGCTCTATCCTAAGGGGATTCTTGGCTATACACATACATACATGCTAGGTATACTTAGTTACATCTAGTTAGGGTTTGCATCGTAGGATTACCCATTTTATGGTTACGTATCTATATGCCTGCATATATTATTTGTTTTACCACTATGGTACAACCTTTTCTTTACTCTGTTGGTGCTTATAACCGTATACATATGTCTATGTCTAATGGTTGTTGCAGCACACGTATTTTATACTAGAATGACGCTGGTTCAATAAATACTTATTGAAAACACCCCCACAGTTTATTCTGTATATCTCTCTGAGACCGAGTGAGCACGAGAGACTGAGTGAAAAGTACTGTACTGGTTCCACGATCCCTGAGGGTCAGGGTTGTCATGTTCGATGGTTGCCAGAAGCTATTCGCTCCTTAGTAAGAGGGGCTCATAGTGGCACTGTGAGCTAGCTGGTCTAACTGACTAACATATCCTTTGGGGGTGTCTGGAATCAGTCTGAACACCAATCCCTTAGTTTATGTTGTCTATATGCGCAGATCCTATACAGATTTATAGGAACTACACGACTTGGGTCACTTTTGAACCACTACAAACCCAGGGAACGTTCACAGTGACAATGAGACACAAAAAGACATCAGTACGAGCCACCATGCATGCTTTACAAGGGACTTTGTCGAATGCAAGCCTTCTCAGTTTTGCCACCTCTGCTGACATGGGGTTGATGTCCCTCAACTACAACCTCTGTGCTCATCATGAGATCATGAGCTAGTTCTGATTATTGTTTTATGGCCTGGGAAAGCTCAAGAAAATGAAACTACAGCTTCACATCAATGAAGACATTCACCCTGTGGCTCAGCGACACCGCAGGGTTGCTTTCCAATTACAAGAAGCTGTAGAGAAAGAGTTGGAAGCGCTTTTACAGCATGACATAATTGAAAGTTCCACAGGCCTCACACCATGGGTTTTGCCCATAGTAGTAGTCCCAAAAAAGGACAGTAGCGGGGTAGTTTGTATTCACGTTGATATGCGCCATGCAAAAAAAAACATTGAGAGGGAGATACACCCTGGTCCCCACATCGCAGACATGATTATGCAATTAAATGAATCCAAATTGTTTACCGTCTTGACCTGAACAAAGGCTACCATCAACTTGAGCTGGAGGAAAACTGCAGGTACATTACTACCTTTCTGACTCAAGTTGGTGTGTTCAGATATAAAAGACTGAGTTTTTAAGTATTTTCGGCTGTGGAGATATTACAGGATGTTATGTGCCGAGCATTCCAACCTGTTACTCATGCTTTCAATTACAGTGATGACATACTGGTTTTTGGGAGAACACAAGAACACGACAAAGCCATTAACCAAGTGTACCAGTTACTTGCTGATGCAGGTCTCACTCTGAACACTGCGAAGTGTGAGTTTCACAAAACCAAACTCAAGTTTTTTGGGGTATATATTATCAGATTTTGGAATGACTACCGACCCTGTCAAGGGACAAGCACTGTCATCCACTTGCCCGCTCCAAGATGTTACCATGCTGTGATCCTTCCTAGGCATAGACAGTTATTACTCAAGATACATACGCAACTTTGCTACAGTGAGTGCCCCATTGAGAGACTTGAAAAAGCAAAATTTACCATATCAGGGGTCTCCGGAATGCAACCAGAGTTCCAAACACATTAAACATGCGATTGAGAATGCAACTGAAATGGTCTACTTCGACCACAAGTTACATACTGAAATGAGGGTTGATGCAAGCCCGGTAGGGCTAGGGGCAATCCTTTTTCTACACAATGGCCATCCGAATGCTCAGGGACACACTGTGGCCTATGACAGTCGAAGGCTGTCTGAAACAGAACGTGCCTACTCTCAGCCTGAGAAGGAGAGACGGGCTGTGGTGTGGGCCTGCAAACATTTTCATGTATTCCTCTATGGAAAATGATTCAGTATCATCACAGATCACCAGGCATTGCTTACAGTCTTTGGAAATCCAAAGGCTAAGAATGCCCCTCGCATGAAGAGGTGGGGGTTGAGACTGCAAGAGTACGACTATCAGATCATGCATAAACCAGGTAAGGATGAAACAAATCATTGCTGCCACCAATGCAGATAAAGACCTGACCATAATCAAAGAACTCATTACCAGGTAATCATGGAGTAGAAGTACCCGGCCCCTTGCTGATGATGTTGAATTCCAAAAGTTCAAAAATGCACAGCATGAGTTAGCCATCACCAAAGAAGGTGTAACACTGCGAGGCTCAAGAATAATCATACCTGGAAGCCTAAGACAGCGGGTCATTGAGCTGGCCAATGAAGGACACTGTGGTATTGTGGCCACCAAGAGAGTCTTAAGAGATCGAGGGTGATGCCCTCGCCTAGATGAGCGAGTTGAGAAGAAACTGAAGACCTGCCATGTTTCCAAATGTTTGTCTCCCAAGGTATGCAGCACTCAGCAGCAATGTCTGACCTGCCTGCCCATGCTTAGGAGAGGGTTGCAGTTTACGTTTTTTGGGCCTTTAGGAAATGGACATTATCTCATGGTAGTCACAGATGAATATTCACGTTTTCCTTTGGTGGAAGACCTATCTTCGACAACCCATGACAAAGTCATAGAATTAATTGATGACATCTTTGGAACATGGGGCATCCCTGAAATCCTCAAATCTGATAATCGCCCACCCTTCAACAGCAAAGAGTAAACCCCTCTGGCCCCAGGCCAATGGTGCAGTTGAAGGATTCATGGGCCCCCCTAAGAGGGTCATTCAACAAGCATCCATGGAGGGTATTGATCTAAGCCAAGGCCTGTGCCAGGCCCTCCGGACATATAGATCAACCCCTCACTCCACAACTGGTGAGATCCCAGCTACCTTTCTATCTGGGATAGCCATCAGAACAAAACTACCCCAAAGGACCCCGGATTGATCAGTGAACATATGCAAATCGGCGTTGCCATGCCCAAAAGACAGCCTTTGCTAAAGGAAATTGGGTACTGATTAAGCAGAGAAAAAAATGGAAAACGGACTGTCATGTCCTTTAGGCTAGTCCTGTCATGTATACCCCTTTTTACATACATGTTCCCATCCACACGACAATTACAGCTATGAACAGGTGACCTTTTACCTAGTAGCTTGCTTCTGTCTCTTCGACACCAGGCTCTCAGTACTCTATCATAATCCCTGTACCTGACGTTCATAAACATGTCCTCAGGCACAGTATAATTATTCTGTATAAGGGTCACCACTTTTTTCATCCTTGGTCAACAGTCAGCTGTGCATGATCGCATTTGTTTGGAAAACATTTATGATTGTTTTCAAAACATTTATGACTGTTTTCAAAACATATCGATTCTAGAAGAAACCCTGGAGTGACCACTCTGGTATATAAGACCCTTATTCCCCCCTGCAAAATAGAGGAGAATTACTTCCAAGCTGACACGGGATCCTGCATGCTGAATCTTCGACATGCAGCGGTCTGACATCCCTTGCGGGGTGTCATCCTCGAAGCAGAGACGAGGTCCTTCGTTCTCAACCATCAGGTGAGGGGGATGGTTCTTCACTAGGGGTTTCTTGGCTATACACATGCATATACATGCTACACATATAGATCTAGGCTAGGTACATTTAGGCAAATTACTTAGGTCACACATTTTAGGAATATGCAAGTGCTACTGTTTTTATCTGAACTGCTTATGTTCATCTTATTAGCACTATGGTAGAAATGTATCTACTATGTACTATATTGGTACTAGCAATCTCTTTCGTATGCTTCTGTCCCCTGATTCTCGCAGCAAATATGTTTTACACAAGACTGACGCTGGACCAATAAATTCTTATTGAAATGTCCTAATCACCCTCCTGTGTATTTTCTGAGAATAAGTGAGCACAAGTGACTGAGAGAAAAGTACTGTACTGTTTTCCACGATCCCTGCGGAATCAGGGTTGTCATGTTCAATGGTTGCCAGAAACTACCAACACCACTGTAAGATACAGGGGGATGGTAGTGACACTGTAGAGCTAGCTGGTCTAACGGCTGACATATCCTGTGGGGGTGTCGGGAAGCAGTTTGGACACCACGCCCTCAATTTAGGACATCCAAAACGCGCAGGTCCTGGGAATTCCTAGAAACTACACCACATGGTGCTGCCAACGTTGATTTGGTTCTTATATTAACAGTGAAAATCTGAGTAGTTCAGTCGTGCTTCCTCAGAAAGCCCTACTCACACCTTTTCAGAGACGTCTGAAGTGGGAAGGGAATCCGCCTCAGATGAGCAGATATACCCTGTGTATTGGCTGAAGGTTTAAACAAGCTTGTACGGATAGAAGATTCCCACATTGTGCAAAACCCCTAAATTTCTAAAAACATTTATTCTTCTCCTTTGTGAGAATGACTGAGTCCACGAGTGGTGGTTCAGGCATGGGGAAGACGAATTTGCTAATGCTCTCAACATTACAGAGAACTGTAGAACTGCAGTAACTATTAAGTTGATAGAACACGGCGTACCTGCAACAGGTGGCTGTGTTACCTTCGTAATTGAGGCACACGAGGTGTTTGGATCAGAGGTATTCTAATCTTGGGTTCAGTTCCTGCCTGCAGATCCCCAGACTAACTTGCTCCACAATTACATTGTAGTTGAACCACCGGAAGAATACATTCCACACGAAGACATTGAAGTCCCTGTAACTTACCAACAACACAGAAACTGGTTTAAAGGTGCCCTCCCACACACAACATCTGTCATAAGACTCGGTCCACTCAGCATAGAAGGAGCGACCTGGCCTGTCTTAGCGACATACACTCCACATCCAGAAATAGATACACTACCAGTGGATGAAGTCCGTACAATATATATAGACATAGTCTGGCTATACAGACACATTGTCCAGTTCGTCATGTGAACATTAATAGTACAACCTACGAGAAATGCTCCAGTTGGTCCACATCAGACCACACCTACCATTAACCCACAGACACTAAAATCAGTGATGGGGACAATCCCCTCCAAACGGGAGAAAATTCCGTTTTGGATAGCACAAACATTGCACAGCTGGAAGCAGTATTTCCCTATACAGGTCCGCAGGAAAAGCATAGAATGCTAACCATTTGCTTGCCAATGTGGATGGTACCGTCGATTGAGGATTGTACCACTTGCGGAACAAGCTTTGGTGCCATTTACATCAGAATACACGGTACCCCTTCCACAGCAGTTGTTCCTGATGTTTTGAAACAGATACAGAATGAGTACGGGGCAGGACCTGCCCTGGACTTGGGAATGAAACTGATGGGTAATATTGCCCAAGTCTCTGCAATCATGCTGAGCAACATAAAAAGGGAGGCAGCAGCAGTGGTTATACACTAAGCCTGGGCGGTGAACTCCGCTCCGCTCGCGGAGTTTGCGGAGTTTTCCGCACTCCGCGTTATGCGGAGCTCGCGGAGTACTGAAAAACTCCGCTCCACTCCGCGTAGCAGAGTTTTTTTCCTCGCTCGCGTTCATCAACGTCATGTTATCGAGCGCGAATGAGGAAAATTCACCTCCCGGTGAGATTTTTCCGCGTTCGCGATCGTCAACATTAAGATGGCGAGCGCGGAAAATAAACCTCCCGGCGAGATTTCTCAACGCGGGGGGTCAGGTTTCTCATTGCGAGTGGTTGCGTATGCTCGCGACCACTCGTGTTGAGAAACTGCCCGTTCGAGTTGAGAAATCTGCAGCTTGAGTAAAAATCTACTCGAGTGGCAGAAAGGAAAGCAGCGCCTGCTTGTGCTGTGCATAGTGCCGTTCGCGATGATTTGCACTGTGCGGACAAGCATCCGTCACTAAAAATCACCACAAACAGCATTTTTCTATTGAACTCCGCCGCTTGCGGAGCTCCGCGTAGTGTGGCCGGAGTTTTTTTTCTACTTCGTGGAGTTTCGTGTAGCCCAACTCCGCGAACTCCGCCCAGGGTTACTATACACCACCGCCTAAGGGAATTAGCTCCTATAAATAAGGAGCGGGAATTACCAAAAATTATCGAAGAAACCTATGCTGCATTAGGTAGTGATAGTTTGGGAGACTAACCAGGGAAGCCTCAAGGACAACTCAAAGCAAGCACCCACTTCTTCTAAAAAGAAATGGGAAAATTAAAACTCTAAAAATAATGATTCAGAAAAGAATTCACGATCAAGGGATGGGTCTCCCCAACGGGAGTCCTCTGAAAAGAGGTATAACCTTAGGAATCATGATAACATTAGGAAACCTGACAGGTATCTGGACACTGATACACGTTCCTTTCGTTCCTTTTAGGGTTCATCAAAAAACTCAGAGAGGGACGGGGATCAGAACAAAAGACTGAAGATCGACCAAAGACATAAAGGGAAACAAATCGTACTTCAGATTATATTATCAAACAGGGAGAGCAACCTAAAGCAAAACCTCAATTCAAAAAGAAGAAAGTAGCTGGCTTGAAAATTATGGGCTCTGATGATGCTAGACAGAGCAGCAGAAGTAACAATAGCTCGCCAGAACCTGAAGGATTTTCTGGTGACAGCAGTATTGAATGAACACATCACGGTGGAAACACCTGATACAAGAGTTAGTGTTCCACATTGATTACATGAAATTACACTCCAAATAGAGGGGGGACATCTCAAGAAAAATTAAAGGTCTCTTTTGGGAGAACTTAACATATGGATATGACATACTGTTAGCAGAAAAAATTGGCCGCCTGAGTTTGTGGTGGATTGCCCAAGAGGGGAAAGCGTCATTTTGCCTGCTTTCTCCAACCTCGTTCCAGAATCTTTAAAACATTCATACACGCAGGAGTGGGCGCTAGCTCCAGCATTATATCGCAACCATGTAGGCTGGGACGTGAAGTCTACTCACTACGAAATCCCATTAAAATCTACTTCAAATCCACAGAGACAGTACCCTATTAACCTTTCTATGCTCATGACGGAGCGGTTCCGTCATGAGCAACGGTGGGCGTGTGCTCATGACGGAACCGCTCCATCATGGCACCCACCCATGGGGGAAGCGCTGGCGCTCCCCCCATGGGCAGTCCATCTAGCCCCCACAAAGGGGGATGGCAACGGAAGAGTTTCCGCTGCCACTCCCGACCCCCCCCAGGCAATCCCATGACATCAGCACGCACAGCGTGCGCTGACGTCATCAGGAGCAGCCGGAAGCACTGGAAGCCATTTGCTTCCAGTGTGTCCAGCAGGTAACAGGTAAGTTTCCTTGCTCCGGTGGGGCGGGGGGGGGGGAAATTGGGATGCATTGAGGCATCGGGGAGAGGAAAGAGTTTTTCCTCTACCCTGATGTCTCAATGCAGGGAATTCCTGCTGCACGACCGCGCATGGCGTCGCGATCGTGCAGCAGGAATGCCCCCACTAGGCACCAGGGATTTCTTTTCTATTTAAAGGAAGCAACCCCTTGGGCAAGGGTCGCTCCCTCAAGGGGCACAATATTTTTAAGACTTTTCTGCCCCCCTGGGGACAGATTGGCTGGGTTTTTTGGTGTTTCTGGCCCCAGGGTGGGCAGAAAAGCCCACTAGAGCCAGGGACTTCTTTAAAATTAAAATGGAAGCGACCCCTTGGGAAAGGGTCGCTTCCAGGGGGCTGATATTTTGTGTATGTTTTTTCTGCCCCCCCTGGGGGCATATCGGCCTGTTTTTTGGCCTTTTTGCCCCCAGGGGGGACGGGGCAGAAAACCCCACTAGGCACTAGGGATTTTGTTTTGTGTGTAATGGAAGCGACATGGTTGCTTCCAAGGGGGTCAAATTTGGTTAATGTTTTTTTCTGCCCCTCCTGGGGACAGATCTGCCCCTTTTTTGGCCTTTCTGCCCTAGGGGGGAGGCAGAAAACCCTACTAGGCACCAGGGATTTATTTCTTTTCAAGGGGGGCACATTTCTGTCTGCTGTTTTCTGCCCCACCTGGGGGACAGATCGGCCTGGCAGACAACCTCACCCGATCCCTTGAGCAAGATCATCCCCCATTTTTCTCAGCCCTATTTGAAGGCCCATCTGGCAGATTGACCATTTGGGTAGTGACATAGCGTGTTATAATGTTAATTGTTTTATTTCTTGTGAATTGCAATGGTAATGCTTTATTTCTCCCTTTTTGTTCTAGTTCAAGGCTTTTGCTCTTTAGACTGTTCCAGGTTGCAGTTTCGTTACTGGTGGTTCTGCTGTTTGTGTAGTTGCATGTGTTTGGTAAGAGACTTTTTTTTGTACAATGTAAATGAGTTTCATTTCCCTGCATGAATGTGTTTTTTTCAAATAGTGTAATAATAGCAGTATGTTTGGCTTCTGTTTTTTGAGTGTCAAAAACTTTTTGCATTTGTGCTCGATGTGTATTTTGTTGTCTTGTGAGTAATTGGTTTTGTTTTTTTCTTTCCAGTGGGATATCGTTGGTTTTTGCTGGGTCTCTGCAGAGTAGGTGCTGGTGAGTGTAGCTGTCACTTGAAAGTGAATCGTATAGTTTTTGAGTATATAGATCTTTGTGATAAAGACACACATTTTTTTTACTTACTTATTTTGCACAGTGTTGGTTGATGTTGACTTGTTTGTGCAGTCTCCTTTCTTAGTAAGGATTTATTTATTTGAAGAGTTTTATATAGCGCTGGCTAGACCCGGAGGTATCAGAGCGCTTTACATGAGGATCAGTGAGTTACAAGTTACAAATTACATCCGTTACAAGAGCATAGTAAAACATAAGAAAACAAAAAACAATGTTACGGTAATTCGTCAGAGGGAGGGGGAGGAAGGAGACACAGCGGGGAGACGGGGAGATCTGTGCCCAATGTCCGGCTGGGTAGGTGACGGCCGAGGGGGTGAACCAGGGCCGATCTCCTCTATAGCTGTCAAGGCAGCTCCACCGTGCATCGGCCATATTGCTCGGTCTCCGCTGTCAGGATAATGATCACGGTTAATCTGAAAATGTCGAATTAAAACGCGGGAGTTGGAGAGATGAGAACCGCAGTCAAATCTAAACCCAGGTGTGAATGGGGGACCAAGTAGGGGGGGTAGCTTACAGGGGATTGAAGCCTAAAAGGCAATCCCTAGCTGAGGGGTTCCCGGCCGTAGCTCATCATCTATCGGCCATCTTGAAGACATCCTTTATGAGATACATTGCGGGATAAGCTGGTAACCGGCTGACTTCTGGTGGTACAATAAAGTTTGTTGCTCCGTATGCTACGCGGCCAGGGGATAGGGGCTAACGTATCTGTCGATCCGTCCTGGGCCTGTAAGCCCCACTGGCAATGTCTCCTCAGCCCCTCCCCCACAGCTGCCACTGGGCCCTTGCAGTGTCTTCTAACGTCGTCCTGGCATTCCCTCTTATTCCACTGCCGCTCTCTCCCACAATGTGGTGGACCGCTGGCTCAGGCGCACTTCAGACCAAAACCCCTTCAGGCGTCTTATGGTGTATGTTCTCAGAAAAAGGGGGTAGTGCATAGTTCTCACACACCTCCTCCTGCAGCACTGCTATGAGCGCTCTGCACCAAGTGCCAAGATTCAGGGTGGGGCCCAGAGGTTCCTGCAGCACAGCCTGATCGGGGTGTCTTCTATAGCCTATCGGGCCTTCATATATAACAGGGGGCCCCCACTGAGAGACAGCGCTGTCTCCATATGCTACTTGGTCCTCCCCAGAGGTGCCCAGGTCACCAACGGCCCCCAGGGTGAGCCGCCGCACCTCCTCGGACTGCTCCGGTCAGGCACCCCACCAGCAGACTCACACGCCTCACCTCCATCTGAGTGCTGAGCTCTTCCTCAGCAGGGCAATATGCTGATGTTGCACCGGAGTGCCCAGTCCCTCCCATCGCCAATCTGGGATTACGGGCCTCGGCCCCGGGGTACCCGCTGCGCTACCGGCCAGTCTCCTCGCAACTCGGGGCTCACTTGTTGTCGTGTCCCGGACCTCCTCTCACCTTCGATAATGCCAAGATCCGCCTCCTCAGTTTGTGGTTGCCATCTTGGCTCTGCCTGCGTAGCTCCAAGCCGGGGCGAGGTTCGTAAAAAAAACTTCAATGCGCAGGGTCTGCTGAGGTTTTCCCCAGGATCAGCACAATCCCCGGGCGTTCCGATGCTCGGATTATGCAAAATATTCGTGCCCAGGGCTCAGGATTAGTAGCGTTGGGGGATACTGCGGATGGAGCTCCGGGGTCCACTCCCGCTCCGGAATGGCTAGCCACAGGATTACTGCTCAGCAGGTTGTTGGTATGCTTTTTGAGTCTTCCTCTGACCATGGTTCAGAGACTGACTCTGCATCTGAGGCAGAGGAGGGAGTGGAAGAATCAGGCAGTGAGTTTTCTGTCCACGAGGAATCATTGGATTATGAAGCTACTCTCAGTGCGGATGAAGCTACTCTTAGTGCGGATGAAGTGCCTGTTTTAGAGGAGGTCATTGATGTGCCGATAGTGCAGCAGGAGGCATCTGGGCTGCAGCCTGGGGATGCAAGGCTTACCGTTGGAAGTGCTGACCTCTGGGTTGCCCCAGGCATGGTGCAGCCGGCATTGCCTGACTTTACTGGTGTTCCAGGGTGTGGAGTGAATACTGAAAACTTTTTGCCGATAAATTTTTTTCAGTTGTTTATGGACGATGTATTTTTGGCAGAGATTGTTGAGCAGACTAATTTGTATGCCGAACAGTTTTTGAGGGACAACAGTGCCAGCCTTAGGCCCCACTCTAGAGCTACCCGGTGGACTCCCACAAATCTGGAAGAGATGAAGAAGTTCTTGGGTTTAACTTTTTTGATGGGCTTGCTAAGGAAGCCATCAATGTCTTCATATTGGTCTACTAGTCCCTTGATGGTAACGGCTATATTTCCGGCAGTCATGAGTCGTGATAGGTATTTGCTTCTGCTTCAGATGCTGCATTTTGTCGATAATGGTTTAGCGTTGCCACGAGATCACCCTGATTGTGACCTTCTTTTTAAGATTCGGCCTGTCATTGATCACTTTGTAGATCAATTTTCTGATATCTATGCTCCAGGGAAAGAAATAGCAGTGGATGAGTCTTTGGTCTTGTTCAAGGGCCACATGGTTTTTGGGCAATACATTCCTAGTAAGAGGGCACGCTATGGAATTAAGATGTATATGCTGTGTGACAGTAGGACTGGATATGTCTCTAATTTCAGGGTGTACACCGGTAAGGATTCCAGGATTAACCCCCCTGGTTGTCCGTCCACTTTTGGAGTGACTGAGAAAATTGTGTGGGAACTTAGTAGAGGACTTTTTAACAAAGGTCACCATTTATATGTAGATAACTTCTACACTGGTGTGCAGTTGTTCAGGGAATTGGCCAAAGTGGACACTGTTGCTTGTGGCACAATCCGCTCTAACCGTAAAGGTTTCCCAAAAGAACTTGTTTGTCAAAAGCTTGTGCGGGGACATTGCAGTGCTTTGCATTGCGAGGAACTTCTAGCTGTGAAGTTTTCAGACAGGAGAGATGTCTACATGCTGACTACCATCCATGATGAAAGCACTTCACCTGTGACTGTTGGGGTCAGGTTGCTGAAGCGCGCAAACCTGTGTGCATTTTAGACTATAATAGACACATGGGTGGTGTTGATAGCGTAGATCAGAGGTTGGAACCTTACACTGCTCTTCGCAAGGCTTACATTTATTAAGGAGTTGGCTATCCATCTTTTCCACTTGGCAACCTTTGATGCTATTGTTGTATTCAAGGATTGTTGTCCTGAGTCAAAGATGACTTTGGTAAGTTTCAGGAGTTTGTAATAGGCAGCCTTGTTGTAGTAGAACAGGCAAGTGTGCCTAGAGCTGGAGTGGTGGAGGATGTGGCTAGATTGAAAGATCGCCACTTTCCTGATCACATTCCTCCCACACCCTCAAAAGACTTTCCCAGTAGGAGATGTAGAGTCTGTTGGCAAAGAGGTACGCGGAAGGAGACTCGTATGTACTGCCCCGAGTGTCCTTCTAACCCTGCGCTGTGTGTGCCTGCTTGTTTTAGAATGTACCACACGCAAAAGAATTTTTGGGAGCATCCATGAGTGGTAAAGTGAACTGCCTGGTCTCTATTGTTTTATATTTTTTTCAGTTTCAAGGTTGTATTTAGTTTCAGATTTTGTGTTAGTAGATTTGTATCTATTTGCAGTTTGTTTGTGTTTTCTTTTTTGTATAAAAAAACCCTAAATGTGATGGACTGGCGCTTGGCTGGCGGTGTGCGTGGACTGGCGCTTGGCTGGTGGTGTGCGTGGACTGGCGCTTGGCTGGCAGTGTGCGTGGACTGGTGCTCGGCTGGCGGTGTTTGTGGACTGGTGCTCGGCTGGCGGTGTGCGTGGACTGGCTCTTGGCTGGTGGTGTGCGTGGACTGGTGCTTGGCTGGAGGTGTGCGTGGACTGGTGCTTGGCTGGCGGTGTGTGTGGACTTGCACTTGGCTGGTGGTGTGCGTGGACTTGCGCTTGGCTGGTGGTGTGCGTGGACAGGCGCTCGGCTGGCGGTGTGAGTGTACTGGCACTTGGCTGGTGGTGTGTGAGTAGTGACTTGCTGCTGGTCACTACACACACTGCTAGCCAAACGCCACTCCACGCAATCCGTCAGCTGGTGTGGTTGCTGTGTCAGGAATGTGGGTGTGTGAAAGTGATGGGCCCTTGAATGGTGCTGTCTGCTGGTGTGAGTGTTGTAATGTGATGGCCCGCGGCTGGCGGTATGAATGGTTTTGTATGTATCACACGTATGAAAGATGTATGAATGACCTGTAAAGAGATTGGTGCCTTGTCGTGGCTTTACAGCTCACGAGCTGTGAGTCAATGGTTCAGTTTCTCGTCCTTTCAATTATTAACAGTGCATTTCATTTTTGTGAAATCTCTTGTTAATACAATTGTATATACTGAACCATCACTCACCCTCGTGCCAAATCCAACCCGTATGTATGTGTGCTTGAGGAATAGGTGGTTGTGCAGAAATATTTGTCTTTTCTGTCTTTCTCAAGCAGGGTGTACCTTGTCCCTCTTTGTGAATGTTGTAATGTGTTGGTTTTGTGCCTGGTGGTGTGAATGGTCTTGTGTGTATCACATATGAAAGGTGTGTGAATGGCCTGTAAAGCGGTTGGGGCCTTGACGCGGCTTTACAGCTCACGAGCTGCGAGTCACTGTTTCAGTTTTTTGTCCTTTCAATTATTGACAGTGCATTTCATTTTTGTGAAATCTCTTGTTAATAAAATTTTGTATACTGAACCATCACTCGCCCTCGTGCCAAATCCAACCAGTATGTGTGTGTGCTTGAGGAATAGATGGCTGTGCAGTAATATTTGTCTTCTTTGTCTCTCTGCCAAGTCGTACATTCCATCTAAGAAAAACCTACCAACTGTAGATATTGTCGTAAACTAAACACCCATGGGAGTACATGGTGATGTCTCTCTTGTGGATCCCAACAAGTTATCTTACCCACAATGTTCTGCAAACCTCAAAATGTGACTGTCACATTTTCCTTGCATTATTGTGCCAAACTTTTCACGTTTCAGAAAGAAACAACAAATTTCCTACCACCCAGCATTTCTCAAATTATCCCAATAGAAATGGTACCTCACTTGTGTGGGTGGGCCAAGTACCCGCGGCAGGGAAGGGCCCAAAACGTATTGTGGAGACATCAAAATTACCTATTTTGAAAGGACCTGGTTTTGCAAGTGGGGGTCACCTGAGTTTTTGGCCCCGGGCTCGTCGGCCATCTTGGTAATCCTACCAAACCCACACATTTCTGAAAACTAGACACCCTGGGGAGTCCAATGAGGTATGGCGTGCGTGGATCCCCCAACATTTCTCTACCCAGAATCCACTGCAATCCTCATTGGACTCCCCAGGGTATCTAGTTTTCAGAAATGAGTGGGTTTGGTAGGTTTCCCTAGATGGTGGCAAACCCGGGACCAAAAAACCAGGTGCCCCCCCCAAAACCAGGTAGTTTTGTTATAGGTAATTTTGAAGTCTCCACAGTACGATTTGGGCCATTTCCTGTTGCAGCCACTATGCCTACCCACACAAGTGAGGTACCATTTTTATTGGGAGGCCTGGGGAAACGCTGGGTGGTAGGAAATTTGTGTCTGCCCGGTGATCCTACAACTTTCCCACACAGAAATGTGTGAAAAATTGTGATTTTTTCAACAAAATTTGAGGTTTGCAGGGAATTCTGGGTAGGGAAATGTTGGGGGACCCACGCAAGCCATACCTCATTGGACTCCCCCCGATGTCTAGTTTACAGAAATGTGTGGGTTTGGTAGGTTTCCCTAGATGGCCGCCGAGCCCGGGGCCAAAAACTCATGGGTTCCCCCTTGCAAAACCAGGTTGTTTTGTGATAGGTAATTTTGATGTCGCCTCAATAGGTTTTGGGCCCTTGCCTGTCGCGGGTACTTGACCCACCCACACAAGTGAGGTACCATTTTTATCAGGAGACCTGGGGGAACGCTGGGTGGTAGGAAATTTGTGGATCCACGCAGATTCCAGAACTTTCCCACACAGACACACAGAAATTTGAGAAAAAAGTGATTTTTTCAGCTAAATTTGAGGTTTGCAGGGGATTCTGGGTAGGAAAATGTTGGGGGACCAATGCAAGCCATACCTTGCTGGACTCCCCTGGGTGTCTAGTTTTCAGAAATGTGTCGGTTTGGTATGTTTCCCAAGATGCCCGCCGAGCCCGGGGCGAAAAACTCATGGGACCCCCCTTGCAAAAGCAGATCGTTTTGTGATAGGTAACTTTGAAGTCTTCATAGTACGATTTAGGCCATTTCCTGTTGCAGCCACTACGCCTACCCAGACAAGTGGGGTACCATTTTTATTGGGAGACCTGGGGGAATGCTGGGTGGGAGGAAATTTGTGTTAGACCGGTGATCCTACAACTTTCCCACACAGAAATTTGAGAAAAAATGGATTTCTTTAACAAAATTTGAGGTTTGCAAGGGATTCTGGGTAACAGAACCTGGTGAGAGCCAGTCAATTCACCCCATCCTGGATTACCCTGGGTGTCTAGTTTTCAAAAATGTATAGGTTTGCTAGGTTTCCCTAGGTGCCGGCAGAGCTAGGGTTCAAAATCTACAGCTAGGCACTTTGCAAAAAAGGGTCCGTTTTCACAGTGAAAATGTGGTGTGTCCACGTTGCGTTTTGGGCCGTTTCCTGTCTTGAGCACTAGGCCTACCCACTCAAGTGAGGTACCATTTTTCTCGGAAGACTTTGGGGAATGCGGGGTGGGTGGAATTTTGTGGATCCACGCAGATTCCAGAACTTTCCACCACAGAAATTTGAGGAAAATGTGTTTTTTCATGTATATATATTCCCAAATTAATTGCTATATACCCTGTATATAATAAAAAACCATTGCAAGACGCTGCTCAGTTATTGGCTCCGGGTTCGTCGGGTTCTTGGTGAACCTGCTAGTCCTATATATCCCCACAACCAGAAAGGTCCAGCGGATGTAACGGTATATTGCTTTCAAACAGCTGTCACAATTAGAAGAAGTTACAGTTGAAAACGTTGACACAAATGGCTGTTTTTTTCAATTAATTTTTCCATTTTTCCTATATGCAACTGTTAGTTTCTATAAAGAAACCTTGAAGGATCTACACAATTGACCCCTTGCTGAATTTTGAATTTTGTCTACTTTTCTAAAATGTAAAGCTGTCCAGGATACATTATTGCTTTCATACCCATTTCTACCATTAACTGGAAGAAGGTTGAAATTCACAAAAAATGGCAAAAATAGGCTATATCCCAGTAAAATGCCAAAACTGTGTAAAAAATGTTGGTTTTCTGACAAAAGTCTGTCAGTCCCTAAAAGCTGGGAAAATGGTGATTTCAGCCCCACAAACTCTTTGTTGATACCATTTGCAGGGAAAAAAAACAGACGCTTTCATTTGCAGCACTTTTTCCCACCAAAAAACAAAATTTAGCTGTATTTTGCCTAATTTCTGGGTTCCCTCCAGGGGAATCCACAAACCCTGGGTACCTTTAGAATTTTAGGAGTTAAAAGAAGGATTGTACTTGTAATTGTTGTACATATTCTTACTTTATATATACTTACTAAGGAGTTTTTGCGTGTTGTATATATTTAGACATAAACAAGTGTGTATACGATAGGATGGGAACAATATGAATTTAATTTTCCTTAATTTTCCCTATTTTTTAATAAAGAACTACAGTTTCCGGTTATCATGACGTCATTCTGTAGTTCAGAGTGATGCCATTTTCAATTGCCGGCAGTCCTGCGTAACGTACATAGTCAGGATTGAGAAGCACTGACGCATCTCCCACTGACTCAGGAGAGCTCGAGGCACCGACGGAGAGGTAGGATTTTAGATTCTCCCGCGTCGCCATTGCGTGAGTGTACCATACAGCGTTTTGAATACATCATATATCATTAGCGTATGCTTGATAGAACCACGAGACTGGTGTTGTGGTCACTTTTACCGTGCTTGCAGTTGTAGTGGAAGGACTAAAAGATCGTTAGCCTTACCTGTTTGTGAATACGTATAGTACACCATGCGTCTTCCTCACTGGGTGTAGAGCAGATGCATATACGTACGTAGAATGTTCGTGTGTGCAAGATTAGTTTTTGAGCTCATGAACTGAGATAGCCGATGGGTTTCGGGTGCCATATTTGCTCTGGTGCGCTCGTGAATTCAGGAACACGAGGGATAATTATTGGCATTTATTGACATTTTCGGACAATTTTGGAATTGAGGTACCACTCAGACAGATAATAAAAGCAAAGCGAAGGTGGTCTTGAGCTTTTAGTTTGCATTTTGGAAATTGTTAGTGTAGGTGTCCCCCCTCCCTCCCTTTTTTAGAAGAAGCGTTCGTTCTTGAGCTGGGAAGTATAAATTAAAGTATACTAAACAAGGGATAGATGAATGAAGTCCCTTAAAAGTGCCTTTCCTCTATTTACAGGGCGGGGTCTCCCATACCTGAGTATTTACCGGGTGAGGTGAGGTTTTGACTTTACACAAGAAAGGTGAGTGCACTGGTAGCAAAAAAGGATAAAGCGGTGTAATTTTACTTATTGGTATATGAAGTAACCAATGAAGTCATCCATGCAGATGAATTAATGTAAGGGAGCTCGTGTTATTGTCTTATTATTTCACAATTGTTTTTATGTGTTTATGTGTTACAGGTGTGAAGAATTCTCCATTTGTACGGAAGAATGACCATGTAGAAGGTCGTATTTTATGACAACTTTATACACATAAATGTTTTATGACCCAATTGGGAATGCAGTAGCGATAGCAGTTGTTGTTTAGGTCCTGAAGAAAGCCTGGGCAATTGGCCCATTAGGCTGAAACTAGTTGACCATACTGTAAGCGGCCTATGTGTTCAAAGCTGCTTCTGTACTATTTTTAATGTAGGATTGGTAGAGATATTCGTATTAAAAGGATGTTTTTTTCTCTCTTCCAAATCCTTTTTAATTTCACTCACATGCACTGCACTTAGGTTTTCATCACCCTAAATAAATGAAGATACTGGTGTGAGGCCAGTTACTCAGTGAATATATGGTCTCACTTTTTTTCTATCTTATCTTTTTTTTCTATCTTATCTTTACTTCCTCCTTTTGTGATTTTCGTGACTTGGCCGAAATCCGATCCACATGATCCTCTTCTGTGATTTAGAAGAGTGGTGGTAGGAAGGAAGGGTATCCAAATGATGACACTGACCACTCTTGGTAGTTGATGGAAATCCGACAAGTTCACAAAGGTCATTCATTTGATTTCATGTACTTTGGTATCTAGGGTGTTGGCACTGTTTGTGTTAATTTATGATTCAGTACCAGCTCCTTTTAATAGACCACCAGATTTATTTGTTGTTGTTACCTTTAGAATTCCCATGATGTTGGAAGAAAAGGACGCAAATTTGGCGTGGATACCTTATGTGCTAAAAAAGTTACAGGGGCCTAAGCGCGAACTACCCCAAATAGCCAAAAAAAGGCTTCGCACAGGAGGGGAAAAGGCCTAGCAGTGAAGGGGTTAAAAACGATGCAAAAAGACAGGTCAAAGAAATCTTAGACCAACTTGAATACCAAGGTGTCCTCCCCCATGAACAATCCTTTGTTTCCCGTAATGAAACCTGACAACACATATCGTCTATTTTTAGATTACCAAAATTTAAACACATGCACACGAACATTTGCATTTCAAAACGCACACAGTGCCGCATTAATGAATAACATTGTGCAGAAGAAATTCAAAATGAAATTGGATATCTTGAATGGATTCTTCTGCCAAAATATAGCTCCGGGGATATTCTCGGCAAGAGTGTCAGAATTATTACAAACATGTGACGATGAGGCAGTGTCCTATGTAGATGATATCTATCTGATGGACGATGAATTACTTGAACACTTGTGCAGGGTGAACAACATAATTGTGGGATTCGCCAATTTGGGCTACAAATTTAATTTCAAGAAATCAAAAATTGCTCATCTGACTGTCCTATTTTTGGGATATGAGCTCTCAAGTGAAGGCAAGAGCTTGGCAGCCAACTTATTAGATAAGTGCACACTGCTCCAACCTACAAAGACTCTCAAAGGTTTGCAATCCATGTTAGGATTTTTAAATTTTAGCAGAACATACATTCTAGATTATGCAAAAAGAGTAAAACCTTTCTATGACTTAATCAGACCTGATTTCACACCACACCAGTGGGCACAGCAAGACACAGATACTCTCCATTCAGTTCAGGCTGACATGATAGCATCAAAACATTTGCCCACACGTGTGAATTCTACCAACTTGGTGATCCGGGTGGTCCCGGGTTTATCAGGGTATACATATATCACTTTCAATGAAGGTGAGACAGTCCCAATTGCATACAAATCACATTTATACACAAATGCTGAAATGTGATTTGCGGCAACTGAAAAAATATTGACCACAGTACAGACTGCTGTAGTGAGAGAAAGAGCACTAGCACAGGGGAAACACATTATTGTAACCCCGGTACCAACTTTAGAAGTTGTTACCAAAGCGAGCATTCCAAATGCGAATGCACTGCATCCACGATGGATACAATGAGCTAATTCTCTCACTGCAACAGATGTAGAATACAAATACGATTCCACATTAAAAACACAAGTGTTCCTGCAGTACGAACAAGAATACCCTCTCCCGAATGAAATCTTGCCAATATACGGATCGCGAATTCCCCACACTGATAGTGTGCGCTTCATTTTACTGTGTGCAGTCCTATAATGAATATCTTCATTCCTGGGGCCAGAATGGGTTTATAGATTCCAGGGGTTGCACAATTAAGCATAAATTGTTATGGGAACAAGTGGCAAAGTTGAAAGCATGCCTGCCACGGGCTCAAGTTATTCACACCTTGAGTAATCAACGTGTTGGCGTACGAGTTGAAGGGAATTCATTGGCTGATGAAGCCGCCAAGGTGACAGTGCAAACTGCTGCTGTTGCTGTAATCACTTGTTCTAGCACAAGGATAGACGGAAACATACCGATAGCTGTCAATGCCTCAAAGAATGTCCATGCCATCCCGAAAGGCTTTTCACTCAAATATTCCTATAAATTAGATGCGCAAAACATGCTCTATGCTCAAATTCAAAGAGTGGGAGATAGAGTTATACCAAACATGGATCACAGATTAGGTTTAATTCTAGTTGCACATAAGGGTCTGGGCACAGCACACGCAGGTGTCACTGCTACAATTTCATTACTGGAGCAGCAATTCTGGTGACAAGGTTTGTCTAAACAAACCAAGGCTTATGTCTTAAAGTGCAACATCTGCCAGCAGATGAAAGGTTCTACCGAAGCACGGCCACCACAAACACCAATAATCATTTCAGACAGACCTATCACATGTTTTCTATTTGGATCACTGCGGCCCCTTAAATTGAGATGGGGCTTACAAGTACATCTTGGGGGCAGTGGATTATGCTCTAGATTTCTATGGGTTTGGCCTCAGCGCTCGGCTGACGCTCAAACTGTTATAAAGGATTTGCGAGTCTTCATCAGGACATACACAATTGGTACATTACATTCCGATCATGGCCTGCGTTGAGCCATGAAAAGTATGGGCGTGGCCTTGCGGTACTCCTTCCCCTACTATCCCGAGGGAAATTTGGTGGTGGAGAGGAAAAACCGGGACCTACAGCAATCCTTAACAGCAAGGGTATTAGGTGCTGGCGGTAGTTGGGTCAATCACCTATATGGGGTCCAGAGGGCACTAAACAATATGCCAAGAAAATCCTTGGGAGGACGTACCCCCTAAGAGATCATGTTTGGGACAAGAATGTGGGTACCTGACCTCAATTGTGCCAGCACAGTGGCGGATGTAAAACCATTTGAATTGGATGATTGTTTGGCTGTTTTACAGGAACTTAATGAATTCTGGGCATTACAAAGCAACGCCCAAGTAAATCGCACCGCCACTGGGGAAGTGAAACCGGTTCCCGGCAAGACCTGTCTGGGTCCCGAAGTTTGGGGACCTGGTCAGAGAAAAGATCATGGATAGGAAGGAGTTTGGGCCATCCTACAGAACACCTGTACCTGTCCTGGCAGTTCAAAGAACAAGAACAGTACTTCTTCTGCCTCTTGCCGGCAAAAAAGAAAAAAAGATTTGTCTCCATTGATCTGATCGAACCACACTATGTGGCCGATTCTCAACAGTAGGCCGCGTGGAATCCTGGGTGGCTGCAGATCTTCTCTTGCTACTATACAGGAAGTTCAGATAGAAAGACTAATAACGTTTCAAGACTCCTCTGCGCGAGATGCCGGAGTAACCAATAACAGAGTACGAATTACATCCAAATGAAACTGAAAAGCAAATTGCAATTCGGCCCACTAATGAAATTTACATCAATGTGCCTTCACAAGAAGCAACGTCCAGTTCTACAAACACTGCTGAGCTCCCAAAGATAGATCGAACTGCATCTGGCTACTACATCAACTTCAATGACTTTTCTCCAGATCCAAATGAACCTGAGCAAATGCCACCCATTTCTAAAAAAAGAAAGATTCCGACAATTCTATCTCTGGCTGAAAAAGACTTACTTTGTGTCCCCTTGGTTGCATCTTCGGTTTGGATTGGGAATACTGTTCCTATTAATTTGGGTTGGCATAGTAACTGTCTTTTTCCTACTACTGAACGGACATTACCTCCCACAACGCTCTGCAGTACAACCTGTGAACTTGGTCCTGAAACCACATAAGTCATCACACCGTGAACAAAGAGACTTGTACCTAGTGAACATTACAGCAGTTCCAGTACCGAATGGTATAGTTTGGGATAGGGTTTCATATGATGTATTTGGTCCTACTGAACATTTGAAAATTCTACACGCATTTAAAATTTCATTGAATGATTTCATTAGCCCGAGTACACTCTCTGATGATTGGGACATTGAGACTGTAAATATTATGCTCTCAGATTTAGAACAATCTGCTGCATTTTCCTACAGGGAATTGTATTAAGATACATCTGACTTCGACAGTATGTATTGTTACCAGCATTATGGTCATCACTTTTTGCACAGAGCTAGTGTTCCATGCACTGTCAACACTTACCATCAATGGGAACATTGCCTGACGCCACCAAAAGGTAGTTCTGACACATTCACACAGAAATTTGCAGACTTTTCAGGGTTCAATACATCAGACCCAATGTCATACTACTAAAAGCTAGTACAGATGAATGCAATTGCGAAGAAAATGATTCTGACAAACAACAAACTTATATATTCGGCACTCTTTATCTCCCAACTGTCTATACAAGGTTTTGACTATTGGAGGGAAACGATAGACACAAAATCCATCTGGGGGATGAAAGATTGGCAGGTTCAGGGACCTAAGGCCTTATTTAGAGCTTGCCTCTTTCCATTACAGACAATATTCCTGAACAAAACAGTGCAACAGACTACCTGCTACGGGTTTGCAAAAATGAAAGACCTGAAAACACCTCGCATCCTCTCACCCATACCTATTGAAGGTATATCAAATTATACACTGATTAGTGAGGAGGTACTGGGTACAATGATACAGAATGGTACATACAATTCATCAGCTCCCAATTGGAAGGGTTGGTTGGTTTGGCCTATCAACACGAATAGGTGTCAAACAAGATTCAAGGGTACCACCAGAGGGTTTAGTATCCATAGACCTGACCCGCGCTATGTTCACACAGACGACCCAGGGGTAGTGACTTCTTATAGTGTTGAGAAGTTGTGCCTAGAATGGCTAAAAACCTCAACACTACAACAGGTGAAACAACACTTGTCCCTTCTGTCAGACAACATGGATCTTTAGTGAATTCTTGCTAGGTCCCAAGAAACCGCGTAAAAAACACTTCTTATATGCCATTTACAATGAACTGTGGAAAGTCTCCCAACAGGAACTGCTGAGAGATTACGTGAGATTGATAGGATTAACCTAGAAAAGGCCTTGGCTGTGGTGGACAATGGTATGACCAAACTTTATTCACGTATTTATACACTGGGCAACATTATGTCCTCGGCAATTGACATAATGGAAAAAGATTTGTCTATTTTACAACATGGGCAATCTCAATTGCGCTCCATTTTGCTTTTGAGCTGGACGCTACAATCGCTGCGTTCTGGCCACATGCCATGGTGGTGCATTAACGGCTCAAATCTGTTTTCGGCTTATAATATGACCAACAGACGTTGACCATGGCACGCAGAGATGCAAAGTACACCATGCTGCTCATTGAAAAATTAGAGAAGTTACCTTTTACAGTAGCAGAGTCACCGTCTACGGAATGGGTAATTCATGGCTACATCACACTACCAATCACGACATTCCAGTTCCAAAACTGCCTTAGATACATCCAAGCAGGCAGGTATGAAGCGTTGGGTGAATGGTACATACAGGAAACATGGAAGTTACCATACAGATAGTTGTAGAAATAAGGACACTGAAGATTTCTTAAGTGGAACAGATTTTAAGTGGATCTTTAGTGTGTAATGAGGTCTCGCATCATGGAGCGTGTAATGCTTCGAAGGCAAACTTATCTTGCTACTTGAAAGGCTCCCCAGCACCAGTGATTCATCCAGTTTTTGAGTTACTTTCGAATGGGAGTTATTTAATGCTGAATGATCAAGGCTGTTGCTGGATGGCGCCAGGCATCGCATATCTAGTCACAGTAAACCTCAGGTTTGTTTGTAGTAAGCAAGTATTGTTTCCGCCGGCTCGCACAGTTAGGGAGGCACCACTGTGGCCTACATTGAATGCTTCCAGTATAATGTTTGATTCACTGAGCAGACTGAAAGCCAAGTTGTTTCAACAAAATATGGCCTTAACTTCAGCCCGAGAGACTTTTGATCTCCAGGTTGCAAGGTCTTCAGCAGAGATACAGGCCCTGGTCCATACGAACTTCCCGATCCATTTCGGAGAAATGGTTCATCGTATCTTTAACATGTCTGATACGAGTGGGATTGCACACTTATTTAAGCATCTTGGATCAGGTCTCTTAACCACCTTTCAGACCATCTTCGGAGTAAATCCAGCTTTCATATACTCCATACTTGGTAGTGTTTTTGGAGGGCTTCCCTTGGTCCTGCTATCCGTAGCGGGCATCCTGATTTTAATCCTATTGATTCGCAATGGACGTCTCAATCCCTCAAGACATGGAGATGTTGTCATGAGCGTATGGTGTTCTACCTGGGTACGCCTCGGCTTCAAGAGCTGAGTGAGCATTGGTTCCTGTCTTTCAGACCGGTCTGGCTAGACTGTGTCTTACCTGTGTTCCGTTGCCTCTTCTATGGATTCGGATGCGTGTTGGACCCATGTCTTACACTTTCGTCAGTTGTGCCATCGAACATAAACTTGCTACTGGAACCCTTGCAGGCCCACGTGTACAGTTGTCCACAGCGTATTCCCATGCTGATGACAGCATTTATAGAGCCTCCAAGGGATGCTTCCACTCCTGTTGGAAGGGAAATCGGCTCTGCTCCAGAGGTACAGGCATCGGTTCCAGGCATGCAGGCATCTAATTCTTCCCCGGTGGCTGGTGTGAGAACCAGAGATGACCATCTTTGCTCACTCTACATTATATTGGAAGTGCTGGAGGGATTGCCACCTGCAGATGCAATGTTCAGCGATGTTGAGTTTTTGGCACAGGATTCATAAACAATCTGGCCTTTCCTGTGCTGGGAACTATTCGTCATTTTTTAAATATTTTCCAAATTGAAGGTCGAAACTGACTTTGTTTTATTTTTTCTTCTCTGCTCTGACTGAGCATAGTGGCTTTCAAGGTGCTCAGTGTAATAATAACCACTCATACAAGTTTAGAGGACCTTTTGAACGCTTTTCGGGAAAATGGCTTTTCTTTTATGGACATTTTTTACAGGCCTTTAAAGTGATTTTAATATTTTCATTAAACATTTTTTTATGCTTTTACTTGCCTTAGCTTTATCATTATCTAGCTGACCCTGTTGACCTTTTTGTGAGGAGAGGGTGTCATGTCCTTTAGATTAGTCCTGTCATGTATACCCCTTTTTACATACATTATCGCATCAATCAATCAATCAATCAGGGGTTTGTTAAAGCGCGACTACTCACCCGTAAGGGTCTCAAGGCGCTAGGGGGGGGGGTGCAGGTTCCATCCATCATGGAGAGGGTCTGTCGAAGAGCCAGGTTTTGAGGTTTCTTGCAAAGATGGGGAGCGATGTTGTCTGTCTGAGGTGGAGCGGAAGGGCGTGAAATGGCATCCACATGAAAATAACGGTTATGAACAGGTGACCTTTTATCTAGTAGCTTGTTCCTGTCTCTTCGACACCAGGCTCTCAGTACTCTATTATAAACCCTGTACCTGACATACATAAACATGTCCTCAGGCACGGTATAATTATTCTGTATAAGGGTCACCACTTTTTTCATCCTTGCCCAACAGCCAGCTGTGCATGATAGCATTTGTTTGGAAAAACATTTCTGATTGTTTTCAAAACATTTATGAAACCCTGGAGTGACCACTCTAGCATAAAAGACCCTTATTCTCCCCTGCAAATTAGAGTAGAATTCCTTCCAAGCTGACACAGGATCCTGCATGCTGAATCTTTGACACACAGCGGTCTGACATCCCTTGCGAGGTGTCATCCTTAAAGCAGTGATGGAGTCCTTCGTTCTCAACCATCAGGTGAGGGGGATGGTTCTTCCCTGGGGGTTTCTTCACTATACAAACGCATATACATACACATATAGATGTAGGCTACGTACATTTAGGCAAATTACTTAGGGCGCGCATTTTAGGAATATGCAAGTGCTACTGTTTTTATCTGTACTGCTTATGTTCATCTTCTTAGCACTATGGTAGAAATGTATCTACTATTTACTATAGTGGTACTAGCAATCTCAAGACTGACGCTGGACCAATAAATACTTATTGAAACGTCCTAATCGCCCTCCTGTGTATTTTCTGAGAATAAGTGAGCACGAGTGACCTAGCGAAAAGTACTGTACTGTTTCCACAATCCCTGAGGAATCAGGGTTGTCATGTTAGTGGTTGCCAGAAACTACCTACACCACTGTAAGATACAGGGGGATGGTAGTGGCACTGTAGAGCTAGCTGGTCTAACGGCTCACATATCCTGTGGGGGTGTCCGGAAGCGGTTTGGACACCAAGCCCTCAGTTTAGGTCATCCAAAACACGCAGGTCCTGGGGATTCCTAGGACCTACACGACAGGACATTTCTTTTGCCGTTGATCCGTTACAGGTTGTAGCATGCAATGGACATATGGTGACAGCATATTGTCCTAGACAATCCATCACTGGGGTCACATCACATTTTTAACACCTACTGTGTCACTTGTCGAGTCCTGAAACCATCTGTGAGGTGACTCCACCAGCAGGTCCAGCTCAAGAGCCTGAGCCTCTATCGCTGTTGCCTAATCAGGGTTGACCTCGATCACTCGAACCAGCAGACAAATGCAAGCGCTTCGTTGACTAATTAAGGGTATGTGATTTTAGTGATGTCTGCCACTATTTATTCAACTAAGGGGGAGATGTAGCACATTGATGTTATGCGCTGTAGGACCCACGTGGTTCTGGGTGGACTCTGGAGAGAAAATATATGATATGCGGGGAGGTGTTAGGGTGTGAATAATGTTGAGTATGAGATAATGCACAGTGTGTGAGTGTATGCTAAGGAATAAAGAAGTATTCGACTGCAGCTCGCATGTGGAGTATTTCATTCGCATGCTCCAGGGCTCGTGAAGACGCTACAACATTAACACAAGATTTGAAGTGAATTCCTCTCAAGATGAGGAAGGTAGATTCTTGTTCAGTCAATTCAGGCTTTACCATTCAAGACACTTATCATAGCATTTGAAGAGGTGTTGTTACTCTTGTGGCTTTGTGTGAATTTTGCTTTTCAAGTCTCCTTCCCTACAACACGCTCCCAAATTTCCCTTCCCCCGATCTGGCCACTCTGACACTCTGTGGATTTCCCAACCAGAGTTGGGGCTGTTGAAAGTTGGATTTCTGGGAGGTATTGCTCCTTAGGATGCTAAAACCCTGACAGTGGCAGGGAGAACTCTCAAGATCAAGTGGAAATCTGAAAAGGGTGGGGGTAGGGAAGAAACAGTTGCAGTCAATTCAAAAGACTTGGCAACCTCCTCTTCCTGACCCAGTAGGTTATCAAAAGAAGGTTCTTTGTCCCTTGCTCTTGATCTAGTGGAGGAACCGAACACCATCATAATCAAGGAAAAAAGAGGGAATAACACCCTTAGGCTACCTTAATGACCGCGCATCCACTCTTCAAGCTCTCAGATCAAGAGATCTGCTGTAAAAACTGGTTAGTAAGACTTTATTTTGGTGAGCAAAAACTTACTGATCTAGGTCTTCTAAACCACTTGTACATCACTAAGATGGAAAAACAAATATTCTGCTATGCTCTGAATAGCTTACCCAAGAAATGTGAAGAGCATAAAGGAATAAAACGCTTCTGCACCTCTACACATAAGTGGAAGATTGGAGCTGTGAGGTCACAAAGACTATTTTATGTCAGGACGTTGACAAAGGCCATTGTCAAGCTCCAGGGCTATCATTTTATTTACTGCTTCATGTAATTCTTGCCATTCTTAAGCATTGACTGTAATAGGTGTTATTATTACACAGTACTAGAATATGCACACACAGTAACATGAGCGAATTCTCCATGTGCAAGAATGTGTTTTTAATCCTAGAATGATTCATAGATGCTTTGTAGGGTAGTGCAGATGGTGTGACATCAGTGAAGGCTGAGTCAAGCAGGGCCTGGTTTAGCACTGGCGGCACCCAGTGCAACAATGTTTATTGGCACCCCCAATGACCTCCTTCTCCATGGATTCCCTCACTACCACCCTTTACCAGTGCCCCTCAAGGCTCCATAACTACTCTCTCTCACGTGCATTTTTTATTTTATGTTATAGGGCCACTCATACTAGTGTAGGGTATCAGAGCACTGTACATCACATACATTATGCAGAGACAATGAATCATACGTTTGCGAATCAGTCTAAGGGAAATGTTACATAAGAAATAGGACTACAAGGTGGAAGAGTCACATGTCATCTATGCTGGTAGGCAGTATAGTTTGAGTGCTTGGTCTGGAGAAGTGCAAACTTTGAAATTAAAACATGCCACAGTGGTTGGGGGTTGTCTTTACTGATAAGGGCTGATTTCTAATCAAATTAACCCTTATGCGACATTAGGATAATAAAAGACTGGGGTAAAAATCATAGTGCTCTAACCCATACCTTGCAGTTTGCATGCAGCTCTTTGATGACAGTATAAAGCTCACTCTGCTATACAAAGATTCTAACCTATAAACTGCAAGCAACAAAAATATCTCTGTGACAAAAGTGGTAACTCGCTGAACTATTTACATCATATGGACTTCTGTGATCTGTATGGTACACATGCTTCGCAGCAGGCGTATTAACAATCTGTGCTACTTTGAGTAAGCCCGGGCGGAGTTCGTGTAGCCGTGCTACGCGAACCTACGCGAAGCGCTCAAAAAACTCCGCAACACTACGCGGAGTTCTGTGAGCATGCGGAGTTGCTTGTCCCGCATGCTTGTGAGACGTTTTCTGACATTAGGCAACGCGGATTGCGGATTCGGGGGAAATATCGCGCAAACTTCACCACGCGGTCATCTTGTTTTTCTACTCTTTGCATGGTTCTGGGGCCTGTTTTTCATCCCTCTCCAATCTTTTCAATCCTTTGTTTCTTACACTGTTTTTCTGATCTTTTTTATTTGTTATCTATCCCTCTCTCTCCCTAAGTGTATAGTTTGCGTTTTATTTCTACTCTTACTGCGTTTTTGTACTGTTTTTCTATTACTTGCTTTTTATGTTTTTACTTTCCTACTTCTTCTCCTGACTTTATTTTTTACTTCTACATTTTTCTTTTCTGCCACCCACCCCCTGGAACCATGGCTAAGGCTAGCCCGAAGGGGAAGGCCAAGGGTAGTGAGGCTAAGAGCTGCCTTCCTTGTGGAAGACGGCGCTCGGAAGGGGTGCAGCCCTGGGCCCTATTCTCTGAGGTGGAGGTGGCCATCCTTGTTTTTTTTGTACAGCGCCACCTCCCCTTAACCTTGGCAGCAGGCGGCAGGCCCGGCTCCGGCTACGCTACCCAGGAGCGTCACTGCCGGTGGGCGAGGGTGCGCCGAGCAGTGTTTCGCTACTCTGAGGTCCGGCGCACCCACAACCAGCTGACTCACCGGTGGTCCGACATCTTGGACCGGGAGCAGGACCTGCTGGACCTGCTAGGTGTTGAGGTCGTGGGGCTTGGTGAGTAGCTAATTATAGTAGTATTGTGTGTTCTGTTCTGTGTTATTGCGAATATTATTTTTTTCCCAAATAGCAAGAATGCTGCTGCTTACATGCAGGTAAGTTTCGTTTAAAAATCTTATGTGATTGTTATTCTTCTTGACACTAGACAGGTGCTCGGCACTACTAATCTTACTTGTTTGTAACTTT